>CM068588.1:38603954-39285309 GCA_035048485.1 Pteria penguin | reverse complement strand
CGTCTGTATCCCGACCTACACCGACTCTTCTTTGTATGCCTACAGGTTTACCGACCCTACTTCATCTACAAATGTTACCATGCACAGACAGTTTGATTTTTGTTGATATTTATACAAGTTCATAGTCTTGAATTAAAATGCTACCTACAGAGTTTTTATGTTGTTATTATTTTCATACCCATGCATTGATTAATGAGAAACGATATGTCATTGTTTCTTGGATTACATTAGATTTATCCCACAGCTAATTACATATACATGTACGAACTTTTCTGTTCATTCTTTCTCGAACATATTAAAATATGTACAATTCATTAAAAGATATAAATGTGATTTCTATTTACATGTTTATAAATACATATCAAATTTAAGATACTTCGAATTCAAATAGATGCCTCTTACACAGTAAAAAAAAATCTTGTTATAAAGTATGTAATGTAAAACGGATACCGTATAGAATTGCACAGTTCAGAATTTATTCTCTGTGTAAAAACGGTCATTCCAAAGCACGTCACCGTATCGCACGTGATGCTCATGTAAGAACGGCCATTCCAAAGCACGTACAGCATGTGATGCTCATGTCAGAACGGCCATTCCAAAACACGTACAGCATGTGATGCTCATGTCAGAACGGCCATTCCAAAACACGTATAGCATGTGATGCTCATGTAAGAACGGTCATTCCATAGCACGTATAGCATGTGATGCTCATGTAAGAACGGCCATTCCAAAGCACGTATAGCATGTGATGCTCATGTAAGAACGGCCATACCATAGCACGTATAGCATGTGATGCTCATGTAAGACCGGCCATTCCAAAGCACGTACAGCATGTGATGCTCATGTAAGAACAGCCATTCCAAAACACGTATAGCATGTGATGCTCATGTAAGAACGGCCATTCCAAAGCACGTATAGCATGTGGTGCTCATGTAAGAACGGTCATTCCAAAACACGTATAGCATGTGGTGCTCATGTAAGAACGGTCATTCCAAAACACGTATAGCATGTGGTGCTCATGTAAGAACGGTCATTCCAAAACACGTATAGCATGTGATGCTCATGTAAGAACGGCCATTCCAAAGCACGTACAGCATGTGGTGCTCATGTAAGAACAGTCATTCCAAAACACGTACAGCATGTGATGCTCATGTAACAATGGTCATTCCAAAACACGTATAGCATGTGATGCTCATGTAAGAACGGCCATTCCAAAGCACGTATAGCATGTGGTGCTCATTAAGAACGGTCATTCCAAAACACGTAAAGCATGTGGTGCTCATGTCAGAACGGCCATTCCAAAACACGTATAGCATGTGATACTCATGTAAGAACGGTCATTCCAAAGCACGTACAGCATGTGATGCTCACGTAAGAACAGCCATTCCAAAGCACGTATAGCATGTGGTGCTCATGTAAGAACAGTCATTCCAAAACACGTACAGCATGTGATGTTCATGTAAGAACGGCCATTCTAAAGCACGTACAACATGAGATGCTCATGTAAGAACAGCCATTCCAAAGCACGTACAGCATGTGATGTTCATCTAAGAACTGTCATTCCAAAGCACGTACAACATGTGATGCTCATGTAAGAACGGCCATTCCAAAGCACGTATAGCATGTGGTGCTCATGTAAGAACGGCCATTCCAAAGCACGTACAGCATGTGATGTTCATGTAAGAACGGCCATTCCAAAGCACGTACAACATGTGATGCTCATGTAAAAACGGCCATTCCAAACCACGTATAGCATGTGGTGCTCATGTAAGAACGGTCATTCCAAAGTACGTACAGCATGTGATGCTCATGTAAGAACGGCCATTCCAAAGGTAGTCGCCGTTTAGCATGTGATGCTAATTTTTACGGTAAATTATCGTATGTCTGGCATGTATTGAAATACAAGATCAACAGACTTGATGTAAGGGGTCTTATGCCAGATATGCTACTTTTTGCCAGGATTTTCGTTAATGGTAGCATAGTGACGTCAGGGTAAAATGACTCGTCAAATTATCATATGTTTGGCATGGAATGAATTATAAGATCAATAGGGAAAAGATCTATTCGTTGTTAAAAGTTAAAGGGTTAGTCATACCGCCAAAAAGGAGAAAATTAAAGTATCTATGTAAGAATTGGATGACTCCCAAGGAAATTCATGAGGACTTCATGAAAACCTTTGCGAAGGAATCACTTTCTAATGGTACTGTTAGAAATGGGCTGCTGAAGTTAGAATGGAAAGGGAGAGCACTGAAGATGATGGACGGTCTGGACGTCCCAGGGATGTTATCACAGAGGAAAAGAATTGTGTACACTTATGTCATGTGTGCCAGTCGGTGAAACCTCTGAGATATAGCCAGAGAAGCTGCCATAATTTCAGGGGCTGTTCTATCAATTTTGACCAACATTTTAAGCATATCTAAAGTCTCAGTCACTAGAATGTTGACTGAAGATCAGAGAAATAGGTATGACGTTTCTTTGCATCTTTTCGCTATGAGGATGATCCCGAGGCTTTTATGTAATAGATTTGTCACTCAGGATGAAACTTGGGTTCACTGGTGTGATCCTGAATCTAAGAAACAAAGCAAGCAATGGATTGATCTGGCTCACCTCCCAATAACAGAATTCATGAAAGTGAGTAAGGCCACATTCCTCAGATTTAGTACCAAAATCAAAATCTTATATACATGGTAAAAAGTTCTGGAAGCAATGTGGATGTCATGGATCCTTTATACGAGTAACTATAGGAGAACAGAAGGAAATCGAAGCTATTTTGAAGAGATTCAGAAACTGAAACAGAGATGGTTAAAGTGCACTGAGATGAAGGGAGATTATATTGAGAAATAATGATATTTTTTCAATACTGGGTATTCCTAAGTACATGGGGCCAAGAACTTTTTGCTCATACCTCTATACCTCGTACATGTCTACATATGATGTCTCACTGCTTTGAATACACTACTATGAATGGGTCCGTTGCTAAGGTATACACTGCTGTGAATGGGTCCGTTGCTAAGGTATACACCGCTATGCAAATACATAAATTAGATGTTGTCACTGCATATGTGAAATAAACCTGGAATCCATTATTACCACAGAAGTTTGTATGTGTGGCTGGAGACCAATAGATAATTGGATCCCCTAGTCTGAAATTTTCTAAAGCCCAGTTTAGACGATATGCTTTAGAGAAGACGGCGCGTTTACACGATATGTTGTGGACATATGTTTTTGCCTAATTTGCATCCGTTTTCCCGCCATCTCTCATATATACACGTGTTCTCACAATGGACGAATTGGAGATTTTAGCTCCTATTCTATTAATCATTATGGTTGGCGCTTATCGTCAATATCGAAGAAATAAACGAAAGGGGGGGGGGGGGGGGGGGCGAGCAGCTTTCAAAAAGGGGGGGGGGTGGCAGATAAGAAAAAATAGGGTGTCATTGGAAAAGTATGTCTTCTCTAGTGGTATATTAAATTTAATAGTCCATATGTACCATTAAATTAACCAAATAAACTGTGAGGAAAGAAATAAGTGTTCTTCTATCTCATGTAGCTACATTGTCGAACACTGAATTGAGTACTTAAGTACTAATTACATACCAATGCACGCGAGGCCCTCAAACTCGGACATCATCTTTTCTTTTATATTTAGTAGTGGCCTTTGGCGACATTCCTTCTTGGAGTAGGAAGCACTGGATACATTCCATAGATCGCTTTCATTGTGGTAGAGCTCTATAAGTTTCTCTTGCTGCTCGTTTGTCAATCGCCATTCTTCCTGCTTTCTTTTACCCGCCATTTTTCTCTCGTCTTTGTTTTTATTTTTGTTTCTTGGAATTTCTATTTATAACGTCTTATCTCGATGCGTTCATCTGATTGGTCGACGGCGTATGTTAGCACATCTTCACAGCATACGGAATAGAACCAATTCTGTTTCGTCTGCTAGCATATATGCTTAGCACAAACCCAATTCACACGATCTGTTTTAGCATATCTTCACAGTGAAGATGTGCTAAAACATTTCGTGTAAATTGGGCTTAAGTCTTTTCCTCCCATCCTTTAATGGCCAGTCTATAAAACAGAACAGCCCCCACTCCCCCATTGAAATTTTGACTTGCACTACACAATAATGTTTTATTCCTTCTATACCGGAATTTATATTTAAAAGGGAGATGGCCTCACTTGAGAGAGTTTTATACAGACATATATACGAGAAGTGCTTTCATATGAGATTTTCTGCAGATGGTCAGTTAAGTGAAGTCAGCTGCCATGTATATTCTCGTACACACGAAAGTCTGTCAGGTGAAGTCATATCCCTTTCATATTCCCTTATATAAGGTCTATTTGTTGTATTCACTTCCCATATATATCATCGTATAGAAGGACAATCTGGTAAAGTCACCTCCCACATAAATTGTCGTATAAAAATCTATCAAGTGAAGTCATCTACGGTATATTGTCCCGTATATATGGTCTGTCAGGTGAAGTCTTTTCCATCTTATATTCCTGTATGTATGGTCCATCAAGTGAAATCACCTCTTTTTAATTTTCCCTTACAGAAATTCTTTGACCAATATATAAGGACACAAGGATACATGTACATAAGGGCAGCCACTGCGTGTTGTGTTCTCGAGACATGTGGGAGACATCTGTACAAAAACTCACACAACAGATTTAATGCCTTTAAATTCTCACTGCTGCCTGACGATGGCCGGCAATATAAAGAGAGACACCTCTTTGACATGTAAAGACATTGGTTCGAGTCGTGGCAAGTAACACACTGTAACTTGGGAGAGTGTGACAGGGGCTTAAAATATGCACATTAACGTTATACAGATCTAAAAAAAATTCAAGTGAAATATTAAAGCAATAAGACAACAGGTATGAAAAGTGCCCAACATGCAATAGTTCATCCTCTCCATAGATAAAACTAAAGACAAAAGGGTAGGTTTGGGTCATTTGTTACTTTCCTTGGTTATGATACAAAGAATAAAAAGACGTATGTTGACGTCTATGTATATCATTTTCATGTAATGACGTGTCAAGATAAGTTCCCTCACGTAACGATATATATTTTCTTATCATGCCATTGTACATCTAGAGGGGAAGTGTTCAGGTAGTTCACGATGACGTATTAATCATGTTGCACATTTGTGTATTTAATATCCCATTCTTTTCTTTAAACTTTCACTTCATTTATCAATTATTTATGCTCAGTTGCGTTTCATGGGTGGATCCAGGATCATGTGCTTAAGCAGCAACTGCATTAGATTTTATGAAAGGGGATAGATAACATTTCTAAATCCGGAAATCATGTGGAGGGATTATGCCCCAGAGAAATTTTCTGAAAAGCGGTCAATTCATATCGCAGGATGTAAATTTACATGCCTTGTAAGGTACACTTACAAGAAAAACATTTTTGACAAATCAAGGTCCGGTTCAAGGAGGGTTCCTTCTTGATAGAATTTCAGTCAAAGGATCCAGATCGCGGGAATACTTCTCACGCATCCACTTATGCAGTATCTCGAGTAGTCTCACAATACTACCGTATCTTGGCGAAGGCGACTGTCAAGAGAGAGAATTAAGCCAGTTTAATAGTGTACTACGTCAATGGCCTACAAACAGTATCTGTTGACAGAGGTCTGATTTGTAAACATTGAATACTATATGCACATTAGAGACTATGGTATTGTGGACTTTTCATAACAAAATTCTTCGCGTCATATGAAAGTAAACTAGAGGGGTCCTAACATCATGCCGTCATACAAGCTTACGTACTTCAACATCCGCGGCAGAGCTGAGCTGACCAGGCTGATATTTGCAGCCGCTGGGGTCGAGTACCAAGATGACCGGATAAAGCGCGAGGATTGGCCAGCACTCAAACCAAGTAAGTGAATTACATGTTGTTTGAATGTATCTGTATCTTTTTGTGATTAAGAGTTTGCCAATACAGTGCGATATCTGGAGTAACACGTGTTGTAATCATTACAAATGATTAGAAACACAGAATAATACGTGTGTGTGTGTGTGTGTGTGTGTGTGTGTGTGTGTGTGTGTGTTAGAGAGAGAGAGAGAGAGAGAGAGAGAGAGAGAGACTAAAACTTTGTGATACACTTAAATGAATATCTTGTATAAAATTGAGAGTAATAGGTATTTGTATATTTCAATTTATGTCGGTTTCTTTCCTAGACCCTACTGTTTGACACTCAATTTCCTGACATTAACAAATGCGGAAGAAATTGTGGCATGTCTTATCTTTCATCGTGGTGAATATTGGCAACAGTTCCCATCAGTATTGAATTCTTCGATGTTTATCATCCTATATCTCTTTACATACATTACATGCTACGACACCAAATAAAAATGATGAATAACCCACTGTCCCGTATAGGTGAAGGGACGAAGCTATAAACTTTATGACGGGAATTTGAAGTGGACTATGTGACTATAAAATAAACACGATCATGGAAGTGTAAACATATGTTTCAGCTTATGATATTTGATTGATGTATTAAGGTGTGTATAAATTCACATTCTTGTTAAACACTTATTGAAAAGAATATGAAAATTCTCTCTATGTATTAATGTTCCCACTGATGAATAAGTAAAGAATGTGCATGTGCATTTTATATAGAAATGGATAAATTAAAGCTTGTTAACTACGCAAGTATGTAGGTAAAACATAACAATGATCAAAGAAGCACGAAATGAAATTTTACCCAGTATACGATCAACATTGAAATCAAGTGGGGCGACAAAAGGACGCACTCCATTAAACAAGTAAATAGAAAGAATGTAATCGAGATTTCTAGTTGTTCTAATCTTACATACATGTATACAGCTACAATGACAAACACAACGTAAGACAATTCAAAACATCAGATGATGATGATGATGATGATGATGATAATGATGATGATGGTGGTGGTATGGGTGATGATGATGATGATGATGGTGGTGGTGATGCTGCTGCTGATGGTGGTGGTGGTGGTAGTAATGATGATGATGGTGGTGGTGCTGCTGCTGCTGATGGTGGTGGTGGTGCTGATGCTGCTGATGGTGGTGGTGGTGATGATGATGATGGTGGTGGTGGTGATGATGATAGTGGTGGTGGTGGTACTGCTGCTGCTGGTAGTGGTGGTGGTGGTGCTGATGATGATGATGATGATGATGGTGGTGGTGATGATGATGATGATGATGATGATGATGATGATGATGATGATGATGATGATGATGGTGGTGGTGGTGGTGGTGATGATGGTGGTGGTGATGATGATGATGATGATGATGATAATATACAGTTCTCTGTTCAATTTTCTATATTCTATGAACTCTTCCCTATCCATTTCAGACTATCCATATAAGATTCTGTTGTCCAATAATGTATCCACTTTTTAATACCCGCATAAGACTCTTTATGTCCATGGTCAATTGACTTTGGACTAGCCGTATATACGATCCTATGGACCCATGGACTATCCATGTCAGATTAGCCGTACATAGGAATCTATTGTTCCAAGTTCTACTCACGTCGGACTAGCTGTATTGAACTCTATGGACCCAATGTATACCCACGTTGGACTAGCTGCATAAATAACTCTATGGTCCCATGGTATGTCACATCACAGTAACCGTTTAGAGCTCTAAGGCCCCAATGTTTATCCGCGTCGCCTTGATTGTATAGAACTCTATAGCCCCTTAGTCTATCCATGTCGCACTTGCCATATAGAACTTGGTGGACGATTGATCTATCCACGTCGGACTAGTTGTATAAAACGTTGTAGACCCATTAACTATCCGAGTTGGACTAGTTATATAGAACTCTGTAATCCCATGGTCTATCCGCACCGGACTAGCCATACACGACTTCATTGATCCAGTGTCTATCCACGTCGGATTAGTTTTACATACAGAATTCTATGGACCATGGCCTATCCACTTCGGACTTGTGGACGTTTAGTCTATCCAAATCGGACTAGTTTTATAGAACTCTGTGGACGTTTAGTCTATCCAAATCGGACGAGTTTTATAGAACTCTGTGGACGTTTAGTGTATCCAAATCGGACGAGTTTTATAGAACTCTGTGGACGTTTAGTCTATCCAAATCGGACTAGTTTGATAGAACTCTGAGGACGTTTAGTCTATCTAGATCGGACTAGTTTGATAGAACTCTGTGGACGTTTAGTCTATCTAGATCGGACTAGTTTGATAGAACTCTGTGGACGTTTAGTCTATCCAAATCGGACTAGTTTGATAGAACTCTGAGGACGTTTAGTCTATTCAAATCGGACTAGTTTGATAGAACTCTGTGGACGTTTAGTCTATCCAAATCGGACGAGTTTTATAGAACTCTGTGGACGTTTAGTCTATCCAAATCGGACTAGTTTGATAGAACTCTGTGGACGTTTAGTCTATCCAAATCGGACTAGTTTGATAGAACTCTGTGGACGTTTAGTCTATCCAAATCGGACGAGTTTTATAGAACTCTGTGGACGTTTAGTCTATCCAAATCGGACGAGTTTGATAGAACTCTGTGGACGTTTAGTCTATCCAAATCGGACTAGTTTGATAGAACTCTGTGGACGTTTAGTCTATCCAAATCGGACTAGTTTGATAGAACTCTGTGGACGTTTAGTCTATCCAAATCGGACTAGTTTGATAGAACTCTGAGGACGTTTAGTCTATCCAAATCGGACTAGTTTGATAGAACTCTGTGGACGTTTAGTCTATCCAAATCGGACTAGTTTGATAGAACTCTGTGGACGTTTAGTCTATCCAAATCGGACGAGTTTGATAGAACTCTGTGGACGTTTAGTCTATCCAAATCGGACTAGTTTGATAGAACTCTGTGGACGTTTAGTCTATCCAAATCGGACGAGTTTGATAGAACTCTGTGGACGTTTAGTCTATCCAAATCGGACTAGTTTGATAGAACTCTGAGGACGTTTAGTCTATCCAAATCGGACTAGTTTGATAGAACTCTGTGGACGTTTAGTCTATCTAAATCGGACGAGTTTGATAGAACTCTGTGGACGTTTAGTCTATCCAAATCGGACTAGTTTGATAGAACTCTGTGGACGTTTAGTCTATCCAAATCGGACGAGTTTGATAGAACTCTGTGGACGTTTAGTCTATCCAAATCGGACGAGTTTGATAGAACTCTGTGGACGTTTAGTCTATCCAAATCGGACGAGTTTTATAGAACTCTGTGGACGTTTAGTCTATCCAAATCGGACTAGTTTGATAGAACTCTGAGGAAGTTTAGTCTATCCAAATCCGACTAGTTTGATAGAACTCTGTGGACGTTTAATCTATCCAAATCGGACGAGTTTTATAGAACTCTGTGGACGTTTAGTCTATCCAAATCGGACTAGTTTGATAGAACTCTGTGGACGTTTAGTCTATCCAAATCGGACGAGTTTGATAGAACTCTGTGGACGTTTAGTGTATCCAAATCGGACTAGTTTGATAGAACTCTGTGGACGTTTAGTCTATCCAAATCGGACGAGTTTGATAGAACTCTGTGGAACCTGTGTATCCACGTCAGACAGACCATATAGTACTCTGTGGATCCATGACCAATCCACGTCAGACAGACCATATAGTACTCTGTGGATCCATGACCAATCCACGTCAGACAAACCATATAGTACTCTGTGGATCCATGACCAATCCACGTCAGACAGACCATATAGTACTCTGTGGATCCATGACCAATCCACGTCAGACAGACCATATAGCACTCTGTGGATCCATGACCAATCCACGTCAGACAGACCATATAGCACTCTGTGGATCCATGACCAATCCACGTCAGACAGACCATATAGCACTCTGTGGATCCATGACCAATCCACGTCAGACAGACCATATAGCACTCTGTGGATCCATGACCAATCCACGTCAGACAGACCATATAGTACTCTGTGGATCCATGACCAATCCACGTCAGACAAACCATATAGCACTCTATGGATCCATGACCAATCCACGTCGAACTAGCCGTATAAAACTCTATTGACCCAAGGTCTACCCATGTTGGACTAGCTGCATAAATAACTCTGGTCCCATGGTATATCGCATAAGAGAAGTCGTTTAGAACTCCATGGCCCTAAGATCTATTCACGTCGGACTAGTTGTATAGAATTCTATGGACCTATAGGCTATCCACGTTGGACTAGCTGAATAGATCTCTATGAACTCATGGTCTATACCTGTTGCACGTACCACCTAAACTCGTAAGTCGTTGAGCCGGGTATTGGGCGCGATCACCATGTTAACTTGCCGGAGTCCAGTCTTTCGAAGATATTACAATCCATCAGAAGGCCGATTCAGTGATTTATTGTATAGGTATAAGTTTTTGTGTAATACATCAGACAGGTGTCGCCAATGTATAGGCGGGATAATCTAGATGAGACAGCTAAGAAATCTATCCAGAGTTCTCGTTCCTTGCTTTCGCTTGCATCTTTTAAAATGCGTGTGTTGAATACATTTTGAAAGACTTTAAAGTAATTGACACCAGATTTTGATTCTTTTTATTAATAAAATAGTAACTGAAATGAGATTGTAGGAATTATTTAGTATCTTAACATTAACTGTATCAAGATATTCCATTCCCGAGATAAGGATTATTTCGCGTGAAGAACGCAATAAATAACAATGTTTACGTGATTCGATCACACTACATGTATCAAATGTGAAAAAAAAAAGATTTGGAGGTAAAGTTGAAAACATTTTGTAAAGATTGTAAATCTCATTTTCGTGTGAATTGATTGCTTTTGTGTACTTGCATCATATATGATACTGTATTACTGCCGTTTACAGAGATAGATGGAGACCAGGAAAGCACCCATCCCCCACCCCACCACACGACTCATGAATCTCTCATGCATGGCCGTTATCAACCTGGCATATTCTACGTCATTCAGTATCAAATACATCTACATACGGACATCGTGACATTTCCGGGAAACATGAGAGGCATTTACTATTTTTTATTTTACAGATACTCCACAAGGCCAATTACCAATATTAACAGTAGATGGCGCCACAGTGCTACCCCAGAGTCTGGCTATTGCTAGATTTGTAGCGAGAGAGTGTAGTAAGTGAAAACAATATATAATGTGAAAAAGATCAATACTGGAAAAAATATTTAAAGTATATTAACAGTGTTGATAACAAATGTATTTTCCGTTAAAATGAAATGTGTAATTATCGCGTCGCGTCGAATCTTTTGTATATTGTCAAAAGTAAGCAATTTGAAGGTTTGTCTACGGAAGTGGACGACAGAGTCACAATCCGTAATATCTGGTATTATCACACAGATTTAGATGGTGAGACCAGTCTGCAGAAAGCAAATGCTGACGTCGTCGTTCAAACGACGGAAGATTTACGTCAGAGCTGGGTAGGAGTGTTCAGAGAGAAAGACGAGTCCAGAAAGGTAGAGTCATGGTTATAATGGATACTGGTTGTGTCTTCAATTGATTTATTTTACCATATTGTCCTTTTAATTATTTATCATGCATGTATACTGACCTCATGCAATGACTGTCCGACATGTAAGTATAGTTATTTACCTCATGCAGTAATGACATGACTATCCATCCAATATGCACAGTACTTGTCACTTGACCACTATAGAGTAATGACCGTTCATTGACCATCATGACCATCATGTCTATATATCTACCGACCACTATGCAATAATGACCATCCATCATGTATATATACCTACTGACCACTTTGCAGCAATGACTATCCATCATGTTTAGATACCTACTGACCACTATGTAGTAATGACTGTCCATCATGTCTATATACCTACTGACCACTATGCAGTAATGACTATCTATCATGTATATATCCCTACTGACCACTATGCAGTAACGACTATCCATTATGTCTATATACCTACTGACCACTATGCAGTAACGACTATCCATTATGTCTATAAACCTACTGACCACTGTGCAGTTATGACTGTCCATCATGTATATAAACCTACTGGCCACTATGCAGTAATGACTATCCATCATATCTAAATACATACTGACCACTATACAGTAATGACTATTCATCATATATACATATGCCTACTGACCACTATGCAATAATGACTATTCATCATGTATATATACCTACTGACCACTATGCAATAATGACTGTCCATCATGTATATAAACGTACTGACCACTATGCAGTAATGACTGTTCATCATGTATATACATACTGACCACTTTACAGGAATAAATGTCCAACATGCAAGTATACTTAATGACCTCTATGCAATAATGACTGTTCGTCGTGTATATATCCTTGCTGACTTCTATGCAATAGTGACTGTTCGTCGTGTATATATCCTTGCTGACCTCTATGCAATAGTAACTATCTATCTGGTATGTATATTTGCTGACCTCTATGCAATAGTAACTATCTATCTGGTATGTATATTTGCTGACCTCCATGCAATAAGTCATTTTTGTACTTCGTTTCTTTTATAATACAATCCTGAATCGAGAAGAAGTGTTTACCATCACGATTACATGGGAAATAATTAATGTCTACAACAAAATTAACAGACATACATGTATGTGTGCTTAACTTGCAAGATTGAAAATGACACCTCAATACGTTGTCCATGATCACGTCTTATTTATAGTTTATAATATTTTGAAATTTAAAATTGTAATGGTAAGCTCGCATGTAGTGTATTGGTTTAATTGTAGTGTGGACTAAAATGTTCTGTCAATGAATAGTCTCGATACATACATATGTATGTCCATATACTACAAAATTTTAATAGGCCCCGAAGCGACCCTACTTCTTCAACATACAGTGTGTAATTTTGGGAGCGGGTGTGATAATTTAATTTACGCCCGATATATTTCTTCATGTAAATTAAATATGCTTGAATTTATAAGTATTTGATGTTTGTTCTATCGTTCTATGCAGTTATAAACCATACAGATACATTTAAAATACTTTCCACAGTTTCATAAAATTCGCTACAAATACATTCAATAAAAACCACATGCATCTCGTATCAAACATTTGTCTTTCCACTTTAACACTCTTAAAGGGAAATCCGTCTATTCAAAACCCCTGAGCAGATTTTAAAGAGATTTTGTATGCTAAAACTAGAGGATTTCCTTATTTGTTTTATGTAAATAGATTGGAATCTCGTCGCATTTCCCTTCTTAACATCATTAGCGTTATGTATGGCATATAGACCAACATAGGTATTAATGTATCCCCCTTGCGCTTATGCGCTGCTTGATGTTCACACAAACAAAATGGGCACATTTCTTTAAATCAACTTTTCAACTAAAACTTGTTGCAAGCGTAATTAATTCAATATACATCCCAGACGTTGATCCATTATTGTTTTGAGAGTCAAAAAAGCTTCTAGAGGAGATACAATCGTATCTTATATCTAGACTATTTTACGAACGCTTTGATGATCCAGATTGGTGACTTGTTAGGAGTTATACTCCTCGGGATTTATCTTCAATTTCTTAGTAAAATCTTATTACAAATATTTTGTTTTACCATGATTATTATCTTAAATGAGAAAATAATTAAATACATGTCATCGATGTATGCTTCTTCATTGAATTCAAATGTGGATTTCAAAATATCCATCATAGTATTTGTCAAAAATGACTGAAAATTTGCATTATGGCCTACGATAAAACCACATCCATAACCCATTATGCATTCGGAATTTCTAGTCCCTCTACTCATAAAAGAATGCTGCAATATGTAAAACTCAAAAAGGATACGTACAGTGAAATAGTCCCATTTTGTTCAAATCGTTTGAAACACGGACATAACGGATATATGTAAGACATTTATCTTACTTATATACGAATGCGTGGTACGTACAGAAATCTAGAGCGACAATGTCTGTTAAGTGGTCACACTATAGACCATGTTTAGGACGTGACACTTGGCATAGAGACCCGGAGAATTTATAAGTACGTGTTAGTATGAGCAATTCTCGAAGTCGGCGTGACGTCTCTAATGGTTTACGTAGATACCCGAGGAGTCAGGCCATGACACTTGGGGTAAAACTCGGGGTTTATCCTAAGTGTTAAAGTTGTATACCCTATGTTCGCATATTATAGGTAAATTTATTCTAAATTGTTTTGATTACATATATAGGCCTTTAACATATTAAAAAAGAGCCCTTGTAAATTCTGCGTTCAAATTCGTCTTATTAAGCGAGATATGGCTGTTTAAAACGCGATGTTTGTAAACAGAACGTTTACAACCAACTTATCACGTGATCTAATTCGGAAGCCGCCGCATCATGGACACTGATGGAGGGCGAGGTGAATAAACTTGACGAGTAACTTTAAAAATCTGCATTCAAGTCTACTAAAGTTAGTATTTACTGAAATCGTTTTCTTCTGGAGTCTCCCTTCATCGTATTTGTTTTTGATTAAACTGCGCATGCGCGAAGTCAGGTCATGGTTGTATTTATGGAATACCCACTTTATTTACGAAGAATTCTCTTTTTATTTTGATATCTCTGAGGGTTTGAAGCAACAAAAAGTGTTATTAACGCAAAGTTAATAACTTCAGTCATACGAGAAAAATACAGTTTTTGTTTTACATGCCCTAATTTTTGAAATTATACCGAATTGTAGGGTATACAACTTTTAATACAACTTTAAATTTTTCTGCATCAATACGGAATATCGCAACTAAAATAACGTCATCATACACACGCACTTTGTGATTGTTATGACGTCATATGTTTATGATGTAAGTTGCCCACATAAAAGTGCCCATATCGAGAAGAATGGATTTGGTAGGTGACTAAATGCAAACCGTGACGGATTTTTGTAGTTGCGATACTCCGTATTCTAAAGGGTTTTTCTTATAATATACGATCGGAAATGTGTAAATCATATATTCAAAATTTACTTGTTTAAACGATAAAATATTTTAATTATTCCTTTTTACCAAATTTCTTCCCGGGATATGCATTGCTCTCTATGATAAAGTCCGATGCTTTACCCCAAATGTTCCGAATACTCGTTATCAAATACCGGGATGTCCGACTTTCAGAATAGCAATAAGCCATGGTTCAACTATAAACTACACCGTTATTCTGAATAAATTATTAAAATCTATTTTAAAACTTTCATTTCTTTAACAACAGGCCGAACTACAGAAGACTTTCCAGGAAGAAACTGTTCCTAAATTCCTTAATGTATTCGAAGGAATCCTCAAGAAAAACAGATCTAGCTATTTTGTTGGTAGCTCGGTTAGTATGAGATTTTATAACATATTATATCATATCATCGTAGTTGAATAATAATAATAATGCATTTATAATCAACAACAACCCCCCAACAAAAATGTATGATGAGGAGATAAGATGTTCTGCCCTTTGTGACATTCTTGTCTACTCCTCAAGTCTGTATAGCTCATCATAGTGAGTTGATGCCGCATATGCGGTCTTTCACTTTGATGAAAGAAGAAGGAGGACCCAGCTGTTCCGAGCACAGGCCTAATCGCCTGGATGTCTCTTCTCTCACCTAACATACGATCTGTTTTTCCGAGTATAAACTTGACTGGCGGCTCAGAAGTCTTCCGAATGAGAAATATAATACCGAGATCTAGCGTCACAGCGGATCCATTACTGTTTCATTTGTGTCCTCTACATGGGTTGAAATATCTGTGCAATGCATCATCACGCCAGTGAATTTACCTTTTCGTGACGTAAAACAATGAATATTCGTGTATCCTATACCAGCGTCATTTGAACCCCTCCCCTCCAGCAGAAAGGGTTCTAATTCGTTTTGTTCGTAAACTTACAACGTACTTTCTCCTCTTTTTTATAGGTTTTGTAAAAAGTGTACTCTGCATGAGGTAGAGGATGAATTACATTTTCTGTTGAAATGTCCACATAACAACTCTGATAGGGACACTTTATTTTTGAAAATTCAAGAAAATTGTGATAATTCCTCTAAACTTAATGATAGAGACAAACTTGTATGGCTTATGACTACAGAGGACACCAATATCCTTATAGCCTTGGCTAATCTTATATCCACTATGTGATAAACTCATATTATCTTTCTGCATGAAATACATGTGAGGTATGTATTATAACCCCCTAGCATCGTCTCTTGGTGTTTCTTGCAGTCTGGTAATTCCTTTATTTCTTCAATTCATATCATTCAGACGACTAATCTGCACTTGACATAGGTATAGTACTTGTGTACTTTGTAGCATCGTCTCCTGATGCCTTTTGCAGTTTGGTCATCTTAAAGCTTTATCTATAATTGTCACCTTCAAATTATTATGGTATAATATGGGTATACTACTAGTCTTGTTTGCATTATACAAGATGGTAAGCACTTTTATATTGTCAGTATGCATTTCTTATTGAAATACTTCCTTTACTGTGTATTATTATTGATATGAATGAATTACTAAAATACACCCTGTGATGAAATAAAATTATCATTTTTACTACTAATTAATTCATTTACCATAATCATGTCAAACACCTTAATGTCTTTATAACTGTCTAAAGAATATGAATTTATATGCTGTTGTATATGCCCGAAAGGGCCCCTTGTTTTATGGGAATAAATAAATAAATATTGAAATATTGTAGTTGACAATGGCGGATTTGGCAGTGTATGATGTCCTTGAAATACTTATTAAATCTAAACCAGAACTGCTCAAGACGTTTCCGGAATTAACTAGCCACAGGGACACAGTGGCGGATGTAGAGGGGGTCAAGAACTATCTGAAGACGAGACCGGAAACTGAATTCTAACTGATGGAATATAAACAAGGAACTGTGTAAAATATGTAATGGACATGGATGTAGATAGGAGCTATATTGATAATGAATAAAATTATTTTGTCTAGATATCATATATGCAGGTTATCAAGTCCATCTGTCACTATATTTTTATATTAAGGTACTGACTGGGTTTTTGTTTTGTTTTGTTTTGTTTGTTTGTTTCGGTTTTTCAGATGCTACTCATGGATAATCTTTAGCATAACTTGTGTAGCTTTGTGGAAAGAAACTCGTTCTTGAATTGAACGGAAAATGGGGATAGACACATAATCTACACGATGAGAGGAAGGAGAGGCTATTTGTATTACATTGAAAGTGTATTTTTGCGTGAAAATCTTGGGAACAAGATGCTGACAAAAGCATATGCACCATGAACTTCAAACTGGGTAATACAGTCATCACTGGGAGAGGAAGACGCCTAAATATGAACCGACTACGTTTCTCTTGTTCAGGCTCCAGTATAGCAGATAGATATTAAAAGGTGGTTGTTGTGTGATATAGTTTTTGTAGTATGGTATAGTCATTTTTCTGTTAAAATCAGAAATTTATGTCTCTGTTATAATGGTAGAATTGAAATGAACTGCTTTAGATTTATTTTAGAAAGATTTCAGCAATGCATGAATTTCTCGTATCGAAAGCAAAACGCACGTTATTTTTGCGGTGTTTGTGACTTTATGACGTCATAAACATAAACTACTCCTTCACACACAATCAAGATATCTACGACAACCAGATATGATTCTCAGCACAATGCATGGTATTCTGACGACATTCATCATTGTCTTATTAAAATACACAGCGGGCAAGGAAACAAAAGGTATATTTGATACTAGTTAATATAGGTTTTACATGTCTGGTATGAACGAGCAGTAAACGAGTTTGCTAGAATCCGAAACGTTGTCGTTGGTGTTAGACTAGGTGGGGAGTTCAAACCTCAGAGGATAAGCGGTCTACGTTCATTGCCTTGAACTCGCCTTTTCTCAAATGGTTTGGTACATCAATCTTCATACACTGGCTTTTAAAATCTTACTGACCTATTTACAGTCATCACAATTCAAGTTTATTTTTAGTCTAAAGTAATTCCTATACAACAGTAAAAAAAAGACACAAATATAAACAGTATGTACAAGCGTCCTATGACACAAGGAAGAGACACATACAAAACGCAAATATATAACAATATGTAATAAAGAAATTAAGTGATGGAGAGTCATTGCTAGTTAAAAAAAATAGTAAATTGATCGCAATATACAAACAAGATAAATTATCAAGATTCAATAGTTGTTTCTCATTATTATGACGTACGAGCAATCATGGAGATTTCATCAATTACATTAGCGGCTATCAAGAAGGAATTTTCAAAGGTGATCAATTTCATTCTCGGCCTAAGGCTCCCTCCCACGACAGAAGTTGACATACTGATAATTCTCATTGTTTGGGTGGGTCGCAAGTTTGAAGCCATGCGTCGAGAAGATGCTACGATTGGAGTACTATGACAATGCACTTGTACTACTTTGCGTGATCTGCCAATGTTCTATCAGGGGGACAGTGGAAAATGGAGAGAAGTATAAAGTTATGCAATTCTGTGTGATTTTAATTTCCTTTTCTTTTCAAATGAAGTATACGTATATTGATTGAATAAATAGACCTTTTCCCTATTGATGTGGTATTTCATTCCATGCCACACATACGACAGTTTGCCGTAAAAATTTGCGTCATTTTATTCTGACCTCACTATACTAGCATTAACGTCATAATGAAAATCCCAGCAAAAAGTAGCATGTCTGTCATAAGGCCCCTTACATGTAAAATTGGAAAAAAAAACATCCATTACCTTTGTCATATCTTTTGAATTTCAGATAAGAAGGAGGTGGCGACTTATTGGTCACCATGGACGGGTTGCTCTGTGACGTGTGGTGTGGGATTCCGTAGTCGTCATGTATTATGCTCACAATCGTCCGATCACTGTGGAGGGTCAATATTCGATATCGATTTCTGTGATGAAGGGAACTGTGGAAGTCTACAAGAAATCAACATGTATTTCAGAAAAAGAATAAAACAACATTCGTTCGTACGCCTGAACGAACGTGTACAGGTAGTGTTCATTTATTAACGTCAATAAAATAAGTATGATATTCAGCCCATGAGACATGAAACAAAAACACTTCCTTTACTCTCTTTTTGTTTGAATCTTGATTTACTATGCTCATTGCACGAATGTGGTGGCGGCATCTGCCCGATGCATTGCATAGAAATTTATACCTTTGCATCGGACTCATCAGAGGCAGTTCCACGCCTACCGTGACACTCGGACCTCAGTTTTCACTTTGTTATCCGAAAATCAGGACACGAGACTCGAACTTGGGACTACTTGAACCTGGGACTTCTCGAATCTAGGACTACTGGAACCTGGGACTACTCGGTCCCGATCAAAGAGCCTATGATGGCTGTAATTGTCTTATAGTTATAATGAAAAAGAACAGAATAAATATATAAGGGCATCACATGATAAATTCTAGATATATGATTGGATGCTACCGGTAGCTCGATCCTAAATCTTGCAAAGCAACAAGAATAGAGAACACAACAAGCATTAATAGGTACATGTGGCATATAGAATACGTTTTTACACAATCGATATAACTGTATGTATTTAAGTTCGGTAAACACATTGATTTATCCAATCAAAAAATTTTACGTGATATGTTCGTCAACCTGCCGTTAAAACATGCATATGGCAGGATGGGTATTTCCATATAATTGGGGATGGGGGATTCTGTTCCAGATTTAAAATTTTTTTTTGTCTTTTTTCTGTTCTTTGTTTTCGTTTGTTTTTTTTTTTTTGTGTGTTTGTTTGTTTTATTAAATCAAATTAGCAATGCCTATGGGATTTTTGATATTAAAAATTTATATCGTATATATCATACTAGAAAGACGTCATTCTTCTATGAAGAACAGCAAAATATTTTATTGATGTATCACTAATTAAAACAAAGTAATGGCATTTTAAAGTTAAAAGATTAACACATCTTATTTAAAACTGACATTTACTTTCATAAGAAGATTTCACGATACCCTTTACGGATATACTGATGTGTACTCCCGGAACATGATGCTATCAGCACTCATTAGTCTCCCTCCTTTTACGACCCCCCCCCCCCCAAAAAAAAACCCAACAAAAAAAAAAAAAAAAAAAAAAACAAAAACAAAAACAAAACAAACAAAAATCAAAACCAAAAACAAAACACCGATCGAATTTCATCGAATATCAAACACGTTAGCGCAAAATACAACTATGATGACGTCACACAAGGTTGGACTAGTCGGATATTTGATTATGATGTCATGAGTATAACAAGTCCACAAATCATTGCTTTCTGTGCTGAAAAGTGGATCGGTGTATTAAAGACCAATTATCAATGTACCTTGCAAAAGACATACACTATCAAAGGCATACACTATCAAAGGCATACACTATCTACTGTCCGCGCCACTCACTCTGGAAACTGGAAAATCTGGATTTTCAGTTATTCATCTTCAGAATAATTTCAAAAAGGCATAACCATTCAATAGATCTTGTTTAGTCGTAACTTTTGGTGTATGCTATATGTTTGTATGAAGAAGCGTTCATTTTATATAGAAAAAAAATCAATTTTAGATAGGGCGATTTCCATTTTAAATTTTGACGTGACGTTGCCAAGTTTCCCATAGACTCAATGTTAAACATCGGCGACGTCACGTCAAAATTAACATAGAAAACGCCCTATCTAAAATGATTTTTCCCTATAAAATACGAATGCTTCTTCGTAGAAACATATAACATACACCAAAAGTTACGACTAAACAAGATCTGTCGATTGATATTAATTTTGTAAAACTATTTAAAAGATAAATAAGTGAAAATCCAGATTTTTCGGTTTACAAAGTGAGTGGCGCGGACAGTAAGAGATTATACCTTGCACATTTATTTACTGGATAACTGCATGTACTCAGTACATATTTCCAAGTATAAAAACAAGATACAAGGAAGTGAAAATTAATGAGGAAATGATTAATGTCTTTAGACTTGAGTGATTTACTTGAGGTCTATTGGTAATCGGTCATGAGGTACTATCCTCGCGCTAGTAATGCCTCTGTAGCTGGCGCAAATAGCCCTACTTAGCCTGAATTTCTTAAATTGAACAACTCGATCTTCAGTTCATTTCAGAAGAAAATGCTAATGGTAACATGAGGTGGTTGGTGAACAGTAGTACAATATTTAATTTTTTTCGTTTAATAGTCAGACACAAAAATCTTTTTTCAAATATTTCTTAACTCTGTAACATTATCTGAGGATAAAAATTGTACTAGCTTCAAATATGAAGGTCGACACAAGTAATGTCTGTATATAAATGTAAATCGAGGATCGGCCTAGAGTGGGCACTTTTAAGTATCATCACAATGTATACATTTATGTTTGTTTCGTGCAGAGACATATATATGTGTATATATGTCTCTGTTTCGTGGTATTTACATGACAACCTGTTGCAGTGACTAGAGGCACATATTAGATGAATACCCAACAACATTCTTAACTGACAAGTTTAAAAATCCATTTGGAAATAAAACTAACGAGTTATTACAAAAATAAAGTGTGAAAAGTAAAGAATATTACAAACGCCTTCTCGCCTCCCCTTACGTGTCCGACGTAAAACAAAATTTCCTATGGAAACGTCATTTCTGAACCACCATTTCCTCGAGTATTAGACTGGTTTCTATAGAATAACATAACAATAACTTTGTCAGATACCGTTAAGTAACTATGTGTAACGAAAATACCGAATACAAACTATAAGGAAAAATAGGTAACCGTCTTGCTTTTAAACCTTGTCTACACAACAGTTCTTCCTGCCCGGTCTTATAATTTTTATTGTTGGCCCTCACGTGATTGTCAATGTGGCATTTCGAATTTCCCACAATTTTGACCCAACTGCAATTTGAATGGTAAACGTTTCAAACGACACAGTGATCCTGGACATATTTATGACGTCTGCCTGCTGAGTCCGGTTTCTAGACGTTTCGTCCACAGGATCGGTCGTCCCCAGATGATCCGTCCCCAGATCAATCGTCCACTAGTTGTTTCGTCCACAATACCCTAGTTTAATTGTCCACAATATAAAAATATAATTAGATCTATTAAATGGATTACCTATACCTTTAGTTCTAATTGCGTTACCCGGTAAGTGTTAGTAATAGATTTATAAATTCTTATGAGAAAGATAAATTTGAAATATGATATTAACGACATATATAATAGACCAATAGTTTTAAAAAGCATAATATTTTCAAACTTGGTCTTATCTTTATATTTATTTGGAAATTTGCCGATAACTACATAATGAATATTAGTATGAATATAAGTATTAAATGGATGATTGTTAAATAGGTCATGTGATGATAGTTGATGATAATTAGGGACAAACGCATACTAGCGGATTCTCCACAAATCTTCAACATTTGCAGTTTTTGCTGTCGGTCGCCATTTTCAGACGTACTATAAATTTTATTCATGACAATTTCTTCTCTTTGAAGACTTTGTCACAAGTAAACTTGCCTTCACTTGAAAAATAAAGAATGATGGGGAAGATGTTGTTCATTTCGTCAACTAGATGGTTTGAATACCCTAAAATCATCCATTTTGATGTGTCGCTTCTATCGTTATGTTTTTAGAAAAGTGCAATAGAAGCATAATTTACACGATTTCGCTAAAATTTTGGTTTTTGTTTCATGCAAAAGCTTTACAATTGGTATAAAATTTTGAAGTTTTGGTTTAGATTGTGTCTAATCTTTATTATGTATTATATTATATTGTAATGTGATATGCTTCCTATATATGTACTGTGAATATTTCAATGATGACAATTATTATTTGTAATGTATGTATTTAAAACATATAGAGTTGATACTAATAAATAAAGGAATTTTGATTACATATTTTGTCATCCTTCCTGAACAATGACAGCTATTGCCGATACATCATGTATGCAGTACAAGAAATCGTCATACAAATAATGTTAGAGTATCCGATCATCAAATTTATTTAAAGTTAAGATAATTCTTTTTTCGTTTTATCTGTCAAAGTACATTTTTACGAACCCTCTTTGTTAAATATTAATTTGATGTACTCACAGTGGACAGTATATATTAATGACATAATTGGTTGTTTGAACGGTAATTATCACCTGTTTATGTGATTACTATGTAATTCATTGTGGACGAATAATCTGGGGACGGATCATCTGGGGACGATCTTAACAGTGGACGATGAAGCCAGTGGACGAAGTATTTTGTGGACGATACGTCCTGTTACCGCTGAGTCCAATGTAAACAACGGCTGCATCAACCCGTTTTGCTAAACACGATAAGGAACAGCTGTCAAGAATAGTAAATGACCGTGACAGTAAAACCACGGTGAAGATGCTCGAAGAATATTTGACCAATTCTGATGTATTAAAGGACAATTTATTAGAGTTCAGCGACGACGGTTGAAACAAAATCTTACTGAAATTTTACGCTGAACTAAGAAGAAGAAGAACATGGACAACAAAACAAAAAAACAAAAACAAAACAAAAAAAAAAAAAAAAAAAAAAAAAAAAAAAAACAAAAACAAAAAAAAAAAAAAAAATAAATAAATAAAAATAAAAACCCCCAAAAAATCACTCGTCTCGATTAGGTGTGGTTTACAGAGGTATTTTCAGAAAAAGAAACAAATTGATGTAATCATTCCATACGGAAGACGGATGCGTATATAAGTGAAAAATTTTTTTTGGATGCTAAGTCGTACGTACGACATACTAAGTCGTACGTAGGACATACTAAATCGTACGTACGACATACTAAGTCGTACGTACGACATAGTAAGTCGTACGTACGACATAATATTCCGTAAGGACCAGGGGCGAATCCAGGAAGTGATGATAATGTTGCGGAGCGCAATTTTTAAGCAAAAATACACATGTGAAGGCAATGCGTCTGGGATTGCTTTTAGTGAATCCAGGAAAATACCCTAGTGGGGGGGGGGGGGGGGGACGAAGCCTTGGGAGCTCGTATAATTTCTTAAATCGTTAATCGTGGCCTACAATGAATAGTATTTTGCTAATTGTATACCTATACTTTTAATTTTCTTTTCTAACACATGTAACGGAGAGACTGAGGTATATCAGATACAACCGATGTACATAGTGTAAAATACACTACGTTCCTACTAGCCGTCCACATCATTTTCGCTAAAGAAGAAGAAGAATGGGATTGAAGTAGTCATATACAGTCTTGGGTATAACTCGACCTGGTGTTTCGTACTTAACGTGACTGCTGAAATACACGCAATATATGTATATGTTATATACGTAAAAGAAGATGAAGGAATTTCCTCTTGTGATTGTTATTTTTAACCTCCACAACTATAATCTGAATTTCCAATTTAAATTTATGATATCAGATGCTTGCTTTGGTCTACAGATCAGTTAACCATTCTAACCGATGGGCTTCCACAAAGGAATTGGTCGTCCGGTTATATCGGTACCACAAATACTGAGAAATCAAAAACATTCGTGTCATTTTCTATGTGTTTCTCCGTAAAATCCACAAGTGCTGGTTAAATTAACGCAGCGAAAAATGCCAAGTCATAAAGACCAAGTGGCCGAAAAGTTGTGGATACAGAGTGTTTTGGAAGTAGTCAACAGATTTTACAAGTCCATCATTTTTGCACAGTTTTGCATGAGCAATAGTGACATAACTATCTACAGGATATATACAGTCACCATTGTTAGCACGGCATTTGGTTGCACGAGAAAGAGCATAATTTTGTAAGTTCTTCAATGAATACTGACTGGCGAAGATCGTTCTCGATAAAGTAGACCACGTGCAACTACGGTCCGCGATGACCGTTATGATCATGCATAGCGTTGACGCATCTCTGTCAACGTCATTTGCCAGCAACAGTTACGGCCAAACCTTATGGTGCCAACGCACCACACTATACACGTAATATGGTAAGGGCTAGAAATAGGCCGATACGAGCTTACAGCCATACTTCGGACAGATTCTGACGCCTTTTCATCGCAATACTCGCGTTAACTGGTGCAGACATTTTAATTAACGTTTTAAGAGGAATGACTGGAAGAACGTTTTCTTTACTGACGAATCAAGGTTTAACCTTAGTCATGATGGTCGAGCCAGGTTTTACCGTCGACAAGGAGAATGATATACTGACACATGTCCTTCAAAGAAACATGTTTGGTGGTGGTAGCGTTGTGATATGGGGTGGAATCATTGGCGGCGGAAAAACGCGCATTTGTAGTAGTAAATGGTACTTTAAATGTACAGGCCTATACTAATCAGATTCTAATTCCAGAAGAAGTTATCTTCATCCTCCAGAGACATGCACTAGGGGTCACCTTCCAACACGATAATGCCGCGCGACTTTCTCAACGCTACCTTCAACGAAATAACGTTAACATCTTCCCAAGGCTAGCTAATAGCCCTGATCTCAATCTGAGCCAGCACATATAGGAATTTTTGGGTAGAAAAGCGGACATGCGACATCCATTGCCCATTCAGGAGCTACAAAATGTTCTTATAGCAGAATGAAATAAACTAGCCCCCAAACGTCATTAGACGTTACGCGAATGGCATGCAAGTACAAATCGTGCTGTTTTAGCAAACAAGGGTGGTCATACCAGATATTATGCAATAATGGTTTGATTTAACAATAATGCTATCTTTTGATTCCAATCAGAATTTTGTCTTTTCCTGAAATGACCCCTTACACCTTTCTCTGCCTGTTATCAGTGAAATGCTTATCAAATTTTGATAAGATTGTTGAAAGTTATCATAAGATGTATAATTTACTTATATACCAATTTGAAGAAAATATCATTTACAGTTTAAAAAATAACTCAAATTGTATACAGTGGATGCTGTTTTTAGCTCAGTATATGTAATAAAAAGGTTATTTACTGAATATCGGGAAGCATATTTCCCAATACTCAGTTATTATTCAGTAAATAAAACTGTATGGATATATACATATATGACTGTATGCCGAATGCGAACCATTAACTCCGCTCCTGAGTACGACTTACTATCCCGTACGTACGACTTACTATCCCGTACGTACGACATAATATCTCGTACGTACGACTTAGTATCTCGTACGTACGACTTATTATGTCGTACGTACGACTTAGTATCTCGTACGTACGACTTATTATGTCGTGCGTACGACTTAGTATCTCGTACGTACGACTTAGTATCTCGTACGTACGACTTATTATGTCGTACGTATGACTTAGTATCTCGTACGTACGACTTATTATGTCGTACGTACGACTTAGTATCTCGTACGTATGACTTATTATCTCGTACGTACGACTTATTATGTCGTACATACGACTTAGTATCTCGTACGTACGACTTAGTATCTCGTACGTACGACTTATTATGTCGTACGTATGACTTAGTATCTCGTACGTACGACTTATTATCTCGTACGTACGACTTATTATGTCGTACATACGACTTAGTATCTCGTACGTACGACTTAGTATGTCGTACGTACGACTTATTATCTCGTACGTACGACTTATTATCTCGTACGTACGACTTAGTATGTCGTACGTACGACTTATTATCTCGAACGTACGACTTAGTATGTCGTACGTACGACTTAGTATGTCGTACGTACGACTTATTATCTCGTACGTACGACTTATTATCTCGTACGTACGACTTAGTATGTCGTACGTACGACTTATTATGTCGTACGTACGACTTAGTATGTCGTACGTACGACTTGGTATGTCGTACGTACGACTTAGTATGTCGTACGTACGACTTATTATCTCGTACGTACGACTTAGTATGTCGTACGTACGACTTAGCATCCATAAAAAAATTTTCACTTTGGCAGCAATACGCTTCCGTAATTCCATGTGTATGTAAGAGTTGTAATGCTAATGAGATCTATAAAGTACGGAAGCCGATTGGGAACATTTTGTCTTAGGACGTCTGAATTATGACTAACGTCTTAGCACTTATGTATTATGACTTACGTGTTATCAAGTGTCTTATGAAACATTCGTAAAAGCATGGCGGAAGGATCAGGAGGGAGTGAAGGTAAAGTTTTGGTATGTAGATCTCTTTTGTTTGTTTTTCATTGTTCTTTTGCTTCATTGTAAGTAGATCTATAGTTTTATAAAGTTTAGTCAATCATGAAAATGTTACATTAATATTAATTTATCTTTTAGTTTGATATACGGTTTTATCGAAAAGCATAACATTTTATTTGAGCTGAAATTGTCGATTTGAAGCTCTACACGTGCCATCCGGGTCTTGTAATCCTGAGGGGTGTTAGTCTTTTTGGTCTGCAGATTAAACATGTCCAAATCCAACGTCAGAGTTACGTCCCCTTGTAACATTACCTTACTACGTATAACTGTTTTTGGAAAACATACAGTGTACAGAGAATACACTTATACATTAGGCGATGAAAGTAACGAAAATCAACCATTTCTGATACTTTCCTATCCGCGCATGGGGCCACCTTTCAATACGTTGCCTAGAATTGCACTTTTCATACACGGTTTGATCGGCACGATTCTACGCACGGCGAAAATTGAAGTGAATATCTTTATAATAAAATAAAATTGATTAATTAATATTAATGTTTTCCCTGCTTTTTGATATAAAATGTTTATTGATAATTGTATTTTATTTCTATTACATAAGTCAGAAAGCATAATACATAAGTCAGAAGGCATTATACATAAGTCAGAAGACATAAGTCAGAAGACACAATACATAAGTCAGAAGAATTTTTTATTTTCACTAATAAAATAATGATGTAAAATGATACAAATTTGATAAGCACCGTCATTGTTTGACAAAATTCTACTTTATATACCATTTTATACATCTTATATGTATACAGCAGAATTTTGCTTGTATCCTGGTATATGAAGTGGTCCATTCTTTTGCAGAGTCAAACCCGTCCCAGCTGTGTTATACACTATAAATTTATCATACTGATGTCGTATACTTTGTATTTTCACCGACGAGATGATATGAGGAGAAACAAGGAGTAGGAGGGGGAGGAAGGAGGCTGTAGAAGTGCGAGGGGGAGAGGGCTGCCCCTGCCCGCCCCTCATGAACTGTTTTTGGCATATATCCAGTACAAACATTACAGTATTCAAAGGAAAAGACAAAAGCATCTGACTCGGCTATATGACAGAAGGCAAAAGCATCTGACTCGGCTATATGACAGAAGACAAAAGCATCTGACTCGGCTATATGACAGAAGACAAAAGCATCTGACTCGGCTATATGACAGAAGACAAAAGCATCTGACTCGGCTATATGACAGAAGACAAAAGCATCTGACTCGGCTATATGACAGAAGACAAAAGCATCTGACTCGGCTATATGACAGAAGGCAAAAGCATCTGACTCGGCTATATGACAGAAGGCAAAAGCATCTGACTCGGCTATATGACAGAAGGCAAAAGCATCTGACTCGGCTATATGACAGAAGACAAAAGCATCTGACTCGGCTATATGACAGAAGACAAAAGCATCTGACTCGGCTATATGACAGAAGACAAAAGCATCTGACTCGGCTATATGACAGAAGGCAAAAGCATCTGACTCGGCTATATGACAGAAGGCAAAAGCATCTGACTCGGCTGTATGACAGAAGGCAAAAGCATCTGACTCGGCTATATGACAGAAGACAAAAGCATCTGACTCGGCTATATGACAGAAGACAAAAGCATCTGACTCGGCTATATGACAGAAGGCAAAAGCATCTGACTCGGCTATATGACAGAAGACAAAAGCATCTGACTCGGCTATATGACAGAAGGCAAAAGCATCTGACTCGGCTATATGACAGAAGGCAAAAGCATCTGACTCGGCTGTATGACAGAAGGCAAAAGCATCTGACTCGGCTATATGACAGAAGGCAAAAGCATCTGACTCGGCTATATGACAGAAGGCAAAAGCATCTGACTCGGCTATATGACAGAAGGCAAAAGGATCTGACTCGGCTATATGACAGAAGGCAAAAGCATCTGACTCGGCTATATGACAGAAGGCAAAAGCATCTGACTCGGCTATATGACAGAAGACAAAAGCATCTGACTCGGCTATATGACAGAAGGCAAAAGCATCTGACTCGGCTATATGACAGAAGACAAAAGCATCTGACTCGGCTATATGACAGAAGACAAAAGCATCTGACTCGGCTATATGACAGAAGGCAAAAGCATCTGACTCGGCTATATGACAGAAGGCAAAAGCATCTGACTCGGCTATATGACAGAAGGCAAAAGCATCTGACTCGGCTATATGACAGAAGGCAAAAGCATCTGACTCGGCTATATGACAGAAGGCAAAAGCATCTGACTCGGCTTATTGACAGAAGGCAAAAGCATCTGACTCGGCTATATGACAGAAGACAAAAGCATCTGACTCGGCTATATGACAGAAGACAAAAGCATCTGACTCGGCTATATGACAGAAGGCAAAAGCATCTGACTCGGCTATATGACAGAAGGCACTACCGAGATGCACTGTTAATAATGTAATAACTTGGAAAAACACATAAGAAGATGGCAAAAACTTTTGATTAAAGTACGGTTGTTATTCCAACTTAAGACGCTCATTTGACATAACAGTAGTCAATCAATTGGGGTGGTTAAGCGTTTAACTGGCCCCCTTCCTACTCACCACAAAACCAGTATAATAAAATGACATACAGTTAAAAATCCATCCTCCATATAGAGAGCAAGGATCAACAATTTTCTTAAGTTGAGAAGTCATAATCATAAAAATATGTATAGTAATGCAGAGTAAGACCAAGATTTTTTTTTAAAAATTTCAAATATAAATTGACATCAACATAAGTAAACCTTTGGAAGCGAACTCAGACCCTTCATTTGTAGGAGTCCCAACTAACACTCATAGGAAACGAGGTTTATGACCATTTATCCTATGGAAAAGGCTTCAACAAGGTCCATCATATAGCCCCACCACCCTATTAGTCAGCATGTTACGTAAAACTCTGTATAAGACTGTAAAAGGACCCAATACAAGACTTACTGTCTTTTTCATGATCTCCGTGTCATATTGTCGATGACGAAGGCATTTCACTATTCTGGAAACGGACGAGATAAACCTATCGGAACCTTAGACCCTTCTTAGTTTGTACACGAGATCACCGTAGAAACTGGGATGGGAAGTTCCATTGGATACATATCGTTGCAAAAGTAATATTTCCGAATTTTGCCAAAAGTACTGAATAAGACATAAGAAAAAAAAATTCTGAAAGTTTCTCTAAATTTATGATACCTGTAACCCTGAGTTAAAAGTTCCAAAGCTATTTGTATTTTTTATTTTTTTTTGTTTTTGTATGAAATCCAAAACTTTAGTGCAGGCTCTAGCAAATCGAACCAACTGAATTCTATAAATACCATATGCTATATATCTGCCATCTAGATAAGGGAAATTTACAATAGAAAAATCTAAAATCGTCACGTTTATTGTAAATGTTTGTATGAATTTTATTAAGTATCTTAATGCATAGGTTCAATAAATGTGTTTCTGTATCAGAAATATTGTCTTTGTTTAATAGAAGTTTAGGTAGGTATATGTCAATAATGTATTGTAATGTAATCTGTTGAAAATCAGGGTAATCGATAACTAAGAGGTTGTCAAGATACGTGTACATATATTCAGCTAGAGGTATCATTGAACATCTCAATAAGGTTGAAACGTTTGAATAGAATGCATGAAATTCCTCACATAACAACATAGAAACAAATCTGTTGTAAAGGTGCGCAGTTAGTACATATACCTACGGAAGCCCATTTAGGACCTATCAAAAATATTTTTGAATTTGATATAACGAATTCTTGAATTTGTTAAAACGGATTCTTGAATTTGTTAAAACGGGTTAAATTTGTTTTAACGGATTCTTGAATTTGTTAAAACGGATTAAATTCGTATTAAAACAAACAAATTTGAGGAAAAAATGCATTTAAGAACTCGTTATTTCGAATTTAATTTGTTAAAACGAATTTCAAAATCTGTTAAAATGAATTCAACAATTTTTTTATAACAGATTTAATTCGTTAAAATTTGTTGAATAATAATAATAATAATAATAATAATAATAATAATAATAATAATAATAATGAAATAAAAAACAAAATAAATAAATAAATACATTGAAAATAAAAATTCCAGCCCCCCTCCCCAAGAATATCAAAATATCAAATGGACGGTGCCTTAAATCTTATGCATATTATATGAAGTATTCAACAGACTATGTCTAGAAAAATATTTAGATATTAAGCAATTAGGCCTCCAGAAAGGGTGATCGCCACTAGAGCTTAAGTCTGGGTGGAATTTTCATTATCTGTGAAGTACTCACAAATTGAAAAATTTAGGATAGAAATAATAAATGTGTATTTCATTTTTTTTAACTTTCAACAAAAGATTGAATTCAAATTTATTTTGTAGTCATGTTTATTATCTGAATAGAATATCTAAATATTTGGTATTACTCTTTTCTTCTACTATCAAGAGGAAACAAGAGGACAAATGGTCTCCCTGCAGCAGCACTTGTGGAAACGGAATTCAAGTGAGGAAGACCGAGTGTTATCCACATAAACGATGTGCATCTATATCGTACAGCATACGAAGCTGTGTGGGTCAATCAAAAGAATGTTCTAAAGCAATGGTGTCATTTGCAGGTAATACAATCTATTATTATAACGTCTTTATGTGTGGAAAACTTACAGGTGATCAGTCATCGGTTTTGTAGAAAATAAGATATGTACGAAAACGTAACTGCATTTCATACGGCCTTCCAGTTTCATTATTAAACGTGTCATTTAGGACATTTGTTAAAATTGTTACTTTCATGACGTCATCAGTTAATGCGTCAATTACATCTCGATGTGTAATTCCAAGTTTGCTTAAAATACACCGATGCATTGTCCTGTAACAATAAATTCATAAGTATAAAATTTAATTGTAGCGACGTCTTTTAAGGTCGGACATTTGATTATGACTTCACAAGCATAACAAAAAAGAAAAAAGTCCACCAAACTTTACATGCAAACATCAAAATATGTGTAAACTGTACAATAAAAAAGTCAATAATTATATAAGTATGTATATACATAAAACAAATTGAATTTCTTGGGGTTTCATTTGTTTGGTTCGGGTCTGGATGCTTCGTGTGTAAACTTTATAAATAAAGCTATCATTTCTAATTACTTATGTAAATAGACTGGGTTGATACAATAGTTAATATTTATAACATAGCCCAACTTTGCTTGATCTATAAAACCAGGGATTACCTCGATATTAAGTCTCTTTTGAAAATATACATGGCAGCTGTGGATACAAAGTTCTACGCTACAAATTTTACTAATGGGAAAATGTTGAAAATAACATAAAGGTAATGACAAACTGGTAGATATTTATGCATGTAATAATATATGTGAAATACCTAATAAAGAGTTGATTATCTGAATATTGAAAAAAAAAATGGTCGTCGTAGGTCATTTCGCAGAAGCAGACTTCGCCAGTTCTGCCTGCTTTAAGTTTATCTGTCAAGTAATATACAGACGATAAAAATGTATATTTTTACAATCTATGATCAAAATAATTTAAAATTTTCCAGAACTGTACCTTTAACTTTTCTAGGAATATTCCAGATTGTGGTAATTCATAGTAATTTTCAATGCAATGTAGACAGACAAACTGGTTAACCACACCCATTGATGATTGTAATTTTCATTGACCATCCTAGGTCGGTAACGCAACCGAATTACAAAGAAATATTTTTGTGAAGTGTTTATTCTTGTTTGTCCTGCTTGTTCATTGCGATTGTCATACAGTTTAGTCAGAAAGAAGAACAGAAGGAGTATCTACTTTGGAGGGTGCGCCAACACATCTAAAAAGATGAGATTAGGTGGCTTGAAGAGTAAGCACTTCCTGCTTGCCAATAACACCCGTCACTAATGTTCAGTAGAAATGATGATGTCATATATCTGCAATGACAAGTTTTGTATTTGGAATATTGAACTGAAATAATGATTCACATGTTACACTATATACAGAACATTTTTGCTTTCAGATCAACGCCACCTCGATTTCATCAATAAGAAGAAAACATTGCTATACAAACGTCTTGGCTTTGCTTCCATTTTCATTGTTGGGTTCGCCTGCTTCCTTTTCTTCATATCAATGTTGCTTCAACTGCGGAATCGTCCTCCTATATATTCCGAAAGATTGCCGGGCTCACTGGAGTAAATTTAACATTTATGTATTGGTTTTACACGAACATACTTTGTTTGCCAAGATAGATTGCTAACGTTTGGTAAAATATTCCCACCCGAAGTCTTTGCATGACGCACGATCAAATTTGCAGCCATATAATCATAATTGATGCAGCATCTGCTCTGAAAAAGACATTATTATTATTATTATTATTATTATTATTATTATTATTATACTATCGGCAAACAAAGTTTGGGGGGTATATAGGAATCACCCTGTCTGTCTGACTGTCAGTTTGTCCGCCTGTCTACATTTGTCCGGACCATAACTTCTTACCCCTTTGTTGGATCTGAATAATATTTCACACAATTGTTGTACATAATCCAAGGGCGTGTCATGACTTTGATCCAAAGTCATATAATCAAGGTCAAGATCAAGGTCACAGTGCACACATAGCAAAATTCCTTGTCTGGTTCATAACTTCTTACTGCTAAGTTGGATTATTATCTAGGATAATATTTCACAAAATTGTTGTCCATGACCTAAGGGTGTGCTATGACCTTGATTCAAGATCATATCTCCAATGTCAAGGTTACAGCAAACACTTGGTTGAAATCCTTGCCTGGGCCATAACTCCTAACTGCTATGTTGGATCTGGATAACATTTCACGCAACTGTTATACATGACCCAGGAGTGTTTCATGAATTTGACCCATGGTCATATATTCAAGGTCAAGGTCACAGTGCACACATAGCAAAATTTTTGTCCGGGCCATAACTTCTTATGCCCTTATCGGATCTGGATATTTTTTTCACACAATTGTTGTCCATGACTCAAGAGTATGTCACAACCTTAACCCAAGGTCATATCTTCAAGGTCAAGGGCACAGTGAACACATAGCCAAAATCGTTGTCCGAGCCATAACGTCTTACTGCTCAGATAGATTTGAATAATTTATTTCACAATTTGTGTCCATAACCCAAAGGTGTGTGACGACATTGACTCAAGATCGTATCTCCAATGTCAAGTTCGAAGTACACAGTTGACAAAATCCTTGTGCGGGCCAAAATTCCTTCCTGTTATGTTGGATCTGGATAATATTTCAAACAATTGTTGTTCATGTCCAATGGTGTTTCATAACCTTCGACGAAGGTCATATCTTAAAGGTCAAGGCCACAGTGCACACATAGCCGAAATCCTTGTACATGCCATAACTTCTTACCAGGTTGGATCTGGATGATATATCACATAGTATTTGTTCATGACCCAAGGATGTGCCATGACCTTGACTCAAGATCCTATCTCCGAGGTCAAGGTCATAGTGCACGCATTTTCAAAATTCTTGTACGGGTCATAGCTCCTTACTGCTATGTAGGATCTTGATAATATTTCACACCATTGGTTTCCATGATCCAAAGTTGTGTATCACATTGTACGGAGCGTGTTGTCCGTCTGTGTGTTTGTCCGTCTGTGTGTCCATAAAACTTGTCCGGGCCATGACTTCTTCCTTTTACTTTGGAGGGAGATCAAATTTTAGACAATTGTTTTTCATGACTCAAGGGTGTGTCATGACTTGGAACCAAAGTCATATCTACAAGGTCAAGGTCACAGTACATACATAGTTATAATTCTTGTCCGAGTCGTAACTTCTTCCTTTTAGTTTTGAGGGCGATAATAATTTAGACAATTATTTTCCATGACCTAAGGGTGTGTTATTACCTTGAACTAAGGTGATATCTACAATGTCAATGCCACAGTGCACACATAGCCAGAATTCTTGTCTGGGCCATAACTTCTTTCTGTTACGTTGCTGGAAGGGTTTCACTCTTGAGCATCAATGAATACAAAACATTTGTCGAAATTGTCATCACATGTCATTAAAACATGTCGGTGTATATGTTCTTATTGTTGTACATATAAATATAGTGTACCATATGTGCATTTCGACAACTTAGGTCTCTTGACTAATGCTCAAGACCTAAACTTTTGAAATCCAAAGCGTAGATTTAAGTGTATATGCATGTTGAACCATTTCAACTTCCGCATATGGTTTACCCTGCGGTAATTCTACATTTTTACATTAGGAACTTCCCTTTCCTGATTAGCATCATTCCTTCCTCTCCTGCCTATTGGTTTTCGTATCTCAGTTAATAAGGTACGCCAGGGCGTGTTCGAACCACAACGGCTTTGTCACAAGGCCTAAACGGCTGACCGATATGCTACCTGTTCAGAGTTATGTTACGTACGCCTGAAATCGTCACTGATGACGTCCTACGGTCTCATAAGAGAAAATGAGGTCCCGCTTTGCAGAATGATTCATGACGTTCTGGGCCCGGCGCCATAAACTAAGAAAATACTTTAGTCATAATTATAAATCCTTTTGTTAAACAATGTATTATTAACTGGGATTTGGATTTTATTGATTTTTATTCTATTGATAAAAAGCCGGTGTGCCCTGGTGGATAGGGTGCTCTGCTCATGATCGAGAGGTCCCGGGTTCGACTCCCGCCATGGGCACACAGTTGTTCTGTCTTTCGGATGAGACAGTAAAAAACGAGGTCCCGTGTCACGATAGATGTGGCACGTAAAAGATCCCTCACTGCTTTGGGTGGGTCCGTTGCAAAGGTCTAAATTTGTATGCAATGCATCAGGCAGATGCCGTCACTATATACGTGAAATAATCATGGAGTGTCGTAAAAAATAATCAATCAAGATAGAATAAGTAGTCCTCCAAAGGGAAGTAAAATATACTAAAAGAAATAACACAAACACTCTTTGCCGCAAGAGTGTTTGTGTTATTTCTTTTAATAATCAATCAATCAATCTATCGATAAACAGAATTAAACCATTCTGCATGACAATTTTTTGAACGTTTGATAATAGAATAAATTAAAACGAAATAATTGTTTTAAGTATTTTCTCAGTTTATGGCGCCGGACCCTGGCGTGCCATTGAATGGCTGTTCGACAAATCCTATTATGACGTCTCCTTCACTATTTACGTACAGTCCTGTGTGCATTGGGACCTTCACCGAAATTGACATCTTTCCATTTAAGTGTTGCGACAGGTGTTGCATGCGCAGAAGAGACGGTCACTCTCCCGGGCACCTGGTTCCGAAATGTGGTATTTTCACGGGTTCGCAAAAGTTTGTATTGGACGATTTTCATAATTTAGCCTCCCCTTTTAAACTTCGACACTGGATAACCGATCGGTACCTCTTCGTTATTTATCAGTAAGGTTCAAATATATAAAAAACCTGTGTAGCTCAGTGGATCAGATGCTCCCGTCTTTTGAATGACCTTGTCACGTTAAGCGTGGCATGTAAAAGATCCCTCACTGCTTCGACTGAGTCCTTTGAAAAGGTATAAATTTCCATGCAATGCATCGAGGCAGATGCCCTCAACATACACATGAAATAATTGTGGAGTGAATAAAGCAATAATCAATCTTTCATAATACATAACACTATATAGAAGTTTACGAAACATATTTATGTTATGTAAAATATATTAGACAATGCTTAACGACATTTACCACAAATTCCACAATGGATATTTATGGGCCAAAAGAAATGAAATGTGAGGCTAAGACAAGATGGTAGAAGAAGTGACTCAATCGATCAAGCAGACAAAGAAAATTGATATAAAATAAGATAAGTACATAAATAGCTTCTCAAACTTCAGCTTCTAAATTTCAGTCACGACACTGACTTTGGACGGTCCAGTAACATACGGTCAAGTGTTAGATTAGTAGGTTTATGAATCCTTCATTTCTACTTGCTGTGTAAGAAGGGTAATGTAATGGACATCAATTATATGTAACAATTTTGACGAATCTGTAACCTGTAAATATTTGCATTAGCTATATGCATAGGAATAAATGTAAACAAGGAAAAGTGAAATAAAGTTTGATTCGTCATGGTGTCAAATATTTATAAAGATAAGAGATCTAAATATATATGTGTGGCTTAGAAATATATAATCGTTGCTTTGCCTTTCTGAAGACGAGAAAAATCCTACTTTGAAGGAAACCTTACTAACGTAGGAAGATAACAAATGCCAAGAACAGGTCTTTAAAGAATAGGTTTGCAAATGACCTATGGCGGAGTCCTTAACACTGTTATTTGGAAATGAAACCAATGCTGAAGAAACAATCCGCTGAAAACATTGGCTATAGGCGAAAATATTACATATGATTTGTAGATATGTACATTTATAGTTTGAAAATCAGCAATACAGGTATATTCCCATAAAACTGTTTTATTTTGGCGATGGTAGGTTAATGTTGGATAGCTGAATGTTGGAGAAATAAGTTTGTGAATGTAAAATTTCCATTAACTTATATTGAACCTCAAACAGTAATTTCTTAATGGATATTATCAAGTACGTTCAGTATTCTGAACGCCATTAATTTCTTGAAGATTATTTTAAGTTTGTTTTATGAGTATTTTAAGTTTATTTACAGTTTTGTGAATAATTTAAGGCAATTATAGCTTCTTTTATGACGAGTGCATTATACCTTGGAGGAACACGCAATCTTCGATAAAAAGACATTTAATTAGATCAATTGATAAAGATGAAAGACTCTAGGTATAAATCATTCCTAGTTATGTCTATTTCGTTGATGTACTGGATAGGTATTTGGCTTGCGATTTAACCCGTTGACGCCGTGAATAAGGTCGATATACTGGTAATGTATTTGGTTTGTCCACCTCTGAGCTTCACACAGGGCTTGGCACTGATTCGTTGGTGGTCAATAAATCCCAGTTTATCGAGTCCACATCAAATTCACCCCTAGCTACGCCTCTTGTGTATAAGAAGATTTTAATACCCTGCATCTTGTATGACATCTAAGCCGGTGTGGCCTAGTGGATAAGGTGCTCGGCTCGTGATCGAGAGGTCGCGGGTTCGACTCCCGCCCGGGGCACACCGGTGTTCTGTCTTTCGGATGAGACAGTAAAAACCGAGGTCCCGTGTCACGGTAGGCGTGGCACGTAAAAGATCCCTCACTGCTTCGGGTGGGTCCGTTGCAAAGGTCTAAATTTGTATGCAATGCATCAGGCAGATGCCGTCACCATTTACGTGAAATAATCGTGGAGTGACGTAAAACAATAATCAAACAAACAAACAATGTATGACATCTCGAATGTAAAAAGTGAAAAAACCAACTTCAAACCTAAATCAATCAATTTTCTGATAAGAAAACGCAGTGTTTGAAATATTCTTGTTTGCTGTTTCACATTAATAATCGAAAATTTGCATGCAAGAGTTTAACAGCTTATCGATGTAGAATAACCTGTCATCAGAAACCTATAAGCCAAATATCATTATTTTTTAAAGCTTATCGATGTAGAATAACCTGTCATCAGAAACCTATTAACCAAATATCATTATTTTTTAAACGTATTGTAACTATGATTATGTTAAACGAATTAGTATCATGACTCACAGATGATGTTGAAACAGAATTTCTTAGAACTAATATTATATGGACAGACTTCCTACCTATGCTATGTTTTAAATTTGTTGTGTTTCCATTGTTCTTATCATACGACGTGTATGACATGAGTGAGTGTTGTATGATAAAAGGATGAATTTCGTTTTCTTAAGATGTTTGATGTTGTTTGTTTTAGTAACAGCTATAACGTCGAATAGCGTTGAATATATATCAAACGTCGGACTTCAGCAATGTCAACGAGAGTGTCAATACAGAAGATTTTGTAAATCTGTCTTTTATATTAAGTCGATACTCATGTGTAGATTTCGTAAGAATGGTTGCCGCTATCAAACAAAACTAAACAACCCATGGAAAAGATGCATTGAAAAGGCTGACATGCAAAAGGTATGTTTTGAAAATTGAAAATGTTTACTGTATGTTACACTATATTTTATTTGTATGATAAATTATATTCATCATATTGACATTTTATAATAAACATTTTTCTGATTTTAAAAACGTTTCATGTCAATTAAAACTGCAAAACAGGTATATACAAAATGTCCTCAACAACGAAAACTTTTTGAAAGTTTGTCGCTATTTTTACTACAGAAATATGTTCATCTGCAACATTGAATTCTTAACTTTGAAAATATCTCTATGATCAAAATCGAGTAAAATAGTTGTAATTAAGGATACCTTTTTATTGCATTCTATTTTTTGTTTTCTTAGACACAATAAAATCGAATGAATCTAAGACAGGAAGTGAAGTAAAACACTTTAAAACAATATCTTCATTTCCTGATAAAGTCTAAATTTTTTTCTAATTCACTTGTTTTGTTTTGACAATTCTGATTTGTCCACACGTTAGCGTTCAGACATGTATGACCACGATATACCATCCTCAAATGTATTACTACATTGTACGTACTCTTTGTCCACATTGCCTCTGACTCCATCTATCAAAAAGACTGTCTATAACAAATTCGTCCAGTGCTCTCAACGTACAGTTGATCCCTCGTATCAAGAACGATTTGTAGTTTCTAATTCAACCATTTACGTGCAAAATTATTACAATCAAGTTCAACCAACAAAACTGACAGCGTATATGACGTATCACAATGCAATATGCTTTCTAGCATGCTTCTTCATCTCGCCGGGAAACAAGAAAACTGCCTGTTGAGCAATGTCCGATGCGATGTCATGTCGCTCATACGTGAATCAATTTATTACTAATGGTTTATTCATAAAATTTTAAGAATATGAAAATGAAGAAACTTCTTATGTCGGTGCACTAAATATCAATTCGTTTTTCGGAAGAATTTCAAACATGGCGCTATTCGTCCCTTAGCAACGAGGAATTTGAGGACAATTTCAAAGAGAAAAAACGATTTTTGTGTTTCTGTGAATAAAGATGTAATCGTCGTCAGGAAAACTCTGTTTCCTAGGGTATAAAACACTAACCCTGTCGGAAACAACCAAACACACTACGTTTATCCCTTAATTCTGCAATATAACGGGTTGGCTGGGACATAAAGATCAGAACATTCAGAAGCAGAGATATATTTGATTTGCCAGTAAATATGGAACAAAAAGAAAATATGATATTCCTGTCCGTCAGCAAACACCATTTGTAAGCTGAATGGACTTTCTTCACACACTCTAGTTTCTTATGTTTTCTTAGGCGTAGTATATTATTGTAAGAATGGGAAGCATGTGTTGTTTAGGTGTTGAGTATATTAGATTAACCAACACTTTTTAAATTTGTATGTGGGTTTTGATTAGAGTGACTTCATTAATTAAATGCGAGTTTTTCCCGACACTGCTTCCAACAACAACTGAACGCCTTCACCAGGAATTTGCGACTTATGTTCTAATAACGTGATCATTTACTGACCGGATCCTAGCATCAATCATTTCCTTTGGTTAGCTCCATTCAGTTTGCATGCAACCAATTAGTTACCAAATATTTTGAAGCAGAGAGGACAAAACTGAAATGCCTGTGACTCCATGTAAACTCTGAATTGACTCTAATGTTCTGTTTGAACGAGATTTTTAGACATTGAATTTCTTGAAAAGCTTTCTATGTTTCACAGTTTTAACCATATATAGATTTGTCTTTGTAGCAACAAGAATTAACACATACAGGACACAGAAATTAACACATACAGGACACAAGAACTAACACATACAGGACACAAGAATTAACACATACAGGACACAAGAATTAACACATACAGGACACAGGAATTAACACATACAGGACACAAGAACTAACACATACAGGACACAAGAATTAATATATACACACATACAGGACACAAGAACTAACACATACAGGACACAAGAATTAACACATACAGGACAAAAGAACTAACACATACAGGACACAAGAATTAACACATACAGGACACAGGAATTAACACATAAAGTACACAAGAATTAACACATACAGGACACAGGAATTAACATATACAGGACACAAGAATTAACACATACAGGACACAGGAATTAACACATACAGGACACAGGAATTAACACATACAGGACACAGGAATTAACACATACAGGACACAGGAATTAACACATACAGTACACAAGAATTAACACATACAGGACACAGGAATAAACACATACAGGACACAAGAATTAACACATACAGGGCACAGAAATTAACACATACAGGACACAGGAATTAACACATACAGGACACAAGAATTAAGAAATACAGGGCACAGGAATTAACACATATAGTACACAAGAATTAACACATACAGGACACAGGAATTAATACATACAGGACACTAGAACTAACACATACAGGACATAGGAATTAACACATACAGTACAGCACAAATTGTAGGAATACCTAGCGATCACACCTCCGACTTTACCGACTTACTTCATTCATGTGATTTAAGTATGAGTTCTTCCGTCCCACTTGTTATTACATTTATATACTATATAATGTAAATCTAAAATTTACTGTGGTATAATAATTTGTATATTATTGTTGAATTAAGGAGAATTTTCTTCATTCTATCATCAACTACGACTTATATATGCTTTTATAAATGTGTAATAAGTTTTCATTAACATTTTAAAGACAAATGAAACGTTTTGATGTACACTGTCTGTTCTCAGGGAACATACTCGTCAACGTCATGGATAACACTTTACTTTGCTTTAATTTCAGAAACTCCTGAGCGTCTGCAAACACAATAGCTGTGACTCGTATCACTATTGTGTAGAAATGAAAGTCGGTTACTTCAAATGCATGAGAACTAGTAAGCTTTCCACTACCCTACTTTGTACATAACCAGTAAGCTTTCTACTACCCTACATTGTACTAGAACTAGTTAGCATTCCACTACCCTACCTTGTATTAGAGCTAGTAAGCTTTCCACTACCCTACCTTGTATATAACCAGTAAGCTTTCTATTATCCTGCTAGAGCTAGTAACTTTCCACTACTCTACCTTGTATTAGAGCTAGTAAGCTTTCGTACATAACCAGTAAGCGGTCTACTACCCTATATTCTACTAGAACTATTAAGCTTTCACTACCCAACTTTGTTCTAGAGCAATTAAGCTTTCCAATGCCCAACCTTGTACATAGTTAGGAAGCTTTCTATTACCCTATATTGTACTAGATCTAGTAAACTTTCCACTACCCTGTATTTAGAGCTGGTAAGCTTTCCACTACGCTACCTCGTACATAACCAGTAAGCGGTCTACTACCTTATATTCTACTAGAACTAGTAAGCTTCCACTACCCAACTTTGTACTATAACTAGTAAGCTTTCCACTACCCTACCTTGTACGTAACAAGTAAGCTTTCCAATATCCTACATTGTTCTAGATTCATTGTTCCAATGCCCTACATTGTACATAATCAATAAGCTTTCTACTACCGTATATTGTACTAGAACTAGTAAGCTTTCCACTACCCTACCTTGCTTTAGAGCTAGTAAGTTATTCAATGCCTTACCTTGTACATATCTAATAGTCTTTTCCACTATCCTACTTTGTACAAAACTAGTTAGCTTTAGACTACCCTACCTTTGGCTAGAATTTGTAAGTTTTCTGCTACCCTTATACTACAACTAGTAACCCTTCCGCATCCGTACCTTTTACCAATTGACCTATCCCCAAAACACGCCCCCGCTGACCGAGTACCAATGATACGGCGTCTTATCTTGACCGGCGGCGATAATTATAGCTCACATCTCGCACGTGCTTCGACCTCCGACAAACACAGCATTTCCCTGCATATGTTTGCGTAAGGAATGTACAGGTCAAGTGGCATAAAACCTTTAAAACTCGTCAGTATTTTCGATTATTATAAAAATGATTAAACGACGCATTCACAGTACATTTTATAGTGAGTACCCTAACCCATTACCAGCCTGTAGCAGATTTAGACGGGGGGCGCAAGCCTCCTCCCCTCTAAAACTGAAGAACTGAAGTAAAAAGGTAAATAAAAGGGGAAAAGGACAGAGAAAGAAGAGAAAAAAGGAGAGAGATATTGCGTTTACACGACTTTTCCGGATTTTTCTAACCCCCCCCCCTTTTTCGTAAAATTCTTAACCACGGTCACAGTACGCACCCAACAATGTTAAAGTGTAATAAGAAAATATACAGAATTGCCATAATAAATAATCCTCCATTTGGAAAACAAGGGTTAACATATATCAATCTGAGCGGTCATAAAAAATTTAGACACTATTATTAATGTAAAATATATTCAAGTCGAAACTATATGTGACATCAACACGAGTTAATTGTGTACCCAATCTCCTTATAATGTAGTCAATTTTGCTGGAATAAATTTTTCGAGCAAAATTAACTTTCAAAATGTGTAATGAAATAGGTATTTGTCTTTGCCCTGACCATGCAAAAAGATTTCACCAAAATTATTATGTTTTAAAACTGTTAAAATCATTTTTCGGCGGGGCTTTGCCCCTATGAACCTCCCACTAAGGCGCTGCCCTGGACCCGCTGGGAACCTGCGCGGCGCCAGACCCTCGCGTTTTGGTACATACTCACGCCCCTAACCTAAATTTCTGTATCCGCCCCCTACTACACTAAGGGGACTCCGTCATCCTGAAGCTTTTCAGTCCCCCCCCCCTTTAAACCTAAATCATATTTTTGAAAAGTCAGGTGCGAGGTGGTGGACTAGATAAATTAAGGAGGGTTGGTTGAGAAATCTCGAGATGCGATTGTAGGGATCATAAAATGGGTAAAAAGGGAAGGAAGAATAAAGTGAGAAAAAAATGAAACGAAAGAGAGAGAGAGAGAGAAAGAGGAAGAAGAGAGATTGTGTATTTTGGTCTTTATAAGATATTCAATTGATTTGTTAAGCGCTTTTCTGCCCCTCTCTGTTCCTCAAAATGCATGACACATCGATTTACATTGGGCTCTTTGGGATTTCACTATTCTCCTTGCCATATTTTAAATTCACTCCTCCACCCACAGTAAATTCAAATTTTAAAACATGACGCTTGTCTTGAGGCATAAATTAGGTGTATTTGTAACCTGACTAAGCTCTAATTACTGTTGTGAACATTCGAGGATGCTTTCCGATACACTACACTCGAGCCTACATTTGGCCTAATTCAGGATTATATGATCAATCAATATTCAGTTTCTGTTGTTGTTTGTTTTGTTTGTTTGCTTTTTAAATATTTTTGTTTTGGTTTTGTTTTGTTTTGTTTTGTGTGTGTGTGTGGTTTTTTTTTTTTTGTTCGTATTTTTCTTTTCTTTTCTCTCTCTTTTTTTTTTTTTTTTGGTCTTTATAAGCACATTACACAGAAAGACATTGTGCTTGATATATTCATCATATCTTAGTTTTGTTTGTATCGCACCCTGATGGTACTTAGTTTACACTACGGATGTATATGCTTTGTATTTTCACGGTTTTGGCCTTCATTACTTCTAACGATACATAAGTTGTCGGAATGTACATTTGGTGTATCACATTTATACATATATATATGTTTTGATATTTATTATTACAGGATGTCACAATGTAATTCATAGTCATCACTCATATGTTGATGAAATAAATGCATCGGTTGGAACAAAATCACAAGGTGTTCTCAAATGTTTATCGCCATATAATTACGTATCTGGAAGTGACAATATTACGTGCTTGGCAAGGGGCGTCTGGGAAATGGGCAACACCATTTGTCTAGGTAACATATCTGGATTGTTATACTAAAGGTCGTAAGCCCAAATGTAGACGTAATCTTTCCGACTTAATTTACGTGTACGTCAATTGAATTTTTCTTGAAGTCTATGTTACTATGTAATTACATTGGTAAACGGTGTAAAAGGCGTACCTTACGTTTGGAACTCTTTAAGGAGGAGACAAATATTTTAGCAAAATTTACGTCTGCGATTACGCCTGAGCTTACGACCTGTAGTAAAACTCATCCCTGCTTTAGTAATCAGTAATCGAAAGTGTTTATCATTGTGGTATTCTGTATCTGTATAATTATGGACATAATCATAGGTATTCGTCACTCTGCCTTAAAATTCTTCTATCAGCAGATAAGGGTACTTATAATCCCCATTTGGCATTAACATTACAATAAACTGAATGCTTCAAATATATGTACTACCGCCATTTACAACTATGTAATTACGAACTGTTCGACTTTGTCGTTAGTTCTGATATAACTACAGTGGATATTTTTATGTATTAGCAAAGTCATTGTTTTCCATAAAATAAATAAGATTTACTGGATTGTGCATAATTTACAGTGCGCCAGTTTGTTTCCTCTTCTAGTTCTAGGAATGACCTTTCACATTACACGTAAGTAAGACTACATATACTTTTAAAAAATGGTATTATATGTTGCATATCTATGCTTTATACTTTAATGAGATTATGTTGTTATGGCTGTTTGCTTAGCCAAATCGGCTCATAATCCGTCAAATGTTAGAACATTTTGTGGGCACACGTTAAAGCCGAGTGTACGAATAATGACAGGAAAATGAAGATGTATCCTCGACGGTGCTGTCTTTGGCACATAAATGGTAAATGATATCCCTCACTATTTTGTGAGATCTGTCGATATATGAGGATCGAAATTTCTGTGCAGCGCCGTCAAAACAGAAGTGAGATCAAACAAAAAGATACATGCGTCACAAACAGCTATTTATGTCTTTGGGAACTAATATTCGATATGGTTTGCATATATGATAATAACGATATCATGTTCAATTACAGCAATAAATAAATAAATAAATAAATGAAGAATAATGATAGTAAATAAAATTAAAAAATATATATATAAATAAAATAAATGAAAATAAAATAATGAAAAATTAAAAAAAAAAAAACAGAAATAAATAAATAAATAAAATAAATAAATAGAAATTAACCTCTACACCGACACCTACACCGACACGAGACAAGTCAAACAATAGTATATATATTTGTGTTTAATGTCCTAGTGAGATTGCAGGATAAACATTATAATTATGTTTTAGAAGACCGACCCATTTGATACAATCCTCTGATGTTCCAGTTGGATCTGACACAAGATTTTTCGAATCAACTAATTATACAGTGAGCATTTTTTTATTTCATGCATTTAATAAATACTTCATGCTAGTATAATACAATGTGCATATATATATATATATATATATATATATATATATATATATATATATATATATATATATATATATATATATATATAAACATATCTATATATATATATATATATATAGCTGTGCCCCCACTCATCTACCTTCAAAAGTTCTGTATCCGGTAAGGAGTACAAGATTTTGGATAAACTCTACTGTAAATCCAAAAATGTTGTTTACCTTATCACATGCAAGGTATGTAAAAAACAGTATGTTGGGGAAACAGAAGATGCTTTGAACATGCGAGTGAACAACCATAGGTCGTCCATCAAAACCAAGAAAATGCATCTGCCAGTAGCCAGGCATTTTAACATGGACAACCATTCTTGGGAGGACATGATTGTTGTGGCCATTGACCATAGTGCGATGTGGACAGTAGACGACCGAGTGGCGAAAGAGGGCTTTTGGCAACATATGCTTCACACTATAGAACCAAGCGGTCTAAACAAAGTGTCAGATGTCCTTTTGATGAACAAGAAGTATTGACACCAGCATCCTATATTATGCGATAGAGCAGTCTGCATATGTTTGTCCCAAACACCGTATCTTTTGTGGAGATGCCCATTTTTGGGTAGGGTTTGGTACGGACAGACGATAGGAATCCGTGTCTTTATACTTGTCATGTAACTCGCCATCCAATATTACCACTTGTCTTGACAGTATTTTTTTTTTTTTTTATTATTATTATTATTTTTATTTCATTATTTTTTTATTGGTACTTACTTATTTTATCACTTATTTGTTTTTCACTCCCATTTATTTCTGTTATTTATTTTCTTTGTCCTATCTATAACTTCTTATCACCTAGTCTAATTACCTCCAGTAGGTCAATGCAAATACATTTTAGGGGGCGCCACTTGACCTGTAAGCAAGCTGTTTTTATTAGACTAGTGCTTTGTATATATTTTCTATCTTTCTTTTCGTGTCTTTATATTCATGTAAGTGTTTGTTTGTGTGTGTCCTAATGAAGAAGCAGATTGCTTCGAAAATTTGGCAATTTTTTAATTGTTTTAGTATCGTTATCGCTTACCTGTGCTTTTATATTGACCCCTTTTTCTCGAGCGATTTGCATTAACCTTCATTGAGGTTGATCCGATACTTATGGATAGTGAATGTTGTTACAATTTCCTTTTTTTTGTGCTTTTATATATATATACATATATATATATATATATATATATATATATATATATATATATATATTATATATATATATATATATATATTACACAGATGAAGCAGTGTTTATAAATGCATGTAGGTTTCATTAGCAAAATTTTAGTTGAAAATACCTCCAGTTGTCGGCCATGTCTGTGGTCAAATATGATTTTTCTGTTTCAAGTTCATACTAAGTTTAATGATTTTTAAAGAAAGTTGTTAATAATTACGTTTCTTTAAAAACTTTTTCACATTGTCTAATACCTTGAAATTTTGCATAAACATTGCAAAATGACAGTATCTCTGGTTTGGGGTAATTACTTTGTTGATTTATGAACAAATATGTCACAAGGTAAGTAACTTCAATAAAATTTTATGCCAATGAAACCTATCTATGTAAAGATCAATAAAAAGAGAAAAATCGATACAAACAGAAAGATCAATACAAACTGCAACGGTGTTAGCTGATCAAACTGCTCTCAATGTGTTAATTGGCACAAATCAATTATATAAATATGAATGGTAGTCATGGATAAAACTCTTTATTTTTCATACAGGTGTCGTTCAAGCTGCTAATGAGATATAATAAACACACATACATTTCCTTCTTCATTGAGAGAAAGCATTTAGATGTGAAGGATGGAATTGACAGTGAAGCCGTAATCGTAACGGTATGTTTCGTATTTCCAAAGCGGGCTTAAATTGTACTCGCTATGAGACTGGGGATATATTGTAGAATAAATAAATATATACTTTGTAACTATTAATTCTATTTTAATAAAACAAGAGAAATATATGAATTAAACTGCCCGTTCTCAAAGTTTCTAAAGCCGATACTTCAGTTTACCATTTATATTTGGAGAATTCATGTAAATGAAATTACCCGATTTGTAAATTTCATGACTTAGTAATTTGATTTTCACGATGAAATGAATATATTAGATGTGAGAAATGTATGCTTAAGGAATTTAATGCCAATTTAAATAATGTCAAACAAATTGTGGAAGATAAAGATACAACATTGTGTCATATCGGATGAGTGAGTATCATAACCGTCGTTCTCGTGTCGTATCAATCATCCTTGTGTCATGTCAGTCGACTGAGTGTCATATCGGTTGTCATCATGTCATATCGGTAATCATCGTGTATATCAGTTTCCATCGTCTTATATCAGTCGCCATCATGTCAAATCAGTCACCATCGTGTCGTATCGTTCGTAATCGTATGATATCGATCGTCAACGTGTCATATCGGCCATCATCGTGAATTTCAGTCGCCGTCGTGTCATATTAATCGCCGTCGTGTCATATTAGTCACCATCATGTCATATCGGTCATAATCGTATTATATCGGCCATCATCGCGTCTTATCGGTTTTCCTCGTATCATATCGGTCTTCCTCATGTCATATCGGTCGTCATTGTGTCATCGCATCATATTGGTCGTCCTTACGCCACATCGGTCGTATCGTGTCATATCGGTCATCGTGTCATATCGGTCATCGTATCATATCGGTGGTCATCGTGCCATATCTGTCGTCATCGTGCCATATCAGTCGTACTTGTGTCAATTTAGTCGTCCTTGTGCCAAATCGGTCGTCATCATGTAGTATCGGGTTTTCTCGTGTCATATCGGTCGTCATCGTGTCACATCGGTTGTCAACGTGTCATATCGGTTGTCATCGTGTCATAGCGGTCACTTCATGTTGGTGTCACAACATCATCTTTTAAAATGTATGTAATGAATTTGATAGAAAAAGAGTGAGTATAAAGAATTTGGTTACAAAGAAATCTAAATAATGTAAGCCTTACATGTAGATGTTATCAAAAATATAAATGATAAAAATACCAACAAAATCTTAAGGGCTGATGTGAGGGAGTGAGAGGGGGATGGAATTAGAGCTTGTAAGACGGTTTATGGTACGTCTATCTGTCTGTCCAAGAGCTGAGACCGTCACATACATAAACAGATGATACTGAGAAGACAATAAACCTTGTTAACGTACAGAACCACTTTGACTGGGACTGTCAAAACGGCAACATACTCCTAATGAAAATAACACAAATATACTGATATGTTAATTTAAATTATTTTAGAATACATTTATCATAACATGTGAAAGAGGTGGCTTCGATAAGCATGACTGCAATATTGCTCTAAGACATTCAGTCTCTTTATCAGCTTCAGCATGTTACATACATGTGGCTTACGTTTCTCAGTTTAAAATCGTATGGATGGTATTATGCAAGAGAGAACATGCAAGAGAGTTGCCACTCAACACTTTTATTACAGTGTAATTCTTATTCACTGAAATATCCAATTCCAATTACTCGTAGAACTCACTTCCTTTCAATATAAAAACCGTCTATTTTCCATGGAGGTACATCCTAACATAGCCAACCAACAGTCAATGTGGAAAATTCAGATATTATGTCAATTATGATTTACAATCTGCTTTGTCCTCGATCATTTTGTTACATGTCTAACCTAAAAATTTTCTTTCACAGCGTGAAGACGGGTTGAACGTGTCAGATACATGGAAAGTCTTCCCAAAAATGAACCTTACATTTGATGCAGTTGCTTTTGATGGAGGTAAGATGGCTATGCATTCCTAGCTGTCTATGTCATAGCGTATGACACAGCAGGCCATAAATCTATAGCCACGAAGTGAGTAATGACACATGTATGTTGTATATGGTGACCGGGCCTGGCAATCTATTGTTTGGCAATAGGGCATGGAAACCTACTATGTTGTATGCTGCGTATGGCGAAATGCCTGGAAACCTACTATGTTGTATGCTGCGTATGGCGAGGGGCCTGGAAACCTACTATGTTGTATGCTGCGTATGGCGAGGGGCCTGGAAATCTACTATGTTGTGTGCTGTGTATGGCAAGAGGGCCTGGAAACCAACTATATTGTGCATTGTGTATGGCGAGGGGCCTGGAAACATACTATGTTGTGTGTTGTGTATGGCAAGAGGGCCTGGAAACCTACTATGTTGTGTGCTGTGTATGGTAAGAGGGCATGGAAACCTACTATTTTGTGTGTTGTGTATAGCGAGGGGCCTGGAAACCAACTATGTTGTGCATTGTGTATGGCGAGAGGGCTTGTAAATCCACTATGTTGTGCGTTGTGTATGACGAGAGGGCTTGTAAATCCACTATGTTGTGCATTGTGTATGGCGAGAGGGCCAGGAAATCTACTATGTTGTGTGTTGTGTATGGCGAGAAGGCATTGAAACCAGTCAAGCAGGCTTAAAAGACCGTTTAAAGAGTGTACCAGAGCTAAATGTGAGATGGCCAGATAACAGGCCATAGAGCGCTGACAACAGATCACAAAACACTGACTACGAGTCTCAGGGCACTGACAACAGATCACAGAGCACTGATTTCAGGTCATAGAGCACTGACAACAGGTCAGAGAGCACTGAAAACAAATCACAGGGCACTGACTACAGGTCTCAGAGCATTGACATTAGGTGTAAGAGCACTGACAACAGGTCATTGAGCATGCATTCATAACGGATCACAGAGCACTGACTGCAAGTCACAGAGCACTGACAATAGATCACAGAGCACTGACTACAGGTCACAGAGCACTGACAACAGGTCACAGAGCACTGACAATAGATCACAGAGCACTGACTATAGGTCACAGAGCACTGACAACAGGTCACAGAGCACTGACAATAGATCACAGAGCACTGACAACAGGTCACAGAGCACTGACAATAGATCACAGAGCACTGACTACAGGTCACAAAGCACTGACTATAGGCCTCAGAGCACTGACTACAAGTCACAAAGCACTGACTACCAGTCACATAGCGCTAATTATGTTCTCAGAGCATTGACTACAGGTCATAGAGTGCTGGCTACAGGTCATAGAGCACTGACTACAGGCTTCAGAGAACTGACAACAGATTACAGTGCACTGACCACAGATTACGGAGCACAGGTTATAGGTCACGGAGCACCGACTACTAGTCAGAGAGCACTGACTACAGGTACAGAGCACTGAATACAAGTCACATAGCGATAATTACAAGTCTGACAGTGCACTGACTACAGATTAGAGCACAGGTTATTGGTCACGGAGCACCGACTACTAGTCAGAGAGCACTGACTACAGGTACAGAGCACTGACTACAGGTCCAAGAGCACTGACTGTAGTTCTCTGAGCACTGACAGCAGGTCACAGAGCACTGACAACCGATTACAGAGTACGGGTTATAGGTCTCTGAGCACTGACTACAGGTCACAGAGCACTAAATGCAGGTCTTAGAGCATTGACTACAAGTCACAAAACCCTGACTACAAGTCTCAGAGCACTGATTACAGGTACAGATCACTGACTACAGGTCCAGGAGCACTGACTTACAGGTCACATAGCTCTGAATGCAGGTCTTTGAGCACTGACTGCGGGTCACAGAGCACTGACTACAGATAACATAGCACAGGCTATAGGTCACTGAGCACTGACTACAGGTCACAGAGCAAACACTATAGGTTGTAGAGTACAAAATACAGACATAGGAGCACTGACTTCATAAAGAGTGATCGATATCAGTTGAAATATCGTTAGTCTTCCGTATATTCATTTAGATTCATTTAGGAACAGTTCAAATACACAACTCTTCATAGTGAGAAAGTGGACTTTTTTTATTTTGGTACACTTTAAGTTTAATCATTATTTCGATTTTAGAGCTTCCGTGTCCTTTTGGTGCCACCCTCCGTATAGAAATGGGATTTTGTTACCGTCTATTTGAAGTGGATGCCCAGTTGGTGGATTATAACAAAATGACAAAGGAATGTCAATGTAGACATTATTCAAATTTTTTAAAGATTAACTCCAAAGAAAAGGGGACGTTTTATGTCGAGTATTTTGGTAAGTATGTAAGACATCATATTATGTATTTCAGATACATAAACATAATATCATACCATACATCACATGCTTACACATAATAACATGATATGATGCCATACATCACATGCTTATACATAATATCATGATACGATACCATACATCACATGCTTATACATAATATCATGATACGATACCATCACATGCTTATACATAATATCATGATACGATACCATTCATCACAGGCTTATAGATAATATCATGATACGATACCATTCATCACATGCTTATACATAATATCATGATACGATACCATTCATCACATGCTTATACATAATATCATGATACGATACCATTCGTCACATGCTTATACATAATATCATGATACGATATCATACATCACATGCTTATACATAATATCGTGATACATCACATGCTTATTCATAATATCATGATACGATAACACTCATCACATGCTTATACATAATATCATGATACGATACCATTCGTCACATGCTTATACATAATATCATGATACGATACCATACATCACATGCTTATACATAATATCATGATACGATACCATTCGTCACATGCTTATACATAATATCATGATACGATACCATTCATCACATGCTTATACATAATATCATGATACGATACCATTCATCACATGCTTATACATAATATCATGATACGATACCATTCGTCACATGCTTATACATAATATCATGATACGATACCATACATCACATGCTTATACATAATATCATGATACGATATCATACATCACATGCTTATACATAATATCATGATACGATACCATTCATCACATGCTTATACATTATATCATGATACGATAACATTCATCACATGCTTATACATAATATCATGATACGATACCATTCATCACATGCTTATACATAGTATCATGATACGATACCATTCATCACATGCTTATACATAAAATTATGATACGATACCATTCATCACATGCTTATACATAATATCATGATACGATACCATTCATCACATGCTTATACATATATCATGATACGATACCATTCGTCACATGCTTATACATAATATCATGATACGATAACATTCATCACATGCTTATACATAATATCATGATACGATACCATTCATCACATGCTTATACATAGTATCATGATACGATACCATTCATCACATGCTTATACATAAAATTATTATACGATACCATTCATCACATGCTTATACATAATATCATGATACGATACCATTCATCACATGCTTATACATAATATCATGATACGATACCATTCATCACATGCTTATACATATATCATGATACGATACCATTCGTCACATGCTTATACATAATATCATGATACGATACCATACATCACATGCTTATATATAATATCATGATACGATACCATTCATCACATGCTTATACATAATATCATGATATGATACCATACTTCACATGCTAATACATAATATCATGATACGATATCATACATCATATGCTTATACATAATATCATGATACGATATCATTCATCACATGCTTATACATAATATCATGATACGACACCATTCATCACATGCTTATACATAATATCATGATACGATAACATTCATCACATGCTTATACATAATATCATGATACGATACCATTCATCACATGCTTATACATAATATCATGATACGATACCATACATCACATGCTTATATATAATATCATGATACGATACCATTCATCACATGCTTATACATAATATCATGATATGATACCATACTTCACATGCTAATACATAATATCATGATACGATATCATACATCATATGCTTATACATAATATCATGATACGATATCATTCATCACATGCTTATACATAATATCATGATACGACACCATTCATCACATGCTTATACATAATAAGCCGGCGTGGCCTAGTGCTATCGCGCTGGACTCCTAATCGGGAGGCTGGGGTTCGAGTCCCGCTCTGGTGATGCCGGTGTCCTGTCTTTCGAATGAGACAGTAAAAACTGAGGCTCTGTGTCGTGGTATGCATGCCACATTAAAGATCCCTCACTGCTTCGGGTGGGTCCGTTGCAAAGGTCAAAATTTGTATGCCCCGCATCAGGCAGATGCAGTCACCATATACGTGAAATATTCGTGGTGTGACGTTGAATAAAAATCAATCAATCAATCTTATACATAATATCATGATACGATACCATTCATCACATGCTTATACATAATATCATGATACGATACCATTCATCACATGCTTATACATAATATCATGATACGATACCATAAATCACATGCTTATACATAATATCATGATACGATACCATACATCACATGCTTATACATAATATCATGATACGATACCATACATAACATGCTTATACATAATATCATGATACGATACCATTCATCACATGTTTATACATAATATCATGATACGATACCATTCATCACATGCTTAAACATAATATCATGATACGATACCATACATCACATGCTTATACATAATATCATGATACGATACCATTCATCACATGTTTATACATAGTATCATGATACGATACCATTCGTCACATGCTTATACATAATATCATGATACGATACCATTCATCACAGGCTTATACATAATATCATGATACGATACCATTCATCACATGCTTGTACATAATATCATGATATGATACCATACATCACATGCTTATACATAATATCTTGATACGATACTATACATCACGTGATTATACATAATATCATAATACGATACCATACATCATACGCTTATATAATATCATGATAGGATACCATACATCATACGCTTATATAATATCATGATATGATACTATACATGACATGATTATACATAATATCATAATACGATACCATACATCATACGCTTACATAATATCATGATATGATACCATGCATAACATGATTATACGTAATATAATATGATACCAGACATCACATGATTATACATTATATTTTGAAATTATAATAAACATCACATATCTATACATCGTTTCATGATTATAACAATGTAAATCACATGGTTACACAATAAATCATGATATGATAATGTACATCACATTATTATACATTGTACCATGATTTTATACTATATATCATATGATTATATATTATATTATAATAAGACATGGTGTAGCTCAGTCGATTAGGTGTTTGACCGAGAGGTACCGGGCTCGAGATTGGTGTCCTGTTTTTGTGAAACGGTAAAAACTGAGGTCCCGTGTGGCTATAGACGTGTCGTGTATAAAGATTCTTCAGAACTTCGGATGGGTCCGTTGCTTAGGTCTGACTTTGTGTGCGGTGCTTAGGTCTGACTTTGTGTGCGGTGCTTAGGTCTGAATTTCTGTGCGTTGCTTGATCTGACTTTCTGTTTGTTACATCAGGCATATGAGTGCAGTAATCTTGGTGTAACGTAAAATAAGAATCAAACAACCATGTCAGAGTAGCCTAACCAGTGATATGTCAAACAACTATGTCACAATAGTCTAACCAGTGATATGTCGAACAAACAACCTCACAGTAGCCTAACAAGTGTTATGTCAAACAAACAACCATGTCACAGTAGCTTAACCAGTGATATGTCAAACAAACAACCATGTCACAGTAGCTTAACCAGTGATATGTCAATCAAACAACCTCACAGTAGCCTAACAAGTGATATGTCAAACATGCAACCATGTCACAGTAGCCTAAGCAGTTATATGTCAAACAAACAACCATGTCACAGTAGCTTAACCAGTGATATGTCAATCAAACAACCTCACAGTAGCCTAACAAGTGATATGTCAAACATACAACCATGTCACAGTAGCCTAAGCAGTTATATGTCAAACAAACAACCATGTCATAGTAGCCTAACCAGTGATATGTCAAACAAACAACTATTTCATAGTAATCTAACCAGTGATATGTCAAACAAATAACCATGTCTTAGTAGCCTAAACAGTGTTATGTCAAACAACTATGTCACAATATCCTAACCAGTGATATGTCAAACAATCAACCTCACAGTAGCCTAACTAGTGATATGTCAAACAAACAACCATGTCACAGTAGCTAAACCAGTGACATGTCAAACAAACAACCATGTCATAGTAGCCTAACCAGTGATATGTCAAACAACTATGTCACAGTAGCCTAACCAGTGATATGCCAAACAAATATCCTCACAGTAGCCTAACCAGTGATATGTCAAACAACCATGTCATAGTAGCCTAACCAGTTATATGTCAAACAAACAATCATGTCATAGTAGCCTAACCAGTGATATGTCAAACAACTATGTCACAGTAGCCTAACCAGTGATATGCCAAAAATATCCTCACAGTAGCCTAACCAGTGATATGACAAACAACCATGTCATAGTAGCCTAACCAGTGATATGTCAAACAAATAACCATGTCATAGTAGCCTAACCAGTGATATGTCAAACAACTATGTCACAGTAGCATAACCAGTGATATGCCAAACAAATATCCTCACAGTAGCCTAACCAGTGATATGTCAAACAAACAACCATGTCATAGTAGCCTAAACAGTGATATGTCAAACAAACAATCATGTCATAGTAGCCTAATGAATGATATGTCAAACAAATAACCATGTCATAGTAGCCTAACCAGTGATATGTCAAACAAACAATCATGTCATAGTAGCCTAACCAGTGATATGTCAAACAAACAAACATGTCATAGTAGCCTAAACATTGATACGTCGTAACTATGAATTATGCATTACATTACATTTTTCATCGTATTGTTACCAGACATTTCTCCATAATGTATACCTTGGTAATTCCTCTATATCAGATTGTTGACACCTCTTTATGGTCTGTGTGTTGAGGAAGGTTATACACATTATACCAGAATAATTATGATTGTACCTACTATCAATTCAAACAAAAATAATAGGTCAGTTTATAAGATATTGCACCCTAGTGTAAATCGAGAATGTAGTACCACGTTGGCACTCAACAATAGATCATTGTTGACTGTCATAGGTTTTAGAAAATCAGAGGTGAGACAGTGCTACCATGTTGAACTTTTGTCAAAGCGTTTTATTTTCCTACCAGGATTAGACTAGATAGAAGGAAACGCTACGATTATATCAATTTTAACATTAATTTATTAGTATTTTACCATTTCTTGTAGAAAGACATTATCCATGGCGAAAAGCGGTTGCTAGTTATGAATCAGAATTGACTTTATTCCACGAAGTCTTTATTTGCTTGGGAAACATCACAAGCTCGGCTAATGCCACGCAGGACTTGTCCTGGGATTATACGCCTTGGTTCCCATGTTCACTGCAAGATATTCGACGTCACAATACAATTTGGATTGTGTGTGAATCTGCAGTATAATGGTATGATTAATGTCAGTTAAAACATTTTATGAATCCTTTCATATTGCATGAAGGCATTTCATGATAACATATATATATATATATATATATATATATATATATATATATATATATATATATATATATATATATATATATATATATATATATATATATATATATATATATATATATATATATATATATATATATATATATATATATGGTGTCACTATATATGTACATGAGTATATATATCCTCACTGTGTCACTATATATGTACATGAGTATATATATCCTCACTGTGTCACTATATATGTACATGAGTATATATATCCTCACTGTGTCACTATATATGTACATGAGTATATATATCCTCACGTTCCTTTTACTTACGTTAACAAATAATCAGTTATGCGTTATGCCTTTGTTTTGTTATTGTAAAAGTATTAATTTCACTTGCCCCCAGTAATGCAAAAATACCCCGTCTATGAAAAGTAATTCTTTTTATAATTCATAATACAGAAATTGTAGTTATTGCTCATTTTTGAAGTATGTTTAGAGTGAATTTCAATTCTCATTACAGATACATCACTTCGAGTGAACCTATGACATACAATTTCCTTTTACCAGTGAAGAATACTTCTTTGCGACTGGTCGTACCATTCAATAGATTATGCCTATTTGTCATTGAGTGAAGGTCATGATAGATTATCGCCTGTATTACGCTTAATAAATCATTGATTGTTACCTGTATTACACTTATTACAATCACTGATTGTTACCTGTATTACACTTAAACCCATCACTGATTGTTACCTGTATTACACTTTTTACAATCACTGATTGTTACCTGTATTACACTTATCACAATCACTGCTTTTACCTTGATTACACTTATTACAATCACTAATTGTTATTTGTATTACACTTAATACAATGACTTATTGTTACTTGTATTGCACTTAATACAATCACTGATTATTTCCTGTATTACACCTAATACAATCACTTATTGTTATCTGTATTACACTTAATACAATCACTGATTGTTACCCGTATTAAACTTAATACAATCACTGATTGTTACCTGAATTACGTTTAATGCAATCACTTATTGATACTTGTAACTGCATTAGACACAATATCATTACTGACGATTGCCAGTATCAAACGTAACATCACTAATTGTTGAATCATTAAACTTAATTGTTTACCTGTATTAGACGTTATACCATAACTGATTGTTATTTGTTTTTTGGCTGACTGTTATCTGCATTAGACGTAATACCATCGCTGACTGTTACCTGTATTAGACGTAGTACAATCACTGATCGTTACCTGTATTTGACGTAATACAATCACTGACTGTTACCTATATTAGACGTTATACCACCACTGACTGTTACTTGTATTAGACGTACTACCATCACTGACTGTTACTTGTATTAGACGTGATACCATCACTGAGTGTTACATGTATTAGACGTTATACCATCACTGAGTGTTACATGTATTAGACGTAATACCATCACTGAGTGTTACATGTATTAGACGTTATACCATCACTGAGTGTTACATGTATTAGACGTTATACCATCACTGAGTGTTACATGTATTAGACGTTATACCATCACTGAGTGTTACATGTATTAGACGTAATACCATCACTGACTGTTACTTGTATTAGACGTAATACCATCACTGAGTGTTACATGTATAAGACGTAATACCATCACTGACTGTTACTTGTATTAGACGTTATACCATCACTGAGTGTTACATGTATTAGACGTTATACCATCACTGACTGTTACATGTATTAGACGTTATACCATCACTGACTGTTACTTGTATTAGACGTTATACCATCACTGAGTGTTACATGTATTAGACGTAATACCATCACTGACTGTTACCTATATTAGACGTAATACCACCACTGACTGTTACTTGTATTAGACGTTATACCATCACTGAGTATTACCTATATTAGACGTTATACCATCACTGAGTGTTACTTGTATTAGACGTTATACCACCACAGACTGTTACCTATATTAGACGTAATACCACCGCTGACTGTTACCTATATTAGACGTTATACCATCACTGAGTATTACATGTATTAGACGTAATACCATCACTGAGTGTTACATGTATTAGACGTTATACCACCACTGACTGTTACTTGTATTAGACGTTATACCATCACTGAGTATTACATGTATTAGACGTTATACCCTCACTGACTGTTACCTATATTAGACGTTATACCATCACTGAGTATTACATGTATTAGACGTTATACCACCACTGACTGTTACTTGTATTAGACGTTATACCACCACTGACTGTTACTTGTATTAGGCGTTATACCATCACTGAGTGTTACATGTATTAGACGTTATACCACCACTGACTGTTACTTGTATTAGACGTAATACCATCAATGAGTGTTACATGTATTAGACGTTATACCATCAGTGATCGTTACCTGTATTAGACGTTATAGCACCACTGACTGTTACTTGTATTAGACGTAATACCATCAATGAGTGTTACATGTATTAGACGTTATACCATCACTGAGTGTTACATGTATTAGACGTAATACCACCACTGAGTGTTACTTGTATTAGGCGTTATACCATCACTGAGTGTTACTTGTATTAGGCGTTATACCATCACTGAGTGTTACATGTATTAGACGTTATACCACCACTGACTGTTACTTGTATTAAACGTTATACCATCAATGAGTGTTACTTGTATTAGACGTTATACCACTACTGACTGTTATTTGTATTAGACGTTATACCACTACTGACTGTTACTTGTATTAGACGTTATACCATCACTGAGTGTTACATGTATTAGGCGTTATACCATCACTGAGTGTTACATGTATTAGACGTAATACCATCACTGACTGTTACCTATATAAGACGTTATACCACCACTGACTGTTACATGTATTAGACGTAAAACCATCACTGACTTGTTACTTGTATTAGACGTTATACCACCACTGACTGTTACTTGTATTGGACGTAATACCATCAATGAGTGTTACATGTATTAGACGTTATACCATCACTGAGTGTTACTTGTATTAGACGTTACACCACCACTAACTGTTACCTATATTAGACGTTATACCACCACCAACTGTTACCTATATGAGACGTTATACCATCACTGAGTGTTACTTGTATTAGACGTAATACCGCCACTGACTGTTACTTGTACTAGACGTTATACCACCACTGACTGTTACCTATATTAGACGTTATACCATCACTGACTGTTACATGTATTAGACGTTATACCACCACTGACTGTTACTTGTATTAGACGTTATACCACCACTGACTGTTACCTATACTAGACGTTATACCACCACTGACTGTTACTTGTATTAGACGTAATACCATCACTGACTGTTACCTATATTAAACATAATACCATCACTAACTGTTACCTGCAGTATACGTTCTATTCTATGTAATCTTAAATAAGAGGATGATCGAGTTGTTTCTAGTAATCAATAGTTCTACCATTTTGTGTGTTCCTCGTATGTCATTCAACATTCATGTTGTCGTTTTAAAAGCATTGTTGTTAAATGAGCAGTAGAAATATTCATCATATACCTAACACACAATAAACTGTTTCCGAGTTTTCGGTAACAGTTTGAAATTCTAAAAATTTTACCATAAATAGCACGCTCGCGATTACGAACAAATATTGTCGTTTCAATCGTAAAGTTTTAATCTTTACAAATTGAGGTGCTAGTCTGTCTTTAAATTTTTTGAGTGGATATCACTGGTTGCCTTCTGACTTGTTTACTTGTAATCCTTTTATTGGAGGGATTTCTTTAGATCACATCTCTACATGCAAATAATTTCACTTAGATTTAATAATAAGGGAAAATCGGAAATGGTCTAATGCGTAATATATTTTGTTATGTATATGTACATTGTTATTTATATTTGGTTTTCTTTTCGTTGCCTCCAATTTATCCCAAGTTCCCATTTATTATACTTAAGTTTTCTTCTTTATTTATCATGTCAATTTTCTTCAAGTCTTGCTTTATTATATTCTTAAATTGTGATTGGGTTTTGAAGCTTGAGGAAGACAATAGGAAATAACAAGTAAAGTATTATCATTGATCATGCAGAGTCTCCTGGTCAAAGCAGAGTAATTCCTTTTCGAATAGGGTCCCAAATTACCAAATTTCCAACAAGATTAACACCACTTTATACATCTTAGCTTTATATAACCCTTACAACAAAATGTTTGTCAGGCCCTCATCTACCAGAATTTCAACAGTTTACGATAGGTCATCCTCCTTAATGTCCAGAAAATCCCGTTGGAAATGGGGTGGGGGTACCCCACAAAACTTGCCAAATTTCAAATGTAAATAATAACTCCTTTTTAGGTCATAAAATCTTTATATTTGTGAAATGGCATTCAACTTTATGATTTTACAGCAGAATTAATCTTTATAGATTGATCAAATAATCTCATTCATTCTCATTCTGATATATGGAAAGAGTAGTCTCCTTCTCCCTACAGCAAATGACGCCTCTCGTTGATGACCATGCTTTGACTTCTTACGACAATCATTATGCAAACACTTTAGGCAATCAAATACAAAAGAGACGTTCATTTGAATTTATTCCCATCGTATGTGTGAAAATGTTTTTGAACCCCTCCCTTTCCTAAGAGGTAAGCAGTGACAAAATTGCTTCCATTCACACACAGCAAGGTGTCATCAATGTAGATAAACATACATAAATATATAAAGAATGTATTATTAATATACATCAAATGGAATATATTTCATAGTATCTTCTCTTTTAGGGGAAGAGAGGTAAATGAATCGATGATAGTAGTTGTTTTCATCTAGAGGTAAAATTATTTCTGTATTGAAACGTTGGAATTTTATCTGATTTACAATGATTATATTATAACCCTATGCTTTTTTGAGAAGCATCACTATGTCGATTGGAGATAAAAATTCCTGTTGTACATTTATTAAAGCTTATATTCATTCTGTGTATCAAGCTTTGGTATTGTATAGAGAATTTAGATTATCATTTATAATATTCATCAATAAATGTTGATTAAATACTAAAATAACAGTGCTAAATAATTCTGGCATTCGCAACGACGTACAAAAATGCCGAATATCAGTTCGAGGTGAGACAAGATTTCCCGAGATAAGAGTCCTTTCATTGAGTAGATGTACTCATCCAGAACATACAAAATACTGAATCAAATGGGAAAATAAAATCTACATAATAGAATAGAAATTCATACTAAGATTGGAACCTGGATGGTCTCAAATTAGTCTTGATTCGAAAACTGGTCGGGAGAAGTCAAAAGGAAGATCCACATATATATTTACTGGAGATCGTTGTTTAACGAAATTTACAAATTACTACTAAACTTTTAACTCAGGGTTACAGATATCACAAGCTAAGAAAAACATTCGGCAAATTCTTCAGATCTTATTCAGAACTTCTATCTAAATTTGGAAATATTTCTTTTCAACTGTATGTATCCAATGGAATTTCCCATCCTAATTTTTACGGTGATCTTGTATATAAACTAAGGAAAGTAAAAGGCTCCGATAACGTTATTTTATCATGTAATAAAATAGTCAAACGTCTTCTAAATAGACAATATGATATTGAGATCATCAAAAAGACTATAGGTCTTGTATTTGGCCCCTCTACAGCCTTATGCAGACTTTTACTTGAACGTTGCACGTTGACTAACAGGCCGGTGGGGACTATATGACGGGCCTTGTCCAAACCTCTTTTAGAGGAGACATGGTCCTGAATCTCGTCCCCTCTGACTGTTAGTCGGGACTCCTACAGATCTAAGGTCTTAGCTCGCTTTCAGACTGGCAGAGCACGTTTTATCATGTTGATGTCGCATATATTTTTAGACCATTATGTGTTTTACAATACCTTACGTGTTTATATTTTTATGACCTCTCAATATGCCACACCTGTTGACCCTTGTTCTTTACATGGAGGATTATGTATAAATTTTAACTGTACGTCCTTTGATTGTTCTGCTGTTACGGAGAGTGGGAAGGTGGACCCGTAAACCGGTTAACCACACCATTTGTTTGGCTTTTGTCAAATTAAATGACCGTCCTAAGTCGGTATCGTAATTGCACTACAATCAAATATTTTTGTAATGTGTTATATATTCTAGTATATTATTTATATTCATGTATTGTATAGCTCCATGGTGACTTCTGCCACATAACTGAGCCAGTAAGTCCTCTTTTTTCTTCCAATCCTCTCAACTAAGTTTGTTCCACCATACATACATTGGTGGCCATAAGATAAGATAAACCAAGATATAATGTTAAAGCAAAAAAATCATATATATACATAAACATAACACAAGCAATCACGGACACCTGTTTAAAACAGAGGTGGGATCAGGTGCCATGGAGAAGTAAGCATCCCCTGCCGATCAGTCACACCCACCGTGATGTCATAAGTGCATGCGAATTAGGGGTTACCATGCCAGTGTTTTGCAAAAACTGACAGGGTATCAGCGAACACCCTGTGAGAAACTGAGTGTCACTGCCAAGCGATAGCTGAGCTGTGAAACTGAAATTTCTGACAGGGTATTCGCCGATACCCTGTCATTTCTTTTTGTAAAATACAAGCATAGTAACCCTATTTTAATGCATTTGACAAAATAATCACAAGAGGAACAGACTTATGGTTTTCTAAGCCAAGTCGCTAATCACAGTCATGTCAAAAACTGTAGGGATCGTTACATCATATCAAAATCTACAGGGGTATCGTGAATACCCTTGCAGTTTTTTAATCGGACAGCCAAAGAGATCGCGTGTTACAAACAAAATGCATTAGAATTAGTATTATTTGCAGTTACAGAAGTGGGAAACGGCTCAGCCGTAGTCACAAGCGGTATATGCGATGATTAGTACAAATAATACAGGATAGGAAATGCAGACGGTTTAACTATTATGAAATAAGCATGTCAACATGTCAGACAACGATCTATCATATGATATGAGATCTCTATATAAGGTCTTTATAACGACCGTAAACTTTGCGGAATGTTGACTTGAGACGTGCTATCTTGTATCCTAGTGATTATATATTTTTTTCTCTGTAGTTTGCCTTGATAAATAAAGAACGATACTCAGAAAAGCTCGAGCATATCGAATCATTTGAGACACATAAACACCATATGGTGATAAGGGAATGTAACTACTTGTAAATGGAAAGTTGACAGTGGGGAAAATGATTCATGTTTTATTAAATTGTATTCGTGTAACATGAGAATCACAGATGATACTTTAACCAATCAATGTTGATCTTATTATTGCATAATAAATGTAATGAGGTACATATATACATATAATAATACGGTGCACCATATGCGCATTTCGACATACAATGTCTTTTTACTGATAAAGGCCCAGACTGTAGAAATCCAGAGTACAAATATTTGAAGAGTAAAACAAACTGACCTTAAAGTAATTGCCAATGAACCAGTCTAAGGACAGGTTTGTGCATGAGGGAGGTATTCCTTTGTTTTAGAAAAATCTAAAGTTGTTTGTTACACTAAATTTGAAGTATATATTTCGAGTCAGTGCAGAAGCTCAGATAACAAACTATATCTTGAAAAGAGGATATGCAAATAGAGACTATATAGATCTAATATCTCATAATAATGTCGTGATGCAATAATCCGTATGTTTGTTATCATAGCACGCCCAGATTACTATTTCCTTTATAAGGCAATATGCATAGCTTTGTTCTTAGATTGATTCTTTGGCTCATTTTTTTTTCGGTCATTTTGGTTTTAATACTGCTCTTCAAATATTTATATGATATGAGAATTCCAATCATTCGGCCACGAGCATAACTGAAGAGACATAAGTTTTCGAAATGCGCATCTGCTCCACAAAATTAAAAGGTATATATGTTCTATATTTATTATTGACTCATTTGAATTATAGGACACCGATGAACAATTTGTCAGATTCGAAAGAGAGATCTCTAGATTCAGGTTAACCTATTTCCTATACCATCCCGGCCTCAAACATAATACTTTATATAAAATCAAAAATATGCATTATCCTTACACATGACAATTAACAGATCTCTATCAGTGAATCTTAGGTCATAAAAGCGGTAACAAAATGACTAAAATTCACATACAATATTACAAGAGACAGCAAACATTACATGTATAACAATAAGACAGGGTAATGCCCCATCGGAATATCGCTATAAAACGACGAAATAGTAAGTAAATGCAATCAAGGATCCCTAGAAAAATCTAGAGGTAGAATCAGATGCAGCGGAGGAGTAAACGTCCTCTGCTGACCGGTCACACTAGCCATATTTCCATAATATATGTCGAATTATTGTAAACTCGATGTCACATTCAATAGACGGTATAATACCGTAGCTTTATTTAGTAATACGTGGTGATTAGTATTGTAAGTGAGATAGAAATCTACCACGATCTAAACTATAAACAATATCTGCAACCGAATTAGGAAGTCAACATGTCGGACAATGATTTCCGAAAATTATTCACAAGGTCTTTGTATTGTCAAACTTTACAGGATGTTGACTTTTAAAAGACGTTTGATTTAATAACCTTGTGATAATAACCTTTCACTTAGTAATTTGCCTCGGTGAATGAAGGAACCATAGTCATGAGAAGCTCTACCATATCGGATCAACATAGACACAAAAATTACATCTGACTCAGCTTTATGATGAACGTCACCAAGGACTTCCAGATCAAGCAAGAAAAGGCACATATAATGTCATCACATAGGTAATCGGTGTACTACAATTGCGGCATCGACGAGTGACGATTCACAGATATTAATACAATTTTAATCTGATATGAAAAAAAAGAAGATTTTATTACAAGCAGAAAGCATCTACAGACTAAAATGTTTGTCTTCTTGATCAAATAACTGAAACGTATCCAATCATAAACTTAAAATGGATACCTGTATTAATACATTGCCAATATTTGTGTATGGTAATTCTAAAAATTCAGAAATTATTGTAAACGGTGTGTTTTATTTTACTATTTATTCAAGATTAATAAAAACACGAAAGATTACAAAGAATGTGTGTAGTAAAGGAGTGTGGAAACGAGGCCCACTAATGTCTAGGAATATCATCTACAGCTTACTTGTCAAGATGTTGCTGTTATTTCGTTGTAGATTTGCATGGTATAAAGAACCGTATCATTTGTATATTCTTTCATTAACTGGTCGGAGTATACGGTAAGTTACTTTGATCTTTTCTTTGTTGTAAGGCGACGAGCACCTTGTTAGGAAACCTTCGCTTGCATATAGGCAGACAGTGTACATAATAAATACTAATAAAAAGGAAAATAAAAAAAATTCATAGTATATATTGTTATCAATTGTATAAAAATAATTGTTACACATTACAGAAAGAATATTTTTATAAGAAAACAATGGAAAAATTCCAGATTGAGTAATAATTCTTATATTCCTTTGAACAATATGAAACCAGAAGAAAACTTTTGAAGTTTTTAAAATGTTTTAGATTAAAAGAGATTAGGTCCGTAATAAATATTATAATAATAATAATAAAAAATTTAAATATAACTAAATAAAATGAAACAACGAATATAAGCATACGTCATTACACATATTTGAAAAAAGGAGAAAACTATGAAAATATACAGTCCGAATTCCGAAAAGATCATTTTACATGACTTGCGTCTGAGAGTATTTATTTACAATAGGCCAATTTTTACTACTTGTTTATACCTAAACATGTTCTGCTACTTCAACATTATGTATATAAAAATATGTATCTTAAAAGTGTTGATTCCTGCTTTTACTGATTTTATGACATTGATCAAAATTATTTTGTCATTAGAAGACTCCTAGCATCTTTCTTCTATTGTCCTTTTTTATTTATTTATTTTTTTTTGGGGGGGGGGGGTGGGGTTTTTTTTTTGTTTTGTTGGGGTTTTTTTGTATGACGAACGTTTTGTTGAGTTTAGTCCTATTACAAATGATACATGTACGTCGAGTTTACTATTCTATCATAGGTTTCAGAGAATTTAAAGAGCACAGAGTTTCGTATATTATTATGATTATGATACTGTAAGTTTGCTAACTTCGGCGATGACCATCCTTGATTAGCACTACATTTTTTTTATTGAAAACAACAACTTGTTTCTATTACAAATTACAATATTTTTATATGATAGTATTATAATAAGTATGGGAAGTGCATAGGGTATCCAACTTGGAAACTCAATTTAAAAGCGTTAAGACTACATAAGTGTGTAAAAAAGCGATGAATTTATTAGGTACATTTACCATTATATATTACTCATCAATCTTATCTAAACTATAAAAGGAGTTGTAAAAGGAATACAAGTAGATTCGTCGGAAGCTTAAACTAACATGACCCAAATATTTTAAGTAAAGGAAGTGCAAACGAGTATCTATCTCCAAGTATTCCAAGTATAGAGTACTTTTTGGATTATCAAAGAAATTTTCTGTCTTCTTTTTTCAATAAATGAATATTTTTGTTGATAACTACATTAACATGCATGACACGAAATTTTTTGGTGTAATACCAAGCATATTCAGTCAAGATTCAAACGAAGATAAAATTCTATCATTTGAATAATTTTTATACGAAAATAATAAACCAAACCACTGATGTGAACACGAAGATTTTTTTATTTTTATGAGATTGGGGGGGGGGGGGAGGCTTGCATAGATAGATATGCATATATGATAAGTTTCTTTGCGAAATTTAATGAATAAATTTTCTCAATACTAGGCAATACATTCTCTGGCTCTGAAAATAAGCCAAAAAAAAAAAAAAAAAAAAAGGATTGGTCCGGCTCACAACAGTCCCTCCCCCTAAAAATAAATGGTTGCTGCCTTACGTCTCGGATTAGTTAAAAGAAAAAATAGTGCAATTCACCAGAACGATACGGCCACTATATTAATAAAAATTAATGGTCTTGCTATGTTTTAACTACAAACAAACAAACAAAAAATTCATCATTCAAATAGATATGTCCTTTCATCTTTATTACAGAGGCTGTGGAAATGCGTTTCTGTGTGTTTGCCCCGCTAGTACTATTGGCTTTCCTGGCCTTCATAGAGAAAAGTTTTGGTTGCACATGTTTACCTTCCCACCCTCAGAGACAATACTGCGACGCAAAGTTTGGTAAATAAAATTGTTTATATATGTATCATTTTATTGTAATATCTTAGTATATTTCAGCGGTTTATTGCGAAACTGATATTATATCAGAATAAAGCTCGTACAAAACTGTCCTTACGAAACGCCATCAAAATCAGATTAGTACTTATTCTCCCATATAATACCCTTGTACTAATGTTGTCTGGGTGTGACACTTCTTGATAATATTTCTTCACATTCATCGTGGCTATGCAGCATTAAACGTTTTTGCGTCGTCTGTAGCGTTCGGGCATTCATAGAGGATAAGCTATGAAAATAAGAAACGCTGACTCCTCCAAAGTAACAGGTCTAACGTCTGTTTCCATGGATCTTTGAATGTCCACCATGGTAATTTATAGTTAGTTCCCGAACGACATTGTCTCATTTACTTTTGAATTTAACATTATTGTCACAAGTATTCCCTTTGGTGTGTAGAGGTAGTACATAAATCTTCGTGGAGGGTTTGATATGGATGCCATCGTACAGCCACATAACCTCACCTCAGTATTACACTTTGTGTATGATATTGGTATACAGTTACAGTGTTTATATAGTGTTGAACATTTACACCAAATAGAAATGTATGTATCAAACTGAATTTCCAAAATAAATTGTATATTTTACGCAGTGCACTGTCAAATTACCAGAAACTTTTTTTTTCATAACTTCTTTAATCAAAACTGTTTTACTTTTGTATTGATATTTTTATCTTTTGGTTTTCTACCTTATACATGGTAATTATTAATGGTAATTTTGTAATTTATATTTGGTATCTATAGCAAAGTTTAAGTAATTTATTCGCATTCTACTTACACACCAGTATATGTGTATATTAAACATTAATGTTCATGCTATGGAGCATTTGTAACGGGCATAGCATACTATAAGATGATGCTCATTCCGTCCGGACACTTTGTCTCCTTTCATCTGAGAATCGCAATTGGTTTTTTTTATGAAACCATCACCACCGAATTTGCAGTAATTGATCTGTAGTCGCATTCACAAAAAGTCGTAAGTGTAAAATTACTCTTACGACCGATCTTAAGATTAATTGCATATTTACAAAAAGTCCTAAGACAAACTTAGGACTGATTTAATCTTAAGTTTACGCTTGCCTCAACCCACTCTTAAGTTCACGAGTTTCTCTTAAGTGTCACTTTCAGCGCTGTCAAAAGGTCAATTTTAATCGTAAATATGGCTTCCGCTATGTATACTTTGCTTGCAAATCGACATTGTATAAAGATCTTATTTTTCGAGACTTTTTGAATTCTTTGAATGATCCTAATCTATAGAATATATAGTATTGATAAATCATGCCAGAAAAGTAACATCGCACTCGACCTACATTTACTAATTTACAGCGAGAATCTTTGTTTACCTCCGTAAACGGAAATAGACTTTGGTTTGAAAACGTACGCGAGATTTCGTATTGCGCCTTTTGTTAAATTTTCCCGGACGTTTTTTGATGTCTCGGTTGTTTACGTATCGTCTGTGTAATTCGGAATATGATATCCCGAATACGAAGCAACGGAGGACATTAAGTTTACTGTAATCGATGTAAAACAAAATATTTAAGCCTACTAAAAATCAAAGCGAGTCCTAGGGAGATTGGAAGTTACTAATCTTCTTATTTCATTAGACGAGACGGAGACGTACAGGGGCTATCGGTGCATTTTTTGTTATTCATGCCTTCTCTATACATTGTTATTTGACTGTACCTGTGGTGGATCTGATTTTCGAATATATCTGACTCAGCTGCATCGCAAAATCCGCCATCATCTCTTGCCTTCTCTCGCGTACATTACATTTGGTGGTCAGTTCAGTTAGACAGACTTGAAGTATTTATAGGCAGAGATTTTTGAAAACAAAAGTATTACGACTTACCATATATTTTCAGTCAGGAAAGGGAAGAGGTTGGGGCTAAAACCCTAAATTTGATAAAAATGAACCGTCGTATAGATGTATGAGTATTGGCTACATACTAGTTTGCCGAGTAGGACATTACAGATGATAGCTCTTACTTGCCTATTCAAAAGTTATTTTTTTGCAGTTTCCGTTAGTTTAAGAGTGATTTTAGGAGAGCTTTCGTGTTAATTACTTAAGAATAATCTTACGCCAGTCTTAAGAGTAATCCTATGATTAAAACTTACGAGTTTTTGTGAATACGACCACTGGACTTTGAATACCGGACACCGAGTGATACTCTTATCAATTTACTGACGAATTCTTTGTAAGTTTCTTTACGATTTGATGTTGAAAGTAAGCAACGTGATATTAAAGATTCATCATATTAACAATAATAAATGTTTAACAACTCAAAAGTTATGAGATAATGATATGCAAGGATAACTTAAAAAAAAATATTTTTACATTTCTTTATGGAATCTGATGTGCAGTAATCTTCGAATGACACAAAACAGGAATCAAGACATTATTTAGTTTTGGCCATATATATAATGACACAAAACAGGAATCAAGACATTATTTAGTTTAGCCATATATATATATATATATATATATATGTATATATATATATATATATATATATATATATATATATATATATATATATATATATATATATATATATATATATATATATATATATATGCTTATCACAGTGACAGAATTAAAACTGGAGGCGATATAGAAAGATAAGTATAATGCATGATATACTTTTACATAAAGCAATAAACAGACGGCACATCATGCTCAAACATTACATGATATAAAAAGAGACTGGGTGATATTGAAATAATACAATACGAAACAGCGTTCTATAGATAGTGCCACACTGAAATAACAACTACGCACCGAAACAGATATTCATGAATTCTGTGGCGGGACCAGAGGCCTAAGACAAATACTATGAAGTTATTTGAAACGGCCCCAACTTTATCTCAACTTAACAATCTTCTGAATATATTAGCATATAAAACTACAATGCATACATATGGCGCCTCATTGCCTCATTCATAATACCATATAAAATTAAGATACGCATTCATTAATGGATTATAAGGTCACCTATAACATGATATAAAGTCAACCTGTCGAAGTGATACTTGTAAAATCAACCTCCTGAATTGAATTACTGACTTAAAATGCCAACTTGCTACCTACAACAGATGTGATCAAGCTTTGAATTTCATTACAGCTACTATACTGGATTTAATGTGCTGAATTTAAAGACTTACATTGCCAGTGAAAAACTTTAGCTTATTATATCTATTTATAGATACATAAAGTGCTGCGCAAACATGCAGTTATTAACCATAATAATGTTCTACTGATACATTCCAATCATATATCTTATTGTTAAAAGAGAAAACAGAGGACATCTGAAAAAGCTGTATGACACAAATCACCAAGGACTGGTGATTTTGATATTGTTAAAAACACCAAATTAAGAGAACTTTTACTTAAAGGTCCAAAATACAGAGAACCCAGATCATTCACATGGATCCAAAATTTTGAGAATATTATCAACAGCTGCGAGGAATATGCTACACGAAGGGCAAAAACAGAGAAAGTACAGGTCGACAGTCTTTCAGAATGGATAAAATCTATTGCAGTACTGCTGAGATCAAAATTAAAAAATTACAAGGCTCTGTAAACACCAAATTCGAATCTATTTTTAAAGATCCTGATGTTGTCAGAGAACTTATATCATTACACCAGCAGATAAAGCGTCTAATAATTATACATTAACTCGTAATAAATATTACTTTGAGAGCCTAGTGAAAGAATTAGGATTAAATTCAGCTCCAGGAAATCCTATTTACACTCTCACGAACTTATCGGTTTCGGAAGTACTTGAGAATCATAAATTTGTCATCAATACGTTTGGTATTGACACAAATAAATTAGATTTAGAACTTGCATATTTGTACTGCATTCCAAAAATGCACAAAAATCCTTACAAACAACGCTTTATCGCTGGTTCATCGAAGTGTTCCAAAAAATCTGTATGGATGCTACTCACAAAAATATTATCAGAAATTAAGTCTGGTCTTCATAGGTATTGCGAAACAGTATATTCCAGAAGTGGAATCCTTAAAAATTCAAAAGAGTTGTTAGAACATCTAAAATCAAAAAGTTTTTATTAAAATTCACTCCATCAAGTCTTTTGACTTTTCAACTCGTTACACAACGATCACTCATCAGAAATTAAAAGACAGATTAGCGGAAATTATTCAAAATGCATTTACTAGTAAAAACGGAAGCCGCAAATTCAAATACATAGTTATAGGCCACGATAAAACTTACTTTGTTAGGGAAAATTCTGATTCCATAATAAATACAGTAAAACAGTTGTCATCCAAATGTTGAACTTTCTTATCGATAACATTTTTGTGGTGTTTGGAGGAAAAGTTTTTCAACAAATGGTCGACATTGCAATGGGCACTGACTGTGCCCGCTTCTGGCTAACATATTCCTTTCCTCATACGAAGCTGAATTCATTCAGACTTTGCTTTCGCAAGGAAAGAAACAATTGGCTCTTGGCTTCAATTTCACTTACAGATATATGGATAACTTGCTTTCAATTAATAATCCTTCATTCGCGGATTATACCTTAGTATAATCTATCCAAGTGACCTGGAGGTCAAAGAAACCACAGAAAGTAGTAATTCTACTTCGTATTTAGATATTATGTTGTCATTCGACATTAATGGTCAATTGAACACCTCGCTCTATGACAAACGTGACTATTTCAATTTCATCACAAACTCTCCTTTCATAAGTAGCAGCATTCCATCAACGCATACGGCGTGTTCATATCTCAGTTAATACGTTATTCCAGAGCATGTTCAAATGACAATGGCTTGGTTCTGAGGGCTAGGCGACTTTCAGATAAGCTACTCAACCAGGGTTATATATGTGCTAGACTAGAAACGTCACTGATGAAGTTCTATGGTCGTCACGAGACTTATTACTCCCTATGATATCTCGGTATCCAGACCTTTAGATGATATTCTGGACTGAGACCGATTCTGATCATTTTACACAGATTTCACACCTCCTATACTATGTTACCTACTTTGACTTCTCCACATATAAATATATATGGAATTTACACGATTTGACTCTTTCTACTGGGTGTATGTGACGGGTGTTGCTAGCAAGCAGAAGATGTTCACTCTCCCCCGGCACCTGATCTCACTCCATCATAGGGGTTCACATGTGCTCTTCAAGTAGACATATTTTGTTATTTTCCGCTTGGTTTTCATTTTCACTGATTTAGTGTCCTCTGGTTTCATGATTTTCGGACTTGGGTTTGGATTTATCCATCATCTTTACATTCACACAAAACATGATAACTGTAGAATATACACGGAAAACGACATTAAAAATATTCGATTGTGCCGACTTAAGACGGTCAATTGAAGAAACAAACTTCACTCAGTTGGTGTGGTTAACCGATTTACGGGCGCCCACCTTCTCACTCACCGCAAAAGCAGCATAATCAAAGGACACACATTCAAAAATTTATGAATAATCCTCCATATTAATAACAATGATCAACAGGTTTCTCAAGAAGAAAGGGCATAACCATTTTATTAAACACGAAACGTTTATAGAATATGCTGCTATCAAAAATATGTAAGGCGACATCAACATAAGTAAACGGTGCTCTTCCCGTCTGTAAGCAAGCTCAGATCCTTGATCAATAGGAGTCCCGACTAACAGTCAGAGGGGACGAGCATCAGGGCCTTGTCTCCTCTGAAAAGGTTTTGACAGTGCCCGTCTTAGAGTCCCCACCGCCCTGTTAGTTAGCGTGCAACGCTCAAGCATTACATTGGGTTGTAGAGGGACCAAATACAAGAACTATGGTTTAGGCGATGGTCTATTGTTCAAAAATTTATACACTAGTAAAATTACCCAGTAGTTAATTTCAATTTAATATTCTATAGAAATGAGCGAAATTTTACTTAATTCATAACCATTTGAATATATACATTCCGAAAATTAATGCGCTGTATGTATAAATGTAAAAAGTCATGAAGCAGATCAATATTTGACTTATACAAATTCTGTTTGAAGATGCGTTTAAAGATGCTTACTCCTTCACTACACGCGATCACTCTTCTTTATCCCCATAAGTACAAGAATGTCCATCAGTCTTATTTTTGTTGTATGTATGTGCTGTATAGATATGATTGCCTATCATTCTTGGTTTTGTTGTACATGCATACATACGGATTACAATTCATGATGAAATTATGGATAAAACCGACATAGACTTTCAGAACTTGATGTCTGTCCAATATGAAACATCAATGTAAGTGCCTCTGATACGCATGTGTATACTGTAATCTGTAAGGAATTCAGAACTTGATGTCTGTCCAATATGTAAATTCGGATAATGGAAACGAGATCAGGTGCCCGGCGAGAGTAAGGTCCTGTTTGCAAGCTAAATTCCATGTATAAAAGGTATCAAATTCGATGTTTTCGATGCTTTTGAATAGGATTCAGTTCAGAATAGCATTCAATATTCTAGAGAAATATTATATATAATAAGACCCTCGTTTCTACCATAGAACTTCCTCAGAGACGATGTCGTTAGTCTTCTACTTACACGTTTCTGGTAGAGTAGCTGCAAGTCACTTAGCCCTCAGAACCAAGTTATTGTAAGATTTTGCTCTGTCAAACAAACTGAGATATAAATACATAATAGGGAGGAAATGATGGGATATTGCTACTCATAAAGGGACAATACCTGGTGCTGAAATTGAAATGATCACCTTTGTGACAGAGTAAGGTGTTCAGGTGAAATTAATGTCGTAGGATAAAATGATATCTAAATTCGAAGTAAATTTATTTCTATCCGTGATTTTGTTTTTACTTCAATTTACTTTCTCTTACAATGTATTTTACTTTATTTATTTGCATATAAAATTATATTTGCAGCGATTGTTGGACGTATTTTACACGTTAGAGAGATCCCTTTCCCTGGCAACGCTGGAATCAAAGAGCGGCGATACATTGTTCGTGTCTATAAAGTTTTCAAGGTAACATCATAGAAACAGATAACTGAATATTTTTCTATTCTGTGTAACTCCTGTAGATATTATCAATGAACAAAACCACAGCAATTATGTATTTGTGAAACAAACAGATCCGTCGTAAGCTTCATTCATATCAGCAATATAGCTATCCTTGACAAATGTTTTAACAGATACACGCTAAATTTGTCCAACCAGAATTACTTCCCTTGTGCAGATCCATACTTATGGTGATTTTGGTTCTATTCAATAGTGTTTCATAAACAATCTATAATGTGTAGAAATTCTAAGCGTCTAAGTTTTACACTCCTGTTATATGTGTACCATAAGAGTTATCTCCCTTTATGTACATCTTGCTGTACAACACTTATGACGAGGATATTTTCAATCCATTAAAATGTACAGAAGTTGCGATGACAATCTATAATGTTCCAGGTTTTAATTTGGCAGTACGTAATAATGTACTGCTCGAGATATCAAATCTATTTAAATGATAAACAGATAAATGTACAAAGGTCTGAAATAATATTTTTTTATTTTCTGTAAAAATAGAATCAATTCGATGAAAATTTACAGTTTTGATGAGAAATTATCAGTAAATGGTTGGCATTTTCTTTTCAGGTATCATCGGCAAACACCTTTGAGACATTTTGGTTTTATCATATCAAATACCCAATATCTAGTTATTCTAAAATTTAGAAATAAAGGTTAAATCTTTAATATAAATCATAATTTCAGGGACCATGCCGTAAAAAAACGACTATTCACATTTATACGACTGGAAGCAGTGCTGCTTGCGGCATAAATCTACCCAAGGGCCATACATACCTACTCACAGGCAAGATAATAATAATCACTGCTTATCTATATATCGTTTGTTCGTAACACATTATGCAGGTTTAAATCGAATATATTTATCTGTGTGTATATGTGCGTGTTGTGTGTGTGGTGTTGTGTTGTGTTGTGTTGTGTGTGTGTGTGTGTGTGTGTGTGTGTGTGTGTGTGTGTGTGTGTGTGTGTGTGTGTGTAGAGAGAGAGAGAGAGAGAGAGAGAGAGAGAGAGAGAGAGAGAGAGAGATGGGGTTGGGAAGAATAGAGAAACTATGATTGATTGTACATGTGCAAACGAATTTGTTAACATATTGAATGAATATAGTGCGAGAAAACAGCAGGGAACAATATAGTGTTTTGACATAAATAGATGTGCATTATCTTGTCTGATAAGAAGAATTTTGTCTGTTTTTTTTAATTAAGTGGGTAGTTCACCGACTCATCGACGACACTGTTACACGGTTTTGAGTTATCTTTTCTTATTTTGACACAAGAGTTATTATTCGTAGTATATAATTAGATACTGTGTTATGCGGTTTGATCATAGATCATAGAAACTTATCCCATATAGGGGAAAGTTTACTTACTCTATCTGAATATAATCGAGTCAGGAAAGTGCGATATCTGATTCAACAATGGACTTACTTCAAGGTCATGCAGAAAGGAATTAAGATGAGAGCACACATATTATTATCGTACAATTCATTTTGCCGACTGATATACCTCAACTAATTAGTCTGATCCATCCCATCACTTATTACATACCCTCACCCTTATATTCTACCATTTGTACATTTCTACCATATTGTGAAGTAAAAATCAAAGTATAAACATTATATAATTTTTGACACAAATGTTATTGTTAGGCATAAGGCCGTAAAACATGTAGAATATGAATACATGTGTATCGGTATATGACATTAAACGGGATATGGGATCTATAATGCATAGTAATTAGATTGACCAAAAACAAAAATGAAGAAAAAAGAAAAAGAAAAACTTGATAAACAATCATACAAGGAAATGTTCAACAAATGTAAGGTGGTCACAATATTGTAAGTATATTGTTGATACAACACGAAAAAAAAAGCTTTGTGGTAGGACTATAAAATCATCCCATCCAGAAAATTAAAACTCCGCCATGTCAGTTGGCATTGATCATTTTACATTTAGACGAGTCAAAGAAATTGATAAAACAATTAAAGGTAACATTTTCGTGAATATCGCTAATGAATACAGTAGTTAAAAGATGATATCTTTTAAAAATATTGGTGGTTATAACGGCCATTGAAGTTGAAGCATTCCGGCTTTAATGAAACCCCCCTTTATAGCAATTAACACCTTGTTTGCTAAATTATTAGGCCATGCTTCGCGAACAATTTCAGTAGAAATGTAAACTAATGTAATACACGTAGAGATAGACTGAATATTTTCGTATATAATTTGCTTCCTACTTATATTTATTCTTCGGATTTCCACATTTCCGGCCTTTGGCATCACTAATTAGAAATAAGTTGTCGAAATGCTCATACGGTTCACAGTTTGGTAATTATTTTGCTCCTCATATATTGCCACAGTTTGGTAATTATTTTGCTCCTCATATCTTGCCACAGTTTGGTAATTATTTTGCTCCTCATATCTTGCCACAGTTTGGTAATTATTTTGCTCCTCATATATTGCCACAGTTTGGTAACTATTTTGCCCCTCATATCTTGCCACAGTTTGGTAATTATTTTGCTCCTCATGTCTTGCCGCAGTTTGGTAATTATTTTGCTCCTCATATCTTGCCGCAGTTTGGTAATTATTTTGCTCCTCATATATTGCCACAGTTTGGTATTTATTTTGCCCCTCATATCTTGCCACAGTTTGGTAATTATTTTGCTCCTCATATCTTGCCACAGTTTGGTAATTATTTTGTTCCTCATATCTTGCCACAGTTTGGTAATTATTTTGCCCCTCATATCTTGCCACAGTTTGGTAATTATTTTGCTCCTCATATCTTGCCACAGTTTGGTATTTATTTTGCCCCTCATATCTTGCCACAGTTTGGTAATTATTTTGCTCCTCATATCTTGCCACAGTTTGGTAATTATTTTGCTCCTCATATATCGCCACAATTTGGTAATTATTTTGCTCCTCATATCTTGCCACAGTTTGATAATTATTTTGCTCCTCATATCTTACCGCAGTTTGGTAATTATTTTGCTCCTCATATCTTCCGCAGTTTTGGCCTTGAACATCACAGAAGAGACATAATCTTCTGTGGTACGCTAAATGTACATTTGTATAAATATTCTTATATTTATAATATACACTGCGTGTTCAATTTTCGCGTGGGATTCAAATTGTAATTCATGATGGTAATTCATAATTGAATGATAATAACAGGATAAAATAACAGACGGACTTGAAACTTTTAAATTATTTATTTTAACAATGAATAGAGAAAAGAGATGATGATATTAAATTCAATATGATAACAGGTGGGGATTAATTATTTCGTTTTCATTTAAAGCAAATAGTAGTACTCTTTTGCTAAGTAAACGGAAGCCGGTGTGACCTAGTGGATCAGGTGTTCAGCTAGTGACCTAGAGGTCCCGGGTTTGATTACCGCGCTGGAAACACGAGTGTTCTGTTTTTTGGATGAGACAGTAAAAATCGAGGTTCCATGTCACGGTAGGCGTGGTACATAAAAGATCCCCACTGCTTCGGGTGGGTCCGTTGCAAAGGTCTAAATTTGTATGCAATGCATCTGGCAGATGCCGTCACCATATACGTGAAATAATCGTGGAGTGTCGTAAAACAATAATCAACCACTCAATTAGCCTAAGTAAACGGATATCGCTACCTGGCTGTGCTCATATTTTTTATGTACTCTGATTAGTGGCACATGGCTTAGTGTCTGTGTAAGATTGCTGAATTCGGCATACCCCTAGAACACTATTTTACCAGTGGTGTAAAAAAGAGAATCTATAAAATAACTATAACTATAAATATCAATTTTTGAATAAAAAAGGATAATAACTTCGACTGTTCTATTCGTTTTTGCAGGAGGTATGTTTAACGGAAAATACAGAATAAGTTCTTGTGGATGGATAAGGAAGTGGAAAGGAGTGTCTCATGCTACAAGAAACATGCTGAGGAGAAAAGTGTATGACAAACACTGTGGATGCGGAAAAACGGTATGAATAAACTACATCTTTAATATATGATATGAAACACACACACACACACACACACACACACACACACACCCACTCATGAAAACTGCCAAATTAAATTTATACACCACATTTATATATTGAATATATCAACTTTTTCATCTCTTTTAATAGTCATATCCTTTCAAGCCTCACTTCAGCGTTCACATATTCAACTTTTCTTCTGCAACCTTTGCAGGAATTTCATTGAAACTTGACAGGAAGTAGTCCAAGATTTCTATCAAATTTTCTTCTGGGATGGATCCACAATGAGGCAAAATACGTCAAAGAGGCTGTTTTTCTTTCAAAATCGGCTTTAAATAGGCTGTATTGAATAAAAAATATCATATTAGAATTAAATAAAAGATAATAATTCCGTCAATAGTAAAGTATAAATTCGAAACAGTGCCACCAGATGCCTAAATCTCCTTTTATTGTATGCAAAAATAAAAAGAAGAGGGAAAGGGGAAGGGGGGGGGGGGTAGGCAAAGATTTTATGACGAATTTTTCAACTTTTCACGTATTCATTCTTAATGCTTATCTGTTTTTTTTTTCTTTTGGCATTTTATCTAATTTATATCATTATTTTAACTATGAATTTGCCGCGACATGTGCGTTACATTTGCTACGCAAAATAATATAATAAACTTAAAAACTGTATTCATGTTGGCTTGGAGTGCATCTGATCAAATTTTTCATAAACTAGATTGTTCTGGGATTGATTTGGATAATACGTATCAAACATTTCAAAAAATCGGTTGCTTAGGCTTATAATTAGGCTACAAACATGGATTTGTCTTGTTATACGATTTTTGATATAAAGCATCTGAAATGAAAATTTATTTCAGATTCTTTTCATCTTTTTATTTTTATCACATACTTACAGTCAGTTTAAAGGTGTATATTTCATCAATGTTATACTGACACCCCCCCCCCCCCCTCCCCCACCTATGCCATAAATGAAGCAGCAAAAGTCGGACAGTTTCCGAAGTGCCCAGAAAAAAACTTGGCTTTTATCGATACCTTTCAGTCTCGTGTGCGTGTTTTCCGAACAGCGTTACTATTTTTACAGACTTACAACAACGCATTTTAATTGGATGGTTGTTCGTGATACTAAAATAGAAACCAAAAGCCGGGAAGGCTGAGGTTGTTAAAGGCGGAAAAGGACATGAAAAGTCGGACACGTATTATCTTTCTTTTAAAATGACTACAGTTAGACCTAGGCTTAAACAAAACCATTAATTTAATAACCAATCAATCAAATTTAATGAAAGCTAGACCTAATGTATATATTTTAAATTATTAAAGTTCAACTACAAAAAAAATTGCCGGGTCCTCCGCATCTCGTTAGAGCATTGCGCTTTAAATTACAAGGCCTCTAACCCCTAGTTCGAACCCGGTCGTTTCTAGGCTAATTATGTGAGAAAGTTTGCCAGTTTACTTACGGAAGGTCGGTGGTCTTTACCAATAAAAACTGAATGCCATCATGTGACTGAAAGATTGTTAAGTTTGGCGTTAAAAATTAAATCAAATCAAAAAGAAAGTATGTTACGTTGTTTCTTTTTAATTGATGTAAAATTTCCAAATTGTAACTGTAAGATTTGAAGTTAAATTGTACTTACGCACACATACATTTATAAATGGATGAATTAATCCAATAATTTTTAATGAAAATTTCTACATTAAATTTAATTGGCTCACAAACAAATTACATATTAAATTGCATTATTTTGTTTTCAACCGTCTTAATAGTTTAATTTTAACATTTTTTTTTCGCTGCCCTTTCAACTTGTTTCCAGTTTTTATCTTCCTTTTTTTTTAATTTCTCTTTTTTTTCAAGAACATTTTCAGCTGTGAGGAGTCTGTGGCTCGTTTTTGCTTTATATGTTTTAAGAGCAACGTGTTCTTTTGAGTTTGATGGTGGTAAAAAATACTGTCTACTGCCATATTCCATATTGAGCCAACAGTGTCGGCAGTAGGACGTACCTTTACGTTGTTCTCGCCGGCTGTAGAAGGTACCTCTACAGTGCCCGCATTGTCTGAAACGCTGACAGTACTAGACGGTGCGTTGATAGTGGCCACTCCAGTGGCATCTGCTGTGATTACGTCCATTCGACCGGAGGTAATTAAGTCAAGTAATGACTGAAGATCATCAATAATGCAATCATCAGTTGTGGGGAGTGAAACTAAGTTCAGTGACTCCGTTTGTCCAAAACTTTTAGCGGGGCTAGACCTACTTTGAACATTCTGTGAGGTAAGCATACATGTAGTCTGGGAATTCAACGGGGGCGGGGTGACCTCAAGGTGCGATGGCAATGTCGAAGGTGTTTCCGGAGTGGCAGGGTTTGATGGCAATGACTCTGAAGATATCGGCTTTTCAGTGGCTGTTGATGGAGCGTAAGCCTCTGATGGCACTGCCGCTGGATCAAATGGATAAACGCCACAAGCCCGGCATCCGTTTAAGATAGACTCCTTGGTAATACCATTTTCCCATGCCTTACTGAAAATAGCAGAGAAACTTCCCTTGTTTATGGTATGGTACGGGGACTCCGACATAAACTCGGAGCAAGCAGTGTCATATGCTGCATTAAACGGTCCAAACACCGATCGATCTAAAGGCTGCAGCATATGATTGTGTAGTATGACGGGGGCATACAAAAATATGCATACCCTCCTCCACTGCAAGTTCTAGCATGCCTAACGTCTCGTGAGACGAGTGGCCGTCAAGTAGTAGGAGCTGGGGTCTTTCTAACCCACAATGTTTCAGTAAAACGTCGCGGAATCAGCGTTGCCCCAACTCCTCTGTCATCCAGCCACTCTCTTGGTAGGCAAATACCGTCCCCTCGAGGGCATCCCGAACGTTCATCCCGTATAAAGAGGCAGACGTTTTCCCCTTGACGATAATCATGGGTACCATTTTGTGGCCCGATCCATTTACACATGTCATTATAGTCATGTTCGTTCTGTTCTCCGACACGCGACTGACTACGTTTTTGACACCTTTCTGTGAAATGATTTTTATTGGGGTGTGCTGGAATTGTTTACCAACCTCATCGCAATTCCAGATTTGCGATGGCTTGTCATCTAGGTTGAGTTCCTGAATTAAATTTCCAAGGTCGTTGAAATATTTGTTAACGATCGTGTAATTTAACATACGAGCTCTTGAATTCCCAAGTTTCTCAGGCTTTTTTATCGTTAGCTCGGGATGCCTCTTTCTGAGGCCATCCCACGATCCCCTTCCTGGATTTGTTCCTTTGAAGGGCGTGGTTTTCATTCTTTGACACAAAATTCCAGTACGGGCGTATAACTGCTTTCTCGATATCCCCATTCCACGTTTAGAGGCTTCAATGACAGTTTTAACTATTTTGTTTTCCACTTCCTCTGGTAAGGCTGGTTGTCTCCCTATTTTTGTTTCAAGATCACTCCTGCCAAAAATTATATCCGAAATGGTCGATTTAGGGACGTTGAACTTTTTGGCTGCTGAGCGAATGGACATGGTCTGGGTTTTAACCACTTCCGTTGCTTTCGCTATGTCATCATGACTGTATTTCAAAATTGGACCTTTCTTCTGTTTGTTTGTTTGTTTTTTTTTTTTTTTGTTTTGCTTTTTTTTTTTTGGCATTTTCTGTAGAAAAAAAAGTTATTTTAATGTTTGTTTATTTTCTTCGAAAATTATTTATCTGAAGGAAATTAGCTGGTAACTTATTAACCCCCCCCCCCCCTTTTTTTCTTTTTATAATTTATGCCTCAGGCACGGATTAAGAATTTTTTTCAGGGGGGGGGGGGTCGCAGAAAGTTTATTCAGAAATACATACAGACCCTCCCCCCCTTCTAGATCCGCACATGTTCAGAAACATTAACAATATATTCAGGTTTACTCTAGATTATCTGAAAATCGGATAACTATCTAGCTCTACTTTAAATATGCATGTACTTGATTACTTAATTTTTACATTTAATGATATCAAAAAACAGTTAAATTGGTAAGATTTTTCTTTAATTCATTGATTAGGCCTATGTGTCCGACTCCAAAATGTCCATTCAGAAGCCTTTAAAAATCGGACACTTAATAAAAAGATAAATGTGTTGAGATTGCGTTAATTTTTAATATAAGTTTGTAATCTTCTATGAGAACTGCAATAGAGTGTCTCTTTTAAGTGTAATATAATTAATTTCTGATAGTATACATACCACAAATCCCTTCTATCTGACCCACTCACTGACCTTCAAATTTTTTCCACACTAAAACTTTTCGAGTGCGGTTTCCGGAATGCCGACTTTCGTGGTCAAAGAAAGGTAATTAACGAGAGCCGTGATTGGCTGATGTGGTGTAGGGAGAGAGGGACTACTATTTCAATATATCAGGAGCTGTGATTGGATGAAATTATTTGATTTATGTATAAATAAAGATTGATTCTGCTGTAAAATCATGAATTTTTATCTAATTTCGCTAATGTAAAGATTTAATGACCTAAAAAGGGGTAGTTGTTTACATTTGAATTTTGGCCAATTTTGGGGGGTATCCCCCTTCCAGCATGATTTTCTCGAAATTAAGGTGGATAACCTATGGTAACTGTTAAAATTCTGATAGAGGAGGGTCTGACAAACATTTTGATATGTGGATTATATATAGCTAAAATGTAGGATGTTGTGTAAATCTTGCTGGAAGTTCGGTAATTTAACATGGGACCCTATGGGAAATGGAATTACTATGCTTTGACCTATATTCCAATTTTATCTTTACCGGAAATCTTGTTGAAAACGAGACGGCTGAATCAAACACGTCCGAAAATCCCGGAATACGAAGAAATGAAAAAACAACACAACAAAGAAAGAGTTTATGTTTTATTAGAGAATCAAACGGTTTTGTCCGACTTTCACTGCCTGTCCGACTTTTGCTGTTTCACCCCTACTTTATGACGGCGATATTGCACTGCATAAACAGCAAACATGTGATAAAATGGAATACAAGTAACTGAAAGGTTCATGATAAACCTAGAAGCCAAATCAAGGACTCACTTAACACGTTTAATTTGGTGAGCACATGTGAGGTTTTGCTTAATGCAATTATATGGTATCATTTAATAGAACCCATAAAAGCTAAAATCTGAACATTTAGCATTCACTATACAAAATCATTGAATGTGCTTCTTCTACTTATATTTTCCAGATTGCTACTTGCTCCAGTCGTAGTTGTGGCAAATTACATAATGTATGTAAATGGTATTCCATAAAACCAATCGTGGGTAATTGTCGTAGACAGTACTCATATTGTGCAAGCGTCCATGGAAAATGTGTATGGAGAAATTGGTATGGATGGAGAAAATGCAGATGGCCAAACAAGAAACACAAGACAGGATACTTGGGATAATTTTATACAGATCTTTATGTCATAACGTACTCCAGTATGCAAAAGAAAATATTACATGAATGATTACTTTGTGTGACTAGTTCATTTTCAGTTTTTTTTTTTTTTGTTAAATAGAAATAGAAATACGAATGGTAGACCTAAACCAAATAAATAACTATTACAAACGAACATATTTAAACATAATTTTTCATATATATATATATATATATATATATATATATATATATATATATATATATATATATATATATATATATATATATATATATATATATATATATATATATATATATATATATACTCATACGATCTACATAGAGTAGGAAGACAAACCAAATATGTCCAATACCTAATAATTTTCCTTGTGTTTAGATTTACATGTTTAAGTCGAAATACTTATTCCCTAGACAAACAGTAACAAATCAGCCAGTAGATTAGATGTCCATAATCTACATGAGGTTTGTTTGTGATTTATCACCAAGTCTTCAAAGTTTCACTTTACCGAGATGACCAAAGGTAGCCTGCATTTTTCCTCTTCACAGGCATTAAGATTGATGTTTAAATAACGTTGTCCAATCATATACATTAACATCCATGGGGAATCAAAGATGCCACTCCCATTTCCAATTTATCATTGTCGGTCCATTTTTCATAAGAACATTTGATGTAAATAGAAAATAGGGCATAGAGGCTATATGTTAACGATCGGCACGTCTCGGCAGATTTCTGTACCCTCTATAAATCGGTAATATGTGTAATTGTCAGAGCTGAACCGTATAATATTTCTAGAAATACTATAAATAACGTTGTATCGTGGAGACATTTCTCGTAAAGAGTGTCTCTTTACAATATGAAGATATTTAAAGCAAAAATGCTTTATTCCAGCTCGCATCACAATGGAGTTCTCATTAGTGTCTTTGGAGCAAATTTTCACCCGTAAACTGCAAGTGGTTTGCAATTAAAATTTCTTTTTCAGATTTTCATGCACAAGCATTAACAACGAGCGAGTTTACATCGCAATCTTGTGAATAAATGCCGGATGTAGACGATATGTAACTAATAAAACAAAGTTCTGCGTCAAATGGCAATACAAAAAACCCTTACTTTGTAAATATTAGTCAGATCTGGGTGCTTTATAAATATTTGTTAATATTGTATTTATTGCGTGTGTACCCAATATTGGGAATCACAGAAATCTGTATCTTTTATAAACTCTAGTCTCATTCGCAAAATAGGTGCAACTGTTTACATCAAATGTAAGTTAATCTTCCAAGCGGAAAAATAAAATCACAATTCTTTAGCAGATCTTTAACATATTACTTCCTTAGACTGTTATCAATGTGATACTGGTATGTGTTAGTTGCAAATCGCCACGCTAGTATTATTTCAATAAAGTGACGTCAAATGTTAAGAAGTGGACGTAAACGTAGCGCCAAAGAAACACAGGGTTACTGATGCACCTTTTCATTTACACGGGCTGAGGATAGAATCCAGAGATGACAAAGATGGAGAATCTATCTAAAACACAGGGAAGTATTTTCACCCATACACTCGCCCACTGAATTCTCGTTTACAGACAAAGATAATTTATTGAACATGCTTTATTATGGCAAAATGCCAACCTGTGCAATTAATGTTAGCATACAAGTTTTGAATAATGTGAAGTTTGGTATGAAACATTTATACATACATATATATATATATATATATATATATATATATATATATATATATATATATATATATATATATATATATATATATATATATATATATATATATATATATTATATATATATATATATATAAAGCACAAATAGAATCAGTAAAACACCTGGGAGTACTATGGACTTTGGAAATAAAGACAAATTAGACAAACATATAAAGCACAAAGACACTACAGCTAACAAAGCACCCTATACGTCACTTATATTCGTTCCAAGACGGGGACTCGAACCCACGACCTATAGTGCCCAATCACCTAGCTGTCATGCATCCAACCTTCTAATCGACTGAGCTACCCGAGCTTCATAGATATATTGTCGCAGACAATAGTCCCATTTCCTATTTTCCAATTTAAAAATGCAAAATAGGAAATGACAGTAGTAATAGTTCAAAATGTCAAATATTTTCAATTACCTTGACAACACCAATTATAGTCATATTAAAATATAGGATGGGCAACGCTTTAGTCTACTTTGCCACTTTATCATTAAGGAAAAGAATATAACAAATTCAAGTTTTTATACTAAAATATAACTGAATTTTTAAGATAAAATATTTTTATCTTTATTCAGTTATAATATATCTGACTTACGGGGAATCTGTGCATAGGACCCTCTGCGATAGTAAGTGATTGAGAAAGTCGTATAACAGAAAGTGGAAAAGAACATAGTATTACCCACTCTGTAAAAATATGATATAATTATATATCTAACCACATAACGATTATGCGTGTCAATAGACAGTTTAAAGTCATGTGTTTTTATTTCTTCTTCTACTTCAGTAACGTCCAATGTCCCTCATATCTATTTTCCCCTTTCTTTCCTTTTCTTTCCTTTTGGTATGTCTGTCGTGGATTCTGGTATGGAGCCAGATCTCTTCCTTCCTCACCATATGATATATTGTATATACGATGTCCTATCTTAAAGATATAAGTATATATTTCAATTATCCATATCTATTAATTACGATCCGAACACTTCACAATCGCACTATACATTTTATTCTACGGATAGTCCTTATAGCTAATATTTTAAGGCACAATAACATCTTCGTGAATTAAATTTCCATAAAAATGTGGTACGTATATATGTGTATTCATTTTCTCTCTTTATTTATATATGTAAGATCTTTCTTGAAGATGATGATTCATCTTTTATGTGTGTATTCAGCATGTATGAAAATGTTTCGATAGTATTTATAGAGCATCGCCTATTTCATGTTTCAGCGATTAGGATAAAGCAAAGTATAATATGCCTGATGCGAATCTTTTTCTAAAGATTACAAAATATTTATGTAAAAGCCAAAAGAAAACATGTAAATCCCTGACTATGAATATTTTATCTAGATTTCCTACAAGATGTCGTTTGTAGACCAGCTGTATAAAAGTGAACAGTATAATGATTATCATGGTTTTACACAAAGGTAAGTGATGTCTTTATGAACCAATTTGTAACATAATATAGTAAAATGTAATGTACAGTTAGGTACAGTCCTAACCGTACATCAAGTGCACTTCAAGTTAACTTTATGACGGCTTTTCAGGGTTACTTGGAGACAGCAGAGTAAACCTGGAATCAAGTTTAGTAGTAAACTCGATTCCAAGTTTAGTACTAAAATTGATTCCAAGTTTAGTACTAAACTTGATTCCAAATTTACTCCAAGTGCACTTCAAGTTTAGTTTACTTTCTATACGCTTGTACATTTACTATATTTTTCTATTAAAACAAGTTTTTATATAAAACATGCAGTTGTACATAATAAGACAATTATATCTATCGTGTTATACGAAACTGGATAAATGTAATAATCAAACGTGAAAAGTAAACTTGATGTCCCGTGATAGTAAACCTGAAGACGGGATTACTTTAAAGTAAACTTGATATAAAGTGCACTTGACTAAACTTTATGACTGGTTTTGAGGACGAAAAACTAAACTTGAAGTGCACTTGTCAAGTGCACTGGAATGTAAGGTTTGGACTGCACCCAACTGTAATATATCTAAATAAACTATGACACTGAGACTTATATATGAAATCAAATGTTGGGTGAAAAGTGAGTAATGTTGTCTAAAAATATTTTGATCTGTAATAATGATGCAGTGCTAAATATGAACCAGTCGTACATGACCAATGTTCAAGCATCAGATTATTCGATCATATTATAGTTACGATAACGACTTAGGAGGTCAGTTTAAGTAAATAAAAATCACTCAATTGTTGTAGTTAATCGGTTTACGCTCATCCATCTTCTCATTCACCGCAAAAACAGCACTATGAAAAGACACATAAAAATCTATTAGTAATCCTCCATATAGAAAACAAGGATCAACAGATATCTCAAGACGTTTATTTCATTAACAATGGAATAATATACTAGTATCAAAAATATGTTGAGCAATGTAAAGATGATGGGTATATCAAACCCATAAGTCTGAAAATCATGAATCCAGAGGACATTCAGAATCAGTGAAAATGAAAACCAAGTGGAAAATAACAAAGTATGTCTTCTTGAAGAGCATTTGTGAACCCCTATGATGGAGTGAGATCAGGTTCCCGAGGAGAGTGAGCATCTCCTGCTTGGTAGAAACACCCGTCACATATATACCCAGCAGAATGCGTCAAATCGTGTAAATTCCACATACAGTTAGGTGCAGTCCTAACCTTACATAAAGTGCACTTCAGGTTAACTTTATGACTGCTTTTCAAGTTTACTTGGCGACAACAGAGTAAACTTGGAATCAAGTTTAGTAGTAAACTTGATTCCAAGTGTAGTACTAAACTTGATTCAAAGTTTACTCCAAGTGCACTTCAAGTTTAGTTTTCTTTCTATATACATGTATATTTACTATGTTTTTCTATTAAAACAATTTTATATATATATAAAATATGCAATTCTACATAATAAGACAATTATTTCTATCGTGTTATACGAAACTGGATAATTGTAATAAACAAACGTGAAAAGTAAACTTGGTGTCACGTGATAGTAAAATTGAAGACGGAATTACTTTAAAGTAAACTTGAAATCAAGTGCACTTGACTAAACTTTATGACTGGTTTTGAGGACGAAAAACTAAACTTGAAGTGCACTTGTCAGGTGCACTTGAATGTAAGGTTAGGACTGCACCCAACTGTATATTTATATATGGAGAAGTCAAAGTAGGTAACCTTTTATATAAGTCAATTAATTATAAACACTTGAACATATCTTGCATTAATATCTATTTTGGAAATTCGAAGCATCTTACCAAATTTGAGACATATTCTTTTCCTAGAGAGCCAATCTCACCCACTCATTTTCAGATATTCATATGTATTCACCATGAAACATCATTTTGTCACATTTGTATAGAACGCGTAACTTTTCCATGTGTATAATTCATTACATGAAATATCTTTCAGATCTACAGGATAGTAATATCACAACATTTACTCGAACAAAACAAAATATAAATCTATTGTTTATTAGATTTGTGATTTGTTTCTTTAAATTGTTTCGCAACAAGTTCATCTGGTAGATAAAGATAATTTATTCAAAAGTATAAAAAGTGCAAAGTACTGTACGTGTACATATATTAGCGCAATCATATTATAGCGCAAAATGCTCGAAAGAGGGGTCGGCAGTATTTTAGCGATTAGCGCAATTTATCCATTAAATCAGCGCATTCAAAACAGTTTTGGGTAAAAAATAGTGCGTTTAAGTATCTTACTTACGAGGAATTGAAATATATGCCACATGTGCGATTATCGAATCGGCTGGTATGACACGTTTGCCATTGGACATAATTAACGAGTACATGTACCTGGAGCTGTTAAACCGTAGATTGGCTTGGATGAAAAGCGTCTGGTCAATTACCTTATCACAGTATATGAAGTGAATCAAATACAACCTCATTTCATTCATGTTTATCCAATAACCTACCATATCATTGAAAGAAAAACACCTGGTTATAATGATAAGTAATAATTTGTTTTTTTTTAAGAAAGACATATAGAAAACAAAATGCCATTCTTACGTTTTACGGACGAAGCCATTGTTTTCATAAGTTGATATAAGATAAATTACTTCTATCGCTGACCGCTCTTTGCCTGTAATTACGTAACAGACGATATTGTAGAAGCGATATGCGAAGCGGGGGATTAATTCCTAAACTTCAAACCACGTTTTTTTAATTCTTGCGTTGGTTTTGTAATAATCATATCGACAGTGTTCGGTAAAGCAAACATCTTTAATCGATCGTTACTTGTCCTCTTTATGCTTTATCAAAATAAATGATGAATTTGTTCCTGATATTTATTTGATAGACATAACTATAGAGTTGAAACGGAAGTGCCCATTTAATTCTATCGATCTCATGCACTTTATATTAGCGTGGTCATGAATTAGCGCACTTTGAACAGCGCTAATTGCGCTAAAATATGAATCCCGCTAAAATAAGTACACGTACAGTATAAAAAAAATATCATACAGCATGTTCGTGTTTCATTTTCGTCGAACTCATTCCTTTTGCAGTGTGGGGCTCGTAAAGTATCGAAACCCTGATGAGGATTTGGCCTGTCCTAAATAACTTACTATTATACATGTACACTAATTGTAAGAATACTTTCTATAAGGTGTAAACCCACAATCATCTCAAGTTGGAATATTCTTGTGGCGTCTGTATGTTGAAAATTCAGGTTTCGTTTCATTTGCCATTTTTGAAATGTAAATGAACTAAAAGAAACATTATGACTTTTTGGCAGAGATTCAAAATGCGCCTTATTCCGCTGTTTTGGTTGATTGCTATTGGCGTACTAGTTAATGTTGAAATAAGCACGGGCTGTAGATGTTTTCCTACACATCCACACAGGAAATACTGTAATGCAGACTTTGGTAAGTAAAATGGAACGAAAGCAATTCTATTTCTTACTCAGCTTTCTTTGAAACTGTGTTAAAATTGTTAGTTGTTGCAACACTGACCTACAGCTTGTAATGGCACTATCGTGGAAAGGTTGTTTTGATTTTGCGAACGTTATTATGAAATAAGCAATTCTTGAGTGTTCTTTGGTATATAAAGAATATCTTGATGAATTCAAATCTTGGGTTGATTGAATGGTAAGCGCAAATGAAGTGTTCGCATTTTGTAAATTGTTTCTGATAGACAATGAATACTTTGAACTCCAACCAATAGCTACCGTGTTACCATTTAATATTATGTTAAAATATTGGTGCATTGGCATAGGATAAAATAATGAATAAAACCAGCTCACTAATCCAAATATCATGAAACAGAAGGGTTGAGTACCATATCGCGAAAGCACCTGTTACTGTCAAGTGTAAAGATGATGGATAAATCCAAACCATAAGTCTAAAATTCATGTTTAATGGGTGGAAATTGATTATTGAATCACATCATGTCAACATTATGATGCATTGCATAAGTATCCACCCGACGATATGAGGGATCTGCAATAATATAGTATCAATATCAAAGAAGTACCAAACCGTTAATCATTCTCAAAGTCCAAGGACAGATACAAAATCGTGTAAGTTTCAAAAAGGAACTGTTGTGAACCCCGAAATACTGAAAATTCTTAGGTGAGACCAGGTGCCCGGGGAGAGTAAGCGTCTCCTGTATGCATGCATCACCCGTGAATGCAGTTCTCAAGAAACATGTCAAAATCAAGAGTTTTGGTTACCTAACTGTACATACGAAAGTACAAAACTGGTATACAAAGTCATATTTGGTGTTCACTGAACAGGTCATTTAGTCGCATTCCAGAATATTACCAATCATTCTAGAAAGAGACACATCACATTTTCGTACAAGATCCACATAGCGACCGTAGAACTTCCTCAGTGACGATTTCAGACGTTCTTTAACATATCCCTGCATGAGCAACTTAGTGGCCAGTCGTTTGGTCCTTGGAATAAAACCGTCGTATAGAGAACAGGCTCTTGCGTATCTAAATGATTAAATTGGTATGTGACTTAAAATGCCTTTTCACAACAAGAGTTTTGATACATTTGTTTTCCCTAGACCAAATATTAATGCTCGACATAATGTGTTTGTTAAACACTACACCCACGGCCGGTGCATGCAACAAAATGTTTGAACCAAGATGACTGTCAGGCCACAAGGTCATAAATTTTGGTATCAATTGAAAGGTCTCACAACAAAAACCGCCCTGTCAAATAAGAAAGTCTTACTTCCTATGATTCAAACGGTATGACAATCAAATGTGATGGTCAATGTCACAAGGTCTTTCACTCAGGAATCACTGGGGAAAATCTCGTCATGGAATTCCCATGTAAAAATTCGAAGCCATATGTTCAATGGTTCAAAAATGAAAGCCAATTTTTACATTAGGTCAAATGTCGGTCAGACATGACGCACAATGTCGAATAAAACGGCATCAATGAAAGGTCTCACCACAAAAAACTTTTATGTGCAATACAAAACATTTGTTACCATGGTTAAAGAGTTATACCGAGGATTATTATTTTTGAAATGTCAAGATCACAAGCTTATAAATTATGGTGCTAATAAAAAGCTCTTGGCACAAGTAACACGAAGTAAAATATGAAAACACTGATCATATTGTTGAAATTGGACAGATAGAGAAAATTATGATTCCGATATAATATTGATATACAACAAATATACACATTTCAAAACACTTTAACATTTTACTTATATATGAAATACAATTTAGGAGAATAAAGAAAGTTTTGCATGTTAAATTACATTGGCAAAATTAAACTGGTGCATAATGAACAAGCAAATAAAAACATTAACAAAACTTAAATTTTCTATACAGCTATTAAAGCACATATTCGTAGTGTCAAAAACATTATGTTGCCTGGCAACTTGGGTGTAAAGGAGCGACGATACACTGTACATGTCTGCAGAGTTTTCAAGGTAAGTCAATTTCATAGGACAGTGCTCCTATATTTTAACTGGAAAATGGCTTTCATTCATATAATATGCTAGTACAAAGTCCGATGACATTGTTAACTGTTAATCATTCACATAGAATGAATGTTCAGCTTATGAAACTTTAATCTATCTTCCGAGATTTATCAGAGAAGCTATAGATAGAGTTCATATTGAGTATTAAAACTTCAATGTCTATAGCCTGACATTCTAAAGTGGAATTTCTGGCTGTGGATCGTGGTGCCGCTAATCTAATTAGGAGTGGTGCAAAATATCTTAGGTATCTGAGTTATTTATAAGAAATAATTCAAGTTCCAAATGTTTTAAATGGCATATGAAATCCGAGGGAGTCGGTTGCATAGAACATGGGATAAATAATGATTAGTTAGGTTATCGTTTACACATAAATTGTGCTAATGAGGAGGCGAGTGTACCAGGTTATTGAGGAAAAGATCTGATGAGGATAAAATGTTGATATGGTTGAACTTTTGGTAGTGGTAGTCTAGTGTAGAGGAATGACCCCTTAATACTGGACATAGTGTTGGGCACAACGATGATGCTTTGGATGATGTGGATTTATTATTTCCTGATTCTCTTGTTGTTAAATGTCAGTTATGGGATATAACCGAATGTACATGTATAAACAGAAAAAATGAATGTGAATCGAATGGAAATAATGGTTATACTATGTACGTGCCCATCACAAAATTTATCTCGATAGTAGAAAAATTTCATTCATTTTATTAAATATTCGTTTATTCATGCATCAAGAATCTTAGACTGTTACCCAGATAACATTTATCTGCCACAACCATCTGCAACATTATAGGGAAGCCAAAATATCCATCAACATTGTAGCCATGTAATGTAAGGGAGGCCAACCATAATACAATAGAACATATAATAATTGGCAGCATTATAGGAAGGCCAAATTAACCGACATCATTATAGTGAGGCCAACATTACCGACAATATTACAGGGAGACCAAAATAACCGACAACATTAGGGAGGCCAGAATAACCGACAACAAGAATCGTTGAAAAATATTAAAGAGTTAATAAATGTTTTGTTCTTATTCAATTAAATTTTATTTCAATGAAGCGATTTGTGTTAATCGTTGTATTTAGTGTTAAGGAAGTCATTTCCTGTCACGTGTTATTTCAGGGGAAAATCAAAACAGGACGAGCATTCATATACACTTCGGGAAGCCATGCAGAATGTGGAATAAAGTTACCTTTAAGACAAACGTGGTTATTGACGGGTAAGAAAGGTTTTTGAATGGCATCGAGATTGTTTATCCTGTCTTATCTTGAGCATTACATATACATGTATATAACCTGTTTGAGTAATACATTTTTAAGAAAAAGAAAAAGAAACTTAATGTATGATGGCTAATAGACTCCATTGAAAAGAAAAATTAATTATAAAAAATATTCAGTAACATATCGATGTCAGTTTGACTTTAATTACAAATTATCTACAACCCCCAACCCCCATCCCCTCTTTTCTCTCTCTCATACGATATTAATCTAGATCTATATCATTCAAGGGAGCTTCTCCAATAAGCAGTACAGAATCAATTCTTGTGGATGGAATGCAAAATGGATAGATGGTGTTACTCGCGCTCAGAAGATAATGTTGAGAAAGAAAACATACGAAAACGCTTGCAAGTGTGGAAAAACGGTAAAATATGTATTTCAAAACATATTTGTAGGGATGTTTGAAGCCCCTTTGAGTACAGGTGGAAAGTTATTCTTTATTCTTTTGAATATTCAAAAGACATTTTCATACCATATGAAATATTTTTTTATTTCTATTTTGAAGAGGAAATTAAAGATTTTAATGACAATTATACTTAATATTTGTAATTTTATGAAATATTTATTTTATTGATAAGCATATATGTTTAATTTGTAAATGATCGTTGAGATTAGTAATGGGAGATGTATCTTAAGCTCGTGGTTCATATTTTACAATGTCGCGTAGATCATGATGTTTAAATCTTGCTCTTAAAAAAAAAACAAAAAAAAAAAAAAAAAAAAAAAAAAAAACACACACACACACACACACACCTTAATTTCTAGTCATGGGCTTTATTACATTATCATGCATCCTATAACAATGACTGGAAGCATAACATCAAGTAAAGTGTATTAGGTATAAGGCATTAGGTTGGAAATGAAATATAGAATAAGAGCTGAAAATATGCAAATATCTGTAAAAACTAAGAAGATTACCGCATGCATGATATTCATCGCACTCGTATTTTGCATGTCCAACACCAAATACATTTTCAAAGAGCAAGATCCTGATAGGTCAATCTTTACAACCACAAATAAACTTTGGTTACAGCAATAACTTACCTAATTTTAATGTAAAACTTTGATATCACTATTAATTAACGTTTCAAAAAAATCCTTCCTTGTATATCAATTTATGTAAGTGAATAAAGTGATACACATTTGTATGAATATTATATAATATAATTATATAAACAATGTTATATATATATATATATATATATATATATATATATATATATATATATATATATATATATATATATATATATATATATATATATATATATATATATGCCTACAAATCTTTTAAACACAAATGTGTTATCCCCATTCTATCTTAATGTTCTAAAATGTACTTTTTCTGTATTTTTTTCATTGCGGTACCACGTAGTGTTGCTAGGGTTATCTCTCTCGTCATCGTTAATTTCAAGGCAAAGATGCTATGATTTTAAGTCGCAAATTGAAAACAACCAATGTAACTGCGCGTCACATATTGAATAAATTAGTAGAATGGTATATATTAATCAAGATGGGGAAACAGTCAAAACTTAACACAAAATTGGGAAAGGGAAAATCACGGACCCTGAAACCCCAGAGGTGGGATCAGGTGCCATGGAATAGTAAGCATCTACTGTCGATCGGTCACATACGCCGTAGTCATGTTTATTTGATTTAATGGAACTATTATATATTTCGTATTAGGGTATAACTACAACCTACATCAAATAATTTCGATCATAAGTGGGATCAGTCTGATATCATTGCATCGTCACAGAGATAACGGTCTAGCAAGAACTACAATCACATAAGGAAATCAGAATGCCATACATTGATTTCTCATATAGATATAACGTGAATATACGCTGATTTACTAACCTGTTATATTTTTACAGATTGTTACCTGCGCCATGTTTGCCTGTCCCAGAATTCCGGGATGCCAGTGGTACTCTAGGACTCCAGAAGGATCCTGCCAGACTAAATATGCATGGTGTGACGACGTAGGGGGTGTCTGCAAATGGCGACATAGGTGGTATGGATGGAGAAAATGCAAACGCAACATCAAGAAAAGTGAAAAAGGAAAGTCGTAGTTTAATCTGTAAGATTAAACAACATTCAACTCGACATTTGAGTCAAACTTTGAAATGGACTTTTGTTTTGTTCAAACCTCTGTAGCTAGTTTTACTGTTGTGTTTGATATCAAAACATTCGCCTTAATCCACAGCGACAAAATAGCGCATGATAATGCATGTATATCGTAGTAAGTAAATTTCTCAGACAATTCAAACCCAATGTTAAGTATGTGTTGTATCCTATAAGCGCGTGTCAGATCTACTAAGTCTAAGGCTTGAAAATGAACCAAATAATTCATTGTAATCAAAACATATAAATATTGTAAACCGACACAATGTGTTCATAATTCGTCACATTGGTACGCTTCCTGTGCCTCTTTACATGCCAAATAAACTGTATGAAAGTCACTACTTTATCGTCAAGCTGTAGGGTCTATAGAGTTTATACAACAGAATTAGACAGAGACGTATATAACTAAATATAAGGGACTAAATGAGTCACTGACTTTACTTACAACAATTATATACATGAAAAGTTTATCATCCGTAGCTGGCAAGTATACAGATTGGAATTTCACAATTTTAGTCTAAATTTGATTACATTGAAGATGACATTTGTTAATATAACAATGTCCCAAATTTCATCATAAGATGAATTATTGAAAATTCAACCAGAGGTCCAAATGGGCCTTCAATGCTTCACATTCTCTTGCTTATAATGTTTTGACAAGGGACTGTAAATTTGCTCCTCTACATTTAAGAAAACAAGATAACGACAAAAAGCAATGAGAAAAAATTAATTAAAATTTTACAATAATGAGTACTGCAAACCATTGTCTGATGTAAAATAAAAACTTTCATACAACAGAATTATATAAAAATTTGTTTTCCTACGGAGGGAATTAAACCGCTATTTCGCATGTCACAACTGGTCTGTATCAAAACTATAGAACAAAATACAGAAAAATAAATTTTGACACACTACAAAAAAAAACCCCTTGAAAAAACAATTTTAACAAGAGCAACGCCAACGTAACATGCCATTTACCTAGATATCCTTGAGATGTATCTGTATACCAAATGTGAATTCAATATCTTTATTGGTTGCAGAGATATGAGCGGAAACTTTAAATGAACAGACCCACAGACCGACCGATAGCAGCAAAACAATATGCCCCTCCTTCGAAGGGAGGCATAAAAAAAATCGGCAAATAAATGCTTTACTGCTTCTCTTTATAAAATAAATCAAGGAAATGACAAAAATATGTGGAAATGACTGTGGCAGAGAAAGGTAATAGTTGATTTTAAAATGGAACCAACATTGACAACACTTCTTAAAGATCACTTTGGTGCATTCATTTAGTCGACCTATGCATCCAGTCTAAAGAAGTTTTTTTCATATAAGACACTAATTTCAGCCTATGCCACCCACCCTGGATCTACCCCTTGATAAATTTCGCCAGCAGCGGTTCTGGGGGACATTGGATACTTCATAGCTACAATATTCTATCAAAATCTTTCAATTATTTTTTTCAATAAAGTCTGGAATACTCCACGATAAATGCTTATTTTTTTTTAATCTAAAAAATCCATAAAAGCAAGAAATAAAATTTTACTCCATTTCTTTTCAACAGCATTTATTATATAACAATTACCGGTAGGTAAAATACACAAACAAATGCATTACAAGCAAAACTGTTAAGGTCAAAATACAACAAAATATCTGAAAATAGGCGAAAGTAAAATAGTAAGATACCGACTAATGCTGCATCGGAAAATCGACATATAAAAGACAAAATAATAAGTAAAAGCAATTACAGACCCCCAGAAAAAATCCTGAGGTGGGATAAGGTGCCATGGAGGAGTAAGCATCCCCTGTCGAGCGGTCACACTCGCCTTTATGCTAATATATAAGTCGAATTCTTATAAACTCGAAGTCACATTCAGTAGACGGTATATACTGTTGTCACGTTTGGTAGTAACGTCAGGATTCGTGTTGTTATTGTAATAGAAATCTACAACAATCTAAACGATAAACAATATCTTCAAACGAATACGGAAGTCATTATGTGGGACAATGATATCAAAGATAATTTTTGATGCATTTTGTTTGTAACACGCAAACTCATTGGCTGTCCGATTTAAAACTTCAAGGGTATTCATGATACCCCTGCAGTTTTTGATATGACGTCATGATACTCTGCAGTTTCTGATTTGTGACGTCACGATATTCTACAGTTTTGATATGATTGTGATTAGCGTTGTATTTCATTTCCTTGTGATAATAATTTTTCACTAAGTAATTTGCCTCGGTGAATAAAGGAACCGTATTCAGAAGCAGCTCTGACAAATTAAATCAGCCGAGACACATATACACCATAAGCAGGTAATAAAAGAATGTTAATTCGTGTGGAAAGTTAACAATAGGAAAATCAAAGTCGTCTCATTTGTCATATAGTGACAAAGTATGGCAAACTGATACAAGCTGTGTTTGTGAAACACTAATGCCCCCGGTGGCACCAAACTCCAAAAAGTTATTTTTAGTGTGAAGGTCATTGTCAAAGTCAAAAGGTCATCGACCTTGGTGTCATTTGAAAGGGGCTGCATTAGTTGAGTATGCATTTCAAATATTAAGTCTCTATCCATCACGGTTAGGGGCAGGCTTGGTGTAGTGGTTAAATGCTTGGCTTGTAGCGCAGACGATCCGGGTTTGATTCCCCGGTTGCGCCACTATGTTTAAGAGGTTGGTAACCTCCTGCTTCCATGACGCGATATACCTGAAATATTGTTGAAAGCAACGTAAAACACCAATCAACCGACCAACCAATCCCTCACGGTTCAAAGGTTATTGCCAAGGTTAAAGTTGACAACAGACAGACAAATAAACAAATAAACAGACAGGACAAAAACAATATGCCCTTGATCTATTGATCCAGGGGCTTAAAAATAATCCCTCAACCCACTGATTCAGGGGTATAATTTAAATAGTAACAGTTTCTCATCACCAACCCAATTGTCAATTTTGCTAAGTTTTACAGTTGTTTAAATGTAAAGTAGTAGAATTCTATATTATTCAATTCCTGAAAGGAAATTATAATACTGCCTACTGCACTTCTACTCAAAACAAAATGTACTCTACTAGGGAAAGCATTTCATCTGCAAAATGAGTGAAACAGATGTGTCAGATGGAGAGACAGACAACAAAGTGACCCTTAAGTGTTTCTATGCTTTGCAGGCAACACAAAAACAGTCAAACAGATCATCCTTTCTGTTTTAGCATTAATAAAATGTAATGAGAAGAAAAGGAACAAAGCAAACAAGAAATAGTCTAAGTTTTATTTCTCTATACTCTCTAATTCATTGAGCAGTTCTTGAAAGTGTGTCACAAACCAAGCGGCATTTTCTTTCACTGACTGTCTCTCGACATTTCCTCCATATCCAATAAATGCATCCTGAAATACAAAGAATAAATAATACATGACTGCAATTGCAGAGTTATTTGGATTTTTCACATCAGGCAGAACACAATTATTTTTGTAATACTCTGTGACAAATCCATGGATATCTTCATGATAATTAATCATGTGTTTATCATTAATACAAGTATTTAATAAATGAAACAGTTTCTCTAGGACAATTAGCATTTCAAGATTCCCCTTTAAACACACATGAAGCATAAAATATGACATTTTTAAAACCTACATCCTGTTTGTAGAATTTTAAGATATACAGGTCAACAGGGCTTTCAATAAGGATTATTTGAAGAGGTGATTTAGAAATTTTCAGTGCCATATGTGTGAATGTGAAAAGTAAATTTGAGATCTAAGGAAATTCGAACCGGCGATTTTCATCATTTGAAACGGCGATATTTCGCCAGGTTCCAGGTCTTATTGAAAAGTAACGAAGTTATCAACCTGGATTTCTTTTGAAAAGCTTCATCAGTAGAATACACATTCCAAATATTAAGTCCATTACTTATACTTCAAAAGCCAAGATTAAGGCTGTAACAGGCAGACTTAAAAATTACAGACAATCAAAGAAACAAAGAGATGTAACACCAAAAATACGAAAAGAAATCTCAATTCAAACATCAAGACTGAATATTGAACCAAAATGATTACCAGAAGGTACTCACAGATAAAGACTGAATATTGAACCAAAATGATTACCAGAAGGTACTCACAGATTAAGACTGAATATTGAACCAAAATGATTACCAGAAAGTAAATGTACTCACAGATTAAAACTGAGATGAAATGATTACCAGAAGGTACTCACAGATTAAGACTCAACACAAAAGCAAAATGATTCTAAGAAAGCATTCCCATATTCATTCAATATACAAAGACTTATTGAGAAGGAACTGTAAATTGAAAAGAGACATACGCTATTAAGAACAACTATATCCTATGTCACTGATACAGTTCAGCCTACAACATGATGCCTTTCAGTACAATTCTAATCGCTTATACATACCGCAGGTGGGCATGCCTCCATATCTGTGGCACCATCACCAACAAATACTAAATTCTTGTAACCATGGCAATCTTTTAACTTTTTAGCTACAGCTGATTTTCCACCTGAGGATGATGTTGGCTGATCTTGATCAAATCCAGCATACTGACCTGTAAACAATACCTGTAGATATATATATGTCTAGCATTGTCCAGCATACTGACCTGTAAAAAATACCTGTAGATATATAAATATGTCTAACATTGTCCAGCATACTGACCTGTTAAAAATACCTGTAGATATATAAATATGTCTAGCATCGTCCAGTATCCTGACCTGTAAAAAATACCTGTAGATATGTAAATATGTCTAGCATTGTCAAGCATACTGACATGTAAAACTTACCTGTAAATATATAAAACTGTCTTACATTGTCTAGCATACTAACCTGTAAAATATATATACACATAGGTCTTACATTGTTCAATTCTACTGACCTGTAAATATACCTATACATACATAGGTATGTTTTACATTGTTCAGCATACTGACTCGTGAATATACCTGTACATATGTCTTACACTGTCAAAATGTCATTACAATTAAAAATTGATCTTAAATCAAAGTACTTATAGTACAGATAGACGGGGACGGGGATATTGTCTAAGTTTAAAAATATTAGAGCAGTCCTAACGGGACAAATCTCCCCTGTGGCAACAAAATTGAAACATGCAATAAATTTAAGATCTAAGATACATCACTAGTATAAGTGTAATGGATGTCCCACCTGTGTATTCTGAGGTATAATCAATGAAAACAAGAATTCTGGTATGTGTGCACTCTGACACCTTGTAGATATGACCTTGGTTCAAGGTCAAGACATACCCCTGGGTCATTGGAGAGCAATAGCGACATCTGGGTAAGATTTCTCAATCGTAACTACACAGCATTTCCGTTACAAATGGATAATGTGTATTCTTACACAGAATTGTAATCTTGTGTTGTCTCCATTGTTTTGAGTACATTATCACATCATAGTGCATAGTACATAGTTACTATTTGAATTTTCAAAATCGCAATTTCTACTTCTGTGTTGGTATTGAGCGAAAAGTAAGATGCATTTTCTGTACTGTATCTTTGACCAGATTTGAAGTTAAAGATACTATCAGGTCAACATCAAAATGACCCCATTGCATAAGACGAGGATAAGTTCTGTCCCGTCTATAAATTAATCAATAATAAAGATTCTAAGTAGTCCTCCAAAGGGAAGTCTGGTGCATAAAAAGTAAAAGAACACAAACACTCTATATTGCAAATTTTCTGCTTCACAACCTTTATCAAACAATTTAAGAGATGACAAAGCTATGTGAAATCCATGTTTACGTTTCAAAAATACATAGGTTGTTATGAACATAAGTTTCCTATGACGGTTATGTATTTTTGAAATGTAAACATGTATTTCACATAGCTTTATATTTTTCATCTCTTAAATTGCTTGATAAAGGTCATGAGGCTGAAAATTTGCAATATAGAGTGTTTGTATTCTTTTACTTTTTATAAATTAATCAATTCTATGTTAATATATAAAAATTTCAAGACATCAATGTATAGTTATATTATTCATATAAACCATATGATTCTGTAAAAGAATTGCACAATATTCTATAGAAACTAATGAATATTAAACTTTAGACCTGATGCAAAAAAATAATGTATATGTTTTTCCACTTTCACCTTTGGAAAAAATAGGGTCAGTAGGTTTCATCTACGATTGTTAGTGAAAATGGCTACAGTATAAGATGCCATGCCTTTCATTGAAATCTATTTAACAAGTCTCGTAAATATTTGAACAAAAAATTACATACGCTTGTTTTGAAACCTTTTTCTCACCAAGATTTTTCACCTTTTAAAGTAATAACAAGCCTGGTTAACCTCGAAAATAATTATAGGGTCAGCGGTATAAAATAGGGTCAGTCGGGAAAGAGGAAACACACATAAGTTTTCTTTGGCCTAACTATGATTTGGTGTTCTAAGGGAGCACGTGTCACCTGCAATATATTGAAAATAGGCAGGGAGTAAAATTCGTTGAAATACTTCAGGAGCCATGTGGGCCCCTGACTTAGGTAACAGGACTCGCGCTGCCCTTCGTTCAGAAAAAGTGAAAGAAATTATGAATTGGCCAATTTTCCTGTGTTTTGAATTTTCTCTTGTATTATATTGATACAAGTTAGGCTGAATGTATAAGACACTGGCGCGTGAAGTCTTTTGTCTGTGTGCTGTAGTCAAATAGGGGTTGATGACTTGATTGATTGGATTAATCCCTGGTAGACAACATTAACACCTCGTCGAGAAGGTATCAAGGTAGGTACACAGGTTTATTGTGTTAATAAATTAATGTGTTTTCATAAGGATTATCTGTGATCATAAGTATGCTATTTTGTTTGGACTAAGTTAAAAAGAACACCGTTTTAATTATGAGAAACTACAATTAATCATTTGTTTGTAATTAGTTTTTTTTATTTCCTATAAGAATACGACAATGAAATATTTCATCATTCTTTATGCGACCGAGGACTTGATAACATAGTTAAACGAAATTTTGAATTGACAGACCATAGGTCTAGTAAATCTCAAACTTTCTACTCTTTAGCTTTAAAGTAAAAAATGCCCAGTTGAAGTCAAAATCTGTAAAGGATAATGTCTCTGTTTAGAAATCAACTTCAGTTAGAAAAGTTAATCCTAGCTGGTGTTTCAATAACGAATGGTAAAATATGACTCGGTTTTAGGCCTTATGTTTTGCGACATATGTATCAAAGCTTGAGTCCAAAATTCATTTACCAATGGCTGCGCTGTGATGAAAAAAGACAACATAGACAACCATAAGAACCGTAAAGGTATATAAAATGATATTAACATTTTACGCATACATGACTTTTAAAATAAAATATTTCATAACTTTATGCAAGCGTAGTGAATTGCTTTAGTCTATTTGTAGTCTTGTTTATTTCTCTACATAGAATTTATGTATACTATAAATATCTCATCAATTAAATTAATTAAACATATTTTCTAATGTTTTCAGCTCATAAATTTCAGGTGGCAAAAGCCATACTGTAGCCGTGATGAAACTGTGAGAGGGTTCCAACATGAACGTAGCCCGCATGAATGCACTGTCCAAGAGTAAGACTGCAGTGGGTTCTTGTGAAAAATAGAAGAATAATGTTTCCAAAGTACTAGGTAGTGACTGAGAGTGTCCCATGGTTAATTTTAAAACTAATGCCAATGTTTGTTTATTTTATGAGAGAATCAGTCTGCTAGTATATCACTGTGCTTATTATATTTGATAATTTTTTTACATTTAGCAATTTTTTAACTGTTCATTGTATAATAATTTGATAATTAGTGACAATAGATATATAAAAACAAAGAAAAGTGTTATGCATTTGTTAAACAGCTGTAAATAGGTAATTTAAGCTGAGAAGATATTGTGCCCATGCGATATATCTTTCACAAGAAAAGTGGCTACACTTTTTTTCAAGTCAATGTGAGCCTTGTATAATTCAGGGGTCCACATGAAATTTTCGGGGCCCACAAAAAAAACCCAAGTATCATGTATGACGGGACAATCCTGGGGCATAATTAAAATCAAAGAATTTATTTCATTTCTTTATTATTCTTTTCATATAATTTCAAATTCTTTCAATATCTGTTTCCAGCAATCTTCCAGACACTTCGCTCTCTGATTCATCGAATTCTTCATTCTCATTTTCACTCTGTCTTACATTCTCACTTTCATTCACTGACTCGCTCTCTACTCATCCAAACAGTACACATCATTCTTGCTCACTGACTCACTTTCAGTCTGATTATTTTTCTTTATTTCTGAATTTCTGATCTCTTTCTTTAACTTTCCTGCAGCATTTCGTCATCTTATCTTTTAGAATTGAAAGATTATTTCTCTTACCCTAATTATAGTTTTTAAAATAATCTTGTCTGTCCTCCCCCTGTTGCCTTCTTTTTAACGGATTTTAAAACCCCGCTATGTAGCACCACATTTTTACAAGAAGTGATGTGTTATAGCTTTATAATTTATTAATCTTGAATTTAAATTTTTAACATAAACATGAAAGTGGAAGTGAAAGTAAAAAAATACTGATGTAAATGAAAACATAAAGAAAGATCAAAACACAGAAGTACTAAGCCCGTTTCTCGGATTTTAACCAACTGATTCGGACCGTACTAATCCCTTAACAAAACATCTGCCTATCTGTCTAGATTTTGTAACTCGCCATGTGGGCGACCATGTAGACGATTTTTGGTTGCCCACAGATAGCTTTCAGTCGCCAATGCGAGTGGGCAAGTGCAAATTTTACTCCCTGAATTGGTGTGACAAACAATAACAGACAACAAATAGATCTCTCAGTTAAGTGTCACTCTTTTTCGTAAGAGCAAAAAAACAAAACCTTTCCCATCTAAATATACAACTATGTATAAAGAGGGTAGGAACTGAAAATCTCTCGAAATTATAAAAGTCAATGAGCCATAAAACTGCATTACATACTGTATATCAATCAGAATGGTAATATGGAAATATGTATTTGACCCACTTCTTCTGACAATGCAACTTAAGTACCACATGGAATTTCAATTTCTATATGTAATAATGAGAAACTGAAGGAAAACCAAATTTATGGAAGAATGAAAAGAAGGCAAGTGACGCACTGTATACAATGCCATTTTCGTGGTTGTGTGTGTGTATTTGTGTGGAAAGGGGAGGAGGGGGTGGTCATATAAACATATATCATACTGATGCTGCTCTCAAGTAATCCTTACCATCAAAGTAAAATTTTAATCTATTTGCAAAGATATTTCTGCCAGGAATGTTAAGTTGTTTTGCTGCAGGCTCTATGATACTATCAAATCCTCCAGATACCAGGTACACATTTGTTTTTCTGCTGTGTAGTTTTGTGACCAAGTCCCTGAAATAAGAATAAACCAGAAGTCTCTGTCGAGACTGGAGCTCTACTGTTATCCTCTACTCAAACAACAATTTACCTTCAGAGAAGAAGGGGTAAAAATATATTTGGACCACACATGTATGTTTTGTATTGCACATGCACAACTAGACCACCTACCAAACATGATGAGATCATAATTAAGTCTCACAGACATATACAATAAGAGAAGAAGTGGGAACAAGATTTTGGGACCACGCCCCTTTGTGGGGCCCCAGGGGGTCCGAACTGGTCCAAAATTGCACATGCACAATTACACCACCTATCCAACAAAAGGAGACCATAATTAGGTCTCTATGCTATATACTTTCAAAGAAAAAGAGGGAACAAGATTTTGGGACCACACCCCTTTGTGGGACCCAAGGGGGTCCGGACTGGACCAAACTTATACATGCACTACTACATCACATATCAATCATGATGAGACTATAATTAGGTCTCTGGGACATATACCTTCAGAAAAGAAGAGGGAACAAGATTTTGGGACCACGCCCCCTGTGGGGCCCAAGGAGGTCCAAACTGGTCCAAAATTGCACATGCACAACTACACCACCTATCCAACAAAATGAGACCATAATTAGGTCTCTAGGATATATACCTTCAGAGAAAAAGAGGGAACAAGATTTTGGGACCACACCCGTTTGTGGGACCCCAGGGGGTCCAGACTGGACCAAAATTATACATGCACAACTAGATCACATACCAAACATGATTAGACCATAATTAGGTCTCTGGGATATATACCTTAAGAAAAGAAGAGGGAACAAGATTTTGGGACCACGCCCCTTTGTGGGGTCCCAGGGGGTCTGGACCAGACCAAAATTGCACATGCACAACTACACCACCTATTCAACAAAATGAGACCATAATTAGGTCTCTAGGATATATACCTTAAGAGAAAATGAGGGAACAAGATTTTGGGACCACGCCCCTTTTTGTGACCCCAGGGGGTCCGGACCAGACCAAAATTATACATGCACAACTACATCACATACCAAACATGATGAGACCATAATTAGGTCTCTGGGACATATACCTTCAGAAAAGAAGAGGGAACAAGATTTTGTGACCACGTCCCTTTGTGGGGTCCCAGGGGGTCCGGACTAGACCAAAATTGCACATGCACAACTAGACCACCTATCCAACAAAATGAGACCATAATTAAGTCTCTGGGACATATACCTTAAGGATAGAAGAGGGAACAAGAATTTGGGACCACGCCCTTTTGTGGGACCCCAGGGGGGGGGCGGACCAGGCCAAAATAATAAATGCACAACTAGATCACATACCAAACATGATGAGACCATAATTAGGTCTCTGGGACATATACCTTAAGAATAGAAGAGGGAACAAGATTTTGGGACCACGCCCCTTTCTGGGAGCCCAGGGGGTCCGGACCGTACCAAAATTGCACATGCACAACTAGACCACCTATATAACAAAATGAGACCATAATTAGGTCTCTATGATATATACCTTCAGAAATGAAAAGATTTTGGGACCACGCCCCTTTTGTAGGGGCCCCAGGGGGTCTGGACCGGACCAAAATTGCACATGCACAACTAGACCAGCTACAAAACATGATGAGACCATAATTAGGTCTCTGGGATATATACAATCAGAGAAGAAGAGGGAACAAGATTTTGGGACCACGTCCTTTTGTGGGCCCCCAAGGGGTCGGAACTGGACCAAAATTGCACATGCACAACTAGACCACCTACCCAACAAGAAGAACCCATAATAAGGTCTCTGGGGTATATACCTTCAGAGGAGAAGAGGGAACAAAAAATTGTTTACGTCCGGACGGCCGGATGGCCGGACAACGGACGAAGGACCATCGCATGAGCTCGACTGGTCGAGACCAGTAGAGCTAAAAAGGTTTTTATACTACACTGATTCAAAACGAAAATACAAAGTTAAATCTAGCATAGTTAATATGAATATTAACTGAATGGTTGGTATAATATCAAAAGGCTTTTTTATATAAAGCACAGAACTTAATCTCATGACCTGACTTATATTACAGCTTTATGACATAATAATCTAAAATTTGTTCAGATCTATTTCTTTCTGTAAAATGGAAATATGAAATTAAAATAAGTGCTGGTGGAATTCTTCTTCAGGCAATTCAATTTTGTTCCATAAATGCAAGGATTATTGATTTATCTGAATGGTATGACAACCACATAGGACTATTTTCAATGTTGCATGTGTAAGGTATCACGATTATATCATCATCAAAATACAGCTATAAAAGTTAAATTCTGTGCTGAATAGTCTCAAAGGAGAAGTGGTCACACATGAAGTTGATCACAGGACAACCAGTAATGGACCACACAGACAAGTCATACTTACTTGATTAGCAACATAAATTATACCTACTTACTGGATTCCTGGAGAAAATAAGGGTTTATGCATTTCAATGAAGTCTGTCACATTTTGTTGGGAAGGTTGAACTATTTTTAATCTCTCTTCTAAAGCTGTTCTGAAAGTTACACCACCTCCCATTGCTCTATTTGTCCTGAAATTACAAGCATTTATTGAATTATGTCCACTGTGAGTAGTGGTCACTATTATTTTATCATATTTCATATAATGAATAAGGAAGATTGAATGATTTTAAATCTACAAAGAGACCCACCATATCAAGCTTTAAATGCCTGTCTCTGATCCAATTCCCTTACGTTGGTTTTTGTAACAAATCAGTCCATTATAGACATATGGGTACACTCTCCCTTTAGATTGGAACTCAAGATGGGCTAACATGAGTTCAATATTTAAAATATAAAATAAAATTCCAATGAAAGAATGTCAACTGCACCAAAATTGAAACCTAGTGTGAAGTTGTTTATGACACAGTGTTCCAAGTTTCAGTTCAATTTTAATTTTGGCATATAATGGCAAACTTGATTGGCTTTAAGTGGTTTTCGGTATACCTATGACGTAACTAGAAGCTTTTCCATCAAAAAATACAAAACAATATAACAATAAAGGATAATCCTTTAAAACATATCGTTAACTCACAATGGACCAAGATAAGGAAACACTTAAGGATATACAGTGAAAACTAGTGTGTAGTAATTTTTAAACAAAACACAGCGGGCCTAATCCAGGTGTAAATTTAGAAATTGCGCAAAAACTGTAAAAAAAATTTGAAGGTAAGAAGTACTGGGAAGCATAGGTAAATTTACCTCTGAATTGTCACCATGCTTTATATGATTAATTCCAACTGTATTTTGTGTATTTCCTCTAAACACCTGAACTGTGGTGTATAAAGGATTGTACCCTTTGTTCTCACTACTGTTCCGGAGAATAACATTGTAAGGGTTACGTTACCATGCTTGTACCTCTTGTCCCACACCACAGAATTTTGCCAATTCATCGAGACCTTCATCTCTCAAGACAGTGGAATCCACATCAAAACAAACTGCATCAGCACTGCGCCATATTTTTTTAACTTCTTCTAGAGATTGTGATGCCATTCTCTGAAAATAAATATATATCTTATGTAAATATATGATTTAGTGAAAAGGCATCTGTTAATGTCAATATTATGTCACTTTTGGGTATTCACCGATAATGTTCACCGATGATACATGTTGTTTATGAAGCTTAAAGGCAGTAATCTGGACAATAAATTCTATTCTACTCAGTATGAGATTTTGTCTGCCTGTCATATGTAATGAATGAGCAAGAATACCATTTTTCTGACACTTATGGAGATAAACGATATATTTATTTACCTTTTATATAATTCATCATTCATTTATAAATCATTATCTATACGTATAAAGTACACTCTATATGCACAACCTCTCATTTGAAATTGATGAAAGGGAATATTGCTGTGTATGCAAGAAGTTTTCACTATCAGAACTGAATTATAATTTAATGTAGACTATTGGAAAATAATATATTGGGGACAATGTAACAAAAGTTCATATTGGGTACATCTGTCCTTTCTTAACAAGGTGAAAAGTATGAATGCTGGTAATTTCAGTACATGGTAAATTTGATACATGTAATTTTCGGTAAATGGTATTTTCAGTACATAATTAATTTTGGTAATTTTGGCACATCATCATTATTTTTTTTTCTGTTTTGGGATACAATATACAGTGTATACTGTATTTACCTAAACAATGGTCAAAATTTTCCGTGTTCAGCAATAAGGATTTTATATGTCCGGTTCTTAACATCTCCATATTCAATATTACATGTATATTTTAGGTGTTATTTGTGATTGTTTATATAAATTCAATATTCAGCATTTGACAAAAGCAAATGTATAAAATTCACTCAATGCCAACAGAACAGAAGAGAATAGAATAGAATATGGTTTTCCAATTTTGGGCCCAATTCTGAGCATCAACAAGTGAAATTGAACAACAAATAAACTAAAATAAACTAAACAATCTGCATTCATGCAAACTACACAGCAAATAAATAAATGACTAGATTACTAAGTAAGAAAGTAAGAGATCCCATAGACAGACAATAATATGCATCATAAACAGTAGTATAGAACATATAAATATATATCAGTAGTTCACATGTCAAGATGACAAAAAGCAATGACTTTAATCAGTTATAGTGTATGGTACATTAATGTTGACATGTTTTAATCATGAAAATACAGTCATTCCAAGATTTTACGCATTAAGAAACATTTGTATACATAATCAGACAGATGGTTTATAATATCAGCATTTTCATTAGACATCAACCAAATAAATTTGTTTTTATCCACAAGGGTACAAAAGTTTGCATATTTCATATTAACAAATTCAAACAACTTTCGCCTATGATGGTCATACTTTGTACACTCAAACATAAAATGAAATTCATCTTCTACAGAGCCAGACTTGTACATGCAACATTTTCTTTCAGGTACAGGAGTATTTTTATAACGTCCAGTCTCAATTGCTAACTTACGGGAAATTATTCTAAAATTTGTAAATCATTTCTGGACATCTTGATTTTTAATAACAGCAAAATATGGTTCACTACACAATTTAGTTTTGAAAAGTGCATATGTTCTGAGTTTGCCAGTTTGTCTATTAGTATTAGCACAATCTGTGATTGTCTTGTGCCCTGTTTTCTTAAATCTAAGCAAAAGATTATCCCGTACTCTTAATGCTATATTTGAATGTGTAATACATTGTAATGGGATCTTTAATTGTTTTAAGATAAAGTAAATGCTAGTAATCCAACTGGCTTTGTTATTATTATATAGAATATTTTTCTCATGGAAAGCCTTAGCTAATAGAGAATCACAAGATGAATTGACCATTAGCTGTAGATATTTAACACAGTTGGTTATTACATCAATGTAGAGTGGATATCTGCCCAGTTCACCCAAAACTGCATTATTTGCAGCCTTCTTATGAACTCCACAAATATATTTCAAAGTTACGATATGAAGTTTGTCACAGATCAGATTATTAGTAGACTTTTAAATTATATAGTCAGGGCGCTTTAAAGATGTTGATTCTGTGTTAACTGTACCCCATATTTCACTACCATATAATACAACTGGCTTCACTGTATGATCAAAAAGATGTAACATAGTATTTGCATTTGGTTTGATGTTGCCAAAACACTTCGTTAACCTGAAAAAGCTTTCAAATCATGTTTGTATAGATCATGTTGACTATTTAAAAAGGATCCAGATGCATTAAAGACAACTCCAAGATATTTATACAACAATGTATGCTCAATTTCTTTACCTTTATATAGAAAAGGTAGATTTAACAGTTTGGCATTTTTTTTAAATACATGTATTACTATCTTTGTCTTTTTCAAATTAACAGATAGACAGTATTTATCACAAAATGTAGATAATTTATTAAGGCAATTTTGTAGACCATATGCACTTGATATGTAAATCCAAGCCATATACATCATACCAAATTTCAAGGCATTAGCAAAAGGTCATTGATAAAAACAACAAACTATTGGAGGCCCGAAGGGCCGAGTGGGGGAAGTTATGGGAGGGGCGAAAGCTTCACTGAGGTGCATACATGTAGTGAATGGGGGTGGATGCAGGAGGGGGTCACATCCTCCTACTGGGGGGGGGGGGGGGGGGTGTAATTTCAGATTTCTAGACAATCCATCCATTTACAAGTTCTGGCATATATATATGTATATTTTTTTGGGGGGGGGGGATTTCAATATAAATGTGCCCCCGACTGGATCCGCGCCTGTTACCCATATAATTTATTTATAATTCATCTCTACTGTAGTCATGTTATACTATTCTATGTGACATGAAAATTCTCACCGATATGTATCATACCTTGTTTTTTTTCAAATTTTGTGAATATTACTTTTAACCCCCCCCCTTTCCGAATGTCAAATAGACCGGTGCCTTTAAAAATCACGCACAAGTTGATAATTTTGTCTGCTTGTATTGTAACTATGTATATACAGTATTCTTTTTAAACCCACCTGGTGTTTATATCTTGGGAAGTGTACTGTTAACCTAAGATGGTGCTGCCACCTACACCATCCACGACACGAAGAGAAATGAAATTCTAGATCTATAGGACAACTCGACTCGGACAAATTTAAAATCAATCCGAAGCACTGTCATGAGATTGAGGGACAGAAAGCGTTAACATGTACGGTGTAAGGTGGTACGGAGTATACTGACTTATCTCACATACTTCCATATCTTAAAACTTCATTTTTGTTGTTATGGAAATGACGGGGACGTCATTTACCGAGCTGGGAGGGAGGGAGGAGGGGAGTATGTGGAAGAGTTTATTTTATTGCATTTTTAATCAATCAAATTCCATTGCTTGTTGAAAAGCATCAGTCCGAAGGTTTTGGCTGACAAAATTTCATTAGGACTGACAAAATTTGAAATTGTTTTTATATATTTCCGGCACTGTCCTGAATAACAAAATTTTCAAAATCATTTAAAATGACTTACATGTTTGAAAACTTTTCAACAGCTCTGGTATTATTATACTAGTAATTTTCTTGATTTCATTTTAAGTATAGCGCGCGCCGCATTGCGCACACTGTGGCACAGCATGTTAATTAATAAACATACCAATTATGGGCAAACAACTGAGACTATATGACTGAATATCGTATTGTAATTCGTTATTATATTTTTTCGTTCTGGTCGTTGTTCCCACTTGTGTGAGTTCAGTTTTGAACTCAAGTGCGGATCCAGGTTTTGGAGTTTAAAAAAAAGGGGAGGGGAGGGGGGGGGGGGGGGTGTAATTTCAGATTTCTAGACAATCCATCCATTTACAAGTTCTGGCATATATATATGTATATTTTGGGGGGGGGGGAGGATTTCAATATAAATGTGCCCCCGACTGGATCCGCGCCTGTTACCCATATAATTTATTTATAATTCATCTCTACTGTAGTCATGTTATACTATTCTATGTGACATGAAAATTCTCACCGATATGTATCATACCTTGTTTTTTTTCAAATTTTGTGAATATAAATTTTAACCACCCCCCCCCCCCCTTTCCGAATGTCAAATAGACCGGTGCCTTTAAAAATCACGCACAAGTTGATAATTTTGTCTGCTTGTATTGTAACTATGTATATACAGTATTCTTTTTAAACCCACCTGGTGTTTATATCTTGGGAAGTGTACCGTTAACCTAAGATGGTGCTGCCACCTACACCATCCACGACACGAAGAGAAATGAAATTCTAGATCTATAGGACAACTCGACTCGGACAAATTTAAAATCAATCCGAAGCACTGTCATGAGATAGAGGGACAGAAAGCTTTAACATGTACGGTGTAAGGTGGTACGGAGTATACTGACTTATTTCACATACTTCCATATCTTAAAACTTCATTTTTGTTGTTATGGAAATGACGGGGACGTCATTTACCGAGCTGGGAGGGAGGGAGGAGGGGAGTATGTGGAAGAGTTTATTTTATTGCATTTTTTATCAATCAGATTCCATTGCTTGTTGAAAAGTATCAGTCCGAAGGTTTTGGCTGACAAAATTTCATTAGGACTGACAAAATTTGAAATTGTTTTTATATATTTCCGGCACTGTCCTGAATAACAAAATTTTCAAAATCATTTAAAATGACTTACATGTTTGAAAACTTTTCAACAGCTCTGGTATTATTATACTAGTAATTTTCTTGATTTCATTTTAAGTATAGCGCGCGCCGCATTGCGCACACTGTGGCACAGCATGTTAATTAATAAACATACCAATTATGGGCAAACAACTGAGACTATATGACTGAATATCGTATTGTAATTCGTTATTATATTTTTTCGTTCTGGTCGTTGTTCCCACTTGTGTGAGTTCAGTTTTGAACTCAAGTGCGGATCCAGGTTTTGGAGTTTAAAAAAAGGGGGGGCGAAGTCTGGCGAGGGGTGTGGGGACCGCCTAAGTGGAGGAAACAGCTAGGGGGACTTTGTTCCCTTTAGCTCCAGCAGTTTGGCAATTTGGGGGCATAAAAATTGCCCATTTTCACTTCAATTGACAGTTCTCAGTCGGTACCGCAGCTGCCATGTAAACGAAGCTTTTTGTAATGTTATTCATGTCTTGTCCGTACCTTGCTATTCTTCACTGCAACCCCGCATCCCTGCTTACTACCGGTTAATCACCTTTTTCCTCATAAAACGGATAGGCATGGCTCGGTTGACTTAATAAAGAAAGAAATCAAGTTAGTATGATATTAGAATACACAATAATAAAACATCTACATGTATATTAGAAGAAAAGCCGTGATAAGATTTCAAGACCACGCCTATTTCCTACTCCGGAAGGCTGGGCTCAGGTTCAAAATTACACATGCACTAGATCCTATTGGGGATACTTCTAGCCCATAATCAGATCTCAGAGGAATAGCGATAACGAATAAATTGTTAACGGACGGACGAACGGACAACGAATGGTATCACATAAGCTCTGCTGATCTCTGGCCAGTGGAGCTAATAAGTCTGAAACAAATGGATATATTCTATTTATTTATTTATTTATTTATTTATTTATTTATTTATTTATTTATTTATTTACATTGAATTATGTAGACGAACACAAGCACAATTATGATACAAAAATAATTTTTATTCTGTATGCCAGATCCTTACACTGAACAAAATCAACTTTACTTCAAGAGATTTGTGACCTTATCATTTTTTGTTGTTTATCTTTAAAAATGGACTCTACACCAACAATGAGGGGACAGACACATCACAAGGGGTGTTAGGGTGCGCCCTCTCCCCTCCCTTACTTTCCTTCCCCTAACCCCTTGTCTCGACCTTCCCCAAGTGACGCGCGCCTCACACCCACAATTTTCCCTCCGAAGAAGTCGAGTAAACGTACGATTATCAGATAATAATAATATGCCGCCTCTCATTCTCTCTCTCTCTCTCTCTCTCTCTCTCCTTTAAAGAAAAAAAAGGGGGGCGTCTACTCCGCCCCCTCTGATTCCGCCACTGGTATTTACATCTTATTTCTAATTTCTTGTGATTGGTAAATTTAGTTCGATATTTAGACTTTTACGTGTCATTGTTTATGTATTTACCATTTAACTGTGTATTTCTGTTTGCGTTTACCTTTCAGCACTTTCTTTTGTGTCCTTAGTCTTCGTTTCATATGACTGCTAGTCAGGCATTATTTTATCTTGATCATCATAAGTATATGTACTGTTATGATGCTTTGTGCTATATCCAATCTTATTAAACGCGACTTGTGTTACACTAATATTTAAAACATTTAATATGTTTAAACATTGTTATAACAATCTTTATAATAATTTTTAAATATTAGAGTAACACGTGTACTTCGTTCCTCCACAGGGTTGACCTTACATTGAGAAATTCCCAAGACCTAATCCATAGTAGACTAGAGAAATTCCCAAGACCTAATTCATAATAGACTAGTAATACGTCAATAGGTAAAAGGGAAGACTCGTACTACAGGGGTGACCAACATCAAACATCGATATTTCCGCTAATTTTGCACGCTTTGACAAAAACCTGGTATCGATCGATCGGGGAGATTCTCTTCTTTTTGTATTTATACACTTTGTTACTGTTTACCCATATAATCCATCTTTTTTTGCACGATTATTTCACTTTGCCTCCAAGCGGACGGTTAATGGATACATCCTGCTATAAATAAAGCCGCAATGACCTTTAACCGGAGTCCGCAGCAAATCTCCTGGCAATGCATCGTTCGTGTTCTCTCGGGACATACCATTAAGAAAGTAATCGAGTCAGAAAATATACGTTTTTTCCGTCCCTGGCGGACCAGTAATCAATAAATTATGGCCCTCGTCTGCTCTTCTCAAGATCGCTGTCATTTTTCCTACAGATTTTACTGTATATATATTATCTGGAAGATAAGAACAGCTGCAGCCTACCTGAAGGAGTTCTTACCCCAAGTACTTGTTCTGACAATTGGAACCTGTAAAATATTTGTATATCTAAAATAATATTTACTTTCTCTAAATTTTATCAAATCTGTAAAACAAGGGGGGATAACTTATGTAAGATTTTAAAAGTTTCTATGGCCATAGAACGTAGCCGTCTTATTTTCAAAGATGGTATTTTTGCCTTGTTTAAAAGATCTCCATAGTTGGAAAAATGATTGTAACGTGGACGAACCGACAGGCCCAAGGCCGTTTCGACACTTAATTTGAATCGGGATTATGCCATTTTTTTCTTTAATATATCCATCATTGATTTCATAGATAAATCCACTACATCCATTGTTGAATAAAAACACAAGTAAAGTTAACTATTTATTAACACTACGGTGATAAACATGATGAGTATATACACGATGATGAAACGACGTTAATCCAACAAAAATACAAGTTCCAATTCAAGATATAATAATTACGCATTTCCATAACTGAGAAAGTCCAGAGTATCTATAGAAAATTAAGAGTCTCGTGAAAACAAGATCACGGTGTTTATATGCTAAAAAATCTCCTCCTCCCGTTACCTAGCAACAATAAAAATATTTACGATGAAATGAAATCTCCTCCTCCCGTTACCTAGCAACAATACAAATATTTATGATGAAATGAAATCTCCTCCTCCCGTTACCTAGCAATACGCTATGAATCTAAATCAATAAAGAGGAGTGAAAAGTTAGTTATAAAACAAGCAAAACAAATCTATATATAGAAACTACGGATAATAGATTAGAAAATAATGCTAAAGATGAACAATAAAACAATTTAGAAATGCATATGATAAAATTTGTTACACTTCCCCCCACACAAGTTTTGACCTCGTCAAAACAGCATGATCCCATGAAATTGACTAATGTAAAATAATCAGGGAGAGTATAAAAATCTAAACTAGCAATCTAATATGTTATTAAAATGAAGAAAAATGATAAAAATCATCAATAAAAAAAAAAAAAACAATAATCATACACATGTACGCATATGCGGATCGAATTCCGCAAATTCACCAGCCGGACAATCCGAAAATTGCACAACTGCTGACATGAGTTCAAACAGGTAAAATGCTAAAATATATAAAAACCAACAAAATGTGTATATACACATGAATCACACGAATGTCATTTTTCATTATTCAAAGTTTACTGAAAATCGCTAAATGTTTATTTCACAAAGCGTCTTTAATAAGTTACAAAATCAACACGGATAATGTTCAACTTCACTGAGATCCACATCGATAATATTCACTGTTCAGCGTCACTAGATACACTAAATGATATGCGTCACTGAGGTTATAAGTATTAAGGACAGTGGCGGGAGTCTAATTTTTTATATCTCCGCGTTGAAGAGTTCCACCCCGTCCGTGTACGATAACCGGCAGAAGTTCCGTTTTGACTCCGTAATTTTCTTTGCTCGCGGCAAAAGTCATAATAACACTTGAGTCAATCCCATTGTTAGTCAATCTCATTGTTAGTCACACTTCAATGCTCATATAAATCAGGATTCATAACCTGAGTAGTCATTATAATTCTCCAAGGAAAGGAAATGAATCAATTGAAACCCCTGTTCAAAGGGAATCTGAAGAAGAAAGTGAGGCAAATATTTCCCATCATTTTCTTGGAATTGCCTAATAGGTATTTTATTTCTTCATGCATACTCTTTTATGCGTTTTTGCAAAGACTGCAATGCATATTGTATGTACTGAGCGTTGTGCTGGCAAGACTATATCATCAAGAGAGATAACTCTTATTCATGGTTTACAGAATAAATGCAAGTGTCACTTTCCCAGTACCAATTTCATAAAAGGTACAAGGGAAAGGTCAACATCAATTATTACAACTACATCCGGAGGATTGGATAGGCTCTTCGGACCATACCACATTTTCCTCATTGTCTTCAAATGAACGGGGGTTTCTTGGACGCATTCCTCCACGAGTTCGCACAGGTTTACACTTTCTGGGTATCCGAGTATTGGTGCTTGAATAAGTTTATCGCGAAGTTATGAAATGCATGATCACACTCAGATGTCCATTTCAACGCACTATTTTTGTTTGTGAGCGCATGAAGACACTTCGCTGTATTCGCAAATTCTTTGATAATTTTCCATCAATCCAAGAAATCGTCGTAATTCGTTAACATTCTTCGGAATTGATATATTCTTCACCGCTTCAATCTTCTTAGGATCGGTTCTGACGCCATCTTTTGAAACAACATGTCCTAAGAACTATACTTCCGGTTGGAAAAAGAAGCATTTCTTGGCTTTTAACTTCAGGTTTGCTTCATCCAGCCGATCAAATACTATGTCGAGATTTTCGAGAGCTTCTTTGAAATCTTTGCCGTAGACTATGAAATCGTCAAGGTAAAGTACTGCGATGTTCCATTGTAAACCAGCCAATGCCTGTTCAATTATCCTCTGAAAGGTAGCAGGAGCATTATATAAACCAAATGACATAACTCTCTATTGATATAGCCCTCCTGTATGTGTCGCAAACGCCGTTTTCTCTTTGTTACACTCACGTAATAGCACTTGATGGTACGCCATATCCAAGTCAAGGGAAGTAAACCATGCAGATCCTGATAACGCATCTAAGTTGTCATCTATTCTCGGTATGGGATACGCGTCCTTAATGGTCCGTGCATTAAGTCTGCGATAATCCACACATACTCGTCACGACTTGTCTTTCTTCTGTACCAAGACAAGTTGAGATGACCAAGGACTCTGGGATTTCTTTATCCTTCAACTTCTGAATTTCCGTTCCCAAAATTTCACGTTTAAACAGAGGAACATTCCTTGAGGCCTCCTTAAACGGGTGATTATCCGTCAGAACAATACAATGTTCTCCAAGAGTTGTCCTTCCTACCCTACCGTCAGGGCTTGCAAAGGTGCTCACTCTTCTCATCAAAAATGCTTTGAAAGTGGTCGTCTCTTCCTCAATAAGATGAACTCGCCCTTCTTCAAAGACTTTGACTAGATGATCTGGTAACTTCTCCGAGTTAACTTCCGTCACAAGATTCACTTCCGCTTTCCCTTTACGTTTGCTATCCACCACAGAGATGACTGGCGAAAATATCGCTATATTTTCGTTGCATTTCACAGTCACAACCTCGTCTCCAGAATTAAATAATCTGATATGTACACATAATCATTCTGGGCATTTATCAATATCCTAGCAAGCAACAAGTTGTAAGTCTCCTTAAAATGCGCTGATATCATTGGTATTTCTACTCTATCCTCTGGATACAACAACGCTGATTTAACAATAACTTCATTTCCAGGCAAAATTGTGGTGACTTCACGGGTTGAGATCCAATTCGTTGTCCTTGAATACAAGTCATTACTGGGTATTTTCGCTTGGAATCCACCATTTTCATAGTCCCAGTTGCATTTATATTTCCTATGAAAGTCTTCTCGTAGCAAGTTTTGGTTCACGCCACCCACAAAAACTCTAAAATCAGCCTCAAATCTATCGAAATTGAGGGTCATATACACTGTACCAATGACTTTAATTTCCTGGCCACTTGCACTGGCAAATTTGATTCTCGCTGGCTCTAGCACTGGTCTATTTTCTAGGGGTATCCTGTAGAATTAATCCTCTGTGATAAAGGTCTTCTTTGCCCCTGTGTCCATTTTCCACGTAACTGATGTACACTGAATAAGTCCATCAACGATGAAACCAGTCCGATTTCTTCCTGTGGCGTTGACTTTGATATCCGTCTCCATCGTATCTATGTGTGAAAAATCATTTTGGTTGTCCATTCCCGTTTTCTGATGATTTCGCTGAGATTAATGCAAGTTTCCTGCTGTGAAACTCGAATCACATTATCTCTGTCAGTAGCTACTTTGTCTTCAGTTAACGGTGAATAAGATAGAAAATGTGTACTAGGCCCATTCATGTGGCCGCCCGACACATGGCCTACTGCCTCGGCGGCGGGGCGTTTCCCGGAGTGTCGCCATTATCGCTCTTGCCATTAGCTGATGATCTCTTTAATTTCGGACATCTATTTCTTAAGTGACTTTGTGATCCGCATTCATAACACGCTTTCTTTGTTCAATCTCCGGAAAATTTACGTCCTTTATCCTGGTGGGGGGTGTTGACAACTTCTCGTACATTAATTGCAGACTTGTCCTCCACACTGCATACTTCCCATATATGTGGTTTGCTCGCTTTATTTACTTCTGACTCTCCGATTCGGATACACTCTTCCTGCATCGCTGCAGTCACTGCATCTTGAATACCCTTAGGTCGTGCTCTTTTCACGGATAACCGGAAGTCTTCAATATCACTACAATTATCCATGGAAGTTCTTAAGCTGTTAATCTCCACGATTTCCCTATTTCCTGGATATGCTCGACGATACAAGTCTTCGATTGCTTGTCCATAATCTCGAAAAGACTCGTTAGCTCGTTTGTGGCGTAATTTCGCTTCCGCAAGGTAACTTTTTTTCAGGGCTGCGTGTCCAAATCTCTGATTTAATGCATTCTTTAGAGATTGATAGTCTCCAACAATATTTTCCGAAAGTCCATAAGCAAATGTCTCCGCTTGACCTCGTAAACTCGTCATAAGAACATCCCTCATTCGATGTATTTGCCATTGATTTAGGTTAGCAACATTCTCAAAGTATCGAATGAACTCATTCCCTATCGTAGAACCATCACCTGTAAACACTCGTTTAACCGGGATGTTAAAAGTCGCTGCACCAGCATGTTGCATAGGTGTAGTCCTCACACTTTTAATAGGTGTTCTGAGGGTCCTGAGTCCGCCGATTTCATCATTCACTCCTGTATTCCGACGATTACCGTTTCTAATCACGCACAAAACACTTATGCAGATAACACACAACACGGTCATAGCACAAATGAAGATAAATTCACGGGTTAACAGAAGAATATATTGTCCCGGGAAAAATCGAATAACACACAGGATAGCGGATGCGCACACTAATAGAACACATATCCAGAATTTGATGAAGTTCTTCCAATGGCAATGCACACCGGAATCTTCTAACGGAGTCGCCAATACATCCGTTTCAGGCGAGTCTATGTCAAGATCCATAGTTGGCGTATTATCACAACGCTGATCTCCCGCATCACTGAAACTAGTCATCAAATTCCTACGCACTGCACTTCTCGTCCTTGGAATATCCATGCCGCTAGGTGTATCTATGATGAAATAATCACGTGAATTAGAATTATGGCACACAATACACACACAAAATGACACAACGCATATAATCACTAAAACACATCGTTGGTAAATCACAATACACAGCATTATGAAATGACACGAATCCGACAGGAGCACACGGGACACTGTAAACACTCGGATAACACAGTTCCGTCGTCTCTTCGCAATACACAAATATTCGCACTTTTCAGAAATGTCGCATAGCAGTTCGGACACTCTTTGTATAAATCCATATTCACAGTTTCCTTGTACACAAGATTGCCGTGAATAGTTAATGTACTTAACGGTTCGCATAAATCCCGATGCCATAATCAAATGATGAATTAATCCATTTAGAAAAATATAACGTATACGGCACTATGCAGTATTTAATCCCACAAAAATAAATTGTTACTTCACAATGAATTGATCCAATCCCACCGCTGCCACCATTGTAACGTGGACGAACCGACAGGCCCAAGGCCGTTTCGACACTTAATTTGAATCGAGATTATGCCATTTTTTTCTTTAATATATCCATCATTGATTTCATAGATAAATCCACTACATCCATTGTTGAATAAAAACACAAGTAAAGGTAACTATTTATTAACACTACGGTGATAAACATGATGAGTATATACACGATGATGAAACGATGTTAATTCAACAAAAATACAAGTTCCAATTCAAGATATAATAATTACGCATTTCCATAACGGAGAAAGTCAAGAGTGTCTATAGAAAATTAAGAGTCTCGTGAAAACAAGATCACGGTATTTATATGCTAAAAAATCTCCTCCTCCCGTTAACTAGCAACAATACAAATATTTACGATGAAATGAAATCTCCTCCTCCCGTTACCTAGCAACACGCTATGAATCTAAATCAATAAAGAGGAGCGAAAAATTAGTTATAAAACAAGCAAAACAAATCTATATATAGAAACTACGGATAATAGATTAGAAAATAATGCTAAAGATGAACAATAAAACAATTTAAAACAATGCATATGATAAAACTTGTTACATGATCATTATAAACAAATCTTAAGGCTCTTTCTAGTAGTTTTTCTATTTTCTTTGTATTTGTTTCATTGCAAAAATGGCATGATAACGGACAATAATTAAAATTAGACAACATAAATGAATAAAAAATTGATAGTCTGATTTCTCCCCAAGAACTAACAAAATTTCCTATTTTTATTTGCTGTTTCCTATTACTTAAATAGCTTGCGAATAATGAAACTGCCCTTGTAGAGAGTCCATAAGCTGATGATTTTTCTAGTAAAATGTTTTGGGGTAAATAATCAAAAGCTTTTGATAAATCCATTAAAATTGCAGCTGTATACTAATTTTGATCTAACGCATTTCTCCAATCTTCTAAAAGTCTCAATTAAACAGTTTGGCATCCTTGATCTTTCTAAAAGCACATAAAAATCGTTGAACACAGTTTCGAAATAAAGAACAAGTTGATCATAAATAACTCTCTCAAAAATTTTAGAAATATTATTTAAAATACTGACTGGACGGTAATTCTTTTCGTCTAGGGGTCATTTTGTTATACAAAGGCATGACCTGATCCTCCATGAGTCTGTTTGGGAAAATAGAAAAGCCCAAAGACTGCTTAACTATACATGTAATTAAAGGTACAATGAAATAAGTTAAACTTCGTTAGAAGAGGACAGACAGAGATGATAGACAGTCAGTCTATGAAAAGCTCGCTTTAAATAGTCAATGAACTATATCATTCCTCAATAATATCATCACTGTCAGAATCGTCAATGATATCCAGATATCCACAGACTCGTTATCTAACTATTGTTTGTTAATCATTAACCAAATGATTAACTCATTTATGTCACCAATCTTTGTTTACATAGTTTGCTATAAATTCTCGAATTTCAACCTGTACGGCAGTTTGGAAGTCAGACTCGCTACTGACAACACCCATTTGGTCGTTGTCTGTATACTTCGGACGTCAGAGTATCTTCTGCCTTCACCGACTGCAATATTCTGGTACTTATATCATCTATCGTTGTTAACGTATTAAAGTGTAAAATCGGACTTTACTCTTATCTAGTTTAACAAGGAATACGACATCGTGTACACAGGAACATCCGACGGGAATACGACAACATTGTAAGTATGCACACACATTCATACGTACATACGGGCGTACATACATGCATACAGACAGAAAAGAAGGAAAGAAAGACATGATGAAATCGGTATAATGCATATAATGGTATCTAACTGAACGTTATGAATGTTGCTTGTGTTTCACATATCTGTATATGTGGATCTATGTAATATTGTGAATAAATAATTTTCGCTTCATCTTTACACTTCCTGTAGGGTGTAATTTATCTGTGATACATGTGTAGGACATCTGCGTATAAGCGATCAATGTGATGTAACTGTATCCAGAAAATGTATCCAGAATTACATTTTATGATACGATAATAGGGTTTCTTAAAGGGAAGAACCTTTGTTTTCTCAATGTATTATATATTTCACTTCACTTCACTGCCGTCTGTGGTCTTTGGCAGGACATAGGCCACCAACAAGTCGTCTCCAGGCACTCTGATCCTCATCCTGGGCTAGCCGCTAAAGCTGTCTCCAAGCCAGATCCATCCTCTTTGAAGCAGCATCTAGATCCCGTCGCCAGGCTTTCCCTGACCGGTATACCGACAAATAATGACCCAGTAGAATAATTTTCTACGTTCAGAGGGGTCATTATTGTCTGTAGAAACCGTGGCATCACTCCTAAAACATGCACAACACACACGAAGAAAAGTGATTCCCGTAGAATAATGACCTACTTTACTTTCCATTAAATATTGATCAAATGTTGTAGTTTCGGTGGTTGGAGAGGTATCTATTATTTTATGTACATACTACCTTATTAACATCAATAAAAATTATCCAGTCTAGGGTCATAAATCGTGCAAAATGTGAATATATATCTTGTAACCCCCCACCCAGAGAGAGGGGGGGGGAGAATGGTAACAGAGGATTTTGTCATACTCATGTAAGTCCATAGTTCCACAATCTTGAATCATCACTTCACAAAGAAAATTCATGTAAATCCTTACTTTCACTTCACTTGTTTGATATATTACGGGGTTTAGATACCCTGTTGCAAGTTCCAGAAATGTAGATCACAATAACAACATCTACGTCATATGCGATGCGCCATTCCTTGATACAAAACTGGAGCAAGTTTGGTTGATGTGGCACTTGACCATAGACTACAGCGTTTCCTTTGTAAATTAAAAAATCATGTGTCACCTCATGACACACTCAGACATGCACCAAAAAAGCTTTAATATCATTTTTATAATTTTTTTTCAAAAAATGATTAATTGATTAAATGACTGTGTTTGTGAAACACGAATCCCCTCTTCCCCCCCCCCCCCCGAAAAAATCCTAATAATTAAGGCACTAGGTCCTAGACTTGAACCCCCCCCCCCTCACCCCACCACGGGGGTCACAATATGCCAACAAAGGGCTATTAACCTGAGATGTATTTACTGTTCAATATTGTCAGGCCAATGTGTTATTGCAAAGTAAGATACTGTTATTTGGGACGGAATTACGCACAGTTGGATGGATGGACAGACGTACGATCCAAACGCCTATACGCTAGATGATTTTTCGGAACGGACCATAATTAATCAATGCAAATAAAGCAAACCGAAACTAACGTTGTGCACTTACCCTTCTTTGAAAGAGAACAGAGATATTGTGTTGTTTGAGACTGCAGTCCTACGTACCCATGACACCTACTTACAAAAACTGGTATCATCTCCCATATTCGAACTATTTTAAAATCCATACATGGTGGAAGTCAGTTTTCAACGGAGGGCATTTTTCAACAAGTAGCACACGTAAAAAAATGAGTACTTATTCTACGCACGAAACACATTTTTCTACGGCTGAGGGGTCACTTCTTTAGGTAGAAAAATGGCCCATAGGTCATTATTCGTCATTACACCAGCCTCTCTTTTGTTTGCCTTGTGTTTTTCATGTCAGAGCTCGCCTTGTAGTACTGGGAGCTGGCTTCCTTATTGTATGTCCAATCCACCTCCATCGTTTTTGAAAGATGTCTATTCCTTGTGACTGCTGTTTGGTTCTTTCCCACAGGTTAGGGTTGCTGATGATAACTGGCCATCTTAGGCATCTAATGCGAAGTATTCTTCTGAGACATGTATTAAGGAGGTACTGGATTTTCTTTGTGTTTATGACAGTTGTCCTCTGTGTTTCCGGCCCATATAGCAGTACAGATCTTTTCAATTGATGAAATGCTGTCCTGGCCTTGCCAGTTCTTACACTTACGTCGGCATCAGTTCCGCCATGTTTGTTTACTATGCTGCCAAGGTATGTGAAGCAGTCCACATCATCCAGTACCTGGCATTCTAGTAAGATAGGGTATTGTTGGCTACATTGACCCGCAGAATCTTGCTTTTCCCTCTGTGGATGTTGAGTCCAATGCTTGTTGAGATCTGTGACAGTGGGTCTGTCTCATCCTGCATCTGCTGATGAGTATGAGAGAGGAGAGCGAGGTCATCGGTAAAGTCCAGATCATCCTTCATTAACCAGTTTATGGCAAGCAGATAGAACAGTGGGTAACAAACACCGGAACTCCGGTCAGGACTTTAAAGGTTTGGGTGAGCTTTTAGCCATGTACCACTCTGCAGATCATCCCTTCGTATTGGTTCCTGATGAGGTTGATAAACTTTTCTGGTACCCAATAATGCCCCAAACGTTTTCGTGTCTGTCTAAGCTGTTGAAACCTTTTTCATAATCGATGAAGTTTATGTACAGTGTTGATTCCATTCTAGTGACTGTTCTTGAATGATACGAAGGATTGCAATCTGGTCTGTGCATGATCTGCCTTTCCGGAATCCAGCCTGTTGGTCTCGTAGAAGGGGGTCCACATACTCTTTGATTTTGTTCAGGATGACATGACTTTCCCCGGGATGGACCATAGTGTGATCCCTCTATAATTGGAATACTTGCTGAGGTGACCTTTCTTTGCGAGCTTTATGAAGTATCCCTCTTTCCAGTCGTCTAGTTTCCTCTTCCCATATGTTCCTTAATAACGGATAACGCATCTCCACACTGGTTTCTAGATCAGCCTTGAGTACCTCTACAGGAATACCATCTGGTCCAGCTGCCTTGTTGTTGTTGAACTGTTTAATGGCTCTACACATGTCTTCTTTGGTGGGTGCACCGCAATCTATAGGTAACTCACTTTCAGCTGACTGTATATCTGAAGGGTTTTGTGGGGATGTTTAACAGCTCCTAGAGGTGTTCCATTCACCTGTCCTTTATATGGAATAGCTCTTCCTTCCTTATCCTTAACTGGTCTTTCCGGTTTGCCATATGTTCGAGATTGTTTCCTGATAGTGGTGTACAGATCTCGCATTTTTTCCTTGTTTGCTGCATTTCCTCTTCATATAGTTTGTCTTGTCTACCTGTATGCTCCTCTTGTTTGCTGCATTTCCGCTTCATTTAGTTTGTCTTGTCTACCTGTATGCTTCTCTTGTGCTTTGGCTTTCTCTGCTTTAGTATGACTTTGCTTTCCTATCTACTATATGGATGGGGGATTCTGCAGAGATCCAGTCCTTATGATGGTATTTCACTGGGCCTAGGAAATCTTGACTTGTTGATATGACTTTTGACAGCGCAACTGTATATATATATAAGTGCATGCATTTACTAGGACAGTCACGGAATTTTCGAAAAGGATATTTTTTTTTATTTTCACTGAATAATACGAAGTCTTAGGAAAACTTTTTTGTTCTATGATTTCAAAGTGTTAGTGCAATCCGAATGAGTAAAAAGTACAAAGTCTCGCAAACGGACAAATAAAAGCCAAAATATTAGTGTTGAAAAAGAACAAAGAAAAGATTGATAAGTTCTCAATCGGAAGGCGACCAAAAGAGACAAACAAGTGTCATGATTAGAAATGTTACTTCTACATACAATCTGCAATGCCCTGGTATGACCACTGTTAATCAATCAATGCCTATTCACGGACCTACACACTCGCAAGTATCGGCGCCCATGATGAACAGTGTTCCATTGACTCCTATGGGCAACCAGTATTACAGTGATCAAGTAACACTGTCACCGATTAGATCCAATCCGTAATATCCAGATCTAACTTGTAAAATTGACAATCTCAGGTCCAAATTCGATAATATCCAGCTAGGGAAGCTGGACACAATCGACCAGAGATTAAAAGTAGTCGAAGACAGTGTGAAAATATCAAAAGATGACATAAAACAGAAACCACTAAATTAACCGGTTTTGAGGAAAGTCTCACTTTTATTAACAATAAATTCGAGAAAAACCAAAACGAATGAAAGGAACTTAAGAATTCCTTTGAATAGATTGACATACTGGCCAAATCTTTATGCAGTGAGGACCATAATATTCGGGAAAATCTTCACAGTCTCGCTTGTGAATACAGCGACCTTAAAGAACGCCATTTAGACCTACAGTCACGGAGTATAAGGGACACTTATTTTCACTGGCATACCCGAAGTCCCCGAAAAAAAAAATGCCAAAAACCGGATTGTTGAATTCCTTAAAAAGGAAATGAAAATCGATCTTGAGCCTTCTAAATTCCATCGTGTTCATGGGATTGGACGTAGTAGGACTGGAAAACCAAATTTGTTCTATACAAGGAGAAGGAGATTGTGCGAAAAGCGTCTTTAAAGCTCAAAGGCAAACCCTTTGGAATAAGTGAACATTATTCACGCGAAGTGAAACATACCTTCTATACCAGAAGGTTACCTTCTTTGACTTCTCCATATATAAATACATATGGAATTTACAAGATTTGACTCTTTCTACTGGGTATATGTGACGGGTGTTGCTAGCAAGCAAGAGATGCTCACTCTCCCCGGGCACCTGATCTCACTCTATCACAGGGGTTTACATATGCTCTTCAAGTAGACATATTTTGTTATTTTCCATTTGTTTTTCATTTTCACTGATTTTGTATGTCCTCTGGTTTCATGATTTTTGGACTTGTGGTTTGGATTTATCCATCATCTTTATATATGCTAATCTGACACTGTCAAAGGTAACCTACCTTTAACACTCATAAAACTTCTGATAATTCAAGTGACTCACCATCTCTTACCAATAATGATTCAAACTTGAATATTCTTTCCCTAAATGTAGTTGTTTAAAAGCAAAATTGCACTGTCCAAAAGTTTTAGATTATATCAGAAAATATGAAATTGTTTGCTTAGTTGAATCAAAAACTGACAGTACAGATACTCTTGACATTAGAGTGAGATTTCGATTGTTATGCAAAACACAGACACGAGTTATCTTGCTTTAAATTTGGAGGTATTGTTGTATATTTTAAGAAAAATATTGATTCTGTAAAAGAAATCAAAATTCTAAAATCAAATTTACCCCATGTATCTTGGTTGTCTATATTATTTCAAATTCCTATCAATAAATCTATTGAAAAATTACGCCTTGGTGTAACTTATATTCCACCAGAAAACTCGAAGCATGTATCGTCAATCGAAATAGATTTAAAGCAATTTTCTGAAGAATTTAAATATTAGTGTTTGATTGGCGACTTTTAAAACAGTCGGACTTCTAATTTAACAGATAAAATAGCATACGACCTGAATGATGACATGACAAATATAACGGAATCTGAATTTTCTGTTCGTGAATTATCTGATGTAAATGTAGATAGAATGTCTATGGATAAGGAATCAAACAACTTTGGTAGAAAGCTTTTGAATCCATGTAAACAAATAAACTTATTGATACTGAATGGTCGAGTTGGAAGTGACCGATTTGTTGGTCAAACAACTTGCAAGGGATCTAGTGTTATAGATTACTGTAGAGGAAATCCTGAATTTTTATCTATTCTGAAAAATTTTTTAGATTTACCATTTTCATCTCTATTGTCTGATATTCATAACCCCATATTTGTTAGTCTCAAATTTGATGGTCATTCTGACGAATTTGGAAATAATGTAGATAATAATTTAACAAATTCTGAATTGCCAAATAAATGGCGCGATGAGAATGTTACATGTTTTAGAGAAAAAATAGTTGATCAAATTGACATTGTAAATGTATTGTGCATTATGATGGATGAAACACAATTATCAGACCAACATTCTTTTATTTGTAGAACTGTAATAGACTGGAATGCATAAGAGACATACGGCATATTTAAGAATTCAAGTGATTCTTAGATAAAGATAAAAGGAAAGTTCAAAAATATTTTTACTCTGTAGAACTTAAAGGTCAAATATTGCACGCTCGTCTTAGAATGGGTTGAACTGTCTGAATGCTGATTTGTATAAAAATCATCTACGTGATGATAACAATTGTGTTTGTGGTCTCCTGGAAACGCAAATCATTTCTTTTTTAATGTACTAACTACAATGAATTACTTAATAGAACTATCAATGCATTATCAATTCAAATAAAAAAATATCTTGTTATCAGGTTGTCCCCTGTATGATGATGATTGAAATAGAGTGCAAAAGTTCATTTTCAATAGCAAAAGATTGTCTTAATTAAATCTTTCAGACATGATCACACAAAACGTGTCAACTTTCCACTTTTTTATCATCCGTTAATATCAGGGCTTTTTTCCACTTTAATAAAATCCTGAAAATAGAGACTGAATTTCTCAACTGATTAGCATTCACTTCCTTCAGCCTGTACCCTCTTCCTATATTTTTTCTTTCTGTTTTCTTTTGTCCTTTTTGCCTTCTTTCATTTCCCTTTATTGTTATTTATAAGGTTTAAACGAGATGGTAAATATAAGTAGGAAATCTATACTCTTGAATTTTCATATATTTTATGTATTATATATAACGTTGGTCAATTATATACTAGTAATTTCATTTTCGATTTCAGGAGGGAGCTTTATATAAGTCCAAGACTTGTTGCTCAATCCTATACGTATGTGTTATGTTATACAATTCATGCGAGTTTTTGAATTGAATAATGATTTTATATACAATACTGTAAATAGATTATGTACATTACTTTTAGATTGTACTAAAGATACTTTTGGAGTTTAAACAAGTGAGAAATAAAAAGTCATGTAGAAATAATTTTAAGACACATTGGTTTACTAAAGAATGTTTAAACACAAGACATTGTTTTAGAAGAGCCAAAAGGTTACATCGAATATATGGAAATGACATGTTTAAAGAAAACCTATACGAGAAAGAAAGATCATACAAGAAAATTTTAAAAATTGCTATGAATAACCATAAGGCTAATACTAAATAAAAGATGTTTAACATCACTGAACCAACTTGCGTCTACATTAATATGATCAAACCTAAAAAAAATTAACAGTTTTTAGAACACAGTTGTCGGTTGATAGTAATTTTCACCAATACTGCAAGATGAAAATTGTTCTCATTATACATAATGGCAGTCTCCGAATAAATCATGAAGTTTGGAATATATCTCTTTATATATAAATTTCTTTTACAAAAATCAGTATGTACTCACTCAATATCTTTACTCGCAATAAATCCCCATAGCTCGTTCACAACAGATACCGATCCAGTATGCCGGCGCTCGGTGGCTGGAATTCACCCGGGAAAATTTGTGAGCCTATAAAATCAAAACTACTCAATATATTTGGATGAAACTTGGATATGTATTAGATATTATCTTAATCTATCTCCAGATGCCCTTCCAAACCCCTAACCCCCGTATTTTTCTTCTGGACTTCATTTAGTAGCGTCGTATTTTGACTGAAAATGAAATATGCTGTGCCATTTTAAAACACACAACTTTGTAGAATGTTCGGGTGACGCGGCGGACTTAAATGCACACAGTGAGTCGAACATCTGTATAATTTTCTCTGAGGCCGGACTTCTACCTTCAACAATTATGCCGCTTAAATACTATATATGCTCACCACATTTTAATTATTTCATGAAAACCTAATTCGAATCGTAGACGCCGGAAATCGTGTCAACTCCCACCTACTATTAGTTGCCATCCAGAATTAGAACCCTCGGAGTATCTTTTTGCAAACCCCCCCCCCCTCCCCGAAAAGCTATTAGAGGATTATGCTTAAAGGATGTAAGCACAGTTCACAAACATGTTGGATTGATTCTCCCAATTGGAAGTATGAGATTTATAGTTTGTCCATCTGTGCAAAACAATATTTTAGAGATGAATTTAATGCTGCTAAGAACTGCAGTCTCTACATCAATATTATCCAACCAACAATTTTGTTTCAAATCAGACCATGGTTTTTTTATAGTCCAACCAATCACACTAAGGCCATTTATATCCTTTTTCGTAGGGCATGACAGAGGCATATATACAGTATATGTGTATATATGTCTCTGGGCATGACAACAAATGTTAAAAATGCCCTTCGTCAGACTTGTCAGACTAGGTTCTGTGGAGAAAGAAAACATCCTAACTTCAGGTTAATCTGTGCATGTTATGTATCAGATCATATTCTTTAATCTCATCAACCAATGATCGAATACAATTTGTACAGAAAAAATATATGTATACATGATATGTACATACACACACACATTCAAGCTTACGATTAATTTTAAAAATGTGGATCTAAAGGGGAGCTATAATGTAGGTCAGGAGTAAAGAAGATTTTTGAAATTAGTAAATTAATTGCATTGAATTTCTTTTAGGCAGTTGACTCATCAATGAAGATTGTCAAGTACAGAGTATGTGTAGCAGAGGGTGTGGAGAGCAATGAAAGATCACAATTGAAAGCAATTCCTGCCATTGACTCTTATAATAACTTCACCTTTACTGCAGATGGTATAAGGATTTGGAAAGTATATCAAGTTGGAAAAGGTAATTGAAATTTGCAACTACATGTAGCAAAGAGATCTTGATCATATTCAATAGAAGCAGTGTGGTCCATTCGTAGAGGATTTGCTTAGGAACCGAGAGGCCCAGTTCTAATTCCACCATGGTCACAATTGTGTCCTGTCTTTCGAATGAGACAGTAAAAAAGTGATGCTCCATGTTGTGGTAGGCATGTAAAAAAAACCTACACTGCGTTGGGTGGGTCAGTTACAGAGGTATAAATTCCTATAGGTAATGCATCAAGTAGATTGGCAGATGCTGCTGCCATATGTATGAAATAATGATGGAGCTACATTGAACAATAATCATAAATATCATCAATGAAACTTTATACCTGTACTCACATATTCAAATAGTACCAATATTATAGTTGATTTACTAGATATATCATTTAAAATTAAAGCCGGCGTGGCCTAGTGGTATGGCTCTCCCTCCTGATTGGGAGGCCAGGGTTCGAGTCCCGCTCTGGTCATACCGGTGTCCTGTCCTTCGGATAGGACAGTAAAAACCGAGGCCCCGTGTCGTGATATGCATGGCACGTTGAAGATCCCTCACTGCTTCGGGTGGGTCCGTTGCAAAGGTCAAAATTTGTATGCCCCACATCAGACAGATGCCGAATATGTGAAATATGTGGTGTGACGTTAAACAAAAATCAATCAGCAATCATTTAAAATCATGATGTTTATAAAGTTTTCCTATATTTCATTATGGAAATCTATTTGAACAGGGAAACTAATTGAGACATTATCAATAGCCTGTGTAGAAGAGTACCATCTGAAGAAAGTTGTACCTGCTGATGAGGTTGGGTTTCATGATCTACCAAAGTGAACACATGAGCACGAGGCTGAGATCACATGTTCTAATGAAGACTGCAGACTTACCTTCTCTTCATTTCAAGACCTCTCAACACATTTAATGTTTGGTAAATGTGACTTTGTATTCAAGAGCCAATCAAGTGATGGACCAGACGTGACAAAAGTTATGTATGCAAATAAAATAGCAACATCTTGTTCAGCTAACTTTGCCTTTTCAGCTGAAAAGGTCATTCTTGTGTGGACAAGGGTGACACGAATGAAGACTTGAATTCAGGTTGGGCATTGCATGAAGAGAGAAAACACAAAAGATTTTCTGAAAACCAGAAAAGTTTCCTATTCGATAAATTTATGGTTGGTTTGAGGACGGGAAATAAAGAAGATCCTTATCTTGGGTCAGAGGCAATGTTGTCAGAAAAAAAATCAAGATGGCTCCAAGAGATTCAACTTTGAGGAAATACTAAGTGTTCAGCAGATAACTAGCTACTTCTCTAGGCTAAGCAGTAAAAGGAAAGCAGTAGATGCTACACGGGAGACTACAATCACAAGACTTCAACATCAGTTGTGTAGCTAAAATTTGTTGAAATTATACCCCTGCCATATTTGCTTTGTCTTTCCTTCCGTCCTTCTATCAATCTGTCCTTCAGTCACACATTGGTTTCCGGATGACAATTCAAGTGCCTTTCAACATATTCCAACCAAATTTGATTATATGCTTACTAATCAAAAGAGAAAGAACCTATTGATTTTGGGGTCAAATGTCATAGGTCAAGGTCACAGCTGTAATTACTGGCTTCCGAAAAGATAACTGAAGTATGTTCATCATCTTCAAACCAAATTTGGATATATGCTTACTTATCAAGATATGGAAGAACCCTATTGATTTTGGGGTCAAGAGGTCAAATGTCTCAGCTGATAAAAATAGTCTGTTATTATTGGTTTTTGGATGATGATTCAAGAGGAAAGAAAAAGAGGTAAAAAAAAAGTAACTTTCATCATATTCAAACTTTATTTAATTTATGCTAATTTATCAAGATAGGAAGGAGCCTATTGATTTGGGGTCATAAGGCCAAAGGTCAAAATAACAGCTGATAGAAAAGGCTGAAATCATTGGTTTCCATGTGATTCTCATGTATTATCATATATAACTAAATATTCATCAGAATTTGACGATATTTTGCATATTTTACATTATTCAGTACTTGCTTGTTTATCAAAAGTGCAAGCAAACCACTTTTAAACTTAACCTTGTATTGGCTATTGTGATAATTTTATGTCTGTTATAGTATCAAAATTAGATTATAATAAAACAATATAATACTATGTATTTCCAACCATAGCAACTTTTACAAACTTTAGCCATTTTTTGTCCATCCAAAAGTTCGCCCATCACACCTAGAAAGATAACCTTCATAGGCTATTTTAGGCCTTGTTCCCTGCACATTCTTCTTAAAATGTAGCTTGTCCTCAGCTACAACGTCATATAGGGATCACTGATGGATACATTGATTTTTACGTCAAAGCTTAGGAGGCCAAAGGTCAAGTGTACTGGAAATGATATAGGTGAATGGTATCTGGCTCTCATGGGTATCCCTTTTCATCCAAAATCACTATAATTGACATATGGACTCCCCATGGCACAAAGATTATCCCTATTGATTTTTAAGCCAAAAAGTGATCCACTACTCAAGTAACAAGGATGATTCCCTTCGATTTTTGGGCCAAAAGATCAGAGGTCAAATGTACTAAACATTGATATAGGTAAATGGTTTCTAGGCACTCATGTGCCTCACAATTTCAATCATCTTCAATTCAGTACAAGTTCCCATATATATTGAACCTTTGTCTGACACCTTAGGGTGTGTGTGTGTGACAAGTATTTCAACAAAGGCCTCTACTCTTGTGTCAACTTCATCACAACACACCCGTCTCTCAAGGAAAGCAACTGCACAAGTTCATACTACCCACAACTTCCCCTTTTCACCCATGGTTTTGTCAAGCCCTTGGCCTGATCTACACAAGGTCAAGACCATATTCAAAGAATTATTCTGTCGTCTAGGTGTATTTGTGTCTGCCCAATGGCAACAATTATTTTCTTATTTGGCATATACTGGTAAAAGAACATGTTGGTTTTTAAAATATTTTCCATATGAGGTGAAAAGGTCAATTCTATTCTATTTTGTTTGTAACACGCTATCTAATTAGCTGTCTGATGTAAAAACTGCAAGGGTATTCACAATACCCTGCAGTTTTTGATATGACGTAATGATTCCCTGCAGTTTTTGATTTGTGACATCATAATACCCTATGTCTTTTTATGACGTCACCGTGATTAGCGACTTGGTTTCGAAAACCATAACTCTGAGTGTATTGCCTCTAGTTGTAATTATTTTTCTCAAATGCATTAGTATACAGTTATTTCATGGTTACTTGGGGAACAGTCAAACTATGGTCCCAAGGTAGTGGAGCAGACCTGGGAAACTGTTCCCCAAGGACAAAGGACTATAGTTTGACTGTTCCCCAAGTAGCCATGAAATAACTGTTTTATTACCTAATTCATTGTGTGGTTAATAATTAGTATAGCGTTATGACATCATTTGTGTCATGGAAGTAAACAAATGACTTACTTTTGCGACGTCACTTGAGCGCTTTAACACGAAAACGCTTTCGCTTTGGGTAACAGTTCGTCACGTGATCGGGAAACCGTTTTACTGTTACCCTCTTGCCCTGACTGTTACCCATTTGCATAGAAAAAGGCGGATTTATTGTGAAACAGCATAAAAAACGTAATATTAATTTATATAGTCAATTAGGTAATAAAATGGGGTTAGCATGCTTTTGTTTTACAAAAACGCCTCGAGTGAGTCTCAATTTCTAACAGGTTATTCGCCGATACCCTGTCAGTTTTTGTAAAACACTTGCATTGTAACTCCTAAATGTCAAGGTCATATAAATTGTATTACCTCATTGGAAAGAAATACACAAATTTTATAAACGTATCTTGTGATTATTTTGTGAAAATATTTGAGAATGTTTTAATTTCTTGATTGAAAAGAATTAGACACCGTGTAGATAAATACCAACTTGATTATGTTGGTCTTGATCATTTCTATCTTTACCCATTGATATTGTACATTACACATTAAATTATGTTTTACAAATGATTTAAGTTAACAGAACAAAACATGAGCTAATATTCAAATAACAAAGCCATGTAGTTATTATGAAGATAAAATTGGTTGCTATGGTATCAAAACTTGTATAAATTGCTTTTTTGTAGTCACAAATTAAAAGAGCTGAACCTAAGTAATGTACATTTGATTTAAGTATTGATATGAAATAAAACCACTGTATTTATATTCTAAGTACCAAAGTTATATAGTTATTATGAACATATAATTGGTTGCTATGGTAACAAAGATATGTAAATTGCTTTTTTGTAGTCACAAATTAAAAGAGCTAAACCTAGGTAATGTACTTTTGATTTAAAAATTGATATGAAATAAAACCATTGTATTTATATTCTAAATACCAAAGTTATATAGTTATTATTAACATATAATTTGTTGCTATGATAACAAAAATGTGTAAATTGCTTTTTTGTAGTCACAAATTAAAAGAGCTAGACCTAGGTAATGTACATTTGATTTAAGGATTGATTTGAAATAATACCATTGTATTTATATTCTAAATACCAAAGTTATATAGTTAATATGAACATATAATTGGTTGCTATGGTAACAAAAATATGTAAATTGCTTTTTTGTAGTCACAAATTAAAAGAGCTTATTAACATATAATTGGTTGCTATGATAACAAAAATGTGTAAATTGCTTTTTTGTAGTCACAAATTAAAAGAGCTAGACCTAGGTAATGTACATTTGATTTAAGGATTGATTTGAAATAATACCATTGTATTTATATTCTAAATTCCAAAGTTATGTAGTTATTATGAAGATATTATTGGTTGCTATTGTAACAAAACTTATGTAAATTGCTTTTTTATTGTTCTCAAAAATTGAAAAAATGTTCCAAATGAACATTTGATGGAAATATTTTATATCAAATTATCTTTTTATCGATAAAATATATAGTGATAAGAATGATCATTGGCTATTGTGATAATTTTATGTCTGTTATAGTATCAAAATTAGATTATAATAAAACAATATAATACTATGTATTTCCAACCATAGCAACTTTTACAAACTTTAGCCATTTTTTGTCCATCCAAAAGTTCGCCCATCACACCTAGAAAGATAACCTTCATAGGCTATTTTAGGCCTTGTTCCCTGCACATTCTTCTTAAAATGTAGCTTGTCCTCAGCTACAACGTCATATAGGGATCACTGATGGATACATTGATTTTTACGTCAAAGCTTAGGAGGCCAAAGGTCAAGTGTACTGGAAATGATATAGGTGAATGGTATCTGGCTCTCATGGGTATCCCTTTTCATCCAAAATCACTATAATTGACATATGGACTCCCCATGGCACAAAGATTATCCCTATTGATTTTTAAGCCAAAAAGTGATCCACTACTCAAGTAACAAGGATGATTCCCTTCGATTTTTGGGCCAAAAGATCAGAGGTCAAATGTACTAAACATTGATATAGGTAAATGGTTTCTAGGCACTCATGTGCCTCACAATTTCAATCATCTTCAATTCAGTACAAGTTCCCATATATATTGAACCTTTGTCTGACACCTTAGGGTGTGTGTGTGTGACAAGTATTTCAACAAAGGCCTCTACTCTTGTGTCAACTTCATCACAACACACCCGTCTCTCAAGGAAAGCAACTGCACAAGTTCATACTACCCACAACTTCCCCTTTTCACCCATGGTTTTGTCAAGCCCTTGGCCTGATCTACACAAGGTCAAGACCATATTCAAAGAATTATTCTGTCGTCTAGGTGTATTTGTGTCTGCCCAATGGCAACAATTATTTTCTTATTTGGCATATACTGGTAAAAGAACATGTTGGTTTTTAAAATATTTTCCATATGAGGTGAAAAGGTCAATTCTATTCTATTTTGTTTGTAACACGCTATCTAATTAGCTGTCTGATGTAAAAACTGCAAGGGTATTCACAATACCCTGCAGTTTTTGATATGACGTAATGATTCCCTGCAGTTTTTGATTTGTGACATCATAATACCCTATGTCTTTTTATGACGTCACCTTGATTAGCGACTTGGTTTCGAAAACCATAACTCTGAGTGTATTGCCTCTTGTTGTAATTATTTTTCTCAAATGCATTAGTATACAGTTATTTCATGGTTACTTGGGGAACAGTCAAACTATGGTCCCAAGGTAGTGGAGCAGACCTGGGAAACTGTTCCCCAAGGACAAAGGACTATAGTTTGACTGTTCCCCAAGTAGCCATGAAATAACTGTTTTATTACCTAATTCATTGTGTGGTTAATAATTAGTATAGCGTTATGACATCATTTGTGTCATGGAAGTAAACAAATGACTTACTTTTGCGACGTCACTTGAGCGCTTTAACACGAAAACGCTTTCGCTTTGGGTAACAGTTCGTCACGTGATCGGGAAACCGTTTTACTGTTACCCTCTTGCCCTGACTGTTACCCATTTGCATAGAAAAAGGCGGATTTATTGTGAAACAGCATAAAAAACGTAATATTAATTTATATAGTCAATTAGGTAATAAAATGGGGTTAGCATGCTTTTGTTTTACAAAAACGCCTCGAGTGAGTCTCAATTTCTAACAGGTTATTCGCCGATACCCTGTCAGTTTTTGTAAAACACTTGCATTGTAACTCCTAAATGTCAAGGTCATATAAATTGTATTACCTCATTGGAAAGAAATACACAAATTTTATAAACGTATCTTGTGATTATTTTGTGAAAATATTTGAGAATGTTTTAATTTCTTGATTGAAAAGAATTAGACACCGTGTAGATAAATACCAACTTGATTATGTTGGTCTTGATCATTTCTATCTTTACCCATTGATATTGTACATTACACATTAAATTATGTTTTACAAATGATTTAAGTTAACAGAACAAAACATGAGCTAATATTCAAATAACAAAGCCATGTAGTTATTATGAAGATAAAATTGGTTGCTATGGTATCAAAACTTGTATAAATTGCTTTTTTGTAGTCACAAATTAAAAGAGCTGAACCTAAGTAATGTACATTTGATTTAAGTATTGATATGAAATAAAACCACTGTATTTATATTCTAAGTACCAAAGTTATATAGTTATTATGAACATATAATTGGTTGCTATGGTAACAAAGATATGTAAATTGCTTTTTTGTAGTCACAAATTAAAAGAGCTAAACCTAGGTAATGTACTTTTGATTTAAAAATTGATATGAAATAAAACCATTGTATTTATATTCTAAATACCAAAGTTATATAGTTATTATTAACATATAATTTGTTGCTATGATAACAAAAATGTGTAAATTGCTTTTTTGTAGTCACAAATTAAAAGAGCTAGACCTAGGTAATGTACATTTGATTTAAGGATTGATTTGAAATAATACCATTGTATTTATATTCTAAATACCAAAGTTATATAGTTAATATGAACATATAATTGGTTGCTATGGTAACAAAAATATGTAAATTGCTTTTTTGTAGTCACAAATTAAAAGAGCTTATTAACATATAATTGGTTGCTATGATAACAAAAATGTGTAAATTGCTTTTTTGTAGTCACAAATTAAAAGAGCTAGACCTAGGTAATGTACATTTGATTTAAGGATTGATTTGAAATAATACCATTGTATTTATATTCTAAATTCCAAAGTTATGTAGTTATTATGAAGATATTATTGGTTGCTATTGTAACAAAACTTATGTAAATTGCTTTTTTATTGTTCTCAAAAATTGAAAAAATGTTCCAAATGAACATTTGATGGAAATATTTTATATCAAATTATCTTTTTATCGATAAAATATATAGTGATAAGAATGATCATTGGCTATTGTGATAATTTTATGTCTGTTATAGTATCAAAATTAGATTATAATAAAACAATATAATACTATGTATTTCCAACCATAGCAACTTTTACAAACTTTAGCCATTTTTTGTCCATCCAAAAGTTCGCCCATCACACCTAGAAAGATAACCTTCATAGGCTATTTTAGGCCTTGTTCCCTGCACATTCTTCTTAAAATGTAGCTTGTCCTCAGCTACAACGTCATATAGGGATCACTGATGGATACATTGATTTTTACGTCAAAGCTTAGGAGGCCAAAGGTCAAGTGTACTGGAAATGATATAGGTGAATGGTATCTGGCTCTCATGGGTATCCCTTTTCATCCAAAATCACTATAATTGACATATGGACTCCCCATGGCACAAAGATTATCCCTATTGATTTTTAAGCCAAAAAGTGATCCACTACTCAAGTAACAAGGATGATTCCCTTCGATTTTTGGGCCAAAAGATCAGAGGTCAAATGTACTAAACATTGATATAGGTAAATGGTTTCTAGGCACTCATGTGCCTCACAATTTCAATCATCTTCAATTCAGTACAAGTTCCCATATATATTGAACCTTTGTCTGACACCTTAGGGTGTGTGTGTGTGACAAGTATTTCAACAAAGGCCTCTACTCTTGTGTCAACTTCATCACAACACACCCGTCTCTCAAGGAAAGCAACTGCACAAGTTCATACTACCCACAACTTCCCCTTTTCACCCATGGTTTTGTCAAGCCCTTGGCCTGATCTACACAAGGTCAAGACCATATTCAAAGAATTATTCTGTCGTCTAGGTGTATTTGTGTCTGCCCAATGGCAACAATTATTTTCTTATTTGGCATATACTGGTAAAAGAACATGTTGGTTTTTAAAATATTTTCCATATGAGGTGAAAAGGTCAATTCTATTCTATTTTGTTTGTAACACGCTATCTAATTAGCTGTCTGATGTAAAAACTGCAAGGGTATTCACAATACCCTGCAGTTTTTGATATGACGTAATGATTCCCTGCAGTTTTTGATTTGTGACATCATAATACCCTATGTCTTTTTATGACGTCACCTTGATTAGCGACTTGGTTTCGAAAACCATAACTCTGAGTGTATTGCCTCTTGTTGTAATTATTTTTCTCAAATGCATTAGTATACAGTTATTTCATGGTTACTTGGGGAACAGTCAAACTATGGTCCCAAGGTAGTGGAGCAGACCTGGGAAACTGTTCCCCAAGGACAAAGGACTATAGTTTGACTGTTCCCCAAGTAGCCATGAAATAACTGTTTTATTACCTAATTCATTGTGTGGTTAATAATTAGTATAGCGTTATGACATCATTTGTGTCATGGAAGTAAACAAATGACTTACTTTTGCGACGTCACTTGAGCGCTTTAACACGAAAACGCTTTCGCTTTGGGTAACAGTTCGTCACGTGATCGGGAAACCGTTTTACTGTTACCCTCTTGCCCTGACTGTTACCCATTTGCATAGAAAAAGGCGGATTTATTGTGAAACAGCATAAAAAACGTAATATTAATTTATATAGTCAATTAGGTAATAAAATGGGGTTAGCATGCTTTTGTTTTACAAAAACGCCTCGAGTGAGTCTCAATTTCTAACAGGTTATTCGCCGATACCCTGTCAGTTTTTGTAAAACACTTGCATTGTAACTCCTAAATGTCAAGGTCATATAAATTGTATTACCTCATTGGAAAGAAATACACAAATTTTATAAACGTATCTTGTGATTATTTTGTGAAAATATTTGAGAATGTTTTAATTTCTTGATTGAAAAGAATTAGACACCGTGTAGATAAATACCAACTTGATTATGTTGGTCTTGATCATTTCTATCTTTACCCATTGATATTGTACATTACACATTAAATTATGTTTTACAAATGATTTAAGTTAACAGAACAAAACATGAGCTAATATTCAAATAACAAAGCCATGTAGTTATTATGAAGATAAAATTGGTTGCTATGGTATCAAAACTTGTATAAATTGCTTTTTTGTAGTCACAAATTAAAAGAGCTGAACCTAAGTAATGTACATTTGATTTAAGTATTGATATGAAATAAAACCACTGTATTTATATTCTAAGTACCAAAGTTATATAGTTATTATGAACATATAATTGGTTGCTATGGTAACAAAGATATGTAAATTGCTTTTTTGTAGTCACAAATTAAAAGAGCTAAACCTAGGTAATGTACTTTTGATTTAAAAATTGATATGAAATAAAACCATTGTATTTATATTCTAAATACCAAAGTTATATAGTTATTATTAACATATAATTTGTTGCTATGATAACAAAAATGTGTAAATTGCTTTTTTGTAGTCACAAATTAAAAGAGCTAGACCTAGGTAATGTACATTTGATTTAAGGATTGATTTGAAATAATACCATTGTATTTATATTCTAAATACCAAAGTTATATAGTTAATATGAACATATAATTGGTTGCTATGGTAACAAAAATATGTAAATTGCTTTTTTGTAGTCACAAATTAAAAGAGCTTATTAACATATAATTGGTTGCTATGATAACAAAAATGTGTAAATTGCTTTTTTGTAGTCACAAATTAAAAGAGCTAGACCTAGGTAATGTACATTTGATTTAAGGATTGATTTGAAATAATACCATTGTATTTATATTCTAAATTCCAAAGTTATGTAGTTATTATGAAGATATTATTGGTTGCTATTGTAACAAAACTTATGTAAATTGCTTTTTTATTGTTCTCAAAAATTGAAAAAATGTTCCAAATGAACATTTGATGGAAATATTTTATATCAAATTATCTTTTTATCGATAAAATATATAGTGATAAGAATGAGGTGTTTTAGGAATATCTCCATGGTAACCAATTTTAACAATAATTATTTCATAATAAGAAAATAACACATTCTTCATTTTTTCATACTTATCAGTACAAAGATAATTCTTAATAATTATGATACTTTTTCAATATTCTATCATGGGGTTATTTTATAAATTGTATTCAAAAACAAAATAAAACTTCAAATATTGAAAACTAGAAAAATCATGTAGTGTGTAAATAAACTAGTGAACTTTAAATACGCATTATCATTTCAACGGGTCTGGAACTATAGTAGAAGTGTGGCTATGTATTGACCGCTCGGATTATGTGGACTAATTAACTAATTAGCCCGTTGACACATTATTTACAATAAATATTTCAAATTTCATCAAAACGTTTGTTTATATTAATGGAAATAAATAAATTATAAGGAATGAAATTAATAATCTATTTTTCTTTGGAGGTATAGAAGTCGCGGATTATACAGTTTGTAAATTGGTTTTACTCAAATCTCAACCCTAATATCGTGTCTGAAATCCTGCAGTGTGTAAAATCTTTGGAAAATAAAGTAAATGAGACGTCGATAAACTTGAGAAATTGGATTTTGTGGAAGCTAAAGTCACTGCCGTGGATACTAAATTTGAGAAAGAACTGAAAGGAGTGAAAGTTGAAATTGCAGAATCTGTTTGTCAGATGATTGACAATATGGTGGACACAGCTGATAATTTAGAGTTCCAGGTCAGTGACATGGATGATCGAATTTCACAATTAGAACGTGAAAACAAAGAACTAAAGCCGGACCTGATTGACATGAAAGCTCGGTCGATGAGGGATAACCTGTTACAAGGACTTATATACAAGGACTTATATGTAGAAGGATAAGAATCTCGTATATTTCCGCACAGATCACGCGATCGCTATTGTTTAAATTCTCAAGTCTCGCGCTATTCGGAACATTTCGTAAGATAACCTCGCGTAATGGATAAGTATCGAGGATTTCGAACAATGCGTCCATAACAACTGGAAAACACAGCAATTTTCTATGATTTATTTTCATTTAGTCTATAAAATGAGTATAGTAGTTTCTCATAACCAGTTATTGTAGTTATGTTTTTTAATATCTAATTTACATTTACTATAAATGATCGATAAATTAGATAAAAGAAAAAAAATAAGGTAAAAGACTTGTAAAGGATTAAGCCGGAAATTTCATTTCCCCCGGATAGCCTACCTTCTACTTCTATTTCTACCGGTTGTTTCCCCGTCTGGCAGTTCTTTTAAAGTAAGCCGACCGGCGAAAGGTATTGTCAACCAAGGAGTTATAGGTAATCTACCCTATGATATTACTGTGGGCCAAACGGAACAAGTGTTATTGATTATGTTTTAACCTCATACGATATGTTTGCCTTTATCAGTAAATATATTGTTTGTAGTTTTAATACCTTCTCTGACCATGCAGCTATATATATGGAGATGAAATCATTGTTAAAAACAGATATTTATGATAATGTTGAGAGTATTCAAGTAACTGAAAACCACATTAAATTTAAGTGGAACGATTCACTGAGAAATGAATCTAGAGATAGTTTACTACAGAATTTATATCGTTTAGAGCAATATACGGTTGATAATGATCTGACGACTGAAAATGGTATTAACTTGTGTGTTAATTCTTTTGTAAATGATCTTAATGAAATGATGACTGATTATCATGAGGTAATTTCTGCACCAGCAAAAAAGAATTTTAAATATATAAAAAATCAAAACTGTACTGATAAGAATGACTGTCATAAACCATGGTTTACAGCTGAGTGTAAAAGATTGTATTTTGAATATAAGAAAGCCTTACATGATTTTAATCCATGTAAGTCACAAAAAAACCCATACTGTGTTACATAGATGTAAAAATGAGTATAAAAAGACAGAATCAAGACTGAACAAGACTGAAGAGAAAATATTTACTAGGCAAGGGTAATATGATGGAATCACTGCGAAATAGTAATCCTAAGGAATCTTATGCTCATTTTGCAAATAAAAAGCGTATTAGAAGTGATGTTACTATTGATGAATTTTTGAAACATTTTAGATTACTATGTGGTGACACAGAGACTTCTGATCACTTTAAAAACGATAATGACGTTTATGTTGAGAATAATGATGTTATCTTTGTAGAACTGAATAAAGAAATTTGAAGAAATTGCTATAGATGAGGTTAATAAGGCAATTAAAGGTCTCAAAAGAAATAAGAGTCATAGCAAAGATGGTATTTTAAATGAGTATTTTATTGAATTTTCTGACATGCTCTTACCAATTGTAACAAAAATGTTTAATGCCATGCTCAACACAGGTTGTTTTCCTGACATATTGTGTGATGCCTTAATTGTTCCTATACATAAGAAGGGCAGTTTGGCTAACCCAAAACATTTTAGAGGAATTAGCCTCATCAGCTGCATTTGTAAACTTTTTACTTCTGTGATAAATGCTAGATTCTTGACATGGTCCAATGAAAATGATGTAATCACAAATGCTCAATTTGTCTCAAGCACAGTACAATAGATGCTCAATTCGTCCCAAGCACAGTACAATAGATGCTATATTTGCATTAAATACTATTATTGATAAACTTTTAAAAAACAGATCTAGATTGTATTGTTGCTTTATAGATTACAAACGAGCATTTGATTCTATAAATAGAAATAAGTTGTGGAGTAAAATATCAAAACTAGGTATTAATGGGAAAATACTTACAGTTATTAAGTCTATGTATAGTAAAATTAAGAAGAGTGTTTTATTAGATGGTAAAATATCAGAACCATTTATAAATCATTTGGGTCTTTTACAAGGGGAAATAATATCCCCGATTCTGTACTCATTTTATGTTAATGATTGTGAAATGGACTTTGTGGTAAATGGATGTGAACCTACTGAGTAACTTGATCTTTCTTTGTACTTACTCATGTATGCTGATGATACTGTCATTTTATCTAAAAGTATAACTGGTTTACAGTCTATGTTAGATTCGCTAGCTCTTTATACTGAAAAATGGTCTTTTAACTCTAAATGTTGATAAAACAAAAATTGCAGTTTTAAGAAATGGTGGTAAGGTAAAAAATGAAGAATATTGGTTGTATAAAGGTAACAAAATAGACATTGTTGATGAATTCTGTTATTTGGGTATTGTTTTTAATTATAATGGTAAATTTCAGAAAACACAAAAACAATTATCGTTGCAATGTAGAAAATCTATGTTTGCGCTGAAGAAAAAATGTACTAATATGAACTTCAATCAGGTGACCCATCTATCTCTTTTTGACACATATGTAGCACCTATTGCTTTCTACGGTTGTGAAATAAGGGGTATGCATACAGCACCCGATATAGAAAAGGTTCACCTTGATTACCTTAAAAGTATTCTTGGTGTAAAAAGGTCAACACCTAATGTAATGGTCTACTGTGAATTGGGTAGGCTACCGTTATTATGCTTAAGAAAATTAAGAATCATCAAATACTGGCTTAAGCTAATGAGATCAAGTAATCGTATTTTGAAAACTTTGTTTGAAAAATTATTTATATTCAGAATTTACTGAGAAAGCGAATTGTAGAAACTGGTTATCAAATGTACATAACATATTGTCTGAAATTGGTTTGAATGAAATATTCTCGAATTATTTTACTTTAAAAGAGCCAGACATTTTATCTACTGTAAAAATGCGTCTCATGGATATTTATAAACAGACCATATATAATATATGATTATAAACTCTTCTTCAAAATGTTTTTGTATAGGCATATTGTTGATAATGTATCATTGAAAGAATATCTCGAAAAACCTATTTTAAAACAACAGAAAAAGGCTATTACAAAATTAAGACTGTCATCACATTGTTTACATGTAGAGTCGGGTAGATATAAAAATGTATCCATGGAGAGACGTATTTGTTTTATTTGTAAGTCTGATGTGGAAGACGAGTTCCACTTTATGCTTAAATGTCCCGCATATAGTAATTTGAGGAAAACTTTTCTGAAACCTCATTACTACAAACGACCCTCTGTCTTTAAACTTGATCAATTATTATGTTCTTCTAACACAAGTTAATTATGCAAAACTGGAAAATATATCAAGAAAGCTTTTGATTTAAGAAATACTTTATTATGAAATTATTGCAACTGTGATTAATTTATCAAGACACTGATTTAACCTTGTTATATTATTTATGTTGATTTTATATGTATATCGATATGCTGTATTTGCATTCGATGAATAAACTATATATTAACTATAACTCCTTGCGATGGCCACGGTGAAATTTTGTTAATTGGCGATTATAATTTGTTAATTGGGGATTCACACCTTTACCTCCTCAGCCAGGTGTGCGCTGTAACCCGAGTCAAAGCATCAATTCGGGATGTGTTTTCGACAAGTAAGGATAATCATAAAATGGCAAAATCTGATTTTTTATCATAGGATAATGATATTGATCTTGATAGTATTTTGGGAGAATATACAGAATATGATCCTGAGGACAGTAGTGACGATGAAAGTTTTCAGGAAACAAAACAGAAACAGTCTGAAAGTACGTTGAAAGGACGAACAATGTATGAATGCCCGGTGTGCGAGAAACAAATAAAAACCATATCTGGATTCAGGGGACATGTACAAAAGCAACATGATGTAAATGTGAAGGCGACCAATTGCAAAATTGACCATGAAATACGATGAGACCTAATAATGCAATGTTCGATGAAAACAGTATTTCTACAGCATTCGCGTCGGCATTAAAGAGAACATTGCATAACTGTGCTACCTATTTTTGCCACTTTTTCTCAATCATGACTCAGACATCTCTATTAGTGCTGATCGAGAACAAATATTTCGAAGGCTACACAAATGAAGAATAGAGCAAGATGTTGTGGACGCTGTTCAAATCTTGTTACTTAGGCCTAGTGTTGCAGTGGAAACCATCAGATTATTTATTCAGCTAAAATCGGTCGATTGAGGATTTAATTATTGAACAAGTGATTGTGGTGTATACCAAACAATGAATGAGAAGTTTATATTTGCAATGAAATCAATCTTAACTGGAAAATCTATGTTTGGTGGAAACAAATCAATATATATATTTAAGTCTATCAGGTGAAAAAAGAAATCAAAATGGCCCCGAGATTTTTCCAGAATGTACGTTCGCAGCCTTATAACTGACAATATTTATATTAAATCTCCTAAATTTATATACCAAAGCATTCATCAGCAACTGATCTTTGCAATGATATCAATATGAATAAGTAAATTCAAGATTTGATGGACAAAACGGATACATAGTGAGAGGGGGGATGATCCACTTTCACCCATTTTACGACAAATAATGAGCACTATTTTAAGCGCATAAATAAGATTAAATAATGGGTTTCCCCAAAAAGTTATCTACCAATGCATTCATCAGAATCTGATCTTTGCAATGATATCAATATGAATAAGTAAATTCAAAATTTGATGGACAAAACTGGTATATAGATGGCCTTCCCAAATTGGTCACGTGACTAGCAACCACGCGCTCCGCCATACCGCGGGGCAAAACAATGGGTAGCGTGCGTTAGTTACAATAGCGGATGTGCGTTTGCTGCGTATATGATCATTTACCTGGTTGTTCTAAGGTCATGTCACGTGATGACACCTGTTTGTTTACACTTCGAAAGGATTTTGCCGCCATATTTAAAAGCAGATCTATGTATTAAAACGAGAATGTCGGCGTCAAAAAGTGAGCTTTCGTATAGACAAAAGTTAGATGATGTAAATGAGAAGAGGTATGACGAAAAGCTTTTGTTACTCGACTTGCAACAATGTCCGTATGAGATGGAGGAAGGATGGAAGGACGAAATTACATTTAGCCCAGACGTGACATATCCAGACATTTTCAATTATCTAATCAACAGCCCAGGTGTTTTACAAGCCAATCCATGAAGTCGTACAAAAGTTTGGATAGTTATAACTATTTTGACTCTGGTTACGTAAGGACAGTGTTCATCAAAGTGCTAGATAAAGAGCGATCCCTTTTAAAATGTGCCGTCAACCATAGCCAGAGGACGACTGAACCACCACGCCAAGTTTGGATAGGTGTCAAGCGAGATGGTTCTGTAATTGCCAGCCACTGTACCTGTATGGCCGGGTTAGTATTAATATATGCTCATACAAATTACAAAGAGTAGATCTAGTATTAATTGATTTTGTAACGGTTGGTTGGTACTGAAAATATAAAGAAGTCTTTCCAATCATTATTGATATTACATGTACAGATCGACAACTTTATCGCCTAAAGGTGTATCCAGGGTACTCGAACCCTGTATCTCTCTGGCAAAAGTCAGTGACCTTACCATAAATCTGGTATGTGCCTGCTGGGAAAGGCTTTCAATAAATGTTTGTATTGAAACGCGTAACAATGTGATAATTTAATTAAATAAGCAAATAGGGATGGCTTTCAATTTCTTAACCTTCTTTTCAGACTAGGAGAGGCTTGCTCTCATGTTGGGGCGGTGCTATTCAAAGTGGAAGCTTGTGTCAGACTTGGTTACAATAAGGAATCGTGCACATCAAAGCCATGCCGTTGGAATCAGCAATTCAACAAAAAGGTAATTAAAGCTTAATGTGTTTCTCAATTTGTGATAGGTTCATTAGGTGCGCAGAATCTCTAGTCCTGGGTTCAAGTCTCACCAGTGACACATATACACCTTGATATGCTTGGATACTTATAATATTCTTTCTTTTCCTACATTTATGTCATATGAAATAATTCTTGGGTGACACAAGTCAACTTAAGTTTCCATTTGTAGTATATGTATATACATGTATATTTAAAATTTTTAGGTAGAACCAGTTTGGATAGTTGATGTCAACTTTACCAAACCAAAGGAATTACCACTCAAACCAGACTCGACAAATACTCGTCGTCATAAAACAGCAATTGCTCCGTCTCAGTCAGAGGTTGAAGGTTTTTACAGAAAACTTATAATAAATAATGTTGCATCGGTAGTGCTTTCTACTCAAATTGAGTTCCATTCTAAATTCAAACCCACTCCAATCGTATGTCCGTCAGAGTCCTTACCATTACCATTATATGATCTGTTTCGTTTGGACCAAGTGACATTGAACAAGTTAAGTGCCAATGAAATCGCAAATGAGGCTGTTAGTGCATTTGATAAACTTGTTTTGCAACCAAATGAAGCAAATTACTTGGAGAAAGTTACTAGGAACCAAGCTGATAGCATTGTGTGGCATCAAAAAAGGGTAGGACGAGTGACAGCCAGCAAACTGTATAGTGTTTGTAAAACCAACCAAGAAAATCCATCAAAGTCATTACTTGAGAATTTGTGCAAAACACAGTTTAATAGTGGTTTGTCTGGAGTGCCTTCATTGAAATGGGGAGTCGAACATGAGGGGGTTGCAGTGAAAGATTTGATAAGTACTTTGACAGAGTCTCACAGAAATATTCAAGTGCGAAAACGTGGATTGTATGTGGATATAGATAACCCATTCTTGGGAGCAAGTCCTGATAGAGTCATTTCATGTGATTGTTGTGGAACTGGCATTGTTGAGGTCCTGGATTTCCTATACGATAGGTAGAAGTTCTTCTTCTTCTTACATTACGAAGTGTACTCATAAATGAGTGTCATACTTCATGTGGCAGTCAAGATAAAAGCCTCAGAAGGCATTAAAAAAAAGAGTAAGGTTTAGATGGAAAAGATGAGCCCCTTTTCGCGTTTCGCTAGTTAGAAGACTCTGTTAATAGAATGTTGGGTATTGATAGTAAGGTTTTTAATGATAGAAGAAAGGGGGAGCCCCTTTTTGCAATACGCTAGTTGAAAGGCTCCTGTTAGAGACAGTGATGCATGAGTGAGGTACATGGTAGGAAGTTTTGTGTGTGCTCGGGTTTATTAGGTTTCTGGGTCTGGACCCCTTTTCGCGTTGCGTTAGTTAGAAGGCCCGGTTAGTTGTGTGAAAAGGTCAGGGTGTTACAATTAAAACAATAAAATCTTAATTCCTCACTCTGTACTAAACTGAGCTGGTGGTAAGTTGCTGAGTGCTGTCCGGAACTCCTCCAAGGAACAGGATGATATTACTGATAATGGTAGTTTATTCCAATCCCTGATGGTGCGTGGGAAGAAAGAGAACCGGTATACATTCCTCCTTGTTGTTGGTATTCGGATGGTGTGCTTTCCCCTGGTTCTGATGTCAGTCTGGATGAGATACTGCTCTGCTGGGATGGCCACTAGGTTGTGCTGGATCTTGAAGAACAGTAGAAGGCGGATCCTTACTCTTCTTATCTGTAGTGGTTCCCATCCTAACGAGTTGACCATGTTGGTGACACTGCCTGGTGTCCTGTCCCAGTAATTTCTTGTGGCAAAACGTGCAGCTCTTCGTTGGACTTTCTCTATCTGGTTGATCTGTCCGATGGAGTGTGGGTCCCAGATAGAGGCAGCAAATTCCAGGGTTGGGCGAACAATGGCTTCATAAGCTCTGACCCTTGCTGTTGTTCTGCATCCTCTGAGGTTTCGTTGGAGAAAGCCCAGGGTCCTGTTTGCCTTGGCTGTAATGGCATCAATATGCTTTTTCCATTGAAGATCGTTGCTAATCGTAACACCCAAGTACTTGCTGGAGTCAACAACTTCTAACTGATGGTTGTGTCGACTGTAGTTTGCTGGTATCGTCTTCCTTTTGGTGGCTACTTGAATTATCACACACTTCTCTGGATGGAAGGACATCTGCCACGTTTTTTCCCATTCCTCAAGTGCTGTTAGGTCCTTCTGCAGCATGTCGCTATCCTCTTCACTGTTGATCCTGCGATATAGAAGGCAATCATCTGCAAACAATCGGGCCTCTGACTGGGTAACTTCTGGGAGGTCGTTGATGAAGGTCAGGAATAGTAATGGTCCAAGAACGGTCCCTTGTGGCACTCCTGACAACACATCTGCACTTGTTGAAGTATGACCATCAAGTAAGACTTGCTGTTGTCTGTTGTTGAGGAAGTCCTTGATCCAAAGCAGGGTGTTGTCTCGAACTCCATAGTAGTCTAGCTTATGTAGTAATCTCTGGTGAGGGACCTTGTCGAAGGCTTTGGAGAAATCCAAAAGGATGATGTCGACTTGGCTTCCCTGGTCCAAGGAGCGGGCAATACTGTCTACTGTGGTGGCTAGTTGTGTCTCACAGGAACGTTTAGATCTGAAGCCATGCTGATTGTTGGTAATGATGGAGTGTTGGTCAAAGTGGTCCATAACCTGGCTGTGAATGATGTGCTCCAGTAGCTTACACGAGTTGTTTATTCTTCTACACATATAAGTCCTTGTCTGTTGTTTTCGAACATTCCCGAAACACCTAACGAAAAATTGAACGAAACCGAAGAAAAACTGAGGTCTTTTATGGCGGACAAACTTCATATGAGTAGCGGGCAAGTTGAAGACATCAAATTCGAACGGGTACACAGAATCAGAGGCGGATCCTACTCACCTCGAATGATAGTGGCGAAGTTCTTCGAGTACAAACAACGGCAAGATGTTAAAATGCGCTCACGAGAACTAAAAGGAACGAACCATTACATAAATGAAAAGTTTCCGACTGAGGTAAATGAACAAAGAAAAGAGCTTATCAGAATCATGAAAGAAGAGAAAAGACAAGGACACTCGACACGCTTGGTTTACAACAGACACTCGACAAGCATGGTCTACACCAGCTATATATCGATAACGTGCTCTATAAGCCGCCGAACGCGAATCAGACGCATAACCAGAACACCAGACGCTAGGAACTCGCGGGGGATGGATCATCATTCATAAATGTATTGACTTAATTGAAACTTACAAAATAAATTAATTGACGCTGATTTTAGAAAGCATTTGAATGACTATGACATCAATTTTCTTTCAGAATGTTGGATCAAAGATCCCTTTGATTTAGATATCAGTTTATTGCCTGATTTTGAGTGTAATTGTTTTCCTAGATCCCGTGGAAGCGGGGGTGGTATAGTAATTTCATTCAAGAAAAACTTGTCAGATTATATCACAGTTGTGAAATGTATTGAAGATTCCATTATTTAGTTAAAGTTAGCATCTTTATTCGATTCGGACATCTTCTACTGTTTTTCGTATATTCCACATGAAAATAATGTGCATTATGAACGTTATAACGCAGACTTGTTCCGCATTTTAGAAACTAGTATTGCAGAATATTCCTCCTTAGGTCATGTTATACTTGCAGGTGATTTAAATAGCTGTATTGGTCAAAAGTGTGACTTTATTGAGTCTGATCACGTTTGTAAAAATATTGTAGATGTTCTCTCTGATGTTTTTGTTTATGCTCCCGATGTTTATATGCCGATGCGCATGTCAGAAGACAAAATTGTAAATACCTTTGGTCGTAGATTGTTAGAATTGTGTAAAGCCACTGGGTTGAGAGTTTGTAATGGCAGATTAAATGGTGACGAAGCCGGGCGGGTAACATTTTTTAAACCATCTTGGTTCAAGTGTTATAGACTATGTGATTGCTGATAAACATTGTTTTAATCTGGTGAATACAATAAATGTTTGTGATTTCAATGAATTTTCTGATCATGCTCCTGTCGCTTTTTCTATGAATTGTAACGCCTTGTCTTTGTCTAATGTAAGTGTAAACGGTGCAAATATGGAGGGAGAAGATTGTGTTAGAATATCTTACAAATGGAATGATGATGATTTAGAAAATATGCGAATTGATTTAACATCTAAAAAAGAAATATTCTCTAACATTGTAAACGATATAACATCTGGTACTGTAAACATCAATGAAGGTGTAGACAAGTTAACTGTAGTAATGAAAGAAATGTTCGATCCATATTGAAGTAGGTCATTTAAAGTCCAGAACAATGTTAATGTGACCAAACCACCCACTACACAGAAAGTAAAACCATGGTTCGATAATCAGTGTAATTATCTGTATAGAAGGTATATGCGATCTATGCGTGCACTTAATGCTGAACGTACAAGGGAAAATAGACACATACTCGTAGAAAACAAAAGGTTATATAAGGCATAAGAGAGGAAGGTCTGAAGAGCGCATTTAAGATCGGAAGGTAATAGAATTAGTCATTTGAGAAAATCGAAACCACGACAATTTTTTCGTATTTTTAAAAAGAGATCAAAGCATAATGTAACCAACTTGACGACTGATGATTTTAAAACATATTTTTAAGAATATGTTAGATATCGATGGAGAGGAAGGCGATACGAATTTCGCATATAGTAATGATTGTTGCTATCAAGAGCTAGACGTTGATATTACGGAAGATGAGATAATCAATGCGTTGAAGAATGCCAAAAAACAACAAGGCACCGGGTGTTGACAATTTATTGAATGAGTATTTTAAGCATTTTAAAGATGTATTTGTTTCTTTGCTAACGAATTTGTTTAATCATATTTTTCAAACTAGTCGTTTCCCAAAATCATGGTCACAGGGTATTATTGTTCCGAATCATAAAAAAGGTGACGTTAATAACCCTAATAATTATCGCGGTATTACACTTGTTAATTGTCTACCCAAACTTTTTACTTCCATTTTAAACTCGAGACTTCTGTCATGATCTGATAAATATAGTATTATATCTGATGCACAGTCTGGATTTAAACCTGGTTTTAGTACAGTTGATACCATTTTTGCATTACACAGTCTTATAAACAAATCATGGTCTGAAAAGAAAAAGTTGTATTGCTGTTTTGTAGACTATCGTAAAGCATTCGACAGTGTTAACTAATCGATGCAAGTTATTTTAAAATTAACACGCTCAGGCGTTCATGGTAAAATGCAAAATGTATTCTAAAGTCACATGTGGTGTCAAGTACAAATCAGAGTTATCTTCCCTTTTCAATATGTCAAGGGGCTTAATACAGGGTGAGGGGTTGTCCCACTTTTTATTCTCACTGTATATAAATGATTTCGAAAACTATTTGATTTATTATAACTGTGAATCTATTGAATTACTTTTTTTCTGAATCTATTACCGGTCTACAAAATATTTTAAACAGTCGTCATGTATATATTGATGAACGGAATATATCTGTCAATATAGACAAAACAAAAATTGTGGTATTTCGCAATGGCGGAAGGTTGAGTAGAGACTCAGCGTGGTATTATAATAATGTGCCCATTGAAGATGTAAATAGTTATTCGCATTTATGTATCACTTTGCTATATAATAAATGGCAAATTTATTAGAACACAAAATGTTTTAGCATTACAGGGAAGAAAATGTATGTATAATATTATCAATATTTGTGAATCACGATGCCTTAATATTGAGACAAAGTTGTATGTAAGCAGTATTTTAAATTATGGAAGTGAAGTGTGGGGGTTTATATGTGGAAAGGATGTTGAACGAGTACACGCAGATTTTGGAAAATGTATTTTAAAAATAAAAAGAAATGTTCTAAATTATATGATATACTCTGAATTAGGGAGAACACCATTAACATATAACTAGAAAAATGTCTATTTTAAAATACTGGGTAAAACTTTTACATACTGAAAACTGTGTACTTCATGCTATTTATGATTATATGTATATCAGTGTTAATTACCAGACAAATTGGTTGAGTCATGTTAAACATTTACTATTTACAATTGGATTTGGATATATATGGGAATCTCAAACTGTTTCTAATACTGATATATTTTTGAACGTATGTAAATCTCGTTTGAGTAACATTTTTACACAGCCTTTTTTTCAAGAATCCCCGAAATGTTGTTTATATAGATATCTGCCTGATACACTTTATTTACAATATTATTTGCGGAAAGGTTTACCTGAATCTTTTGTACATATTCTATCGAAATTTAGATTTTTCATCACACTCTTTAATGGTAGAAAAAGGTCGATATAACAACATCAGTAGAAATCAAAGAATATGTCGAAATTGTAACACCAATGACATTGAAGACGAATATCATTTTATTTTACTTTGTCCTTTATATCGCGAACTACGTTCTTTGTATATAAAAAGTTATTATCATAGAAACCCCTCTATGTTTGAACTTGTACAGTTGCTGTCTGTCAAAAACAGGAAAATGCTATGTAAATTATCAAAATTCCTAATTTATGCACCTAAACTAAGAATTGATAATTGAATCATGTATTCACATTGTTGAATGTGCTACAATCATATCATTTCTATGCATGTCTTTTCATTCCACATTACTGTATTGCATAAATATATCGTGTACTTTATACCGGTGACTCTTAAATTTGCTATATGTATTTCGTGTCCATGCCTCCAAATAATCCACTCCATTCACAGTTGTTTAATATTACCATATTGTATATAGATTCTTATTGTATTATCATAATTGTATTGTATCATAAGCCGATTAGCCAGAAGGCTAAAGACAAATAAACCATACCATACCACCCGTTTTATAAAAAGGTATAATTATTCCTTTAGACCATGCCTCAGGGAAATTTCCTGAATGGAAACATAACTAAAACAGCTTACATAACAAAGGTACAGATATATATTTAGAATTCTTCAAATACTCGTTTAGCACAGAGTCCAACCCCGATGCCTTGTTACATTTGGCATTAATCAACGTCTTTAAACCCTCTTTTTCGGAAATATTTATATCTATTTCCTCACAACAAGCTCACCATTCTATATATCCACTTCATTTCTAAGCAGGAACGTATATATCTAAATCTGTAGATAAATACATCCCTGTTTCTAGGTTTACATGTATCACTGAAATGTAAGCCGGCCTGGCCTAGAGGTATCGCGCTCGCCATATGATTGGGAGGCCGGGGTTCGAGTCCCGCTCTGGTCATGCCGGTATCCTGTCTTTCGGAGACAGTAAAAACTGAGGCCCCGTGTAGTGGGATGCTTGGCCTGGGTGGGTTCGTTGCAAAGGTCAAAATTTGTATGTCCCGCATCAGGCAGATGCCGCCACCATATACGTAAAATATTCGTGGTGTGACGTTAAAGAAAAATCAATCAATCACTGAAATGCTCTCAAGATTGTCGAGAGATAATTATGTTGGAAATTAACCTTAGACGAACGTTTATTAAAAAGATGAAAAAAAATCTTAGGGTTGGTTTTACGCAAATGACTACGCTTAATACATCTATTCACATGTATACTCTCTCCCTTTTACGTTTACAACTTTCATACCTCTTACTCTCCACTAGCACGCGCGCCTGTTGTGTTTGTCATTCCTACGATCAAAGTTAAAACCATGAAGAGAGCTTTTTGCTGACTGTACAAATTCCTATACTGGTTATCAATCCACAGCTTCTCACTGTTTACACTTTCTTGCTTAAAACCATCGGTTACATGTTTCAGATTGATAGTTTTACAACAAAACGGTTTAAAATTTCATTCAATACAGTTGGAAATTGTTTATCACCATCTTCATCCCCAATGCCTTCAAATACAATATTATCTATAATGTTAGATATAAGATCATGTTTTTCACTCATGCTCTCTAATTCTGATTCATTCCATTGATATATAGTCACACATTCACCCTCCTTATTCATCTATTACGGAAGCTTATTAGGGACATAAATTTTTATCTCGCTACGGCGAGATACCACGGTGAGTTACTATCTCGCCACGGGGAGATACTAGTAACTCGCCGTGGTATGATAGTATCTCGCCGTGACGAGATAAAAAAATCATGTCCCTAATAAGCTTCCGTAATCTATCTACCTAGATCCCATGCACATGATGCATACTCTAGCTGGGTCCTAACTAAAGCGTCTTATATGCAGTAGCTCTGATCTTAGTATGTCTTGTTTTTATGTTGCACCTTAAAAACCCAAGTGATTTACTTGCCTGACCTGCAATATAATCAATATCCTTGTTCTACCTGAGATCTGATGAGATATTGACACCTAGGTACTTAGCATGATCTGTTACCTCTAGGATATAGCCATCAAGACTGTAGCTGGATGGAGTGAAGATACGGGATCAGCTTACCTGTATGACCTGGAAATTACCTGGATTGAACTCCATATTCCATTCCTCCTCCCAGGTTAGGAGACTGTCAAGGTCCTCTTGGATGATCTTACCGTCAGTGTTGTGGTCAAGGATCAGGTATAATGCTGTATCGTCTGCAGACAGTCTTACCATCAGTGTTGTGGTCAAGGGTCAGATATAATGCTGTATCGTCTGCAGACAGTCTTAACTACCATCATTGTTGTGATCAAGGGTTAGGTATAATGCTGTATCGACTGCAGACAGTCTTACATGTGATCTTACCTTGTGTGGGGGTCATTTATGTATACAAGAAAGAGGATGGGCCCGATGACAGACCCCTGAGGCACGCCGGATGGCACTGGTGTTGACTCCTTTCCCTCTGCCACTTCTGTCCGAGTTCTCTTACCCAGGAAAGATGTCCTCCAGTCTAGATTCTGCGTTCTGACTCCGTACTGATGGCACTTGTAAAGAATTTTTAAATGGTTTACCTTATCAAACGCCTTATATATATGAACACCTTCGTACCTCGCTTTCTCTGCGCATTTGATACTTTAGGCTATAGACCATTCATTAAATTCACACACTTTCACTTTTTTGACAAGAATATAGTCGATTACACTGGAACCCAAGTGATTAACAAAATAACAAAAAGTATATCGATCTGTTTCATCTATTTTAGATCTATCATTGCATACTCGGAGTCCGGTCATTTTACATAACTCCTTCAAACGTCAACCGAAAGTGTTTACTACTTTGTCCTCAGACATGCACCTCAACATCACATGATCCGGGTCATAAACGAATAATCTGACAAAATATCAACAAAGGTTTTACATACGGAATCAGATTCAATAAAATCATTCCGATTGCCTATACGGCTATTAAAGTCACCTGTTACAAGCACATGTCCTAACTTAGAAAATTCAGCCACGATGTTTTCCAAAATATCAAAAAGGTTGATATGGTATAGGTTATAGTATGCGTTATTTTCATGTGGGACCTATGAAAAATAAACTTAAGATATATATCAGAACCACAAACATTTGACAGTTTAATCCAAAGAAAAGCGTCTGCAATACGTTTTTAAGGTGACATTTGTATAGAAGTGCGAGACCTCCACCATTTCCATGAAGTCTAGGGAATGCTAAACATTCAAAATCGAGTAATACACTTAAATTTACCACGGTGTCTTTTTAAAGCCAGCACTCGGATAGGAATACAATATCATACTCACATATATGGTCTATAAAGTCAGCATCTTGTAACTTTATATCAAGGCTCCTGTTCACATTCCAACACAGAAATCGAACAGAATCGGATACAAGTCCAACCTCCGCGGCCTACTAGTATTCACCATTCTGCTTACGCGTAGGTGGTTTGTAAAACACATTGTCAGTGTATAACCGGTTATATAAGAGTCAGGTATTCCTCCCATGTCTTCTCGTTCATTACACGGATGAGTTCTTTTCTATGCTCATTTACTTCAGGTGGTAATTGTTCATTTATGTAATAGTTTGTCCCGTCCAGTTCACACGATCTCTTTTTCACGTCTTGTCTATGCTTATAATCGCTGAATTTCGCCACTATGAGGCGCTCATACCGAGCATTCTGTGGACTCGTCGGATTTCACTGCATTCACTTTGTCATTAATCATATGAAGTTTCTCCCACATGACATTAGGGAGTTTGTCCTCTGTGTCACTGGGCTTCTCATTCGGGGTCTCAGTGATATTTGAAAATAATAAATTGTCCATCACTGAGCGGGCCTTGACATCCACAAGTCCCGATTTAAGCAACTTTTTCCCTTCTCTAGCGCTGTCATTCTCTCCTCCATATATCATTAATTTGAAAATCTATGCTGTCTGCCCTGGCAGTAACTACACCTATCTTCGTTTTCGTTTTCAACATACTTTCAACTATTTCTACTTTAACACATTTTAATTCCCTTTCAAAACTCGAAACACTCAAATCCAAAGGATTCACTTTTCTCTCTACACAATATAATTTCTCCAGGTTTTTTTTTCGACATTCCAGTGACTTAAGCATCTAATGATCGGATAGAAGTAACAATTTCAGACATTAACGCCAGATTGGCTGGTTGAATTTGCGTTCAGTGACCATAAGTCGCCCACTTTGAATTGGATTCATTCCTTAAAGGATCTTGTCGAGAAACAACATCCTTGTAGTTGTAGGAAACATTGAATACTTCATCCTCATCGTGTTTGATAAAAATATTCCTTCAGTGGTTCTGGAGAGAGCTGAAACGTTTACGCTGGCCGGACAGACAGACGACGGCTATGAAAACACTGGTAGCTCCCTTGAGCCTTTTGCTCGGGCAAAACTCTTTCGTATTGCATTTTGACTGCCTTGTATAGACAAATGCCTTAAATTTGTATTCATTATCAACCTTAAGCATGTCAGTATAACCCATATAGATGTTAAAATAAAAAACGACAAAGTCGGTATATTCGGTTTGTCGATCTGTGCAGTCTATCTGAAGATGTTTGTCAAAGCAGTGTATGTCGCCTGCCCAGGATCCACCCCCTTCTCGGATCTAGCCACAAATGGTAAACTTTGTAGGAGACCTAGAGTACCGAATTCCATCAGATATATCCATTATTTCTAACGACTAGGTTTATGAAATTTCGGGTTCACATACGAAAGTTCAACCGCCCATCCCACCCCTCTTTTTTTAATTCAATGACAAGAGGTCCAAGTGGACAGCTTGCTCATTTGAAAATAACTGACTGCTTTAACAAATCTGCAGAGATTTATATTCTCTTTCGTATTGCGTTTTGACTACCTTGTATGGACAAGTGACTTAAATTTGTTTTATTATCAACCTTAAGCATGTCAGTATAATCCATAGATGTTAAAATAAAAAAAGTTATGCCCCGGACAAAGGCTGATGGACAGACGGACAGACAGACAGACAGGGTGATTCCTATATACCCCCCAAACTTTGTTTGCGGGGGTATAATAAATACAGAAACAATGTTAACAACACTTCTTAAGACAACCTTTTAGATCACATCACCATTGATACATTCGGTTAGATGATCTACGCAGCTAGTCTGTAGAAGAAATTGTCAAAGGATGGTACCCTCTGATGCATCTGACCGAAAAACGGCAAATTTGTAAAGAACCTTTAATGCTTCATCTCTATGAAGTTTCAGCTGTTCTGAAGAAATTTAAAATGTGAAAAGTTAAGGGACGACGAAGAACGGATAGACGAGGGACGACACACTATGACAATGTACTCCCTTTATTGGCTAAATAAAAACAATGAAGATTTGGGTCTCATTTGAATTTATTATATTTTTCGTAATACACGAGTATACAACATTATTCTTTAAAGTAAACACTTTGAGACTGTTGTGCTTGCATACACTAGAAAAAATATTTTAGTTCCGAAATTATATGTACAAACATATATAAATATTTATTTTACATGTAAGGATGTATTTATAAAATGTCAATAAATTTATAAATTGTCGAATTAATGAGGACACACAATGATAATGCCACAAGATTGTCACGAAGTGTTATGTGATACACAAATGACTATATTGATTAAAAGTGTCTTAAAAATCGGTTTTGGGCCTCTTGGCAACCCATTCCTTGATCTTTGGTGTCTCGCCGACCATTTTCCAATGTGCTGCCAGTTTAGAGTCATTTTCCCGTATTTTCTCGAACTGAGTTAAAAGGTTATATAAAGCGAGATCCGCTGTTGTCAACTGAAATAGAGATTAAAAGAGTTTAATCGGTTATATGACAAAATGGAATAAATAAATAAATAGATAAAATAAATAAATTAGTCTTCCTTGCGAACAAATAAATAATTTTATGTTTGGGTAGTTGCACCTTTGCATGCCCAAAACATACAAACGGCAAAGAAACTTTGCGCTGTTCAGGGATTTTTAAAAAAATTATTTTTTATTTATTTATTTATTTATTATTATTATTTCATTTATTTATTATTATTTTTTTTTTGCAAATAGAGAAGTGGTGGTTAAAACTTTAGTTTAAAAACTCCATAAATTGAGGGCACCTTAAATTTCAATATCCCATGGAATATATTTTCTAAATTCTAGGGGCTCCCATTGCATCTCTACATTCGCGCATGGAACAACACTGCCTACCAAACGAATGTGGAACAACACTGTAGCGAAAGTTTCGCAGCAACACGACAATATCCGCTAGGAAATGTCCAGGCGTTCTTATTTAAGACGTCCGGAATTCAGTGGTGGACCCAGAATTATTACAGACAATGGAGGGCGTGTCAAAAGAAAAAAGTAAGATAGTTCGAGTTCCGACAAAACACGATTGTCATGGTAATCAAATTTCGTCGGCGGAAAAGGCACTGTCTTAATCCAGCATTATTCTGTCAAGAATAAGTTACATGTCTCTGATATTAAAAAATACAGTGTTCGGTTTAAACTTTTACCTCTTGATTCTAATAAACTGGGCCGGAGGTCTAGCACATACGCTATTGTTTATAAATATATACACAGACATTTACAAATCTTTAAACAAATCTGCTAAACACATTTTGCTTTATTTCTATTTGCAAATACCGAAAACTTGCTCTACATACAACGGGTTCAAGGCCCAATCGATCTATTAACCTTCTAGCGTTAATATTTGGATATCCTGACAAAGTAAATGACAACGTTTGACGATTTAAACACATTTCTTGACAACAAATGAATTCAAAGGTTTCCATTTTGTTTGATAACGTTAAGGTTATAATGTACAGTGTCGTAGTGGAATACGAAAATACTGAGGCACACAGTTGACAACTCTAAATCAAAAGCCATTAAAACGTTTATTAAAAAAATATACTGAAAATGAGGAAAAATATAACTCGATTTGTTTTTGTTTGTTTTTCTTTATTTTATTTGGCCTTTTTATGATTTATAATGAAAATTAATACTTTTCAACAACTTCTTTTGTGTGTCAAAAATCATACTTTTATTTAATATCACCTGTATCACAGCCTTATTGTTCCTCACAATTTTAAAAGTAGACGGGGCGGGCTTTTAAAGCCAAGATCCCCCCTTTTATCCTACATTTCTGACGTATGATTATAATACATTTGAACAGTATTTTTTCAGTGATATAAAATTAACTTTAAAGAGTGTACTAGAAAGTAGATTACTCGGAAAGTTGTGGTTTAAATCCTCCACTTAATTCATTCTGCTTGAAAAATCATTTTATTTTTCACACTGGGAAATATGTGATACCATCTTCATCATTAAACTCCTGTTACAGTAATATTACTTTGTGTGCAAGCGTTATCATCTAGTCTTAAAGCTGATATCATAAGGCAATATCACTTTGTGTGCAAGCTTTATCATCTAGTCTTAAAGCTGATATCATAAGGCGATATCACTTTGTGTGCAAGCGTTATCATCTAGTCTTAAAGCTGATATCATAAGGCGATATCACTTTCTTACAACACAGATATCACATTAGAACAAGATGATGTAACCTTGATTTCAGATACTATTAGATATTATTTTGATTTTCAATCACTGATAGTAATTAATAGTCAAACGACGCTTCATATAAAATCCCTATTGGTGTTACCAGATGTTAGCCTATGCACGTAGTATTCTATCAACAGAATCTACTATATCGTGATGTCAGCATACTAAAAACTAAATACCTGTGATCCAACAGCAAATCCGTTCTTTCCATTAGCTGCTATTAAATTGTTCATGTTTTTTATAAAATTCGGAACTGTGGTGGTCTCCAGTTTATTCGCAAGCTCCGCCTGAAAAAAAAGGTTATAGTGAGATAGTAATCTTAATATTGCATCAATGTATTTCGATGCGATATTCAGAAATTCTTAGTAAAGTTTCCCAAATTATAAAGCAACTCCTGTTTAGCGATTGGCGATGCCTGTATGTTAACATATTGGTTATATCGTTGAGAGACAAATTAAGGCCATTTTGGAAGTGAGACAAACTTCATTTATTTTTTAAAATAAGGAAATATTATTGATCAGTTTGGATTTAAGCTGATGTCAGGTTTGTGTGTTCTATATGTCGTGCTTGAGTGAGTTTGATATATTTCATGCATTTTGAAATACGTCTTTCGAAAGATGTTTCTTGTTTGGTCTGCATCAGTTATTCCTACATACATGTATAAGTTTTACTTTGAGATCGCCCCTCAAGAAAAACGCTTACAAATGCGAAAAATATGGTATATATATATATGATTGTTATATTCAAAGTATTTACATGTTTATGTTTTCAGTATACAAATTCTTCATCAGAGGTGATCTCAGAGTAAGCCTGATTGCCAGTGCCTATGGGTTATTTAACCCATATGTTAAGGAGGTAACCATCCAATCTTCATCACGTTCACTAACGGAATACTTACACTACTTGTTCCCCACCTAGGACCAGACTCAGATTTAAAATGGAAACATACCTTTCTAGCCTCATCTTTTTCAAAGAAAATTTTAATGCCAGCTTCAGACATATCTACACAAGCGTCCATGATGGCCTCGATTTGTGCAGTCTCCTCTGCGGTTTTGCCGTGAAGGCCTATAGAATGTAAAGTAAGTTCTTATGACATTCTTATCTTATAAAGGACATAGATACACAAAATGACAAATCAATGAATTGTGTGAGATGACCATTGCTTTACGTCACACCAAAATTATTACATTGATATGGCGACGGCACCTGTCTGATGCAATGCACTGATGTTTTAGACCTATGCAAAGGAACAATCCAAAGCTCTGAGGGATCTTATAGGTGTCGTGTTCACCGTAACACAAGTCATAGGCTTCTTTTATTGTGTCATCTGAAAGACAAGGCACTAACTAGCAATCCACCTGAAGAAATCGAACACTCTGACCTCTCGGTCACGAGCCAAGCACCAAACCGATTGTGTTATGTCGGCCCGATGGCAATTTCAAAAATAACACTTTCGGTAATTAAGCCTTTAATATTATGTTATTATATAGTTTCATACGATTTTGAAATCACTATTCACTATAATTTGTAACGCAGTTGTGGTAATGGGTACTTGCTTAAGGTCAGATCCCGGTTATTCAATTTTCAGATATCTTTCTATCAATTTTGAGGTGCTGTATTAAACTTCAGCATTATTGAGTTTCATTATAACCTTTGATATGGCTACCAATAAACATTTTGAGATTTTCCAACTTCCTGATTTGACAGAACATGGAATTTCTTCATTGCCTCATATAGGCAGAAATACACAATTCACAATAAAAATTTTTCTAGCAGATATTTTCTGTTCAGAATTCAAATAGAAGATCTCTGAAATACATATTTCTAAATAAAAACAGGAACTTGGGACCTTTCCTTGTACCTTTTATGAAATTGGCACTGGGAAAGTGACACCTGCATTTATTCTGTAAACCATCAATAAGAGTTATCTCTCTTGATGATATAGTCTTGCCAGCACAACGCTCAGTACCTGCAATATGCATTGCAGTCTTTGCAAAAGCGCATAGAATAGTATGCATGAAGAATATAAATACCTATATTATGGCAATTCCAAGAAAAAGATTGGAAATATTTGCCTCACTTTCTTCTTCAGATTCCCTTTGAACAGGGGTTTCAATTAATTCATTTCCTTTCCTTGGAGAATTATAATGACTACTCAGGTTATGAATCCTGATTTATATGAGCATTGAAGTGTGACTAACAATGGGCAATTGACATTATTATTTTATATGTATGTGAATATGTTGGACATTCTTTATAATAATATTGTTATTGTATTTGTATATATATATATGACATTGATGAGACGTACGTCTCAAAATAAATGAATTGAAGAAGAAATTGAAGACTCAAGTGTTATTATGCCTTTTGCCGCGGGCAAAGAAAAGTACGGAGTCAAAACGGAACTTCTGCCGGTTATCGTACACGGACGGGGTGGAACTCTTCAACGCGGAGATATAAAATATTTGACTCCCGCCTCTGTCCTTAAAGCAAACCACTAGGGTTAAAAGTGCTTAACAAGAGAGCACATCTTAAAGCAAACCACTAGGGTTAAATGTGCTTAACAAGAGAGCACATCTTAAAGCAAACCACTAGGGTTAAATGTGCTCAACAAGAGAGCACATCTTAAAGCAAACCACTAGGGTTAAATGTGCTCAACAAGAGAGCGCATCTTAAAGCAAACCACTAGGGTTAAATGTGCTTAACAAGAGAGCACATCTTAAAGCAAACCACTAGGGTTAAATGTGCTTAACAAGAGAGCACATCTTAAAGCAAACCACTAGGGTTAAATGTGCTCAACAAGAGAGCACATCTTAAAGCAAACCACTAGGGTTAAATGTGCTTAACAAGAGAGCAAATCTATTTAAAACGGGTAACGACTTAATGCCGCACCTTTCGTACGAACTGCTTCCGCAGACATTATAGAAGCCTTCCTAGATAAGTCCAGTACACGGATTAATATATATACTCAATCGATATGAGCGGGTGATAAAGTCGAAGTTACTATGTCATATAGATCTGTGTGGAGGCGAAAACGATATGTATAATTCAAGCGATTTTCAGATGTTGTAGCCGAAATTATTACTATAAGGAGTTAGTCGGTTTGGTTATCATAAAAAGAGGTAGCAGTGCATTGGAGGGGGCTGCAACACCCACATCACTATGATCGGAAAATTTTACCCCAAAAAGATCATTTTGACCATTTTTAGGGTTGCAACAATCCCCCTTTTCTGGACCGAATAGTGCAAAGCATTAGTAATGGTAGGCTGCAATACCCTCCCCCCATTCAAAAATTTCTAGATCCGCATAAGCAGTGGATGCTAAATTTTTCTAATCATACCACGAGGATCTAGTTAGAAGATCTAGTTAGAAAGTCTTAGGCAAATAAATATATACTTACCAAATTTGCGAGCAAGATATCGAGAAATCGTCATGCTTTGGGGTATCATTTTCCCATTAACCTCTAGTACCGGCATCTGTCCAAGAGGCGTCTCTGTAAAAACATGAAAAATGTGATTAAATTCAAGAAATTAATAGACATGTAAAGTAAACACGTTGCGATGCATGAAAAATCACTCAAGAAAATAACATCTAGAACACGTACTTGGTTGGAATTGTTTCCAATCATCGCCGGTTATACGTTTATCTTCATACTTTTGGCCAGCAGCAGCGAAAACCAGACGGGGAAGTTCTCCTCGTCCACGAATATTAAAATAATAGTATGTGAACTTGTCGCCAGACATGGTACTGCTGTAGGGATCTCGTCAGTGGTCACTGAGTGAGGATTTTAAACAGCTCCGTAGGCTTATATATAGACCCGATGTACTACATACTGACCCCAAAGCTTGTATAGCATCGGATTTCTAGAACATTGTTAAAGGTATTGACATACAGGTTTATACGAAGTGAGGAACGATTTATATCTATATTTTCCACATTGCTTTGACGACAAAAAAAGGGTGGGGTGGGGGTGGGGTGGGGTTTCTGAGGCACCTGCACCTTTTCTTACTTTATTTGACATTTTTTTCATAGATATATATAGATAGATAGATAGTTTATTACCAAAAGCACATGCTTATAGGTTTATAGATACACCATATAACACAAATGTACAAAAACAGATAATGTTTGGCAAGTAATGTCAGGCGGAGGAGAGACATTTACATCAACAAAGAGTCTCTCAATTGTTTGTGCGTTATATAAGTATTTACCAAGATTGAATAATTCGGAAACATTTTGAGATGCCAATACTAGTAATTGCCCAAGTTTGAAAACAGAAGGTCTTCTATAATAATATAATTTTAAACAGTTTTTACGAAACAGTTTTCATGAAATCTTCGTGTTTAGATTTTATTTATCCCCTGTACTTCAATCTTTAAGTTCAGTATCGTGATTTTCCTTTACTAGTGGTCACAAAGTGTAAAGCATTAGACTAGTTACATTTAAAAGTATGCATTCTAGTATTCCTGGTCAACCTGTTTAATGACATGTAAAAAATGGATTGGGAGTCAGAAACATTAAATTTTAATAATCATTTTCATCGTTTGATTGATTCTTGGTTTACGCTGTACTACTATGGATTATTGTACGTATAAGGTGATGACATATTAGAGGGAACTTTTACGGACGATACCCACCAATCCATGGGATCTCGTGATTTACAGTCTCGTCCGAAGGACAGGACACAGAAGCGCCACTGGCATTAATCGAAACAGGGACTTTTCAGTCAAAACCCAAGCCCCCAAACACTTAACTACGTCGACTGAGATATCCATATATCGATTGTTATTTTACGCGGAAAACATGGATGGACCTGGGAAAATTCATTAAGGTTGGACCCCCTCTATGCAAAATCTTTAGATCCGCGCCTCGCCCATATCTTAAAGACAACAGTATAATGTAAACTGGGTATGGAAACTAATGAAGCATGTGATCAATGTTATATAGCGCTATGTTCTAAATTTCAACTCCGCGTAAGTTTAAATTCTTCACACGTGGCGATGTCCTAAATAATAACCTGCTAAATATAGATTTTAACGAAAGTCAATCGTTTATTTTAATCCGCTTGAACATGAGACGATCTCGAAAGCAGTCTGCATTGCGAACTTTGTTTGAGCGGAATATTCGTACAATATGATTTTATCCAAGGTCAATCAATCACTGCGTTCATTTGACCCGCTGTAATTAAAAGGCAACACTGCAGTCTACAGTGTGAACTCATTCATTCATATAGAGACATGCTTGGTGTATTGCTTAGAGCGCTTTGCTTGCTGTGCCGACGATCCGGGTTCGATTCCCGTATTCCACCACTATGTTTAAGAGGATGGTTATCGCCTGCTTCCATGTCAGGATATAATTGGAAACTGTTAAAAGCGACATAAAACACCAATCAGCCATCCAACTGTCATAATTCATACAAAGCGAACCGGCATACGCAATCCGACATTGCGAAACATCTCTAAATTGCAAAATTCAAGTAAGGTGTATACACATAAATAATAAGTCTTTATTGGGGTTATTAGAGGACGGATGCAGAATTTGAGTTTATGGTTGGGTGGTGTAAGATATAAAAGAGAGGCAGGGGTCTTGAGTTTAGGACAAAGACGTACAAATGTAAGGGGCCAGCGCCAACGAGGCTGCTGCAATAATCTGTCCTAAATCCACAACAAGTTGATCAGCTAGCACAAATGGGTTTATTCGAGGAAAAAGCGTGATACACAGACAACTCGTACAAAAGACAATTCAATATAACTAATTACACAAATGGCGTTACCACCTTTTCTTTTTTTTTTTTTTTTTTTAGAAACAAAAGTTTATGTCTGTATACTACTTGTATATAATCATGATGAATATGCTTTTAAATCAAGTTCAAAATGTCTTTGAGCATTGTCTTTACACTGTGAATATTCTAAGAGAGAAATGAATTATGTTAACTTATTAACCACAACAACAAATTGGCATGTCAATGAAATGAGAATACCTTCACAGGAAAGACTATCCTCAGGTATCGGGGATTATTATGCCCCTCACACACATATGAACACACATCAGTAAAGATCGTAACCACTTAGATGCACTGGTTTCTTTCGCACACGTTCCGAACGTCGGAGGCTTGGAGTGGGAGGAATGCATATTTGTGGAGACCTAGAGCATCGCTCTGTGTCATCATGGGTGGGTGGGTCGGAAATGACGGCAGGTATGTTAGGTGGAGGAGGCGGAAGAGGAGATTGTTCGGGAGGAACTTCGGGACATTTATCTTCGCGAACTTGTGAGGAGGTGTCCTCTTCCTCGTCCGACGAGTCGTGAGCAAAATAGCTTGGATCCGCAGGAAACGGTATACGATACGCATCACTTTGTCGGACACGATAAGACAACTGCCGAAGCTGAGAGCCTGTGAATTTTCGGATGTTACACCATACACCATCTATGGCGGTCACGAGATAACGGTTACGGCCTGCTGATTTATTACGGTCAGAGTATAGGTAGACAAGGTCTCCTATACGAAGATTAGATGTAACTGGATGTGAACTTTGTGGGGCTTTCGAAGCCATGCTATGCGGGTGGTTTTCCTTTCGCATTTCATGCTGTTTCAAGATTAGGTTTCTGTCTTCAATGGGGAGTTGCTTATTCGTGAACTGATCTCTTTGCGTAAACATTTCGCGAGATGATAATCCTCTACAACGGATCCTAGCGTTAAGTCCTGCAGTAGCTAATGCAAGCGAGAGCGGAGACACAAAACGGCACCCGGGATCGCGGCGCAAAAGTTCTTCTTCTAGTTCCTGAACACCTCTTTCAGCGACAGGGTTCTTGTTTTGATTTTTATGTCTACCTACTTCGATCGACATGCGATGTTTAGACAAAAGTTGGTCATTGACAAGGGCGGCAAATCCTGGTGCGGGATCAGTGCGGATAACGGCGAACGGGCCATCGAGCGGTATCAGGCTAGAACACAACGAGAGTAAAGTATCACGGAGTGTTGTTTTTTGCTCATCTGGAATGAGAGCACACACGGTGTATGAAGTAACACATTCTCGCAAGAGCAGTATAAGCTGTTTCTCTCTGCGTATGACGTCAGCAGCAAAGGATGTACCGATGGCTTCTGGAGGATCGCAGGTTGTTTGAGGTATCTCGATATTAGGGCATTTCTGAAGAGATAAGCATGTATGGCAGTTAGCGCTCGCTTTGTCAATTGCCATATCTATGTCAAGTGCGTAAAAATAGCGCTTGCAAACCGTCTTGAGTTGGTGAGAAGAAGGATGATCCAGCTTCAGGTGTAAGGACATTATAAGACCAGGCAAGACCTGTCGTGGAACTATGATACGGACTTGGTTCTGTTTAAACGGGTCACAACTTCTTGTTACGAGAAGACCATCCTTGTCGATGGTTGCCACTTGTAAGTAACGCTTAACATCTTTGACGTTAGTCAACCTGCGAGACGGTCGTGTGCCCTGTTTGAGATGGGCGTGAGTACGCCGCAAATCTGGGCATTCCGCTTGAATTTGAAACCACGCAGAGCGACTCGTGTAAGGTAGACGAGCGGTTCCGTCGACAAAGTCCTTAAAGGTGACTGGGCGTACAACGGCAGTCTCCGACTGACGAACGAAAGTGCATATCTGGCACGAAGACTCGAGACACTCCGGAGCGTTGCGACTTGCGTGATCGGAGGGTAATATAGACATCCCCCGAACGTGTCGAATAGATACATGAAACTGACTGGCAGTAGAAAGGAATGTCAGAACTCGAGGGCTGGCAGAAAATTCTCCTCGACACAGTTTTTCAAATGCCTGTACGCATGGCTTGCTGTCTGTCAGTACGCACGTTTTATTACAGGACTGTATAATATAGGGCGCGAAGTGTTTCACAGCTGCCGCGATAGACAAAGCCTCCACCTCACAGGGAAGCCAGGCCATCTGTCTGCCACGTAATTTGGCGCTAAAGAATCCGCCCAGCAACATTTTAGAATTTCTTCCGATGTATAACGTAGCGCCAAGCCCATGCTGTTTTACTGATCCGTCAGTAACGATCCATAATTGGTCGCTTACTCGGGGTAGCGCAATAGTTTTATGGTGTTTCAACGCATCGCGCGCTCGATGGAAATGCTCAGTAAGCTCATCGGACCAAACAATAAGTTCTTTAGAGTCTTTTCCGGCGACTTCACTCTCTAAGGGGGCAACGAGATAAGCGGAATCTGGTATGACACGACTTAGTATTCGGAACGCTCCAATAAACGAACGTAAACCGGTGACATTTGATGGGCGGTCACAGGATGATAGGGTCGATATGCGGTGCGGGCTTGCTCGGATTGTACCATTGCTCCAAATCCAACCGAGAATAGATATCTCCTTCGGCGCTATGACTGTCTTAGACGCGCTAAGATTCAAATTGCACGACCTGAGAGCACTCAACAGATCTTGCCAGTTGCGTAAAAGTTCGGATGGCGTGTTGCCTCCACAGTATAGGTCATCAGCTAGTTTCACGACAGTACCTTTTGCGATTAGATCTCCAAGAACTCTGCACATGAGTTCTTCGAGGGCCGTTTCAGACCCTGGCATACCCATTGCGCACCGAGTATAAACGCGAACTCCTTTGAAAGGCGTCACTGTGCCGCAATATTTCATAGAACTCCTCGATAATGGGATTTGGTGAAAGGCTTTGGTAAGGTCTGTTGTGATGATGTAAGGCCACTGCGCAATTTGTCTTAATATACTATCCACATCCGGCATAAGTGACGGCTGGGGTTTTGCATAACGTCCGACATCGGCAAATGCAGTAACCAAGCGGAAACCACCACTTGGTTTTTTCACCAAGAATGAAGGGTTGAGGTACTCTACTGAGACGCCAACATCTTCGGGACGCTTGAAAACTCCGATACGTTCGAGCTCGTCGAATTTGTCCTGTAATTCCTGCAGCTGACCTCTAGAATACTGGGGTAAACGGCCTTTACGTTGGGGAGGCTGTACAGGTCCCATATTAACAATAGCCTCGAAAGGTCCCACTGCCCCATTATAGCCAGTGAATGAAGGATTAAATACATCATCAAACTCCTGTAATGTAGACCGGAATTTGGAGACAATATCACTAGGTAAATGCTTATCCGAATCCACCCGGACGGAATTAGAAAATGGCACACGAACCTGACTATCTGTTACAGAGGCAGGCTTGGCTACAACTGCAGAATCTTCCTCCAAAATTAGTTGGTCGTCGAAAGAGTGGGTGAGGCGAATTTGGCAGAAATGTTGGTTTTTCTTTATGTGCTGGGGAAAGGATGACATATTGGGGATGCGTAATTTACCATTGACGCTAGTGACCATCATAGGTGAAATCCATCGATCATGCGGTGGTAAATCAGTGCGGGGTTCAAGTGCGAATGTACATCCTGACTGTGGCAAGTGTTTGGGTACATCTACTTCAACGAAGCTGCCTGGCCACACTGTCGTCAAGTTTGGAGCACGCAAAACATCAGCTCTGCATACTGAATGACGCATAGCCTGCGTTTGACGAGATGGGTAAGTATAGACGTGATTATCTCCAATGTGGATTTCCTGTTTTGCTGGTCGAATGGCAATGTCATTGTATTTCATACATGGAATTCCCACTAGCACATCCACATCCAAGTTTTCCACAGCAAGTCCTTCAAAATAAATTTTATGTTTGTCGTAAACGAAAACGGTACGTACCTCACCAACAACTTTTAGGTGTGAAGTCCCATCAGCCTGACGAACCGCTTGTGTGCCTTTACTAATTGTAACCCCAAGATACTGAGCACAGGAAGTACGCATCATGCTGCCAGTTGCACCAGAATCAATTGTCAGCCTTACTGTATCATGGCCGTGGAAAACATCTAAATATGGTGACTGTTCGATTTCTACGCGGTTTACTGAATGAGTGTCATTTTCCTTTGTGTCAATAGTGGCTGCGGGTTTGTTCAAGCTATTCTCATACGTATAATCTTCGCACTCCGACTCTATCTCACAGGCATCATAGATGCTTGAAATGTGGCGAGCCTTCATTAAGTACTTTCTATCATCTGCAGGTAGAAATACACATTTACTTAGGTAGTGTGTAAACGGCCGACCAGCGGTTTTGCATAGGGGGCAAGATGGAGTATGCCCAGGTCCCTTACTTGTAGACTTAGGAATAAGAGAATTACGTTTTACATGGTGAGAGGTAACAAATGATCTCATAACTTTGGCGTTTTCGGCGTTGTGTAGTTCTTCAAGGAGTGAATCAATAGCCTGCGAGATTTCTGGGCGAATGGAGGCTAAGGAGCGTGAACGGAGCTCCGTACCATATCTCTGTTTGATTAGTTTGGGGAGGTCTTCATGTATAAGCTTCAGCCAAGTGAGTACAGCGATATTTTCCAGGGTTGGCGTAAGTTCCTCCTCTTCGGTCACTACTTTACCGTGATGGTTTATACCAGAATCGGGACCCAAGAGGTTGTCCTCTATAAAGGCCATAATGCGCTGATAAAGGTCCTCCGGTCTTTCGTCTGGTTGGAACTTTATATTAGCAAAATCCAGAAAATGGGCTCCGGAAGATTGAAAGCCATAATGAAGGCGAATAGACTGCCAAATACTATCAACTGAAGTCGAATTCTTTACTATTGTATTTCGTGAAATGATAGGGGCATAGTTTGCGATCTGTCCCAAGAACATTTCAAGTAGGGTGACCTTTTGCTCTTTAGTACGACGGTTGGCCTCAGGTACAGGATGAGCATCGTCAGCAAACCCACGATGAGGAGACTGCTTGGACTTCTTCTCCCACGTAACACCACTAACCAAGAAAGGGGCAAAATTGCTATCCAGTGTAAGAGTATATACTAAGTTTTGACGCCAGGATTCGAACGAGGTTATGGTCTCTGTTTTTGTGAGACTCCACTGTTTGGGAGCACGTATGGATGCCATGGTAAGTGGGTAGTACTAATACTGTCAAACTATTAGTGGAAATAACAATGTATTACGTTAGGACAAACTCACGGTGACGTTTTTGTCACGGATTGCAACACTCAGCACGAGTTGCCTCTGACTATGGAACATTGAAGCACGTCAGAGTCCATAAGTGTATGTTTTCTTCACCACTACAGAGAGGAGAGTAGGTTCTTTCAAACGCTGCCACCACGCCAACGAGGCTGCTGCAATAATCTGTCCTAAATCCACAACAAGTTGATCAGCTAGCACAAATGGGTTTATTCGAGGAAAAAGCGTGATACACAGACAACTCGTACAAAAGACAATTCAATATAACTAATTACACAAATGGCGCAGGGGTGGTGTTTTTTGTTTTTTGATTTTGATTTTGAAGCCCCGGAGCTCAGGAGTATTCATAAATTTTCATGACAAAATCTGGTGAAAATTATTCGTATTTTTAGTCCACGTGAATGTATTAAATTGATATATATTGATATATTTACGTACACAGTTTTCCTTCAATATACATTGTATTTTCTTACCAATAAAATAAACAAGTGCCGGAGTCTTTCTCATACTTTTATTTGATAAAAGCATGTAGCTTACTCTACACTTTAATTGTTCCCTAACCACACCAATATATTGACGATTGTCATTTTAACTGATCGTCCTTAGTCGCTATCACAACTGCATTACAACTGACTGTTTTGGTGTGTATTCTACAACTGAATGTTTTTGTGGCGTTTATGTGTACTTATTCGTCTTTGTTCTACTGCAGTTCTCGCCATTTCGTTTCATATACGTGTTACAGCTGTCACTGCATCCCGACATTCAATATGATAAAGCATTGAACACCTCTCGGCATTCAAAGCACAACAAAATCATTAGATATAGGTACGTTACGGGCACCAGGTTTTGTTGTTCATGCAGCCTGCATAATCGAAGAATCGAAAACAGCGGTGATTTAGAAGGATGTCTTCAGGAGATCTTTTATTGTGAAAACCGGAATGCAAAATTGTTTTTCAGGATTAAAGCAGATTTAACAAGAATATAGATAAAACTTATATATACTCCCAAAACTGAATTAAACCATATTCCAATGAACGACATGTTTCATGGTGTTTTGTTTGGTAAGGAAAATCTTACCAAATCTCGCAGAAAATTCTTATATATTTTAGAAATGCTCAGAATTATAATGGTGAAATATGACTCATACCATTTTTTTATCATAGTGCTGTTGAATATCAGCGTTCTGTTAATCTTTTTCGTAGCTGTGAATAAAGATTAAACGATTTCGTGACTTTGAGTGAGTGTAATATCGTCATGGACCAGTGTAGAATGATAACGACTCCAATCAGTTTATACATTTATTAACTACTCCATATAATTACTACGAGTTGCACAGAGGTACACGCTAGCTGGCAGACTGACCAGCGCGAGGCATGCATTACAGATGAGATACTACTGACCACATGAATGATAAGAGATACCATGGATGTTACGGTGAGTATTGTTCAAAAGTCCCTGGCCTCATGAATCATTGTCCCAAAGAACAGTGGTTCGAAATATGATAATCACTGATTAATGGTCAATGGGATATATGCTGAGTGGCTTTGACCTTGCAGAAATGACATTGAGTGACCTTTATCCTAAATTCTCTGTCCCAAGGAACATAAAAATTATATATTTGTGTGAATATACTAAATTATTAGCCACAAGACGTGGTTCTGATGTATGCTGAGTGGCTTGACCTTGCAGAAATGACAATGGGTGACCTTTATCCTAAATTCTCAGTCCCAAGGAACATCAAAATTATATATTTGTGTGATTATACTAAATTATTAGCCACAAGACGTGGTTCTGATATATGCTGAGTGGCTTTGACCTTGCAGAAATGACAATGGATGACCTTTATCCTGAATTCTCTTTCCGAAGGAACATCAAATTTATATATTTGTGTGAATTGTGATACAATTCTGTTGAATGTTTTAAGATATATGAGGCCTTACCCAATATTTCATGGATATATGCTTTATCCTATATTCTCTGTCTCAAGGAACATCAAATTTATATATATGTGTGAATATACTATATTATTAGCCACAAGACTTGGTTCTGATATATGCTGAGTGGCCTTGACCTTGCAGAAATGACATTGAGTGACCTTTATCCTAAATTCTTTGTCCGAAGGAACATAAAATTTTGTATGAAATATTAAAAAAAATTCTAATGAACGGTGTCAGAGATATGAGCTGGATTGACAGACGGAAGGACTTTATGCTCCCACAAAACGGGAGAGGGGAGGGGGTGTTGAGAGTGAAGGGAATATACTACATAATTGGCCGCAAGACGTGGCTCTGATTTGATAATGGGGCGCGTTTTGCGACTAACTAAATTGTCTGTTAAATTAAACCATGATGGACCCTTCTTTAAAATGATTTAAGGATTTTGATAAAATTTTGTTTGAATGATGTACTCAAGACCCCATACAAGTAAGTGTTTTTCTATAAGATTCCTAAGGACTGCAGGGCGGGTGGCATAAGTCCTGGAGTGTACCATGCCATAACAAATTTATTCTTTAGACTAGCTGCATAGAATAACAAACGGAATGTATTAGAGTGATGTAGAGGGGTGTCTCAAGAAGGGATACTTTTCGATTCCATTACGAAATCAATTTTTATGGTCCTGAGCGTTTTCGTGGACTGTGTCATTGTACACATTTTCTGGTATTATTTGATTCTTTCATTGTACATTGCTTATTATGCATTAATTAATATTGTACAACTGACTTTTGGATTATCAAACCAAATGCATCTGAGTGATCTTGTTGTGCAACTAAATATTGCAGTGTTTTAGACACTGAGACCTAAAGTAATATACATTCTACAAACTGTTTCTGTAAAATACCACCACGTCTGAATCTGTGTGCTCTAGAGTTTTTAAAATGGGTCTCGTTTGTTGCTCGTTGTTGCAAATATATTTCTGGGTCCCATATGACGGAATGAAGAAAATGTCTGTTCTTATTTTCAGCACTTGCCAAGCTGCAGCCACAATCGTCAAGAGTTATAGTCTGTTAAGAGTCGCCACAACTCTTCAGGTTTGAATCAATGTGTAGGAATTTCCCCTTATTATCAACGACCAAGTGCTCGTGAGAGAGCGAAGGCGAGAACTTTAAACTGTCGTGCGGTTTTTTTTTTTGTATCGTACTACAGGGTTACTCGTACTACAATTACTTACTTTTTGGGGGGTTGTGTTTCATTGAGGAAGGGACAATCGTATCCGTTTAATGTTATCAACTGATACATTGGAAAACAAAAAGACCCATACCACACAGTGCGCATATAGAAAAGATAATTAATTGACAATGATCAGCAAATGTTTTACTTCAATTATTGGATTAATCACATGATTTCCCCCGAAGAATAAAATTTTTTCTTGTATAGTCATTCTTCTTTAGGCATTTATCAAGTACGTGTGATCCTCAGTTTATCATTTTTTTAAATCATGCATGCCTTTACAATGCTTGAAGATTTCTGCACCGGATAAGCACAATAGCAAAATTTTAAAATGTTTTGCTCTATGGTAAAATCCTACACTACCGCTAATTCTAAATGCCAGAATTTACCGCCAAAACCACATTATTTACTAATGTAATAGATTACTGTTTTTCGGTGTTCAGTTAATAAGACTAATAAATTTATATGTTCCTTTTGTTAGAATGCCATTGCAATATGAAACAAGAGCAACGCATAGTGTGGTTTAATACGCCAGTCACTTACTTTGGACGGGATCAATTCGAAAGTATGGTTTTATTACCCCCAAACTTTGGTCTCTTTGGTAATATTTTTATGAAATATTGAAATCCAAAAAGAAAGTAATTGTTGAATTCTATAGCCCCGCATTATTATATTATATTATATATCATTATTTATATTATATTATATAACTTCCATCATCTTATTTAAGCATTCCGCATGAGTTTCATTAAAACAGCTGACGTTTATTAAAGTTATCGCGTTCTATAGCATCTTATCAAAATACACATAAAATCCAAGTCCCATAACTCCGTAACGACAGAACAGAATTTTCTCAAAATCGAAAGACGGCTTCCGCTACCCTGTTTAAGCATTCTCAATGAGTTTCATGAAAAACAACTGACGTTTGCTTAAGTTATTGCGTTCCATAGCATCTGATCATAGTGAAAATAAAATCCAAGTCCCATAACTTTGTAACGACAAAACGGAATTTGTTCGAAATTGAAAGGCGGCTTTCCCTACACTATTTAAGCATTCTGTATGAGTTTCATGGAAAAGAGCTGACGTTTACTAAAGACATCGCGTTCTATAGCGGACGGACATCACCATGCCATAATACGTCCCGTCTTTCGACGGCCGTATAAAAATGTCTGTTGGTGGAAATTTGTTTTTATTCCGTTAAATATTTTCACTCAAACGAAGACAAGAAATCCGCCCAGATGGACATAAAAGATAATATCGGTCAATTTATCTTAAACGCAAATAAGCACATGCGTATATACACGCAATTCTTTACATACACAGCACACACATAGAAAATTTCCCCCTCCTTCCACATACACACATGCACACACAAATACGTTATTCTCATTCCCAAATTATGATATGACCATTGTAGACGATTCTTAGTTAGATTTACTCAGAGTATTCAGGCACTCAAGTATATATGACGTCACTGTTCATCTCTTTATTGGGATCTCTGCACTTTTAATACCTCACAGTCATTGCCACAATATTTCTTCTATATACACAGGCATAAGATCTCTTCCTAGTATCTACCATTATAGAACCATCTTGGAAAGTGAAAAATCTTGTTTACATATGTAAAAATCATTGGTGCTTAAAAATGCATAATTCAAAACAGTGTAGCGCTGAAATCAAAAGTGTTCAGAACGCGTCTCGTGTTTGGCAAGCAACACACGACATGAATGTCAAAATTTCATGATGATGACAAAATAAAGTGTTAAAACAAGAAGATATAACCATATACTTTATTATCATGATTAACTCATTGTCATTAGGCTGCTGCTTACTTATTATTCAATTAACAATTGAATGAATGAAATGGTAATGGATAGTTATAAACGGAAGACTTCACCGTGATCAAGTTAATAAACACACAGCAAACACTTAGGAAATAAGGAAAATGAAATATTTACTTCTCCACTGATGTGCATTATATATGAGTAAATCAGTATCTTTATACATTAATGTCCAGCACCCTCATGTGCTTTTGATTGATTACGCTAGTTTGATGGGAACGGATCTGAGCTGATGTTATAAATGGACATTGAGGCCATACTGTCCCAAAAAGACGATTTCTCTCTTAAGCCGCTAAGGCGGATGTGAAGGTCATCGTCGGATCGTCTTCCTTCAAACACGTGATTGGCAGTAATGGGTGGCTGGTTTTCATCAGATAATTCTGGAAAATATGTATTGAACACAAAAAATACATCTAGATTGTGCTATCTATATTAATACTATTTAACAGGATTTCATTTTAATGCTACTCAAAAGGATTCAATAGATTTCTGCTTCCGTCGCTTCAATATTAAAAATAATAAAGGCTATGATTTTATACCATAGCCCTTGCAAGCGATAATTCTGGACCGTTTGGCGTTGTTCTGTACTGAGAGGACAGTCACACGACAAGACATCCCACACCAAAGGAAAATACAAGATCCACCACAGGAATGCACGAAAAAAAAAAACATTTTAAAAGACCAAATACATAAACGACGTCACACATATATTTGATTATACTTGAATCATGATGCCGACTTCAGAAGGTCAACTGACCGACAGACAATTGTCGTGTTTAACTGTTTAGGAACCCAACCTCCTCACTTGTCTAATTAAACGGACATACATTTAAAGATTTCACAGAAGATATTCTAAAAAACTTGGATCAGCGTCATAATTAGATTGAGGAAATTACTTCGTATTCATTACTGGTAATGTGAAAATGTAGATAAAACTTTCACTATCAATTTAACTCGCTGCAAACTTTGGATAAAAGTAGCGAGAGCAATGCTTATGAGGCATAATTTCAGGATAGTAATTCTGAGCAAAGAGTAATGACTCCCTAGGAATTACACTGAACACAATTAAAATCAAAGCGTGTTTGTTTTTTCTCTTCTTTTCACAAAAGTTGACGGTGACTGTGACCTTTCATGTAATAGATGTGGTCTTGGATCAAGATCTTCCCATAACAGTCTTTTCTCAGAATATGAATTTCTTCAAATGAAGTATGCAGTGAGTGCATGAGTGTGAAGAGAAAATTCTTCCTAAGTACATAGTGACCTTGACCTTGGATCCATAATCCTGAGTAAAGATCATGATACATCGCCTTCTCTTCCAGGTATAAAGTTGTTCTCAAGAAACATGAGGACGTTATACTCCAGACACAGAGATAGCAGACGGATTTCACTGTATCATAATACGTCTAGTTAATGTACGCCAGACAGAGAGACAGCAGACGGATTTCACTGTATCATAATACGTCTAGTTAAAGTACTCCAGACAGAGAGACAGCAGACCGATTTCACTGTATCATAATACGTCTAGTTAATGTACTCCAGACAGAGAGACAGCAGACGGATTTCACTGTATCATAATACGTCTAGTTAATGTACTCCAGACAGAGAGACAGCAGACGGATTTCACTGTATCATAATACCTCTAGTTAATGTACTCCAGACAGAGAGACAGCAGACGGATTTCACTGTATCATAATACCTCTAGTTAATGTACTCCAGACAGAGAGACAGCAGACGGATTTCACTGTATCATAATACCTCTAGTTAATGTACTCCAGACAGAGACAGCAGACGGATTTCACTGTATCATACGTCTTGTTAATGTTTCTGGTCTATCTTCTACGTTGTGACTATTTAAACATTTTAAAGATATGTACGACAGTAAGATATGTACGACAGTAAGATATGTACAGTAAGATATGTACGACAGTAAGATATGTACGACAGTAAGATATGTACGATAGTAAGATATGTACGACAGTAAGATATGTACAGTAAGATATGTACGACAGTAAGATATGTACGACGGTAAGATATGTATAGTAAGATATGTACGACAGTAAGATATGTACAGTAAGATATGTACAGTAAGATATGTACGACAGTAAGATATGTATAGTAAGATATGTACGACAGTAAGATATGTGTAGTAAGATATGTACGACAGTAAGATATGTACAGTAAGATATGTACGACAGTAAGATATGTACAGTAAGATATGTACGACAGTAAGATATGTACGACAGTAAGATACGTGTTTAATGCGTTAAGTCATTATATACGACAGTAAGATACGTGTTTTATGCATTAAGACATTATATATATTATTAGATAGGTATAAATATAAACACTCACGTGAGCATACGTCATTGCATTTTTACGCTCTTCGTTTGTTGTTTCATGACCGATCCAGACAAATACCTCACTTTTCGTGTCAAAGATGAAGACATCCTTAAATATGAAATGGTATGTAGAACAGTCAACTGTAGAAGTACAGACATAGGATCTGTAAAATGCTTTGGAAACAATTACTACCAAATGCTGATGCAGAACTGGTTGTTTTAAATATATATCTATAAAGCACAAATACACTTTAGCCAACAAGGCACCCTATATTTCACTTACATTCGTTCCCCGTCTGGGACTCGAACCCACGACCTATGGTACCAAACCACCTAATTTGTCTTTATTTTCTACAGGTATTTCTTCGGAGATCCAAGGTCCATAGTACTCCCAGGTGTTTCACTGATTCTATTTGTGCTTTATATATATATATATATATATATATATATATATATATATATATATATATATATATATATATATATATATATATATATATATATATATATATATATATATATATTATTAAAAATTTTCTTTATGACACACAGGATTGAATTCCGGTCGTAAGATTAGAATTAACAATACCAGAGGATCTGCTCTACCCCGACCTTTCCCCAAATATAGAAGTAACTTGATATGTGACTAAAGAACTCAAAGCAGCGTGTCACATTAGCTGTATACATGATCTCTTGGAAATAAAAGTCAAGGTCAGATAGCCCAAAAAGGGGTTAGGCTTGTCTCAACACAATGTTACTACCTCTACATGGAATATAACGTATCGTATGCATTGTATTTTTTCACTTTAATGTCTTAATGTGCATTATGAACATAAATACTTACATTGCTGTCAAAATCTTGCATCGACACGTCTCCTTTCTTTTCCAGAGAAAAGTTTAATGATCCACCAGCATCTGACAATCTATATATACATATATTTCAATCAAATATAATTCTACATTGAAAAAGATAGGTTTTGCATCCTTTTTTCATTTATTTCACTAGACTGTATATTGATATTCGATTTTAGGGAAACCATTGCAGAGAATATTGAGATCGTAAGTATAATATTCATAGAGAATTTTATCTTCATTATCATGGTGAATATTCCTTCTGTAGATCTAAGAGATCACGTACGGGTTAATCGACATGACTTCGTTACTGAGTTCTGTTAACTAATTTAATTCACGAGAATCTTAATTTCGTGCAAATCAGAAAGCTTCGATCGACGCAATAAGAAAACTATCGCCTATTGCAGTGTATCATAAGTTTGATTTTACTATTGTAACCTGTAATTCTGACAAAATTGGGTCGTCAATGAATTTAAGGTGAGAATGTCGCGAAAATGAAGGCATTTAACTGTAACAGAAACGCCAATATCATAGCCAATTCTGCTTTTAAGGAAAGCAAACAAAATTTAAATATGAAACTTTTAAGTCATTACAAAAATGAACAAAAGGATTCATTCTAGTATCGAAATATTCTTATACGGTTAATAGTAAGTATTTCTATATCAAGATTAACCTATACAACTCTTTTGTTGTATCCTTATCTGCGACTTCATCAGATTTGTCAAATTCTTCAAGTTCCTCGCTATTTTCATCCAGAAAATACTTCATGAACGCTCCCTTAAATAAATAAAAAAACATCAAAATTATACGACCTAAAGTTATGCTCCAGACACAAGTATATGCATTTGGTAAATACTCGTTAAATAATACCACATACCAATACTTGATGATGAATAGTGTAGCAATCGTGAAGCAAAGAACCCCATCTATACTGCTGACATGTCCAAAGTTGAATATTTGCAATTCTGTGATATGATGAATATACATGTATTACCTGGTACCTAATCATTATTTTATGGATATGTGAGTCATGTTGACATTTAGGGTGTAAATATTATGTAAAAGTAAATAACACTACGTTAATACCATTATGCCCACCCTCGAAAACGTAAATTTAATGATCATCTGACTTGACTTACTGAACTTCCAGAATCTTGATCAATAGTTTCAGCTTTTACGGCTTTCCCACTTCTTTCAGCTTTAAGGTTGTTCACATAAAGCAAACCCTGTAAAACACGGTACTGTTATGACTTTTGAGAGTTTTACTAAAACCACAATTTGTGTTTTGTAATATTTACGGTAATACGGACAATACAAATGGGTTGGTATATCGACAGAAGTGCATGTTTTAGAACATTTATGGTGGGTATTGCTGGTCAAATAGGAGATGCTTACTCCATCCAGGCATCTGGTTTCGTGGAGTCCCTAATTGTACACCGTATTATGTTTTGGTGTCACTGTGGTAATGCATCAATTGCTTTCCTATGTAACTCTATAACTCCTGCGATTCCAGGAGCCATTTACCAATAAAACATTTTTATAACCAGAAAGGGAAAACAGAAGAATCTGACAAAGCTGCATGGCACAAATCACCAAGGATATGCATACAAAACATGATAATAGTCAAATATACACGGAAAACATTACAAAAAGATCCGATTGTGTTGCGGTTACGATACCGAATTAGGACAGTCAATTAGAGTAACAAACGTCACTCAATTGGTGTGGCCAACCGGTTTACGGGCGCCCACCTTCCCACTCACCGCAAAAGCAGCACAATCAAAGGTCACTCATTTAAAAATTTATAAATAATCCTCCATAAAGAGAACAAGGATCAACAGGTTTCTCAAGACAAGAGGTTATAAAAGTTTTTTTTTTACACACGAAACGTTTATGGAATAATATGCTGCTATCAAAAATATGTAAGACGGCATCAACATAAGTAAACCGTGCTCTGCCCGTCTGTAAGCGAGCTCAGATCCTTTATCAATAGAAGTCCCTACTAAGACAGAGGGGACGAGGATCAGCACCTTTTCTCCTCTGAAAAGCTTTGGACAAGGCCCGTCATAGAGTCCTTAGAGTCGAAACATCAGATTCTTGCAGGTTACCTCAAGAAATATATTCCCTAAATGATCTAAATATAAATATTATGGAAGGAATCATTAGATACTATGTATAGATATTATTTTCCTAAATAATATTTTTTGACTTTAAAACATTTTTAAAACTGTGTTGATTATGTTATCTATCAACAATAACATTCCTTACCCGCATACGTTCATCCTTGTTACTTCCACGACCATTCCATTGGTATATGGTCAAGCCTACATCCAGTATATACACGTCGGTGTCGTCCAAGTTGCTGATGTTTCGTGGAATCTGAGACAACGATATCACTCGGAAGTGTTATTTCACAATTCGGGCTTTTCGTTATACAGAGTTACTTCCCATGTGGGACGGCATCTGACGTAAAACAATTCGTGGACTATCATTTCCCTGAGTTTTAGATCAGTTTCCATAGAATTTGATAACGACATAATTCTTTTACGTCAGATACCGTCTCAAATGGGAAGTAACTCTGTATAACGAAAAGATCGAATATGACCCTTAGGAATATACACAGCATAACATTGATTTGACGTTAAAAGGGAAGACAGGAGACATCTGACCAGACTATTACCAAAATCACCAAGGACATGCACATAAAACATGATAATAGCGAATGCACACAGAAAACGTCATTACAAAAATATTCCATTTTACTGCAGTTACGATACCGACTTAGGACTTTAAATTAAAGTAACAAACCTCGCTCATTTTGTGTGGTTAACCGGTTTACGGGCGCCCACCTTCCCGCTCACAGCAAAAGCGGCACAATCAAAGGACATACATTTAGAATTTATAAATAATCCTCGATATAGAGAACAAGGGTCAACAGGTATCTCAAGAGCAATTAACACAATTTATTATTAAGAATTAATGTTGATTTAATCTTTATGTCAGAAATATAATGCTAAAAAGTCTAACGTTATTCTAGAATTCATTTTACCTATGTGATTGTTAGATAAATAAAATAAATTAACGTCAGGGACGATTGGCTGTCTACCCTGAACTTTAAAGAAGAGCAACCCTGAATAAATCCTGATGTAAACATTGTCAATGTCATATAACAACAATGATAAAGAATAATCTTAATCTCTTTGAAATGTATCTACTGACAATACTCATTAAATTTGAAAATTAATTATTAAATTTCAAGTCTAAAGCATGATCACGGCATTCGCAGAAATAAATCTCCTCAAATCAAATTTTATTGGTTGCATTTTTTACATAATACCTGGATGTTTATTTATTTTATTATTGTTTATTTTATTTATTTATTTATTTATTTTTCTTTTATATTAATCAAAGATATGATTTTTAAGATTGTTGACACATATTTCTGTGTTTCCTTTATTTCGATAAAGTAAACTTTTACATGATGATTAATACATGATAGTGCGCACATATCACACATCACGTTCAGGGAAATTCGACGTAATATTATTTGATATTCCAACACCTAATACCATACCCAAACAGTACCGTAATTTATGGAACGCCTAAGCTGTCTTATAGTGAAAAAACCACAACATTATATCAATACGTCATTACATTATGTGGTTACGTCTTTATCTTATGTAAATACTTTACTACGTATTGTGTAAACATCTTTACTAAAAGTCAATATTTCAATATGTTGTGTGGAGTCTTATTTATGTTATGACAAAAGGTCTGTGTGTTATGTCATGACCCCTTTATGTTATGTCATGACCCCTTTATGTTATGTCAAAACCCCTTTATGTTATGTCAAAACCTCTTTATGTTATGTCAAAACCCCTTTATGTTATGTCAAAACCTCTTTATGTTATGTCAAAACCTCTTTATGTTATGCCAAAACCTTTCTATGGCATGTCAAAACCTCTTTATGGCATGTCAACACCTCTTTATGTTATGCCAAAACCTCTTTATGTTATGTCAAAGCCTCTTTGTTATGTCATGACCTCTGTATGTTATGTCAAAACCTATCTATGTTATGTGCAAACGACTTTATGTTATGTGAATGCTTCTTTATATTATGTTGACTTCTTTACTTATTTCAATATTTCTTTTCGTTTTGGCAATAATTACTTACGCAATGTCAAGACTTCTTTATTTTGTGTGGTGTAGAAATATCTAATGTTATATTAAACATGTAATAAACAAGATTTTGCATATGTGTGACCCAGATTGTTGAAATGTTCAATTCAAAATGGAGGAAATTTTATCAAAGTTGGGTTTTGAATTGCATATTCGTTCAAAACATCGTCGTTCATCGTATTTAATTGTTGATTTGCAGTATAAAATTTACTCAACACACCGAGTTTTTACCAACATATACTGAAATTATATTGTTTCTGGTGTCGGTCAAAACATATCCGATTTTTGATTAATTTTCAATTTATTTATTTATTTATTTATTTATTTATTTATTTATTTATTTATTTATTTATTTACTTTATATATAAAAGGGATTCTTATAATGATGTTCGCAGTGAAATAGCAGATCCAAACAATGATATTTCAGTGTATTGACATTCAAACAGACAGTCTGGGCGGAAGCAGGCAAATTGAGGACTGGAGATGAAAAGATTTAAGAAGGGCATTGGGTCGTAGAAATATAAAATATCTACATAAATATTTATATTATTTTGATCTTGGTAATACTGAGTAATTGAACCTTTGACAATAATGTTTTTTACATTTCCATGCAAAAAAAGAAAAAAAAACCGAAGTGATCGAAATTGTATACATGCACGTTCTACTTTTCAACATAGAAAGCGATGTTTAGCGGATTTTTTTATTGTTATACTTATGACGATGTATTTATATTTCATTTTAATGCCAAACATAGGATGATGTACCGTAAATATGCTAGCATTCACGTCATAATAAAATAAAAACCGGTAAAAAGTAGCATATTCAGCATATAAGGTCCCATACATCATGTTATGTAGGAAAAACGACTATTCTTTTCGTGTAAATTTCGAATAACGTCTTTCTTTTGTATCTAATTTCGCATATCTTCTGTTACAATAATACACATTTCGTTAAATCATCAACAGCTTAAAAAAGTCTTAAATTTACGGTGGTTACATGTACATTGGGAAAGGGGGGGGGGTGTATCAGATCGTTTGCGAGTTATCGAATTCCGTCTGGCTATCCCTTAATTTATATTCGTTTTTATGATAATTGTTGTTGGCTTCGTTGGTAGAATGATTTCAATGGTCGAATGTTTAGACATTTACATGGCTTCCACTACCGGTAATAAATAATTCCACGGCGGTATCTGCACACAGTATTGTAACACACTAGAGCTTGTATACTATCCATATTTCACTTGAAATATAGAAACCCGGGTTTATTTGTCTTTTAAATTTCTTATATATGTTCACCAAGGTAGAATATATTTATTACAGGATTCATATGGACGATACACCGTTACATTGTTAACATTTTCTATTTTATAAAAATTGCGATAAGCGTTAATTCATTTTCAACACAACATATGCTACTTGAAAAGGTTCTTGCATGCACGTTTCTCCAACATTTGAAAATTCCCTATGCACATTTCTCCAACATTTCAAGCTCAGCCAGACAATAGAACTGTTATTAGTATAATTAATAGTGTTTTTATAACGATATCGCTAATACCTGTACGATGCAAGAACAAATTTTGCAAAAGGTTTTGATTTAATACATTGATATTTTTAAATTTTTTATTTACTTAATCCTTGATTTTTTAAAATATTACCTTATTAATTTACACGTACGTTTTGGTGGGTTGGGTACGTTTTGACCAAAACATTGGGTACGTTTTGACCAAATCTGGGTACGTTTTGACCAAATCTGGGTACGTTTTGGTTGGGTACGTTTTGGCATGGGTACGTTTTGACCTGCACCCGACAGCCGTGGATGCGGAATCCTGATCATTAAAATGTTTATGATAAAGAACTTGCTCGACATAAAGAAATGACACAACATAAAGACGTCTTGGCATAACATAAAGACGTTTTACCATAACAAAAAGGGATCTTGACATAACATAAGAGAATTTTGACAGAGCATGGAGAGGTTTTGATAAAACATTAAGGGGTTTTGACATAACATTAAGGGGTTTTGACATAACATAGAGAGGTTTTGACATAACATAACGAGGTCACGACATAACATAAAGACATTTTGTCATAACATAAATGGGCCTTGACATGCCATAAAGAGGTTTTGACATAACATTAAGAGGTTTTGACATGTCATAAAGAGGATTGACATAACATAAAGAGGTTTTGACATAACATAAAGAGGTTTTGACATAACATAAAGGGGTTCTGACATAACATAAAGACATTTTGTCATAACATATATGGGCCTTGACATGCCATAAAGAGGTTTTGACATAACATAAAAAAGTTTTGACATGCCATAAAGAGGTTTTGACATAACATAAGAGGTTTTGACATAACATAAAGGGGTTTTGACATAACATAAAGGGGTTTTGACATAACATAAAGGGGTTCTGACATAACATAAAGACATTTTGTCATAACATATATGGGCCTTGACATGCCATAAAGAGGTTTTGACATAACATCGAAAAGTTTTGACATGCCATAAAGAGGTTTTGACATAACATAAAGAGGTTTTGACATAACATAAAGAGGTTTTGACATAACAAAGAGGTTTTGACATAACATAAAGGGGTTTTGACATAACATAAAGAGGTTTTGACATAACATAAAGGGGTTTTGACATAACCTAAAGAGGTTTTGACATAACATAAAGGGGTTTTGACATAACACACAGACCTTTTGTCATAACATAAATAAGACTCCACACAACATATTGAAATATTGACTTTTAGTAAAGATGTTTACACAATACGTAGTAAAGTATTTACATAAGATAAAGACGTAACCACATAATGTAATGACGTATTGATATAATGTTGTGGCTTTCTACACTATAAGACAGCTTAGGCGTTCCATAGTAATTCCTCCAATTTCTCAGCAATAACTCTTTTCATTTGAAATGTAGGAGCATAGGAATAGGACATGGGAGAGGGGGAGGTAAACGGATACGGACAATCCCTTTTTCAGAAAAGGGCGGGGGTTTATTGACTTGTACCATCCCCCTACTTAGTAAAGAAAGTTTTCATCCAAGTATGAAGTTATCATATAAAAATGCCCTTTTTTGTTAGTATTACTTAATTACATGTAGTTCAGAACAGTTATAAATTGCCTTTTCATTTATCATGATTAAACATTCTAAGTTATTGATTATAAGTTAAGCACTTTAAATATATTCCAGAAATCCAAGTTGTGCCCTATCATTTTGATTATAAGTAAATTCCAAGCTGTGCCCGACCACTCTAATTGTGCCCCATCATTTTGATTATAAGTAAATTTCAAGCTGTGCCCGACCACTCTAATTGTGCCCCATCATTTTGATTATAAGTAAATTCCAAGCTGTGCCCGACCACTCTAACTGTGCCCCATCATTTTGATTATAAGTAAATTCCAAGCTGTGCCCGACCACTCTAATCCAGATTTTCCAGTTTCCAGAGTGAGTGGCGCGGACAGTAGATTAAAAATAAGAGTTCTCAGTTGTGTTCCATCACTTTGATTGTAAATAAGCGTTCCAAGTTGTGCCTCACAACTTTGATATAGTGCACATTTTTTACAGAGGCAGATGTTCCCAGCCCATACCATTAGAATATTGGTACAATAGTAGTGCACAATGTATATAGAGGCAGATGTTTCCAGTCCATATCATTATAATATTGGTATACTAGTAATGTACATTGTTTATAGAGGCAGATGTTCCCAGTCCATACAATTAGAATATTGGTACAATAGTAGTGCACATTGTTTATAGGAGCAGATGTTCCCAGCCCATACCATTAGAATATTGGTATACTACTAGTACACATTGATTATAGAGGCAGATATTCCCAGTCCATTTCATTAGAATATTGGTATACTAGTAGTGCACATTGTTTATAGAGGGAGATGTTCCCAGTCTATCCCATTAGAATATTGGTATACTAGTAGTGTACATTGCTGATAGAGGTAAGTGTTCCCTGCCATACCATTAGAATATTGGTTTACTAGTAGAGCACATTGTTTATAGCGGCAGACGTTCCCAGTTCATATCATTAGACTATTGGTATGCTAGTAGTACACACTGTTTATAGAGGTAGGTGTTCCCTGTCATACCATTAGAATATTGGTATACTAGTAGAGCACATTGTTTATAGCGGCAGACGTTCCCAGTTCATATCATTAGACTATTGGTATGCTAGTAGTACACACTGTTTATAGAGGTAGGTGTTCCCTGTCATACCATTAGAATATTGGTATACTAGTAGAGCACATTATTTATAGAGGCAGATGTTCCCAGTTCATATCATTAGACTATTGGTATGCTAGTAGTACGCATTGTTTATAGAGGTAGGTGTTCCCTGTCCATACCATCAGAATATTGGAATTCTAGTAGTGCACATTTTCCCCGAGGGAGATGGTCCCAGTCCATACCATTAAAATAGTGATATACTAGTAGTGCAGGGGTTAGACTTGGTGTATTGGTTAAGCGCTTGGCTTATGGCGCCGATGATCCGGGTTGCGCCACTCTGTTGAAGAGGTTGGTAATCCCCTGCTTCCATGTCGCGATATAACTTATATATTGTTGAAAGCGACGTAAAACACCAATCAATAAACCAACAACTCGTAGTGCACATTGTTTATAGAGGCAGACGTTCCCAGTCCATACCATTAGAATATTGGTATACATGTATTAGTAGTGCACAATGTATATAGAGGCAGATGTTACCAATCCAAACTATTATAATATTGGAATACAAGTAGTGCACAATGTATATAGAGGCAACGCTTCCCAGTTCATACCATTAGAATATTGGTATACAAGTAGTGCACAATGTATATAGAGGCAAGGCTTCCCAGTCTATACCATTAGAATATTGGTATATATGTAGCGTCCACTGTTTATAGAGACAGATGTTCCCAGTTCAGAATAATTTAGTTGTAATTGAATGCTGGTACATTTCTACCTCTGAAAGTTATCTAATAAGCCAACACAATCATTTAACCAATTGATATGATTATCTGCCAAACCAAAACAATTATCTGCCAACATCAAGATAATTATCTGCCGAAATCTAAATAATCATTGAAATGGTTATCAGACAAGTGAATATAGTTGTATTTCATAACATGATAATAATCTAACCAGTCGACATTATTATCTGACAAGTCGACATAATTATCAGACAAGTCGATATAATTATCTGACAAGTTGATATAATTATCCGAAAAGTTGATATAATTATCTGAAAAGTCGACATAATTATCTAACAAGTCGACATAATTATCTGAAAAGTTGACATAATTATGTGACAAGTCGACATAATTATCTGACAAGTTGATATAATTATCTGACAAGTTGATATAATTATATGACAAATTGACATAATTATCTGACAAGTCGATAAAATTATCTGACAAGTTGATATAATTATCTGACAAGTTGATATAATTATCTAACAAGTTGATATAATTATCTGATAAGTAGGCTGTAAGGAATACCAACATAAGATTGTATCTGTTTCAAGAAAACAAAGTTTGTCGTTACCTCTTTTACAGTAACTTTTCTGCGGCCGCCATGTAGATGGAGCAATCGTGGAATATAATTTACCGGGGTAACATGGTTAAATCCACTCTCTGCCCCGCCTTTTAGATAGCTGGAAATGGGAGAAATTATGCAAACCAAAACACAAAGCAAGGAGGCGCTACTCGTGAAAGGGGATAGCTGTGGTTCGTACATGTATCACATGGACTAAGAACAATGCTCCAGCTACATGCTTTACTTTTATCTTTATGTATAATAAACATGCTATAAACAAACATAGAGAGACAACATACAAAGACAATATGGTCACCTATTTAACAAGTGATGTATTAAAACCTCTATAAAATCTATACATTAAGGCACTATCCATTTGATTTGGAGTGAGATATTGGTTAATGTATGTGTATATAAAATTCAACTTACTCGTAATGAGAATAAATACTATGCCTCTGAATATTTCGGGGAACAGTGGTAAGAGGTTAGACGCCTAAAGACAGTCAATAGTGGTAAGAAAAAATAAGCTTCGTCTAGATACCATAATTATGTAATTATAAAAAGAATAACCCATCCACAGGAATCATATTCGTGACATTCTGGAAATACGAGAAAAATACAAGAATAAATGTTTACGGACATTATCCCCGAGCTAAAGTACATTGATGCCAAGAAAGAGATAAGGCAGGTAAAAGTAGAAAAAAAAAAGATAGGACTAGTTAATGCAGTTAAAAGTGGAAGTAGGTAATATAACTTAAAGAAAAACTGGTGAGTGGTATTACTACTTTATGTTATCAAATGTAGTAAAAGGTAAAATAATTTAAGGCTGAATGCCTTAAATTATTTTACCTCTTGGTAAGAGGTAAGACTACGTACACATGTAAGGCAATCAAACGTTGCAAGAGGTAAGATTACTTCCAGCAGTCAAAGTAGATAAGTAAAACGTGAAACTTCGTCAGACAGTTGTAAGTAAAAAGAGATAAGACTCTTCTTTAAGGCAGTCAAAAGTGATAAGAAATGAGGCACCATAGGACAGCAAAGTGTGGTGAGAAGTAACACTACTTAAGATAGTTAAAAGTGGTAAGAGATTAGACGTCTAAAGGCAGCCAATAGTGGTAAGAGTTAAGACTACTTAAGGCAGTCAAAAGTGGTAAGTAAGAGGTAAGACAAATTTGTGAGGAGGTAAGACAATCCAAAGTGTTTACATATTAAGCGGACATCTTTCTGGAACTACACGACATTGATGCCAGGTAAATGATAAGGCAGATAAATGTGGTAGGAGGTTAAGGTACTTAAGGCAGTCTAAAAAGTAAAAGTTAACACTAGATAAGGCAAAATTGGTAAGTACATGGTATGACAACTTAAAACGGTAAAACTTAATAAATGGACAGTGCCAAAACGTCGATAATCAAACAATGATGAGATCAGGTGCGATACTGGGAAGCATCTCCTGCAAGCTGGCCATTTGAATGTTCTTAGTCCATATGGGATTCAATGATCGTATACTTCTAGCATGCAACGGTTATTCCCATGACATTTAAAACTCTATACCTCCTTTACAGTTACTCCTGATTTGTTTCCATGGAAATGGAATAACCTGGGTGAATACTGTTCCGGTTTAACCCTATTAAATCCAGTATCCGCCCCTCCATGTAAATATCTATGATAGATGTATATTGAAAAACAATGCTTAAAGTGAAGAAGCAGCTTTACGTATAGATTTGTAAATAATATAAAATGTAACAATATCGTGGTACACCAGGATGTCCAATGAGGTTCGCAGAAAATGTATCCCTTATCAACCCTAAAATTGTGAATAAACATGTAGATCTACGTTGGTATAAAATATCCTGATGTGCTTATGACAATGAGTTTACATAAATGTGAAGCTTATTTATAATTTGAGGGCTGATACCGGATGCCAACTAAGATCTAACTGCTTATTCACAATTTTAGGGTTAATTAGGCATATATTTTCGTAATTGCGAACCTGTATATGTGTGAGAATGACGACTGGCAAGCTGTAAATGTGGTCCAGATTTGTCATTGGATCCTAATGTATCTATCTGAAAATAGTGCCACATTCGAGTATTCAATTTTTATGCTTATACAATTTGCCTTTAAGTCAGACTATTGTGAGACTGCAAGTTTTACGGAACATCCTGGTGTTGTATTGTGTGAAGTGGAGGTATCCAGTACGATTTTATAATGAAATATTTAATCGTATACATGTCCTGGGGTAATATTCTTGATGTACGATTCGTACTATAAAGTATCCCTAAAGTATTCAAAATCTGAATTAAACACCATTGTTAAAATATTTTGAAGGTCATTAAGTTTATAGGATGACCACAACAAAATGTCACGTATTCACTGACCTCGCAGTGTTGTAGTTGACTGTATTAAGATAATAGCTTTTTGAATATGCGTGATAACCTTGACCTTTGAACTGTATTCCTTGACCTCCCGGTTATGTATCAATATTAGTGTTGTGAAACGTAATAAATTCTCGTTTTACATGTATAAATTTGAAACTTCGAAAAGAGCTTGAATTTAAGTGACGGCATTGAAGTATGACGTAAGAGCTTGGACTTACGTGACGGCCTTGAAGTATGACCTAAATAATTTAGACTCGTGCTCCTGGACCTCCCGATGCTGTATTGGAACGTCATTCAAGTAGGTGTCCAGCTCGACCGTTTTATAGGCCGCTGTGCCGTATTCGTCCTGTCAAAGACAAGCAAATGACATCTCCGGATATATTACTATTTTCATTATGCATTTACTCTGAAATAATAGCTGATCGTATTCACCCAAAACCAGTTATGGTTTTACTCTAAAAAAAGATCATGGATTTATCCTGCTGAATTATGGATTACCCTAATACGGTCAGGGAGTCGGCGTAGCACAGACTGTAATGTACTTGATCTCTAAGAAAAGAGGTCCCCGAGTTCTATCTTTCCATATCATTATTTTGATGTATTGCGACCATGGATTTTGTGTTTGTACCTTATAATGATTATTTTAATGACAAGTAATTATTCGGAACACGAATTTTTTCATAATATGTTTAGCTCAACTTGTATTTGTCACTGGACAAATAAAGACTAAAATGTAACATGTTAAACAATGTCTGAATGTTCTATTGTTCGCGCAATAAATCGCATCGTTTAGTAGAAACTAAGTAAAATACGAAATTAATGACATTGTAGGGACAAACCACTATTAATATTGTCGTGGCGTGTCACAGTGGTACTCATACATGTAACTACACATGTACATACCATGGTGGCCATCTATTGATTCCCCGGAAGTCAGTGGTGAGACCAGGTGATTAGAAAGCTTCTCCCTTTCAACTAACCTCATCCACCGTAAATTACCAAAACACATAGATGATACGACAATAGTTTAATTTAAGAAAGAAATTTGGATTATGCATACGTCATCTAGAGCGTTCCTAGAGAATATTTCTCTATTATTACATGATAAATTTATTTTTTCAATGTGCCTTGAATCCTTTTGAATGTTCAATTATTCCGTTAAAGGTAATTTTTTTTTTTCAAATTTGCTTTTGTTTCGTAAAATCAGATGAAATTGGAAAATCATATCAGTTCAGATAGAACGCATTTCATTGCCATTGGATAAGAACTTTTAACTTTTAAACAATCAGATTTACCTTTTTAACACACCTTTCGGCTTACTGTCAGGTGACATTAGGATTTTATAAAATGAGTACAGAGTGAGTTAAGGACATGCCCGGCTCGCAAAACTCAGTTGATAACAAGAAAGATAACTCTAATTTAGTCAGGAATATTGTTAATACAGTTTTTCTCTGTCTTTTCACCGGAAAGGTGAATTGATTTTATGTGTTGAAATTCGGTGAAGTAACAGAATTTAGTATTACAGATTTGATAGAAGATTTTTAATAACAGAGCATTCTTAGAAATTTTTGAGACATTTTATTTGAATTATTGAGAATCGAATTAGAGAACTCTTACATGATTTCCTGAGGTAAAATTAGAGAACAAATTTTCTTTGATTTTGATAGGATATTTTTAAAGCAAAGAATTGATTTTGTTAGAATCGACTTATCTTTGAAGATTATATACCTTTAATTTTGAGCAAACTTATGGAACTGTTATTATGTCCATTGTAGGATTTGATTTAGTTATCGTTGAATTTATACCTGTTTTATCCCGGAAATACCGAGTTTGTTATCAATAAATTATTATACCTGAGCGATTTATGTGTATTTTCCACAGCCACACTGGTCTACCACTACACATGTATACATACTAGTGCAGAGTATTATCTTTTAGATATGCAGTCATTCTGTGTTATTCTCTCTCAGACTGTTGAAGTTTAACATGAGGGTTACAGGTCAAACGCACTTAACTCTTTTCGGGATTTATTTCTATTGTTTCGGCCTAACACCTGATCGGTAAGAATGGCATGCTGACAGCTAGCGGGTAACCTACCTGTGTACTGTATTTGCCGATCCAGAAATGAACGTCGTAGAGAAGTGCATCGGAATCTTCTTTCTTGTATGTCTACAACGTTAGTATATATTGTTTAAGACAGACCATAAGTCTGTGTATTACTCTGTAGCCTGAATATGAAGATTCTGTATCTTTAGCTAGAGTACTTAAGGTAACAACGTGTATGGAAAACGTATTTTTCGTTAACTAACAACACCTGATAATGACGTCAGTCATCAAAAACACAATGGTTGTCAAAGTTTGCAAATGAAATTGGTTTTTATCGACGAAAGAAGTACAGAATGATTTTAGAGTTGAGGTGTCAACCAAAGAGTAAGTCCGATATGAACCATGTGAAACATAATATGGACCTACACTCGAGTAACAGTGGTTAGTAAGTGGAACATAGACCATTAAAATAAGAACGGGAATATGCGACAAGAGCAGTAAGTATTGGATATCTAAGTAAGTAGGCCTACACATGATACATACATTGAGTATGATATAGGAATCACCGTCAAAGAACTTGCCATAATCCTCCAATGGCCATGTGGTCACTTTAAATTTCTGAAAAAAGGTATATATTATTATATATTGAATGATATTCACTATTCACATTTGAACTGCATTCAAATAAATTATTTGAAAGTGAACTAAGTTTAATCATACACATTTTGTTATATTTATCATCACTAAGAACAAATGAAGCAAAACAAGCACCATTTGCTGTTGTCAGGTTTCGTAAAACTATCTAGAACACTGGCCCCCGTACTTAGTGATGGCTTACCACTATTCTCCATATCTGTAACCCGGGGGCTTTCCCAGCAGTCCGCCATGCTTTCTCCTGTTCAGCACTTTCCTCTGTGACAAAAGATAAACTCAAGATATACTCGCATATTACACATTTCTAATGGTGATTAAAAGATTCGACATAATCGAAGCCATATCATGTCCTGTTTTAGTTTCATCAGAATTTCCTAAAATATCTTTCAAATCATTTTTAAATGCCTTTTGATTCTTCAAGCATGCTCAAATAAATTTTCACTAATTATATTTGTCTTTTTTCACTCTTTGATTCTGCTACGTATACCTCTCTTCAAAACCTCTACATGGGATACCCCAAAACCTCTCAATGTGCAACATACCAATGACGACTATGTAATAATTTTGTCTCAATATAATTTTTCAAAAAGCAAGATTATTTTGTACAGAAATTTACTATCAAATTTAAATGGACATGCAACAGGGTGCAGAGACTTAGGTTTTACATAGTATTAATAGGTAAGTATAATAAAGTACATAAATAAGTTTAACATTGTATATAGAGTTAGCTATAACAAAGTACAAAGAGATAATCAAGTTTAAAACGTTCACAAGACCATAACTGGAAAACAATGCATGTATATATATTTAATACATTAAATTTATATACACGTATTGTTTATATATATATATATATATATATATATATATATATATATATATATATATATATATATATATATATATATATATATATAAAAGCACAGCTAAGCGATAACGATACTAAAACAATTAAAAAATTGCCAAATTTTCGAAGCAATCTGCTTTTTCTTCAGGACACACACACACACTCACACAAATATAAAGACACGAAAAGAAAGATAGAAAATATATACAAAGCACTAGTCTAATAAAAACTGGTTTTTCCAATTGGCTACATATTGAGCGTTTCTCTATGCGCTATCTAATAGGAAATGAGCCAAACACAAGCCGACAGCTTGCTTACAGGTCAAGTGGCGCCCCCTAAAATGTATTTGCATTGACCTACTGAAGGTAATTAGACTAGGTGATAAGAAGTTATAGATAGAAGGACAAAGAAAATAAATAACAGAAATAAATGGGAGTGAAAAACAAATAAGTGATAAAATAAGTAAGTACAAAAAAAAAAAAAAAAACTGTCAAGACAAGTGGTAATATTGGATGGCGAGTTACATGACAAGTATAAAGACACGGATTCCTATCGTCTGTCCATACCAAACCCTACCCAAAAATGGGCGTCTCCACAAAAGATACGGTGTTTGGGACAAACAGACGCAGACTGCTCTATTTCATAATATAGGATGCTGGTGTCAATACTTCTTGTTCATCAAAAGGACATCTGACACTTTGTTTAGACCGCTTGGTTCTATAGTGTGAAGCCTATGTTGCCAAAAGCCCTCTTTCGCCACTCGGTCATCTACTGTCCACATCGCACTATGGTCAATGGCCACAACAATCATGTCCTCCCAAGAATGGTTGTCCATGTTAAAATGCTTGGCTACTGGCAGATGCATTTTCTTGGTTTTGATGGACGACCTATGGTTGTTCACTCGCATGTTCAAAGCATCTTCTGTTTCCCCAACATACTGTTTTTTACACACCTTGCATGTGATAAGGTAAACCACATTTTTGGATTTACAGGAGAGTTTATCCAAAATCTTGTACTCCTTACCGGTTACAGAACTTTTGAAGGTGGATGTAGTGTCTGAGTGGGGGCACAGCTTGCAGCGTTTGTCATTGCATGTTGTGAACGAACCAATTGGTCGTGGATTGTCAAGCCTTGATCTGACTACATGATCTTTAATACTTTTAGGCTTTCTGTAGGCAACCATAGGAGGTGATGGGATGGCCTTCGCCATACGTTTGGAATTGTGGAGGGTAGGCAGGTGCTTGCGTAGGATTGTAGATAGGCCTTGCAAAGCTGGGTGGAAGGTGATGACTAAAGGTATTCTGGGGGCAGTGTCCTTAGTTTTGTATTTCAGCAAATCTGCTCTACTGGTTGACATGGCATTGGAGATAGCTTTGTCAACGGAGTTCTTATTATACCCTCTGTGGCAAAGTCTCTGTTTGAGTTCTGAACTCCTCGTCTTATATAAGTCATCAGTAGAGCATATTCGTCGTAATCTGGTGGACAAACTTTTAGGAATACCTTTGAAGACATGGGGCGGATGACAACTGTCCGGTCTAAGGTAGAGGTGTGCATCTGTAGGTTTGGTGAACAAGTCAAAAGTGATGTTTCCGTTGCACAGAGTGGATCTGGTGTCCAGGAAGACATTGGTGGTTTCTGAGATATCGGCAGTGAACTTTATGGAGGGATGAAAGTTGTTGGCAAAATTAATAAATTCATCAAGTTTTTCTCTACCTGCTGTCCATTTCATTTCAATATCATCAATAAAACGGAGTCAGCTCATGGGTTTGGTTGGGGCTTGGCTGAGGAGTCTTTTTTCTAACTCACCCATGAAAATGTTAGCATAGGAGGGCGCCATCTTTGTTCCCATGGATGTACCATTGACTTGCAGGTAATGCTCTCCGTTGAACATAAAGTTGTTAAGTTTCAGTGTATGTTCCAGGAGCTTTACCAGGGATTCAGTGGAGGGCGTTTTGGTTTTCCTGGAATCCCATACCTTTCTACAAGCCTCTATCCCTTCGTCGTGAGGGATATTGGTATATAGAGAGGTGACATCCATAGTCACAAGAAGGGTACCGGGGGGTAAGTTAGTGCTGGGTGTTTTATTGATGTAATCCGTTGTATCTTGGAGATAGGATGGTAATTGTACAACGTGAGGACGCAAGTGGTAGTCTAAAAACTGCGATATTTTCTCAGTGGGGTGGCCGATAGCGCTGACAATGGGACGACCAGGAATGCCTTCCTTGTGGATTTTAGGTAGCAGGTAAAATTGACCCGACCTGGGATTTTCAGGACAAAGGTAGTCTGTTGTGTCATTGTCAATCTCACCTGCCTCGCACATCTTAAGCAAATCGGAAGTTATAGTTTTGGCAAATTCAAATGTAGGGTCCATGTCGAGTCTCTTGTAGAAAGAGGAACAAGAGAGTTGTTTATTGGCTTCCGTAATGTAGTCGGATCTATTCAAAACTACTACAGTAGATCCTTTATCGGCCTTTTTAATGACTATGGAGTCGTTGTCTTTTAGGCTTTGCAAACACTTTCTCTCGTTCCGATCTAAATTGTCTTTGGCACGACACGGTTTTGAACACAGCAGTTTTTCTACATCATCTTCAACTGCATCGATATAGGCCTCCAAGGCTCCACATTTGCTGGGTCCGGGTTCCCACGTGCTTTTCTTTGCAAAGGGATTGGGCTTATAGTTCTCAGACCTGTCACAATCCTCCTCATCCGAACCGGAGTCTTCTTCTATGGCATCTTGTTTTTTGTTGCGTCGACTGAAATATTCCTTCAAGCGCAGACGTCGAAAAAAGGCACGAACATCTTCTCTGACCGCCCTTTCATTAATATCTCTCGGAATAGGGCAGAAAGAGAGTCCCCTAGAGAGAAGCTTCTTGTCACTATCTGACAAAGGAAAATCAGAGAGATTAAGAACCTCTCTTTTATCCTCTTGGGCGACACACGGAGCACTAGGGGTAGATCTCCTGTGCTTACCTCGACGTTTAAAACGTCTATTGCGGCTACCCTTGCCGGAACTCTGCGGGACGCTAGGTGGGCCATTCGTGGATGGTACATAGGTAATTCCATCACGGGCAAATTTCTTTTGCTGTTTCTGAAGAAGCTGGTTTGACAATTTGGTATTGTAATGTTGGATGATCTGTCCACTGGTGATAAAATCATCATTGCTGAGTCTGTTAGAAAGTATCTCAGTAGATTTGTGGATTTTCGTGTCTTTATATTTGTGTGAGTGTGTGTGTTCTGAAGAGGAAGCAGATTGCTTCGAAAATTTGGCAATTTTTTAATTGTTTTAGTATCGTTATCGCTTACCTGTGCTTTTATATTGACCCCTTTTTCTCGAGCGATTTGCATTAACCTTCATTGAGGTTGATCCGATACTTATGAATAGTGAATGTTGTTACAATTTCCTTTTTTGTGCTTTTATATTATCTATTTATTGTAACTTTGCATCCCTCTGGGATCCGTTCCTATTTAGTGTAACCTTATGTTCGTTTCCTGTATGTGTGTTGTGTGTGTATGTTTTTCCCTCTTTCCCTTCCCTTTAACCCTTCTAGTGCTTCCCTTTATTAGTGCTTCCTTTTATTTGTTTTCCATTCTTTTTCCCTTTTGCTTTTGTAGTTATATTTTCTTTTTCAACTTCGACCCTTATGGCATACAAATCTGACCTCGGGTTCAAAACGCTGAAGTCCTCACACGAGAGGTTTTTGAAAACCAGCCACAGAATTTCCAACTGCTCGACCTACTTAGCCAATAAACAAGTTCCCAAGGGACTCCATATCAAGCTGCATCCCAACATTGGAAACACTGGTGATAGATTCAACAAGAGATGGGCAGAAATCCTCCATAACTGCTCGTCAAAGCTTCTTGACCTATGTTTAAGTGCTGACCGTAGCAAACTCAGTAGAATTCAAAATACAATCCACAAATCTACTGAGATACTTTCTAACAGACTCAGCAATGATGATTTTATCACCAGTGGACAGATCATCCAACGTTACAATACCAAATTGTCAAACCAACTTCTTCAGAAACAGCAAAAGAAATTTGCCCGTGATGGAATTACCTATGTACCATCCACGAATGGCCCACCTAGCGTCCCGCAGAGTTCCGGCAAGGGTAGCCGCAATAGACGTTTTAAACGTCGAGGTAAGCACAGGAGATCTACCCCTAGTGCTCCGTGTGTCGCCCAAGAGGATAAAAGAGAGGTTCTTAATCTCTCTGATTTTCCTTTGTCAGATAGTGACAAGAAGCTTCTCTCTAGGGGACTCTCTTTCTGCCCTATTCCGAGAGATATTAATGAAAGGGCGGTCAGAGAAGATGTTCGTGCCTTTTTTCGACGTCTGCGCTTGAAGGAATATTTCAGTCGACGCAACAAAAAACAAGATGCCATAGAAGAAGACTCCGGTTCGGATGAGGAGGATTGTGACAGGTCTGAGAACTATAAGCCCAATCCCTTTGCAAAGAAAAGCACGTGGGAACCCGGACCCAGCAAATGTGGAGCCTTGGAGGCCTATATTGATGCAGTTGAAGATGATGTAGAAAAACTGCTGTGTTCAAAACCGTGTCGTGCCAAAGACAATTTAGATCGGAACGAGAGAAAGTGTTTGCAAAGCCTAAAAGACAACGACTCCATAGTCATTAAAAAGGCCGATAAAGGATCTACTGTAGTAGTTTTGAATAGATCCGACTACATTATGGAAGCCAATAAACAACTCTCTTGTTCCTCTTTCTACAAGAGACTCGACATGGACCCTACATTTGAATTTGCCAAAACTATAACTTCCGATTTGCTTAAGATGTGCGAGGCAGGTGAGATTGACAATGACACAACAGACTACCTTTGTCCTGAAAATCCCAGGTCGGGTCAATTTTACCTGCTACCTAAAATCCACAAGGAAGGCATTCCTGGTCGTCCCATTGTCAGCGCTATCGGCCACCCCACTGAGAAAATATCGCAGTTTTTAGACTACCACTTGCGTCCTCACGTTGTACAATTACCATCCTATCTCCAAGATACAACGGATTACATCAATAAAACACCCAGCATTAACTTACCCCCCGGTACCCTTCTTGTGACTATGGATGTCACCTCTCTATATACCAATATCCCTCACGACGAAGGGATAGAGGCTTGTAGAAAGGTATGGGATTCCAGGAAAACCAAAACGCCCTCCACTGAATCCCTGGTAAAGCTCCTGGAACATACACTGAAACTTAACAACTTTATGTTCAACGGAGAGCATTACCTGCAAGTCAATGGTACATCCATGGGAACAAAGATGGCGCTCTCCTATGCTAACATTTTCATGGGTGAGTTAGAAAAAAGACTCCTCAGCCAGGCCCCAACCAAACCTATGAGCTGACTCCGTTTTATTGATGATATTGAAATGAAATGGACAGCAGGTAGAGAAAAACTTGATGAATTTATTAATTTTGCCAACAACTTTCATCCCTCCATAAAGTTCACTGCCGATATCTCAGAAACCACCAATGTCTTCCTGGACACCAGATCCACTCTGTGCAACGGAAACATCACTTTTGACTTGTTCACCAAACCTACAGATGCACACCTCTACCTTAGACCGGACAGTTGTCATCCGCCCCATGTCTTCAAAGGTATTCCTAAAAGTTTGTCCACCAGATTACGACGAATATGCTCTACTGATGACTTATATAAGACGAGGAGTTCAGAACTCAAACAGAGACTTTGCCACAGAGGGTATAATAAGAACTCCGTTGACAAAGCTATCTCCAATGCCATGTCAACCAGTAGAGCAGATTTGCTGAAATACAAAACTAAGGACACTGCCCCCAGAATACCTTTAGTCATCACCTTCCACCCAGCTTTGCAAGGCCTATCTACAATCCTACGCAAGCACCTGCCTACCCTCCACAATTCCAAACGTATGGCGAAGGCCATCCCATCACCTCCTATGGTTGCCTACAGAAAGCCTAAAAGTATTAAAGATCATGTAGTCAGATCAAGGCTTGACAATCCACGACCAATTGGTTCGTTCACAACATGCAATGACAAACGCTGCAAGCTGTGCCCCCACTCAGACACTACATCCACCTTCAAAAGTTCTGTAACCGGTAAGGAGTACAAGATTTTGGATAAACTCTCCTGTAAATCCAAAAATGTGGTTTACCTTATCACATGCAAGGTGTGTAAAAAACAGTATGTTGGGGAAACAGAAGATGCTTTGAACATGCGAGTGAACAACCATAGATCGTCCATCAAAACCAAGAAAAAGCATCTGCCAGTAGCCAAGCATTTTAACATGGACAACCATTCTTGGGAGGACATGATTGTTGTGGCCATTGACCATAGTGCGATGTGGACAGTAGATGACCGAGTGGCGAAAGAGGGCTTTTGGCAACATAGGCTTCACACTATAGAACCAAGCGGTCTAAACAAAGTGTCAGATGTCCTTTTGATGAACAAGAAGTATTGACACCAGCATCCTATATTATGAAATAGAGCAGTCTGCGTCTGTTTGTCCCAAACACCGTATCTTTTGTGGAGACGCCCATTTTTGGGTAGGGTTTGGTATGGACAGACGATAGGAATCCGTGTCTTTATACTTGTCATGTAACTCGCCATCCAATATTACCACTTGTCTTGACAGTTTGTTTTTTTTTTGTACTTACTTATTTTATCACTTATTTGTTTTTCACTCCCATTTATTTCTGTTATTTATTTTCTTTGTCCTTCTATCTATAACTTCTTATCACCTAGTCTAATTACCTTCAGTAGGTCAATGCAAATACATTTTAGGGGGCGCCACTTGACCTGTAAGCAAGCTGTCGGCTTGTGTTTGGCTCATTTCCTATTAGATAGCACATAGAGAAACGCTCAATATGTAGCCAGTTGAAGAAACCAGTTTTATTAGACTAGTGCTTTGTATATATTTTCTATCTTTCTTTTCGTGTCTTTATATTTGTGTGAGTGTGTGTGTGTGTCCTGAAGAAAAAGCAGATTGCTTCGAAAATTTGGCAATTTTTTGTTTTAGTATCGTTATCGCTTACCTGTGCTTTTATATTGACCCCTTTTTCTCGAGCGATTTGCATTAACCTTCATTGAGGTTGATCCGATACTTATGAATAGTGAATGTTGTTATAATTTCCTTTTTTGTGCTTTTATATATATATATATATATATATATATATATATATATATATATATATATATATATATATATATATATATATATATATATATATATATATATTGTTTCTCAGCATCGGAACCAAACACTATTCATTGTTCACTTGTTTCTCAGTATCTAAACCAAACATTACTCACTTTCACTTGTTTCTCAGTATCTAAACCAAACACTATTCACTTTTCACTTGTTTCTCAGTATCGGAACCAAACACTACTCACTTTTCACTTGTTTCTCAGTATCGGAACCAAACAAAGCCAGATTTGAATCTTTCCAGTCGTACTGCTTCTGCTTACGTAAACCTAAATGGAGAATAATAATCGCTGGTAGATGGCTAATCTAACAAAAATTACACGTAACAGAATTCATTAATTAATATTCTATATAATATTGCCATAACAGAGGTGTCAGTTTGAGAGCTAATATAAATATTTATTGTAAGATAGATTGGTTGAATATTTTGTGTGAACGAATTTTATTATCTCGTGGCTATGAGATAAGCAATCAATAAAGTAGAATAATTGAAAAATAGTGAATGATAGAGAAATGCTAATTCAGAATTTGTGGAGGAAATTGACAAGAGATTATGAAGTTCCTCATTCTCTGAATTGTATCATTATGTCGTTCCAAGGAGAAGAAAACTTTTGGGAAAGAATTGATAACCCGTGCACAAAAGATAACTTGTGTTACAACATAATTTTTTCATAACTCAGGCGCGCGTGATCAATATAATTTCCGTCTCCTTTGTGCTTCCATAATCTCAGACATGCATTTTTGAAATATCTTATAGAAACCTACGGCATATCACCCTACCTCGTGTCTGGTTCCTAAGGCCTATGAATGTCCTCTTGGTTCGTTGTTATGAGTATCATAGCTCAAGTGACCTTCGCATTTAACATTATTTAACGCCAAACCCATGTAATTTACGTCTCATGACCTGGCTGATATTTCTCTCGGAACAGTCGGAGACACCATAAACCAAGAGAAAGGTTTCCCTTGCAATTCACCGCGCCAAGAATGGAACCAAGATCAGACAGAAAGAGCGAAGTTAATTTCAGTTTATTTATTTTGTGACGACCTGTACATGAATATTAAACAACTTGGTAAGTTTAAAAGTAAATCCAGAGACAGAAAGTAAAATCAAAGAAAGCAGATGTGTCCAGCTATTTTAACCCGGAGCAAAGTTCCAGACTGCTGGATCACCAGTCTTAGCACACATTCACAGCGCGGTCACAAAATCATAATTTGGTCACTGTACTTGCTTCACTAATCCACACGTGTATACGTATTTATAGTTGTATTCCCTTTTTCCATCACAAGTCTCGGCTTTTGATTCTATGCACTTCAGTTTTATACTGTCCCACGACAGTATCACAAAGAATGCTTAGCAATAACGAAAGTACCTCTCGCTCCATGAGGCAAGATAAATGATTCACAAATTTAAACACAGCAAAACTTCCCTTCTCTTGTAACTAGATATCACAAAGTGCCGTGTAGCCTGATACTGTACCGAGGAGGTAGGAGGCAAATTCAAACGAGGGGTTTGGAAACCGCTTAGGTTCTCATCGGGTTTTTGGCGGAGCCCCCTCCCCCCGGAAGATCTTGAATTTTGCGATTTTAGGGCCGAACATTGCGCAGTTTCACTGCAAGTCAGTACCACAGCTGCCGTGTAATCGAAAGAGGGGGGGGGGGGGGTGAGGTTGTAATGTGAGCTTTGGCCTTTCCATACCTTGTTATTCTTGTACCTGTGCAGCATTTTGCCATATACATAATAAAGGAAAGTCAGATCTGTGACCGAAAAAATTTGACTCCGCTGTATTGCATCTTCAAGTAGGCATAGCCGAGATATCTACAGTCGAATCTGGAAACTTTTTTCAAAGGGGTTGCGACCTGCCGTGAATACTACTCAGTCAGGAATAATTTGGGTTAGGGTTGAAGTCCTAAACCTGTCAATATTAATATTCAAAGCGGACGGGCGATTTCATTTCTGGACCGAATTATTAAAATTTTGAATTATACTAAAAAGGGAGTTTTACTTCAAAATCGCTTGTCGTACGTTCTGGCCTTTCTGTCGCATGATCGTGCAAAGTGCATGGTATAACACCCATGAGAAAGGTACATGCATACCGAAAACATCATGAAAGGTTATGTAGACGCGAATTCAAATTCCAGAATCAGAATGTTAGCCACCATTCACAATATACCGAGAAAGCTTTATGTTAACATATCTGGATCCGCGCTCGGACATACACCATCCAAAAGCGGATTTATTAATGACATGCCTATAATTCACACGTAATAAACAATCACATAGGACGTCATTGTAAGCCCAGCTAAGGGGCTACATGTGGTTTACAAACCTATACTGTCATCTATGATGTCAATATCCACATACGTATAGTATATTTACTCAATCGATCTGGTTAGATATTTAACGTCGTCATTCCAACAATTTCCAGTAACATAAGTAAGAAGGATTTCATCAACTTCTAATACAAAGTAGCCCAACACGAGAATTGTACCAAGAACTAGCTATAGAAACTCTGATCCTCATTGACTTACCTAGACTGATGATTGTTTTGGTTTTTGGGGGGTGTTTTTTGTTGGGTTTTTTTGTTGTTGTTTTGTTTTGTTTTTGTTGTTGTGTTGTTGTTGTTGTTTGTTTGTTTGGGGTTTTTTTTTGGGGGGGGGGGGGGTATTTTTGTGATTTGTTTTTGTTTTGTTTTCCATTTTAATTCCTTCTTTTATATTTCTTATTATTTGTATCTCTATCTCTGTAAATATTGTTATTATTACAGAAAAAAAACCCCAAAATACCCATAATGCAAGTTGCTGTATCACTCGCATTGATCTAACCATGATCATTAAAATCATCGATGCAGTTTCAAGTTATGTACTTCAAACGATATCTACGTTCTCGCGTTGACTTGTTCTTCAAACCAGTATGAATATTATTACCGGACGAATATTATCATCCGGCGAACAATGGGTCTGCAACATTTGTGCATGTACATGAACTGAATTCACATCAATACCTCAAATCAACAACAGCTGTAAACGATTTGATGTATATAAATGACAAAAAAAATATACGCTTACCTGACATAGTGTCTGTAAATTATATATTTCTGAAAAAAAAAGAAATAATGACACGCTGAGAATTCTGCTCCCAAATCTGAAATGTTTCCTTCGCCTTGTAAGCAAGCATTAATCGTATATGGTCATAATATAATACAATGGTAATGCTTCAGTGCAGCGTAAGGCACATAAATAAGGAAATAAACATCATGCAGCGTACGCGCACTAATACATCATTCAGTAATTCCTAATGTCCATGCAGATCCATAGATCGAATGATTTAATATACAGGATGATCATGAAAGCTGTCAGTGGCGGAGATAAAGAGACAATGGCATTCTTGGGGACAAGGATACTTTTGTGAACAGAAATAAAAGGGGGATGAGTTCTCTTAAGTGTGAAAATACAGATGCAACAAAGTTTTGAACGCAAATGTAGATGCCTTGTGGATGAATACAGGGCGATAAGGGTCTTTTGAAGATGAATATTATAAAGCTAATTGTTTTAATGGATTCAACGAGATCTGGCATTCCAGGAAGTCCGTTCCTACCAAAGTCCAAGGTCAGGTCAGGCGACCAGAACCCAGGTCAAAGGTCATCATTTCTTATATATCACCTCATCTGGAATGATTCCCTGTTATTTTTTTTTTTTTTTTTTTTGCTCATTATTAAAAAGATTTGACCCAGTGATTTTTCAAAATGATTACATTAACCGATTATTATTTCTACACGAGACAATTTACCATTACATAACAATTGTATTTTAAAAGGTTGTTATAATTTTTTATATGAAGAATTTTTGACCAACAAAAAATGTAAAAATTGGGGTTTTCATGTATATAATATCTTACAACAAAGTGGACTTCGTGAAGTTTGGTCAAATCATGGCTCAATGACTCAAGATTTTATTTTATGTGTAACAAAACAAAGAAGTTTTGACATATGCAGACATTCGTTGCTATCAGATATTAATTCTTCCCCAAAAGTTGCTATTTATAAACACTTAATCGATGGACATACATTCCAAACATATTTGAAAAAACCAATTTCTTCTAAATACAAAAAACTTATCTGTAAAATACGCTTATCAGCTCATAATCTTGCAGTTGAAACTGGTCGTTACAGAAAAGTTCCTATGGAAAGACGGTTATGCCCTCTATGTAAAGACCAGTCCGAAATTGAGGATGAATTTCATTTTTTACTAAAATGTCCCTTTTACCAACCATTCAGACAAAAGTTTATTAAGAAATATTACTATATCCGGCCCTCAGTCTTTAAATTAATTCAGTTACTAACCACCCAAAACGCCAAAGAACTATGCGGTTTAGCTAAATATATTTTACATTCTACAAAATTAAGAACTGATACTTGTTAAAACGTAGACGATTTTGTGTTTCTTGTTTCGTGTATGTACTTTGACTATGCATTTATGTTATTTATTTTGTAATATTCTGTATAAATGTGCATAATATTCTTCGATATTCCACTGATGTATTTTAATTTTCTATTTATTAATATCTGTATACGTATGTGTTTAACAACGCGCATATATGTTCTTTCTTTTATACTTGACCTTATTATTATACATGTATTGAAATCTATAAGCTGTACAGCTTTTGATCAATAAACTATACCATTAGTGGTCACGTGGTATACATATTTGAGGCAACAGTCGTTTATGACGGTTAGTTTTCAACCAATTGGATTGCAAGAATCTTGTTGGTGTTACATATATAAGAATAGGTGGTAATGACCCTCTGGTGCACGGAAAATGTCAGGATCTGGTAGATCATGTGACAACTTCCTTCAAATCGCTGAGCCTCCCTCTGTTCTAAGAAGGGATCTGCTAAAGCTGGTGTACACTTTACTGCATCATCATAATCATCATCATCATCATCATCATCATCATTATTGTTATCATTATTGGTTTGCATTTAGAAATGGGGATTAAATGTGCTTTTAAACATCTATTATAAGCAGTGTCTACGTGCCTAATAACTCTTTACTTTTGTTAGTGATAATCTAGATATACGTGTATAAAACCTCTGTTTTGTTTTGCTTTGATACTATTTGAGTGCAAAGTCAGTGCCCATGCCGATTTTCAGAGTATTCCGCTGTCCGCTATCAGTATTTTAAAACTATACATACAGTTTTAATATATAAGGAAGGAATTCTCAAATCCTTGTCGTCTTGAGTGGTTGTAAATTACAAAAACAAATGCAAATTTCAAAAAGTATGTTGACATCGTCTCCATTCAAAGAATGGCAGTGAAGCATTTCATTTCATGTTTGTTTATTTATTTGACAAATAGAAGAAATAAAAGTTAATAAAATCTATACTGCATAATGCAAACTTTATTCAGAAAAGGCATTCTTAGTTCAATTAAACATTCAAGTAGAAGATATATAAGATCTTTTTCTCCCTACATTTCGAATTTCCTCTCTCGCGCGCGCGAATGTCAGCTCAACCCTGGAGTTTCCGAATAGAACACCATAAAGTGCCAGATTGCATGCTAAATCGAAACGACATAATGAAACACTGTTATGACTTCATAACTTTTTACTTAAGTTTTTACTTCATTCTTACAGACGAGTTAAGGACAAATCTCGGTTATTCAATTTTCAGATATCTTTCTATCAATTTTGAGGTGCTGTATTAAACTTGAGCATTATTGAGTTTCATTGTAACCTTTGATATGGCTACCAATAAACATTTTGAGATTTTCCAACTTCCTGATTTGACAGAACATGGAATTTCTTCATTGCCTCATATAGGCAGAAATACACAATTCACAATAAAAAATTTTCTAGCAGATATTTTCTGTTCAGAATTCAAATACCTCTGAAATACATATTTCTAAATAAAGACAGGAACTTGGGACCTTTCCCTTGTACCTTTTATGAAATTGGCACTGGGAAAGTGACACTTACTAGTAATTTATACTGTAAACCATGAATAAGAGTTATCTCTCTTGATGATATAGTCTTGCCAGCACAACGCTCAGTACCTACAATATGCATTGCAGTCTTTGCAAAAACGCATAAAAGAGTATGCACGAAGAATATAAGATACCTATTAGGCAATTCCAAGAAAATGATTGGAAATATTTGCCTCACTTTCTTCTTCAGATTCCTTTTGAACAAAGGTTTCAATTGATTCATTCCTTTCCTTGGAGAATTATAATGACTACTCAGGTTATGACTCCTGATTTATATGAGCAATGAAGTGTGACTAACAATGGGATTGACTAACAATGGGATTGACTCAAGTGTTATCATGCCTTTTGCCACGAGTCAAAACGGAACTTCTGCCGGTTATCATACACGGACGGGGTGGAACTCTTCAACGCGGAGATATAAAAAATTTGACTTCCGCCACTGTCCTCAATGATGTGCATTTTGTATTTCATACCATGTTGTTATGACTGCATAACGTACATGCACTTTTATGACTTCACAACGTAATGTTTTGACTTTATAACGCAATTTCATGACTTCATAACATTCTATTTTGACTCTATAACGTATTGTTATGACTTCATAATATACTGTATTGACTTTGTAATGTACTCATTTGACTTCATAACGTATTCATTTAACTTCATAACATATATGTTTAACTTCATAACATATATGTTTAACTTCATATCATATAACAACTAATGGTATAATGTTTTGACGTAATGTTATTGTAAAATGACTTTTTATTGTTAATAATGTAATCTTAAGACAGCTATGGCGTTCCATATTGCCCTATTACAGACAATAATTTAATTGCCATCTTCAAGATGAACTCGGTCCACTGTCATTTATTACATTATTTAATGTATGACATTCCATACACGTATGTGAAAATTTAGGTGTCCCACCAAAATGTTAACTTTCCAAGTTAGCGTCATATTGTGCCCTTTGGTTCAAACGCATTTTTCGCAGATAAAATAAACTGACTAAAATCACAATTCGTTGCTCCTTATAAAACCGAGAATCCAGGGGCTGAGAAAACAGAACAAGAGAATTCAATACGGACAGATTACAACAATTCAGTGCTATTGATATAGAAAGCTGAGAGATTAAAAGCATAAAATTATCAAAAACGGTATCGTAAGTGGAAAATAATATTGAACAATGATAATACAAGACACTCAGGATAAGTGGTTAAACACACCCGAGAGACCGAGAGACCGAGAGACCCTGTGTTCGATACCAACTAGTGACTCCACGATGTCCTGCGAGGTCCCGTGTTACGTGTTCGATAGCGCTTGGAGGCTCGTCGATATGCTGCCCGTCCGATAAGACGGTTAAAACCGAGGTCCCGTGTTAGGTGTTTGATACCATTCAGTGACTCGTTTACATGCTGCCCGTCCAATAGGACGGTGAAAACCGAGGTCCCGTGTTACGTGTTGAATACCACTCTGTGACTCGTCGATGTCCTGTCCGTTCGATAAGACGGTGAAAACCGAGGCCCCGTGTTACGTGTTAGATACCACTCGGTGACTCGTCGATATGCTGCCGATAAAACCGTGAAAACCGAGGCCCCGTGTTAAGTGTTCGATACCACTCTATGACTCGTCAATGTCCTGTCCGTTCGATAATACGCTGAAAACCGAGGCCCCGTGTTACGTGTCCGATACCACTATGTGACTCGTCGATGTCCTGTCCGTTCGATAAGACGGTGAAAACCGAGGCCCCGTGTTACGTGTTCGATACCACTCAGTAACTCGTTGATATGCTGTCCGTCCGATAATACGGTGAAAACCGTGGCCCCGTGTTACGTGTTAGATACCACTCAGTGACTCGTCGATATGCTGCCGATAAAACGGTGAAAACCGAGGCCCCGTGTTACATGTTCGATACTACTCTGTGACTCGTCGATAAGGTGTCCATCCTATATAACGCTGAAAACCAAGGTAGCGTGTTACGTGTTCGGTACCACTCAGTGGCGCGTCCATATCCTGTCTGTCTGATAAGAAGGTGAAAACCGAGGTTGTGTTAGAAGTTGAACGTTGGTGCGTAAACAATCCCTCACTATTCCGTCGGGTCCAGAAATTGAAATTACTTTGCAATACACCAGACGGATGCCCTAACCACGAAAGTAAAATGATGTAGGCGCGACGTCAGATATAAGACAAATCTAAATATAAGGGGAAAAATCATTTTAGCGTCCGATATGACATCTGAGAAGTTGACATGATATTCTGACATGACGACATAGTTTTTTTTTTTGTTTGTTTGTTTGTTTGTTTGTTTGTTTGTTTGTTTTTGCTATCATACAATTTACCCTATAACAAGCAGACACATGACATCGGGCGAAATGTCAGTGCATTATTAAGACACATCGTATATCACCAAAGTTGAGCAACCAAAAAAAAGTCATTTTTTTTTGTACATATGAAAAATTACAACAATAAATATTTACAGAGCAACGACAAAAAGAATATTTTATGCGATTTACAACACATCAGAATTATTTTCATATACATGTAATTCCAAAAATATTACAGAGTTTGTTTTCTTAAGTACGTGGTATTGATAAAAAGTTGTTTTTTGAGAAATAGTTCCATAACATCTTGTCTTTCTGTTTTATTTTCTAATCGTTGTTTCATTTTACACTTATAAATTTTTAGGGAACAGTAACATAAAATATCATTTAAACTACATGTTTTTCTGTTCGGTTCATAATAAAAACCTACAACTATATGTTTCCATAATATTGTTGTTTTCAAAATGTTTTCAAGTTTAATTCAAAAATATTTTACATTTTCACATTTAAAAATTAAATGTTCTATATTTTTTGTTTTCTTTACATATGCAACATAATGGTGAAAAATCTTTTTTTTTCCATTTGCTTACCGAAAGGTTACAATTAATTAAGTAAATTATTTAACAGTTTGTAATTAAATTCTGCAACAGATTTATCTTTTATTTTTATAACTTTTGTGGTAAAGCTTTTTTTCAAAACTTTCTTTAAAATCAAAATAAAAGAGTTTTGACCATATGTTTTCAAAATATGGTCTAATGAATTTTTAATTAATAAAGATTTCATACAAGTGCTTACTTTCAATGTTTTCACAGGGTATCGTCAAACCATTGTTCATTGTTTGTTTTATAGGTTGAATATTGATAAACTTACTTTTCATAGACTTACTTTGTTTTATACGTTTCCGAAAAATATTTCGAAGGGTAGCATATTCACATAACCAGTTTGAATTATCAACAAGTTTGTCAGTAAAATATATTAACTCTCTAAAATCACCATTACAATCAAACAAATCTTTGACATATAATATATTACTTTTTACCCATGATCCAAAAAATAGTACATTATTTTTAACCATGAAATTTCTATTCACCCATATAGGTTGTGATAATATTTCATCACTAGACATATCTTTCATCATTTTAAATATAAATTTAAATTTCTTACTTTCATTAAATATACAAAACATTTCTGAGTAAAACGTGATGCTTTATGCAAAATGTTTGTCATCTCATGAACATTTGTGATATTACCTTTTAATAAATATTCTATATTTAGTGCACTCATTTTTAATATTGCTTGTATAAAGGCACTTAGAAAAGAATTTTTTTCAATTTTACAAGTTTTGTAACCCAAAAAGCTTTCAAGGTTTTAAATTTCCATTCAATATTTACAATATTTATTTCTCCTTGATTTTCTTTGTGTTTTTCAATGTGTTTCATTTTATTCTATTGCGGGCACCCCACATGAAACCAAATGTGACTTTATTTATTCTTTTTATTGTATCTACAGAAGGGTATTATAATATATTGTAGCACAAAAGTATAATTTTGATAGCGCCAAAGTATTTATAATAGTTCGTTTACCAAATATGGTTAATTTTCGTTTTTTTCCATATATCTAAAGCCTTTTCTAATTCAATTATCTTTTTATACCAGTTTTTTCCTAAAAATTCTTTATAGTCATGGCCTATGTAGATGCCAAGACTACGAATGGCAGAGTTTGTCATTTTAACGCCGTATATTTTGTCATAATTATGTATCTTTGAGAGGTCCCAGTAAAATACCCTCTGTTTTATCTAGATTAAATTTCAAGCCGGATATCTTATTAAATTAGGAAATTGTTTCTAAAGCTTTTTTTCAAAAGAAGATTCATTTAACAAAGGTAAAGTTGCATCATCCGCGTGCTGTAATATCTTAATTTCTGATTCCATGAAAGGACCTTTAAAGCCTGATATTTTGTTGTTTTTCTTGATACTGATTGATAGTACTTCGGCCAATAAAATAAAAATTATTGCAGGGACTGGACAGCCTTGACGTATTCCTTTACTCATTTTACACGAATTAGATAGCCAACCATTATTCTTTATTCTAAATAAATGGTTTGTATACATAATATTTATCCATTTTATAAAATTATTCCCAAAATTCATTTTTGTAATACTTTTGTTATACAATTCCATTCAATTGAATCGTAAGCCTTCTGAAAATCTAGAAATAATAAAATGCCTTCTTTATTGTGGTTTTCGCAATATTCGAATATATCTAAAACTAGCTGCACGTTAGTTCCAATATACCTTCCTTTCACATGGGCTGTTTGATCATGACTGATGAGCTTATTTAATACTTTTTGTAATTTATTGGCTAAAATGAAGGCCAAAATCTTATAATCAGTTAGTTAACCTTATTGGTCTATAATTTTTCGATCAGTTTTATCCCCCTTTTTATACAGTAATGAAATAATTGATAATCTCTGAGAAAAAGATATTTCTTCATTATTATATGACGCAATCAAAGAATCATAATATGTATCTTTTATATCATTCCAAAAAATCTTATAAAATTCGAAGGGTAAGCCGTCAGATCCTGGTGATTTATTATTCCTCATGCTTTTTATTGCAAGGGGACATTCATCTATAGAAGGAAAGTCATCACATAATATTTTGTCTTGTTCATTTAAAACAGGTGTAACAATGTTTTCAAGATAATTGTCTATTACTCTGCCATCTATTCTACAGCTCTTGAAAAATAATTCATAAAATAGACACAGGCTTTCATAATATCTCTTGTTTCATAGCATGTAGTACCATCATATTTAATTTTATGTATTACATTTGCTGTATGATGTTTCTTTCAAGTCGAAGAAAGTAAGAGGAACGCCGTTTTCCATCCAATTTGATTTTGAACGAATGAAAGCTCCTTTTATCTTAAATTCATATATTTCGTCTAATTCATATTCTATTTCTTTCTTATTGTTCATATTAAAATCATTAGAATTCATATTTTCTATATCTTCTAAATCTTTTTCTAGATGTTGTATTTTTTCTTAATATCTAAGGTTTTCTGTTTCGAAAACTCTATAGAAATATTTCAGCAATACACTACAATCGTTTCCATCTCTGTTGAGCATTATTTATATCATCTAACTCTTTTTTTTTTTTACTATTTTGTATCATTTCTCTTAAACCATCACAATATTTTTATCAGTTAAAAGAGACGTATTTAATTTCCAGTATCCTTGACCTCTGTCATTGTGACCTTCTAACAGGTTAAAACGTATAGATAAGTGATCAGACATTTTATTATCAGACATACTTGGAGGCTTACGAGTGATGTTATCAGTTTCTAGAAAAAAAAAACAGATTTAATATTAAAACTAAGTCGATTCTACTTCTAGGTTTATTTTTCCCGTCACACCAAGTAAAACCTGGTTTTTCATTTTTTAATTCTCTCCAAAGATCCTTAAGGTCTAAAAAAATTAATAAATCATTTAAGTATTTTGAGCTTTTGTCAACTAAAATACGTGTATTACTGTCTCTATCAATGGCTTGCAAAGTACAGTTACAATCGCCGACTAAGATGATATTATTTTCATTCAAAGTATTTATATTTATCCAAGATTTGAGGTTTTTTTTTTAAATCTATTCTATTTTTCTCTTCATTTGGTGCATATATATTTACAATTGTATATATGTTATCGTCATGTTTTATATTAATAAGAATGTGTCTCCCATCAATGGAGCGATGTGTATTAATTACTTCAAAGTCAATTTTTTTGTAAAATAAAACTGAAACACCTCGACTATGTGATGAGTCACTAAACAATGTATACAATGTAGACTTGCTTCGCCATCTAGCATCATATAGAAATGATTTCTTCTCACAATAGTGGGTTTCTTGTATACATACTATATCTATATTATTATCATCTAACCAATCATATAGTTTTACTCTTTTCTCATATGAATTTAGACCTCTAGCATTGAATGATATAAGCTTTACGCGAGCCATATTATATAGTAGTAGTTAATCCTGTAAATATAAATATATGTATTATTATATAGTAGTAGTTAACTCTTGTAAATATAAATATATGTATTATTATATTCAAAATTTATATATCAAAGTATATGAGCACTGGAAAAGAACATATTATGCTTCATCGGAAATCGGTTCCTCATTTTCTGAATCGCCACTCGGGTGACGCGAACTCTCTGCAACATCAGTCCGCGCACGCGCAGAGTTTAGCATAGTACTCCGATCTCTTTGTTTCGGGGTACCACCGCACTTTAAAGAAGAAACAGATTTTGTGTTACACGACTTTTTCTTGTATGAATTTGAAACTCGTTTATAGATGTTTCCAACCTTTTTTTTCCCCGGCCATGCACTGACTTTGGTGTGTAAGGTCGCATCTTTATCCAAACCTGTGCCCCATACATCGTCCCATGATGTTTCGGCAAATGTCGCATTTTTTATGAGATTGTACGAGGGCATCTCTGAAATCCGGTACTTGTTCCATAACGTTTGTACACTAGTGTCTTTCCATCTGTCGGATGGGATGATATTTTTTTTATTCTTTTAGCATGAACGGGGGATGGCGCATTACGGGGGATGGCGCATTACGGGGGATGGCGTCTTACGAATTTTTTCAACTGCTATGATGTCTCCTGATCGCATCGCTTTGGCGTGTTGAAAGGCGTGTTCAGATGATTTGTGTTCTTCACCGAAAATTTTTTATGTTACACGAATAGAAATTTGACAAAACACAGTCTTTTCCATAGAAAGTAACCAAATTTTGGTTTGGTTTTTTTTATGTATGACGCACACAGTGGGTCGCCTGGTTCGTGGCCTTGGACATGACAGACCTTGCATTTGCTCGCCTCATTACATTCTTTAGAAGTATGAATGTCACTCCAACAATTGGTACACATTCTGTGAACACTTCTGTTCATTTCTTGAAACTGATTACTGAAAACTGTGATAGTTAGTCATTTGAGTGATTATTTCTCAAATGAGAGGTTGCCCCAACCTGTTGATGTCACTTTTTGGTTTTACACCAAACTTCGAAAGCAAATTCATAATTTCAGCATCATCTACAGACAAGGGAATTCCTTCTTCTTCTTCTTCTTTCCGTTTGGGCACCCGGCAACCCTCTATTCCTGACACAGTTATTTTCAGTACTTTATCTGAAGGTGAGGTAGTCCCTGATGCATAAGAATTAAATTCGTACACATTAATTGTTTGACCATTTAACTCAAAACCTTCCGTTAGAAGTTTACTTTTGCTCTCGTTGAGGTACACTCCCCACAGGTCTCTGTCCAACTACACATTTTATTTTGTCCCCTACTACGTTCAGAACTCCTGTAATTAGATCATATTCGCTTACCCGCTTCCCCTTTTCCAGTTGACTCTCGCTGTTCTTCAAATAAACTGAATTCAGTAAGTCACTCATAATTCCTATCACAACAATTTATCGTACAAGTCTGCCGAATAATCCAGGTGAGTAGCTACTCACTGAAGAAAAACGCATGGGAACGAAAACGAACAAAAAAGTGCTGCTGTGTATCCAAAGGATCATGTACATTATGATATGTTCTCATTACAAACATTCTGCAGAATTTGCAATATGATACCACTGTTTAAGCCACTTTTTGTGCCAAGGATTTTTGCTTGAATCGCATAAAGCTAGACACCGACTATAGGCGGATCTAGAGATTTTTGAAAAGGGGGGGGGGGAGGGTGTTGATGTTGCAGCCTGCCATGACTACTATTTATCACTATTCAGTCTGGAATGGGGGTTGCAGCCTTGAAAATGGCCGAAAATAACCTTTGGGGGGGATTTTCCGACCAAAGGGGGTTACAACCCCACCCCACCCCCTCAAACTCCGCCAATGCTGACAGTTAATAATAAACTCATTTCCACCTCCCAAACATGGATAAACAGTGTTCAGGGCCTGTCATTTCAACTTAGATGCACTTAGAAGAACGGGAAATTGTGCCCATGTTTGCATGAGTAAATATTTTCTAAAGCACTTTTTTTCTTTGCATGATGAAAATAAAGAACAAATTTATGAATACTGCTGCAATACAACTTATCAGACTGCAAATCAATTTAATGTTAAGAATAATCTAATTGAAGCAATTTAGTAAATTAATTAGATAACAACCTATGAAACAAATATGATCGACCAAAAAAAAAAAGGCACCCCCAACCCTGCCCACCGGTTCCTATGGCCATGGTCATGTGGTTGAAGCTGATGATCTTTTATTTTCTGCCTTTATATCATATGGAAATGTAAACGTAAAGGGTCACATTAGTGTTGAAATGTACATAAACAACTATGTTTCGGTGATCACAAGAATAATTAACCCCCCCCCCCCAAAAAAAAAAAAACAAAACAAAACAAAACAAAACAAAACAAATCAAAACACAACCCAAAACAAACAAGCAAAATCAAACAAACAAAACCAGCTAAAATGTCGTGGAACTGGATAGATATCGTAATCAATTATGTTGATTTTAAAAAACAACAACAACAACCTGTCTCTTGTATCAGAGAATACTTCATGTCTATATTCTCACTGTTCATCGAGTCTATGATAATCTTACGTATAATTAGATAATTAAGGTTACTTACGCAAAAGCGATTGGAATGCTTTAGCTCACCGATACACTACGTATCTGCCTCTATCTAAGAAGGGGCCGTAATGCAGCCTTATTTACATATTTAGGCTTTACCGCCTACTACATAGTGTCATCCGTAACTGCTTATATTGGCTTTGAAGTATTGAATATTTATATAAATACAGAGAAATGGTGACAGGTGCTCAATACGTGGGTCTTATAAAACAATTCAAGTCATCGATATAATGATTACTTGAGTCAGATTTTGTTGTAGCATGTTGCACGTCAGAATGTACATTGTGTTTAGGAATGGCCAAAGTAATGTTTTGTCATTTGGCTTTTATATCTTATTCAAGTGAGTCTGTGAGAAATTTTCTGCATTAGCGAATATATATATATATATATATATATATATATAAAGCACAAATAGAATCAGTGAAACACCTGGGAGTACTATGGACCTTGGATCTCCGAAGAAGTACCTGTAGAAAATAAAGACAAATTAGACAAACATATAAAGTACAAAGACACTACAGCTAACAAGGCACCCTATATTTCACTTATATTCGTTCCCCGTCTGGGACTCGAACCCACGACCTATGGTACCAAATCACCTAGCTGTCATGCATCCGGCCCTCTAACCGTCTGGGTTCGAGTCCCAGACGGGGAACGAATATAAGTGAAATATAGGGTGCCTTGTTAGCTGTAGTGTCTTTGTGCTTTATATATATATATATATATATATATATATATATATATATATATATATATATATATATATATATATATATATATATATATATATATAAAGAGAGAGAGAGAGAGAGAGAGAGAGAGAGAGAGAGAGAGAGAGAGAGATATTCTATTTTCGTAGAAATAGGCGGGAAAAGTTTAACTTGATAATACTAAAGTTCACACGCTCACATTGACTTTTTAACGAAGAACGCAAACAAGGATATATGCTTATCGCGAAATGTTTGTCTTGCTAATAAATCCGAATTGAGATTCTCGTGAAAATAAATTCACGCTAAATACGCTAAGGGATTTATCGAATTATAGCACTGATGTCATGGTAGTTTGTATAATTAGCGTTTAATTACCTCGTGTCATATTAAATACAAGTGGCTGTATTAAATTATCTGTATTAAGCTGCAATATGATTTGATGCTGTGTATCTCGGAGGAATGGCGCAAATACCGGCTTAGCGTACACAAATGTTCATTTAGTACATGTTCAATGTTCAGTGTCACTGGCTAACCATTATAATCCTCCAGGGTTCACAGTTCCCCTGGCTAGCCGTTATAGCCTTCCAGAGTTCACAGTGCCACTAGCTAACCATTATAATCCTCCAGAGTTCACAGTCGCCCTGGCTAACCGTTATAGCCTTCCAGAGTTCACAGTGCCACTAGCTAACCATTATAATCCTCCAGGGTTCACAGTTCCCCTGGCTAACCGTTATAGCCTTCCAGAGTTCACAGTGCCACTGGCTAACCATTATAATCCTCCAGGATTCACAGTTCCCCTGGCTAACCGTTATAGCCTTCCAGAGTTCACAGTGCTACTAGCTAACCATTATAATCCTCCAGAGTTCACAGTTCCCCTGGCTAACCGTTATAGCCTTCCAGAGTTCACAGTGCCACTAGCTGACCATTATAATCCTCCAGAGTTCACAGTTCCCCTGGCTAACCGTTATAGCCTTCCAGAGTTCACAGTGCTACTAGCTAACCATTATAATCCTCCAGGGTTCACAGTTCCCCTGGCTAACCGTTATAGCCTTCCAGAGTTCACAGTGCCATTGGCTAACCATTATAATCCTCCAGAGTTCACAGTCCCCCTGGCTAACTATAATGCTCCAGGATTCATAATGCTCAAGTGCTCACAATGCCACTGGCTAACCATTATAATCCTCCAGAGTTCAGTCCCCCTGGCTAATCATTATAGCCTTCCAGAGTTCACAGTCCCCCTGGCTAACCGTTATAGCCTTCCAGAGTTCACAGTGCCACTAGCTAACCATTATAATCCTCCAGAGTTCACAGTTCCCCTGGCTAACCGTTATAGCCTTCCAGAGTTCACAGTGCCACTAGCTAACCATTATAATCCTCCAGAGTTCACAGTCCCCCTGGCTAACTATTATAATGCTCCAGGATTCATAATGCTCAAGTGCTCACAATGCCACTGGCTAACCATTATAATCCTCCAGAGTTCAGTCCCCCTGGCTAATCGTTATAGCCTTCCAGAGTTCACAGTCCCCCTGGCTAACCGTTATAGCCTTCCAGAGTTCACAGTGCCACTGGCTAACCATTATAATCCTCCAGAGTTCACAGTCCCCCTGGCTAACCGTTATAAGCCTTCCAGAGTTCACAGTGCCACTGGCTAACCATTATAATCCTCCAGGATTCACAATGCCACTGGCTAACCGTTATAGCCTTCCAGAGTTCACAGTGCCACTGGCTAACCATTATAATCCTCCTGGGTTCACAGTGCTCTTGACTAACCACTATATTCCTCTAGGGTACAGTGTTACTGGCTTGCCCTTGATCCACACACTTCTAATGGATCTTGAGCACTTCATACTTATCAAGTTTGATCAAAAGCCCTACAGCATTTCAGAAGAAGCTGTGGACAGAATGAAATGTTTAACCAAGATGGACAGACAGTCAGACATCAGACAAAAAGGGAACAAAATATCTCATTTGAGCCCCTGTCTCCGGTAAGCTGAAAAAACAGATCTATATACATTCAACAGTCAATCTGTAGAAATTGATGACTTTATTTCAAAAAGGAAACAACAACATATGTTCACAGTATGGCTTACACACGAGGAGCTGAACAAATCAATCCAATAAATAAACTGTATAAAATATCTCTGAACCATCATTCATCAAAAACTGTTTCTAATGGACATCAGTGGACATTTCAAAAACATGCAACAAATCTGTTTATAGATAAATGTAGATATTCAGTTATAATAAATGTGTTTCTGCTATTCAATATCAAATGCTCATCATTACTACGAAGTCTTTGGATTAATAAATACAAATGCTATATTCACAAAACTACTTACTTAAAATATCTCTGTATTTATATAAAATTTTTACATCAAAACAGTGCATCATGATATTAATGTAAAATTAAACACCTTTGCCCAAAATATATGTATACATTATTTAATACAAAAAATTAAACACCTCTGCCCAAAATGCATGTTTACATTGTTTAAATACACAAACATATAATCTGAATATTTGACCTACAAAATTAAGACAAAAATTTACTCTCATACAAGAAAAGACCTAAATATAAAATTTATATTCACTTGTTTAATAACAAATAGATTTTGCAGTACATTTACCATGGTTTAAATGTAAACAAGCAATCAACATCTATTCATGAACAAAAAACCATTCAACGTTATTTCACTGTCAGTTTACTTTTCAACATTTCATATAAAACAAGACAATAATCTATATAAATATTATACAGGAACAAAACCAGAGACAACTACATAACAGAGTACAATAAATATTGATCACAAAGGAACTACTCTGAGCCAAGTTTATGAGTATTAACACTGTATGATAATTAAAACAATTCTGCATCTGATAAAAATATTTTTCTAAGTTTTATGGCATTTTATACAAGAGATTCTCTGTCCTTCATATCTTTTTTTCTTTATCAATAATGACTATTAAATATTTACATGAGACAAATTTGGTTATACATTTTACAAATAGAGCATATAAAAATATCACTGGTTCAGAATCATATTCTATGCTTTGCTAAAATTACAGCACTAGACAAAAAGAACAATGAAATTAATGAAAGCAAGTAAAAATTACAATATGGTTTTTGAGACTTTACCAATAAGATAACACAAATAGTGAAAAGCAAACATTGGCAATATATTATACGAGATTTATACAAATGGTTAACAAATGGAATAAGGACAATCACTTCTCCATTGTTCATTCAACGATAATTTATAAAAATTCCTCTCATGTGAAACAATTCATTGCATAACAATAGGAACTGAATTTATGTACTTCAACAGGGCATGTACTATGATATACAATACACAATTTCTCTACAACTAAAATGTGTTGTTTGTGTTTAGTCACCTTCGAAATCCATTGTTCTCCAAGTGGAAAAATTTTCCATGGGCAACAGATGTCTAAATTATATAAGGTCAAAACAGAAAATAAACACAAATTAATGTGTGTATTTTGATGTCAATGTAATTGCCGTATTCCATATTGAAACATGATGCTTCCTTCCACAGGATACATAGGTCAAGGTAACTTGCCTTCATCTCATTTGGAAGCAACTTGCAAGCATGCATCACAAATATAAAATCTTTTACACATAATATATGTAGTAAAAAAAAGTTAATGTCAAAGTTAAAGTTGTCATCAGACAGATAAGAAAAATCATATCCCAAATCGGTCATTCCAAGGTCACAAAACACAAAAATGAAACAAAATATGATTTTACATGTCACTCAAATTTCTGAGATTCAATACATCATTTATATATAAGTTTCATCTTGATGTCATCAACAAATAATTATAAGTTTGGTCTACTGAATTTTCAAAATTACATAAATCTGCTTGCAATATACATCAAAATATGCAAATGAGAAAAAAAAAAGGTTATAACTAGCAACATTTGAATATCCGAAAACTTTTGGCACGTCTGACATGATTTTAACTTTGATTATAGTTATATATTTTTTAGATATATAAATATATACTGTGTATTGCACTAAAAGAGTTCCTCATATTTGCAGAGTGCAAGATTAAAGCAATTCTTCATATAAAATCTATGTAGCAAATTCAGATTACAAAAATTTTAAAGCAGTAGACTACAATTCATCACAAGAATTCTAAAATATGTTTAAGGCTCTCTCTAATCTGATTCTGTTTGCCCCCTATATTGTAAAATTCAATATGGCAACAAATTTATCAGAAATTATGAGACTCCCTTCCCTATCCAACATTCAATATTCCTAGGTATGATAGCTAGTCTGAGTATGGTTTGGACGTTTATCTGTCAAGGAAGAGATGGACTCTGAGGAGACAATCCCAAAACAATTCAATTAATAGTGATCTACTTAACCAATAAAGTAAAATTAATAGTGATCTACTTAACCAGTAAAGTATGATAAGCAGTGATCTACTAAACTAGGAAAGTATTATCAACAGTTATCTACATAACCAGTAAAGTACAGTCTTCTATCAAGTGTCACAAAAATTAATGATGAATCTGATAAGATGCAGATGGAAACATATGTAAGTGTCTATCTGTGTCCCACAATAGGTAAGGGAAAGGACCAAATCAAACGTGTTTCAAATTCACAAAACAAACCAACCACTCTAATGATTTCACTCACCGAAGTTAATTCATATATTATATGTAAAGGCTTCTGGTACATAACCATTTCTTTGATGATGAAATACACATATTGTATCATAACAATAATAAATTAATAAAACAATCATATGATAACCAATTACTCAGTCCAACACACAGTGATGTACATGTATATCTACAAGCATTTGTAATGATAATTACAAAGAAATATTTACAAAATTGAATAAATAACAGCATTGACAAGATTGTCTAAAATTAAGAAGTAGAATAACTGTCCTCTTTCGTCCACACTGTCATCACTCATGAGAGTTAAAAAGTTATCTAAACCATATCTCAGCATTCTTATAATAAATTATGCAATAAATAAAATCACTGAGTGGATACAACACAATGGAATGACTAAATCTGGAGTCTTGTAGAATATTCAAATTTCACATAAGCATTTCATATCATTATATACATATCGTCCTTCAAGCTTTCCATGTGATAATGACACTGAGTTTTGTTCAATATCACTTGTTTTTCTTCAAGTCTTTTGGTAGACCTTGAATATGTCATCATCATAAATACCATTACACAACATATAATGACAACATGTTCTCATCATGAATACCACTATACAACATATAATGACAACATGTTTGGTGACATAAATAACATACTCACATTAAAAATTGTGTAGTATATTATAAACGTTGTTGACAAATTAATGTATAACACTATAATAACATATTTCTGATGACAAAGCACATTTCATTTTATATAGTAAAGAGTTCAATGCTTCTCACATGAATTGTCAACATCAATTAACATATGGTGTAAAGGTCAATCTAATATAGGTCAAAGGCAAAGTTTCACATCAAACAGTGCTTGATCTGCTAGCGGTATGGTTTTGTAAAATTGTTTATATGAACTGCTATCACCTAACTCTGGTAAACAGTATAGTTAATATCGTTGCTATGATAATCAGTAAAACAGGCACAGGTTGTGACTTGGGACCGGAACATTGCGTTGTGTCCTCCTGTTAACAAACAACATGTACATGGTCAGAATTTATACACATCTGTATGCAAAATGTGTGAAATCATGCAGTAATTTTCAAAGCAAAGATGAGAAATTCAATTCCTCCAATATCTTTCTTTATTTTAGCATTAAACTTACATTGTGTAATCAAAGTCATTTGGTCTTTTTAAAGTCTGAACAGATCGCTTTACTGCAAATGTCAACGCTAATATTTGTGATTACACATTCTATGGTTGTTTACACATTTTGTGCTATAACTGTCTTACAAGCTTATGGTTGTGCTATGTCTTATACAAGCTTATGGTTGTGCTATAACTGTCTTATACAAGCTTATGGTTGTGCTATAACTGTCTTATACAAGCTTATGGTTGTGCTATAACTGTCTTATACAAGCTTATGGTTGTGCTATAACTGTCTTATACAAGCTTATGGTTGTGCTATAACTGTCTAATACAAGCTTATGGTTGTGCTATAACTGTCTTATACAAGCTTATGGTTGTGCTATAACTGTCTTATACAAGCTTATGGTTATGCTATAACTGTCTTATACAAGCTTATGGTTGTGCTATAACTGTCTTATACAAGCTTATGGTTGTGCTATAACTGTCTAATACAAGCTTATGGTTGTGCTATAACTGTCTTATACAAGCTTATGATTGTGCTATAACTGTCTAATACAAGCTTATGGTTGTGCTATAACTGTCTTGTACAAGCTTATGGTTGTGCTATAACTGTCTAATACAAGCTTATGGTTGTGCTATAACTGTCTTATACAAGCTTATGGTTGTGCTATAACTGTCTTATACAAGCTTATGGTTGTGCTATAACTGTCTTGTACAAGCTTATGGTTGTGCTATAACTGTCTAATACAAGCTTATGGTTGTGCTTTAACTGTCTTATACAAGCTTATGGTTGTGCTATAACTGTCTTATACAAGCTTATGGTTGTGCTATAACTGTCTTATACAAGCTTATGGTTGTGCTATAACTGTCTTATACAAGCTTATGGTTGTGCTATAACTGTCTAATACAAGCTTATGGTTGTGCTATAACTGTCTAATACAAGCTTATGGTTGTGCTATAACTGTCTTATACAAGCTTATGGTTGTGCTATAACTGTCTAATAGAAGCTTATGGTTATGCTATACTGTCTTATACAAGCTTATGGTTGTGCTATAACTGTCTTATACAAGCTTATGGTTGTGCTATAACTGTCTTATACAAGCTAATGGTTGTACTAGAACTGTCTTATACAAGCTTATGGTTATGAAATGATTGACAGTACAATAATCCTTCTATCCTTTTTGAAGAGAAAGTCAAACTCGCAATGTCAATGACATAGACTTTAATACTTACATTGTAACCAAGAATACTGGCTAAAGTTTTTTCTTTATTTACAATATATTGTTTACATGTGTACACAAATAGGCAGCTCATATTTCATCTAATTCTACTTATATCTTCTTTTAAAGTAAATAATCTAATTCATTTTGTTAGTTTCAAATATTAAATCACAAACAGACATTTATATAATGTGTTAACCCTGACCAGGTCTTCTTTGTTTCTAAAAAAATGATTCCATTAAAATTAATATTAAATGGAAAATGTGTCCTTACCCCTGCAGCAAAATCAAAACATTTCTCTGGATTTTTACGATACCTCGGCTCCATATTGCAGAAATCAGGACCTTCATCTAAAAATACAGTAACAAAAAAGTAATACTCGTAACTCATCCTAAGGTCTTCAGATATCAAATTCATGTTCAAGGGTCACATATTTATGTTTTATAATTCAGATAATATTCATCGACATAAATCTGTCTTTATATCCTTTCAAATATTAAAAAGTCAAATGACATAGGCATCTCTACCTGCCCAATAACTTACTCTATGAGACAACTAATCGACTCTCTGCATGGACATTCCTTCTTAATAAACATGTTAAACAGGCTCAATGTCATTACAATAACTGATCCAGGATATAAGATGCACAGTGTTACACAGGCTCAATGACATTATACAGTAGCTGATCCAGGATATAAGATGGACAGTGCTAAATGACATTACAGTAGCTGATCCGGGATATAAAATGGACAGTGCTCAATGACATTACAGTAGCTGATCCAGGAGATAAGATGTACAGTGTTAACAGGCTCAGTGACATTACAGTTGCTGATCCAGGAGATAAGATGGACAGTATTCAATGACATTACAGTAGCTGATCCAGGAGATAAGATGGACAGTGCTCAATGACATTACAGTAGCTGATCCAGGAGATAAGATGGACAGTGTTCAATGACATTACAGAAGCTGATCCAGTAGATATGATGGACAATGACATTACAGTAGCTGATCCAGGAGATATGACAATGACATTACAGTAGCTGATCCAGGAGATATGATGTACAATGACATTACAGTAGCTGATCCAGGAAATATGACAGTGACATTACAGTAGCTGATCCAGGAGATATGACAGTAACATTACAGTAGCTGATCCAGGATATATGATGGACAATGACATTACAGTAGCTGATCCAGGAGGTAAGATGGACAGTGCTCTATATTGTAATCTACATACTGCTAAAAACCTTCTACCTGATAAAATAACAGGCTCAGCTAAACCATAATGAAACAAACTAGATGTGTTGTTACACTACATTTTTAATGGTGGGGCATAAAATAAAGTATTGTTTGTCAGTGCTTTGACAAAACCAGTGATATACATGTATTTGACTTCAATTCAATTCTTTTTACCTTGATTATATCATCTACATGGGAGAAGCACCAGCCTGGTGCAATCTTTGAGATGTGCAATAGATCCAACCTAGCAATCAGAGTCGTAAATACCATATCTACTATGAAATGGAATCTTGACTTTTACTATCTAATCTGAGGGACAAAAAACTAGGTAGACTGGCTTAATGGAACCCAAGCCTTCTGATCTGAAATAATTAGACTAACAGTATGATACCCCAACCTTCTGATCCTGAACTGAGAAGACTGGCTGTATAATATATAAACTTATCAATCCTGAACTGAGTAGACTGGCTGTATGATACATAGACTTTACAATCCTTAACTGAGTAGACTGGCTGTATGTTAGATAGACCTAACAATCCTGAACTGAGTAGACCGGCTGTATGATACATAGACCTTACAATCCTGAACTGAGTAGACTGGCTGTATGATACATAGACCTTACAATCCTGAACTGAGTAGACTGGCTGTATGATACCTAGTTCTTATAATCCTGAACTGAGTAGACTGGCTGTATGATACATAGACCTTACAATCCTGAACTGAGTAGACTGGCTGTATGATACATAGACCTTACAATCCTGAACTGTGTAGACTGGCTGTATGATACATAGACCTTACAATCCTGAACTGAGTAGACTGGCTGTATGATACCTAGTTCTTACAATCCTGAACTGAGTAGACTGGCTGTATGATACATAGACCTTATAATCCTGAACTGAGTAGACTGGCTGTATGATACATAGACCTTACAATCCTGAACTGAGTAGACTGGCTGTATGATACATAGACCTTATAATCCTGAACTGAGTAGACTGACTGTATGATACATAGACCTTACAATCCTGAACTGAGTAGACTGACTGTATGATACATAGACCTTATAATCCTGAACTGAGTAGACTGGCTGTATGATACCTAGACCTTACAATCCTGAACTGAATAGACTGGCTGTATGATACCTAGACCTTATAATCCTGAACTGAGTAGACTGGCTGTATGATACATAGACTTTACAATCCTGAACTGAGTAGACTGGCTGTATGATACATAGACCTTACAATCCTGAACTGAGTAGACTGACTGTATGATACATAGACCTTATAATCCTGAACTGAGTAGACTGACTGTATGATACCTAGACCTTACAATCCTGAATTGAATAGACTGGCTGTATGATACATAGACCTTATAATCCTGAACTGAGTAGACTGACTGTATGATACCTAGACCTTACAATCCTGAACTGAATAGACTGGCTGTATGATACATAGACCTTATAATCCTGAACTGAGTAGACTGGCTGTATGATACATAGACCTTACAATCCTGAACTGAGTAGACTGGTTGTATGATACCTAGACCTTATAATCCTGAACTGAGTAGACTGGCTGTATGATACATAGACCTTACAATCCTGAACTGAGTAGACTGGCTGTATGATACATAGACCTTACAATCCTGAACTGAGTAGACTGGCTGTATGATACATAGACCTTATAATCCTAAACTGAGTAGACTGGCTGTATGATACATAGACTTTACAATCCTGAACTGAGTAGACTGGCTGTATGATACATAGACCTTACAATCCTGAACTGAGTAGACTGGCTGTATGATACCTAGTTCTTATAATCCTGATCTGAGTAGACTGGCTGTATGATACATAGACCTTACAATCCTGAACTGAGTAGACTGGCTGTATGATACATAGACCTTACAATCCTGAACTGTGTAGACTGGCTGTATGATACATAGACCTTACAATCCTGAACTGAGTAGACTGGCTGTATGATACCTAGTTCTTACAATCCTGAACTGAGTAGACTGGCTGTATGATACATAGACCTTATAATCCTGAACTGAGTAGACTGGCTGTATGATACATAGACCTTACAATCCTGAACTGAGTAGACTGGCTGTATGATACATAGACCTTACAATCCTGAAATGAGTAGACTGGCTGTATGATACATAGACTTTACAATCCTGAACTGAGTAGACTGGCTGTATGTTAGATAGACCTTACAATCCTGAACTGAGTAGACTGGCTGTATGATACATAGACCTTACAATCCTGAACTGAGTAGACTGGCTGTATGATACATAGACCTTATAATCCTGAACTGAGTAGACTGGCTGTACGATACATAGTCCTTACAATCCTGAACTGAGTAGACTAGCTGTATGATACATAGTCCTTACAATCCTGAACTGAGTAGACTGGCTGTATGATACATAGACCTTACAATCCTGAACTGAGTAGACTGGCTGTATGATACCTAGACAATGTGACCAGTGAGCTATGTAGGCTTTTAGCCAAAAATTAATTTTGTTTATACCCTATATCGAAGACTTTCCTTACCTTCTTGTGGTTCCTGAATGATATTTTTAACTTCAGGACATTCTGTACATTTAGGGCTGACCATCACAAACAACAAATTGGTATCATCAATACGAGAGATGGAATAGTCTCTGAAAGTAATGAATAAAACAGCACTTCTGAAAAAACGAACTGTTAAGCTCTTGTCCACATAAAAGATATATTGTACAATCCAGTATTGTTCTCTAGATAAAAAACAAAAACAACACCTACATTACTTGACGTATAGCTATCAAGAATTCTTTCATACTACCCATTTATAACATTAAGTTTTCTAAGCATATAATCTAGGAATAAGTATTGTATTGCCTTATAACATACAAAATACCCATTTAACATTAAGTTACATATTCATCAGGTGAATAGAAGTTACCTGAATTATATGCCATTTTATGCCCCCCGATTGATAGATCAGGGGACATCTTGTTTTTTTTGTCTGTTGTCAACTTTAACCTTGGCTATAACTTTTGAACTGTGAGGGATAGAGACTTCATATTTGACATGCGTACTCAACTAATGAAGCCCTTTTAAATGAAACCAAGGTTGATGACCTTCTGACCTTGACAATGAATTTCATGCTAATAATAACTTTTTGGACTTTGGTGCCAGCAAAGGCATAAATGTTTCACAAACACAGCTTGTTCTCTCCTTTTTCACAGTTTACTCTGAATCCTGTCTATGCACCCAAAGACAGAAACATCTTATCATAAAACCTCCCTTCTAAAGACAGGAGAATAGTTAAAATGTTTAAAAATACAGCTGTCAAGACAAATAAGTATTGTGTTGATTTATAAATATCTTGCTTTTGGTGTCCCTGAACTTTCATCAATGACTATATACCTTGTACAGTTACAGTTGGTATGGAATGTGTTGCTCATGGGCTCCAATCCTTCCGTAAAGTAGTACTGAGCCTGCTTTGTAATGCAGCTTCTTTCCTCTTCTTCTGTAGCAACTAAATAAATTAACAAAATGTTGTTTAAACTTGAGATAAACTTCACAAATCCTGGTACTGACTGAAAGATTTCATAACAAGGAACACACATGTGAACAAGAGCAATGCCTAGCATGGCTTAATACACCTGTCGCTTACTTTGGACAGAATCAATGTGAACGTATGGTTTTATTATCCCCAAACTTGGGTTTTTAATTGATTGATTGATTTTTGTTTTACGTCACACCACGAATATTTCACGTAAATGGTGACGGCATCTGCCTGATGCGGGGCATACAAATTTTGACCTTTGCAACGGACCCACCCAAAGCAATGAGGGATCTTTAACGTGCCATGCATACCACGACACGGGGCCTCGGTTTTTACTGTCTCATCCGAAAGACATGACACCGGCATGACCTGAGCGGGACTCGAACCCCGGCCTCCCGATCAGGAGTCCGACGCGATACCACTAGGCCACGCCGGCTTCCCCAAACTTGGGTCTCTTTAGTAATACATTTATGAAATATTGAAAGCCAAAATGTGGTTTTCACTACACTATTTAAACATTCTGTATATTAACTGACGTTTACTTAAGTTATCGTGTTACATAGTATCTCCATAGCATCTTATCATAGTAAAAATCCAAGTTCCATAACGACAAAACAGAATTTGCTCAAAATCAAAACGCCACTTCCCCTACCTTATTTAAACATTCTGTATTAGTTTCATGAAAAACAGTTGACATTTACTAAAGTTATTGCATTCCATATCACCCTAAAGGCAAAAAGCAGTGTGTGTTCACTGAAGAGTAAAGTCAAGGTCAAGGTCACTAAATTTTTGTATTGGTTGGATAGAACATTCAAGTATCTACAAACCTACGAACTTTGACATAAGTACCTTTAAGGGTATGAAAGACACCAAGCTAAACACAAATTCTAAATGCAAAATGTTGATGCCGTGCTGACGGACGACAGACTTACGGATTTCGCCAATGCATAGACTGGAATTGCTTTGCAATCCGGTCAATAAAATCCAAGTCCTATAACTCTGGAACAACGCAACAGAACTTACTCAAAATCGAAAGGCGGCTTCCCCTACATTATTGAAGCATTCTGTATGAGTTCCTAAAAAAACAACTGACGTTTACCTTAGTTATTGGGTTCCATTATCCATAGCATCTTTTCATAGTAAAAATAAAATCCAAGTCTCATAACTCCGGAATGACAGATGGAATTTGCTCAAAATCGAAAAGCAGCTTCCCCTACATTATCTAAGCATTCTGTATGAGTTTCATGAAAAAAATTGACGTTTATTTAAGTTATCGTGTTCTATAGCATCTTTTCATAGTAAAAATTAAATCCAAGTCCTATAACTCCGGAACAACAAAACAGAAATTGCTCAAAATTGAAAGGCGGCTTCCTCTGCACTATCTAAGCATTCTGTATGAGTTTCATGAAATACAGCTGAATTTACTAACGTAATAGCATTCCATGATGGACAGACCGATGGACGAACGGACAGAACCATACCATAATACTTTCGATTGGTGTATAAAAATGAAAGCCCTAACTTCCATGGTTGAAAAGTTACAGTCAAGGATTAGTTTTTTAAATGTATGTCAAATTGAAGGTCAAAGTCATAAATTATGGTACCAACGGTAATGTCCTGCCACAAGGATCACACATGTGAAATATGAAGTCCACAGACAGACAGGAGAAAACTATATGCCCTTATCAATCAACCCTGACATTTAAACTAAAATTACAGTCAAACTTCGATATCTCGAACACTGATATCTCAAATACCCGGGATATCTCGAAGTCGAACTTCGGTCCTGAAAATAATCCTTCATATTATGATTAAATCCGCCCCCCCATCCCAGATGTGTTGAACACTGATATGTCAAATACCATGCTTTTCTCGAATACATTTTCAAGTCCCGAAGTTCTTATTTACCCGGTTTATCTCAGAGTTGGCTTCTTATAATTGGTGTACAAAGCCACAGTAATTACATAATCAATCGCGTCCGTGCGTACTGTGTTATTTATACCAAATATTAGTAAATGATGATAGTTTATTAAATTCGACATAGAATTAAATAATTAACATTAACTGTAATTAGCTGCATTTAATTAAAGAAATTTCTTTACATTGTTCATTAATTCATTTTCATTTCGAATCCATAAGTCTATGTATTTTTATGCTAAGTACTAGTAGTAAAATAAAATTATGACGTTTGTCTTTATTTTGTCTCATGTGTTAGCCCGTCCTCGGTTTTAGGTTTAGTATAGGACAGTTATATCCAGTACATGTATTGAATCTAAATTAAGATATCACTGAAAAGGAAACATGATGTTTTCAGTTTTGGAGTATATTTTCCTATATTTGTAAAATATAAAAGGCATGATGAGATTTAGATTAATTATTTAGGAACAATATGCACATCTTCATGCATATTTTATTGATAAATACATGTATATCTCATATATCTACTATAATAATCACAAATGTCAAATGAACAAGTGTACGTTAACAACTGCAAGAACTGTTATCCTAAACTCGAAATTGGATATCTCCAACTACGGATATCTTGAAGTATTTTCTATGGTCCCTCCGACTTCGAGATATCGCGGTTTGTCTGTAATTGTATATTCATGTAATTGAATTTCAAATCACATCTACTAATGCAATAAAAATTCAATCTCTTTTGTGTCTGAGGGTGCTATAGTAGCTAAAATTAATGAGAAACTCAAATCGATGTCAGTCATATTACATTATCTATTAATTGCAATATTTCATTTCAAATCATAAAAGTTTTACTGAATATTTCGCAGTTGTTTGATATAACAACAGAGCATTTACTAATTTTTTGTACTTACCTGCCTCAATAGTTGGTGCTACAAACCAGCTGTAAAAAAAATCAAACATATTAAAAAATGACACTATAGAAAAAATGAGAACAATCTTTTTCTGAACATCTTAACATAAAAAGAAATTACAACTGACTTATAACTGCTTCATTGAAAAATGAAAAGATCTGAAAATTGAACAAAAGCAACGCTTAGTGTGGCTTAATACACCCCCGTCGCTTACACTGGACGGCATCAATGAGAACATATGGTTTTATTACCCCAAAACTTGGGTCTCTTTGGTAATACTTTTATGAAATATTGAAATCCAAAAGGTGGCTTCCCCTACACTATTTAAGCATTCTGTATAAATTTCATGAAAAACAACTGACTTTTACTTAAGTTATCGCATTACATAGCATCTCCATAACATCTTATCATAGTAAAACTCCCAGTTCCATAACTCCCTAATGACAAAACAGAATTTACTCAAAATCAAAAAGCTGCTTTCCCTACCTTATTTAAGCATTCTGTATAAATTTCATGAAAAACAGCTGACATTACTAATGTTACTGCGTTCCATATCATCTTACTATAGCAAAAATAAAATAAAAAATAACTCTGGAACGACAAAATGGAATTTGCTCAAAATCGAAAGGCAGCTTCCCCTACATTTTTTAGGCATTCTGCATGATTTTCATGAAAAACAATTGACGTTTACGTAAGTTATTGCGTTCCATAGCATCTTTTCATAGTAAAAATTTAATCCAAGTCCCATAACTCCGGAACGACAAAACAGAATTTGCTGAAAATCGAAAGGCGGTTTCCTCTCCATTATCTAAGCATTCTGTATGAGTTTAATGAAAAACAATTAATGTTTATTTGAGTTATCACATTCCATAGCATCTTTTCATAGTAAAAATTAAATCAAAGTCCCCTAACTCTGGAACGACAAAACGGAATTTGCTCAAATTCCAAAGGCGACTTCCTCTACACTATTTAAGCATTTGGTATGAGTTTCATGAAATACAGCTGACGTTTACTAAAGTTATTGTGTTCCATAGCAGACGGACAGACAGACCGACATTGCCATACCATAATATGTCCCGTCTTTCGACGGGCTTATAAAAATTATAAACAGATCTACCTGTGATCTATAGTTCTATGAAAACTTTTGAAGATAAGTGTTTAATACAATACCTGAACATATTCAAGTTCATCACAGACCTGTATAATAAAATAATCGGCATATTTTAAATCATCAGAAAAAACAAAAATTACAAAGGTAGTTAAAATCACTAAAATATTTCTTTGTATCATTCTTTTTTCAAGAAAATGAAAATTAGTATCTTTTCAATTAAGCCTTTTTTTTTAAGGCTGAAAATATCTGAAACCATCCATGTCTGAATGGTGATATATTAAATTGTGTATGTGTAGTAAGTTATCCGAATCTTTAAAATTACACATTTCAGCTGAAGAGAAAAGATTACATAGTCTGCAAATATATCAACTTAGTTATGTCCATCGGCATTATATCCACTGAAACACATGATGTCAGATTGTTAAAACATATTTACCATGTCCAAATATTATTCCAGAATCCAACGGTCAGTATCTCATACAACCAGTAGATGGAGGGCTGCAACAACAATGACAGACTGAACATACTGTGTCAAGGATGATACAGATTGTTATTATCATGCTGTGCACAGCCTTATTTATCTAACATGCCTTAATCAGCATAATAAAAACCTTGCTTTATGGACTATTTGACATGATATTGAGGGTATTCTGGTAATAGACTACCCATGTAAACCACAGTTTAACTATACACACATGCATTGAAGGTATTCAGTATCTTATTATCTACTTAGCTATAAATTAACACTATCAGAATGGGACTTGTACTATAACAGAAGCATTTTGGAGCAGCTTCATGAAATCTTATCTTTTTTACTTGTACACCTTGAAATTTACATCAATCCACTGTGTACATGTGAAATTGTCTCAGGTAAAAAGGCATTTTAATTCTAGATTTTACCTGAATCGCTAATGAATGGAAAGCATACAGAGAAAGAAAATGAAGCTAGTATAATCCTGTATAATTTTTTGCACATGGTAAGCAGTTGTGCATGGTAAAATTAGTGTACCTCTGTACAACTTCCCATGCATGGTAAAGCTAATATAAGTCTGTACGATATGCCATGCATCTTAAAGCTAGAATGATTCAGTATAATTTCCCATGCATAGTGAAGCTAGTATATCTCTGTACAATTTCCCAAGCATGGTGATGCTAGTATACCACCATACAATTTCCCAAGCACGGCAATGCTAGTATACCTCTGTACAATTTCCCAAGCATGGTGATGCTAGTGTACCACCATATAGTTTCCCAAGCATGGTGATGCTAGTATACCTCTGTACAATTTTCTATGCATGGTTATGCTAGTATACCACAATACAATTTCTCATACATGGAAAAGCTAATATACCTCTGTACGATTTCCCAAGCATGGTGATGCTAGTGTACCTCTGTACAATTTCAATTTCCCATGCATGGTGATGCTAGTATACCACCATACAATTTCCCATGCATGGTGATGCTAGTATACCACCATATAATTTCCCAAGCAAGGAGAGGCTAGTATACCTCTGTACAATTTCCCAAGCATAGTGATGCTAGTATACCGCCATACAATTTCCCATGCATGGCGATGCTAGTATACTTCTGTACAATTTCCCAAGCATGGTGAAGCTAGTATACCTCTGTACAATTTCCCAAGCATGGTTATGCTAGTATACCTCTGTACAATTTCCCAAGCATGGTGATGCTAGTATACCACTGTGCAATTTCCCATGCATGGTGATGCTAGTATACCACCATACAATTTGCATGGTGAAGCTAGTATACCACCATACAATTTCCCATGCATGGCGATGCTAGTATACTTCTGTACAATTTCCCAAGCATGGTGATGCTAGTATACCTCTGTACAATATCCTGTGCATGGTGATCACAAAATATCAAAAATACAAAAACTCATCTTGAAAATGCAATAAGACACTGAAAAGAGGACAGACTATGGTAAGATCTCCATAATTCTACTTACAATTCTGAAAGCAAGAGGGGCAGCACTGGTTGTTCCTGAACCATCTGTTGTACAAGTGGCCTGATAGTCATAATTGACTGTCCTGATGAAATCATGTACATTGAATATAATATTAAATAAAGAACATTAATCGATATCTTATAAAAAAAAATTTACATGGCTTAAGTCTTAACATCAAATAAACAAGAACTATCCTAAAGGGAAGAATACTCTTGTGGGAAAAAGGTGGTACAAAAAAGAATTTGGTTAAAAGTCAAGGTCATAACACTCTTTTCTATCATGAATGACAAGTGTGATGTCCTATTTGGCAAGTGCTATGAGTTTAGGATGAATCACATCTGGAAAAGTTTTGATGAGGGATCCTTCTTGGATAATATGTATCTTATGTGCCAAGTATAGTGACTCTAGGATGAATGTAAAAAATTAAAGTTACCATACAGAAACATGTGGAAACTAATTTCAGACAAAGAGCCATTACTATGGCAAAAATAGGTCAAAAATACTAAATTTCTTGATCTGCAGTTGTTACTAATGAAGACTCACACCAAGTCTTATTGCAATATCTTACAAGATGTAAGAAAACAGTCCAGAAAACAAATATCAGACCAAAAACCAGAACTCTGGCAGGATTAGGTACATCATTACAAAATTCAAATTCTTTTAATCCTTTATCTCAAAGAATGTGTGAAAAATGTGTGGAGGACTAATTTCCGACAGTGACACAATTCCTGCAAAAATAGGCCAACTATGACAAAACTCAAACTTTATCTGTAGTTATTTCTTATATAGATATGCACTGAGTTTCAGGTCAGTATCTCAAAGGATGTGTGAAAAACATCTGGAGAACTAATGTCTACACACCGACAACCTTTCCAGTATACCCCCTCACTTCTACAATGCTTGTTGCAGGAGATAAAATAATACCAAAATAAGGTACACCATATCAAAATGCATCCACAAATTTAAAAATAAATCAAATATGATAGACTGTAATTAGAGTAGAGTACATGGAATTTAAGTTAATGCAAGGTTATATATCTCTTAAATGTCTGACTTTATAAGGATTCTACATTATAAGAACAGCTGTGAAAACATAATTATTTACTTGTTGTAGACTTTGTCATCGAATTCAAACATCAGGTTTGGGTCCACCTTTCCAAAGAACTGCCCAATCTGAAAACATGTTCATAATACAAATAAGATCAACTATGTTATACAAATGCACACAAAATTAACTATTAATACAGTTTGTTCTGGTTTGCTCAAACACATTTGGAGGGTGGGCGGGGGCGGCGAATTTTATTTTTTTCATTTTTTTCTACAATGGAATTGGACAATGAGTATGAGTCAAATGACCTGGCAAACACTAAATAATGACACTGTTAAGCTTTCATTGTTCTATTTGACTTCTTGTGAATGTAACAATAACACAAAATCACAAATTCAAAAAGTTTAAACAAAATCTAATATATCTATAATGGAAACGGACAAGACACTGGATATTTCTGGTCAGCTATATATCAGTAATTTTCAAAATGTGATTTGAAAATAAACAAGAGCAACACCAACGTTGCATATGCCAATTAAAAAAATATCAATTCAATATACCCGGTATCTAGCTGTTCCTGAGATATTGAGTGGAAACTGCTAATTCTAAAAACATTTTTTAAGTCCAAGAGGGATAACTCTCACAAAAATTTTTGAAACAACCCAATTCGACTTTGACCTAAATATCCTTTAGTTGTATCAGTATATTAATTGGTTCCATAATGTGCGGAAACTGCTAATTTTAAGAAATTTCCTAATTCCTGGGGAATTACTCTAACAAAAATTATTGAATGGTAACCAAATTTGAACTTGACCTAGATATACTTAAGATGTATCTTTATGCATAATTTCAATTCAACACCTCTATCTGTTCCTGAGATAGTGAGCAGAAACTGCTAATTTTAAGAAATTTTCTAAGTCCAAGGGGGATAACTATGACAAAAATTATCGAACAATAACCAAATTTAAACTTGGCGTAGATATTCTTGAGATGTATCTTTATGCATATTTTCAATTCAATACCTCTATCCGTTCCTGAGATAGTGAGCAGAAACTGCTAATTTTAAGAAATTTTCTAGGTCCAAGGGGGATAACTATGACAAAAATTATCGAACAATAACCAAGTTTAAACTTGGCCTAGATATTCTTGAGATGTATCGGTATACCAAATATGAATTCAATATCTTTACTGGTTCCAGAGATAATGAGCCAAAACTGTAAAAGGTCCAACCCACCAACAGACAGACCGATCTACCTTTTTCGAAGGGTGGCATAAGCGGATGAGAATCTAGGATTTTTTAATCATGGCCATAAAAAGATTTAGTAAGACATATGATCTGTTCAACAGCAGACATTAGAATTTATAGAAAAACTCTTGCTTTAATATTATGAAAATTATTATTTCAGATTTTAATGATGAAAAGATTGCATAACTAATGTGAAGGAACATTCTCAGGAACATCATACACTCCGTGAAAATGAAATATCGTCAGACGGACAAGCCCGGTTATATTGACGCCTGTTCGGTAAATAATCTAAAATTTCTGGACTAATTGTCCAGTGTTTTCCAGAAGCAAATTCAGTTTTAAACTTATTTCATATGTCACCATGATGTACATTTTGCTTTCAGTCTTGTAATAATTGCTTCGGTCTGGTGAATTGTCCTCGTGTACCAGACAGAATGTCCTGTAAATATTCCTACAATTTCATATTCACTACAATGCAGAGATTATATTCAACAAGCTATAACTCTTCCATATGGAAAGCAAATCAACTGTTGATTATTGGATAACTGATGCTACGAAGAAGAAATTTATGTGTAATAAAAGATATTGCTGTCAAGTAACAAACAAAAACACAAGTGTTTTACCCTTGTTTGTAATTCAGGTTGATTCGTGGCGATGAGGAATGCACCATCATCTAATAAATAGCAGTAGACACTGCTGGTATCAGAACATCTGTAAACACTAGATGTGGTTGTTGATATGTTATCCATTACCCCAAGTAAGATGTTATGGTGCAGGAAAGATCCTACCACTAAAAGGAAAAATAAGAAATATTGTTGATAATTAACTACGGTAGTTCCATGTTCCAAGGGACATCTCTCCTGCAAAGCTAGCGAAAACTCAGCTTTAACAGACAGATGACAACGTGGTCATCAAAGTTTGGCTGCAAACATGAACATGCTGTATTTCTGAAATATGAATGCTACTGGCTACAACTTTGTCAGTTATTATCCTAAAACTAGGTCAAACTACAAAGTCAAAATCACGGGCTCAAAATTTTGGTATTGACAGAAACGTCTTGTTACAAAGAATATACAGGTGAAATATGAAATCCCCATCACTTACCATTCAAAAGAAATACCCAATGTTAAAGTTTTTGAAATAAAGGTCAAAGGTCACAGTCAAAGACATGAGGTCAAAATTTTGGTACTGACAGGAAGGTCTTGTCACAAGGAATCCACCTGAAATATGAAAGCCCTACCTTTTACCATTCAAAAGTTATAACTAATATATAAGTTAGGTCAAAGGTCACAGTCAAGTGAAAAATGCACCTCTTGCAGCTGAAAAGTTATGAGGAATGTAAATGATTTTTGCCATAGAGACAGGCCAAAAACTAAATGTCCCCAAATGTTTGATGGGGGGGGGGATGAAAAGAGCTTAAAAAACCATCTGCTTCAATAACCAGAGGTATGTGTTGAGACTGCATCTCTTTAGATCTTCACTGAATGCAATCAAATGATTGATTGATTGATTTTTGTTTAACGTCACACCACATATATTTCGCGTATTTGGTGACGGCATCTGCCTGATGCGGGGCACACAAATTTTGACCTTTGCAACGGACCCACCCGATGCAGTGAGGGATCTTTAACCTGCCATGCATACCATGACACAGGGCCTCGGTTTTTACTGTCTCATCCGAAAGACAAAACACTGGCATGACCAGAGCAGGACTCGAACTCCGGCCTCCCGATCAGAAGGCCAGCACGATACCACTAGGCCACGCCGGCTTCTGAACGCAATCAATTACAGGATACTGTTATACAGGCACTCAAACAAAGTGAGTATCGTCTTAAGTCTCTGTGGAGTAACAATATCAATGAATTTAGAACAAAAGTCATTAAGCCTCCTAAACTAGAGTGCCAATGTTACTCAAACACTTCATTATGGTAGAGTATCGTTTGAAGGTTTTTAAACACATACTGAACCTTGTCATTCTGCAACACACACAGAGAATCCTATCAGACAGGCAGACAGACAATACACACACAGACAGAATTTTATCATTCTGACAATCACATTGAATCCTATCATTCTGACACTCATAAAGAATCATTCTGCCTACACACAGTTTCCTATCAGTCTTTTAAAACACATTTCAGAAACATACAACACATCATACAAGCAAAGAGTATTAGATCACATATAATATTTGTACTAACCATATTCCTTGATATTCCGAGAAGTGATATCTACTGCTTTAGCAATCATTATTGGAGGGATTGTATCATTCTCACTTCTAGGTACTGCAATTATCAACATGTATGGCATATATATACAGTTATGTACATTGAAGCAAGTGAATTACATCTGACAACATACACGTTCAGTAATTGTAAATGTGGAACCAGTCTAGTGGTACAAGCTCTATACAGAAGAGAAACTTACTTAAAGTGACAACTCTGACAATCCTGATTGAAGAAATGCCATTTATATATAAAACTTTTATCAAATTATTTCTCAATTTACAATTATAGCCTGGGTTTCTTGTTTTATGCTGTGCTATGATTATTTCCTTTATTTGATGAAGACATCTGCATTGCACAGAAATTCAAATCTATGAAAAACTCAACTCTGTGTACAGTGTGGTAAGGAATCAGTTATGTATCAATATCTACCAAGATATAGATAGGGCCTATATTTATCAAGATATAGATAGGGCCTATGTTTACCAAGATATAGATAGGGCCTATGTTTACCAAGATATAGATAGGGCCTATGTTTTAAGTGTTTGATCCAAAAGTGAGGTCAATAATGAGCCACAAGAGGACTCAAACTTGGAAACTTTTGGTCCCAGGACAAGCATGCTATCACATGAACTATTCCTGTTCTATAATGACAACAACATTTCTTGTTTATAATCAGGTGTCCAGTATCTTCTATTGTAAACAGATGATTTCAAGATCAACAAATTAAAAATATCTAACTTGAAATATACATGTTTGAAAACACTGGAGAAAAAATAAAGACAATTTGCCATACAATGCAGCTTCTACTTTAAGTATTAATACGCAAGATCATTGTTACTGATTGACTGTTGTGACATGTGCTTTTATACCCACAATTATCTGTTCTTAAGTGGGGTAGAAAATCTGCCCAATTTTAGAACAATAGATTTGGTAGGTGACTAATATTCAAACCATGAGTGAGTATTTGCGAAATTGCATATTTCTGAAATAGTAAATACTTTTCAACATGCAACTAACAGAAACTAAACAAAAGTGAGTTGTTAGTTTTATTACCTTATCAGACCTGATTTGTTTTTATATGTATGGAGAAGTAATCAACAAATCAAACAATTTCAGCAGAGTTTGATGACCACACATATCAATACAATTACATACCTAGAGTATATGGTGCAGAGTAGATGGTGAGCGAAGAGTCCAAGGCTCGTCTAAAGTAAGTGGCATTCCATGTATCTCTATGTGGCATCAAAAGGTCTGCTTGTCTGTAAAACAAACACAGTTGATAGGTCTATATACATTTTAATTAAGATCAAATTATACTTGTATCAAGATAATGTTTTAATCAAGTTTCAAATGTCATTTGGTAAGCTGTTATTTAATAGTAATGATGTTAAATACCCTTGTTTAACAAAAATATTGCTTAAGCAATGCATGTCCCTGACTGGTTTCCAATAACTCTTCCAAAAATAGGTCAATCATGACCAAACTCGAGCTTGATCTGTAACTCACTGATACAGAGCTACATAACAAATTTAAGTCAGTAACTTCAATGGTCCGGAAAAAAAGTCTGGAAAACCCAAGTGTTTCAGACAGATGGATTGACATATAGAGTGGAAACATATAATCCCCTCTAGTTTTACTGGTGGGGGATTAATTAGAGACTGTGATCACTAAAGCTTAAGTAAGACAATCAAATCACCAAACACTTGAACGATGACAAATATTTTCTGATTGCCTTAGTTTTCAAATGGTATGCTTGTTATGTCTTCATACTGTATTTGTTCATGGATATGAGACTTGTTCTGAATGATACACCTGTGTTAATCCACTTTACGACATGCAACTTACTCTGAATGATACACATGTGTTAATCCACTGTATGGCATGAGACTTACTCTGAAAGATACACCTGTGTTAATCCACTGTATGACATGAGACTTACTCTGAATGATACATCTGTGTTTATCCACTGTATGACATGAGACTTACTCTGAAAGACACACCTGTATTAATCCACTGTGTGACATGAAACTTACTCTGAATGATACATCTGTGTTTATCCACTGTATGACATGAGACTTACTCTGAAAGACACACCTGTGTTAATCCACTGTGTGACATGAAACTTACTCTGACGACACACCTGTATTAATCCACTGTATGACAAGAGACTTACTCTAAAGGATACACCTATGTTAATCCACTGTGTGACATGAAACTTACTCTGAATGATACACCTGTGTTAATCCACTGTATGACATGAAACTTACTCTAAAGGATACACCTGTGTTAATCCACTGTATGACATAAGACTTACTCTGAAGGATACACCTGTGTTAATCCACTGTATGACATGAGACTTACCCTAAAGGATACACCTGTGTTAATCCACTGTGTGACATGAGACTTACTCTAAAGGATACACCTGTGTTAATCCACTGTGTGACATGAAACTTACTCTGACGACACACCTGTGTTAATCCACTGTATGACATGAAACTTACTCTGAATGATACACCTGTGTTAATCCACTGTATGACATGAGATTTACTCTGAAAGACACACCTGTATTAATTCACTGTATGACAAGAGACTTACTCTAAAGGATACACCTATGTTAATCCACTGTGTGACATGAAACTTACTCTGAATGATACACCTGTGTTAATCCACTGTATGACATGAAACTTACTCTAAAGGATACACCTGTGTTAATCCACTGTATGACATGAGACTTACTCTGAAGGATACACCTGTGTTAATCCACTGTATGAGATGAGACTTACTCTGAAGGATACACCTGTGTTAATCCACTGTGTGACATGAGACTTACTCTAAAGGATACACCTGTGTTAATCCACTGTGTGACATGAGACTTACTCTGAATGATACACCTGTGTTAATCCACTGTATGACATGAAACTTACTCTAAAGGATACACCTGTGTTAATCCACTGTGTGACATGAAACTTACTCTGAAGGATACACCTGTGTTAATCCACTGTATGACATGAAACTTGCTCTGAATGATACACCTGTGTTAATCCACTGTGTGACATGAAACTTACTCTAAAGGATACACCTGTGTTAATCCACTGTGTGACATGAGACTTACTCTGAAGGATACACCTGTGTTAATCCACTGTATGACATGAGACTTACTCTGAATGATACATCTGTGTTAATCCACTGTATGACATGAGACTTACTCTGAAAGATACACCTGTGTTAATCCACTGTGTGACATGAAACTTACTCTGACGACACACCTGTGTTAATCCACTGTATGACATGAAACTTACTCTGAATGATACACCTGTGTTAATCCACTGTATTACATAAGACTTACTCTGAAGGATACACCTGTGTTAATCCACTGTATGACATGAGACTTACTCTGAAGGATACACCTGTGTTAATCCACTGTGTGACATGAGACTTACCCTAAAGGATACACCTGTGTTAATCTACTGTGTGAAATGAAACTTACTCTGAATGATACACCTGTGTTAATCCACTGTGTGACATGAAACTTACTCTAAAGGATACACCTGTGTTAATCCACTGTGTGACATGAAACTTACTCTGAAGGATACACCTGTGTTAATCCACTGTATGTTCCAACAAACATGGCTACTGGCCTACAACAAAATAATGAAAAAAATTATAATCAATTTCATTATTTGCCTCTTTGTCCATCTTTATATTTTAACAAATATTAAAACTTTTAAAGTCTTCATCTGTTGTATTTTTTGTACACAAGTAGTATTTCAAATGCTGCCGTTTAAATCATTAAGATTTGCAGTTGATGGAATTAGTAATCAGAAGAATTAACAGATGTCAGGATTACATGAATGTTATGTTTATGGCTTTCTAGGAACATGACAAGACCTTCCTGCTAACCTCACCCTTCTATGTCAAGAAATGACATTCTTGTTAACAATGTAAATCCACATTACACACAGTATTAAAATCTACATTTAAGCCTTCATATTCCATCTCTTAATGTTAAAATAGAAATACTGAATATTATATATGTGACTGGAAAGATTATTTGTAACTTCCATAAGCTACATTCAAACTCAGTTAATAACACAGCATTTTCCACATGCATGATATACCAGTACATGTTTACATAAGTAAAGGTAAAAGAATAAGTATAGCTGTGTGTTAAATGCCAATAGTAACTAAGCAATGACTAATATTAGTACATGTACCAAGCTGTGGGTAAATTTGGACTTTATGATATATGTATGACATAAAACAAAGGATGACCAAATAGAGGACTGTTCTACTTGAATAGCATTTTATTTTAGGAATTGAGAAATTCAAGCAACTTTATATGTATTTCTGTATATCACATAGAAAATTAACACAAAATATATTGTTTGCACCACTTTTGTAACTAGTCACTCCTATCAGGTGGGACTCCCAGCATGTGACGCACATGTCTAAGCTGCCATCAAACTCCCTCACTATGACCTATTAGGAATCCTAAATGTTCTTTTCCTATTCTTAATACCAAGTTCATCTTTATGTCCAAGCCAATAGACGTAAATTGAAAGTAAATATTATTTGACAAAAATTTGATTTGCAGCCTTCCAAATAAGTATTAAGTTAACCCTGGAGCAAAATATAAATACAAAATCTATACTATTAAACACAGACTGTGATAGAAAGGTACCTAACATTCCATCACAATGTTCAGGAAGAAAACTTAATGCACATCCAAATACTATAATCCTCTTTTCTGCAGAAAAGACTTAACCAGTTGAAAGATGTAGCAAATTTGTACTTTAATATCATTTCATTCAAACTAATATAACTTGTCTCGGGAATCATGCTCAGGATAGAATTGTTGGGATAGAATTGTTAATACCGTAAGATCTGGTTTAAGTTCCGAGTTAATACATACAGACAATGGCTGAGGCATAACACCACCCTATTTAGTGAAAAGGGGATGTAATGTGTATTAGAGAAGAGGGATGGTTATTATTTTCATATGAATAAAAGTTATAGCATACGTGTTGTCAATTGTATCATTGCTGTCTGAGGTGCTGAAAAAATTATATACAAAATAAAAGATCACAACAAAACATCTCTACTATGATGTAATAGTCTACAAACAAAAAGGTTGGGCATTCCAGTCCTTCAACTTCAACAAGAGCAACACCTAGTGTGCATAATATGCCTATCACTTAACGTAGTTTAAAGGGGAGGATTCTGAATGTATGGGAACATTCCCCCCTTAAATTGATAAATTGTTCCATCCCCAATAGTTCATTCTGTATCCTGCCTACAAGGTTTTCTAACCAAGTAGTATTACGACCTTCACCTTTGACCTTGAAAAACAATAAGCATCTTTGTCTTGGCATGAGTAGTAGGTGCACCAAGTCTTGGCATGAGAAGTAAATGTACCAAGTTTGACAGTCCCAGGCCCAACAGCTATATCCTGTCTACAAGGGTTTCCTACCAAGTAGTACTATGACAAATTTGACTTACCCCCAACGTTTTGGTCTATATCCTGCCTATAAGCTCAGGACAGACGGACAACGCCATACCGTAATAAGTCCTGTCAAAGACTTAATTCTTTGTCAAGACAATTTCTACTTTACTAATGTCACAGATGTCCTGAAAGTTTCCTATTTAACAGTTCCTTTTAGACATTTTCTAATATTTAAACAAGTTCATTATATGAAAAAGACAGATGTGAAAAGTGGATATAATTACAAAAAATGTACATCTTAGAGGAAGATACTGACCAAAAGACCAATAATACACAATAGATTTTTACAATGTATACTACAGACTATTGATGACACTAAACAAATACATTACTTACTTTGGCTTTATCTTTGGAGTATAGACTTTCAAATAACTGACGAACATTGCTTTCGTAATTTGAAGATCTAGATACAGTCTCTTTATTCTGTCTTCATCCCCTTTAAATGAATTAGTTTTAGGTAATGTGTGTATTTAAGTTAGCTTTCAGTTTCATAAAACACTGTGCAGTAATTCAGAGGTGTTGATAAGTTTTCTAACATGTCCGCCATTTTCAGTAATTTTGAAAATTTTGTAAGTCTGGACGATGCAATATATAGAAACAATTTCAGAATTTTGTCAGCGTGAATGAAATTTTTTCAATCAAAACCTTTGGATGGACACAATTCAACATCACTACAGTATTCCTAAGAATGCATATTGCCTGTAGCCTAAAGTTAAAACTAAGGTGTGACAATGATAACCCAAACTTTGCCGGGTGTATAATAAGAGCTTAAAATATAAATTAAGCGGGATGTAAATCCAATAATTACATACAGTTAAATGCTGTTGGTCCCTTTCTGAGATCTCTGATGAGGTTTTCTACAGAGCCTGTTGTATTAGGCATATTATTAAAATCAGCATGATAGTTCCTAAAAAAGAAATACCACTTGAAAATATATTCATATACTGAAGACATAAAAACTTTTGATGGGATTTTCTTCTGAATAAAATCTTATTATTCAAACACTGAAATGATTCACCAAAATGCTTTTTTGTAAATATATGAAGGCAGTCTTGACAAATTCTTTGTAACAAAATGTAAAAATTTGTAAAATGTAAAGAAAAAATTGCAATGAAACTGAATTTGACCACAGATGTAATTCTTCCAAATACAGGTAAGTGCAGTCCTACCATAACATTCATGTTAACACAAAAAGGGGTCACAAGGAGTGCTTTAGCCCATGTGCCAAGAATACATTAGACTGAGACTATTAACGCAGTAGGAAATTCATGTTAACAATTTATTCCTTCCTGCACTCAGTCCAATAGCATGTTCAAGTGCTTAATTCTTTCTATGCCATGGTACAGATGAAGCAAATAAACTGGATATACAACACGTAATTGATTGATTGATTATTGTTTTACGTCACTCCACGATTATTTCTCGTATATGTTGACGGCATCTGCCTGATGCATTGCATACAAATTTAGACCTTTGCAATGGACCCACCTGAAGCAGTGAGGGATCTTTTACCTGCCACGCCTACCGTGACACGGGACCTTGGTTTTGACTGTCTCATCCGAAAGACAGAACACCGGTGTGAACAGGGCGGGAGTCGAACCCGGGACCTCTCGATCACAAGCCGAGCACCTTATCCACTAGGCCACACCAGCTTCAACATGTAATTAAATCCCTGAGAATGTTGCCATATACATGTATGCGTAAATTACTTGTAATGTAAAAATGACACCTTTCATTAATTGTTTCATCATACTACATGTACATACGCTTCTGGGTCATATATCAAAAATATTACTCAAATCCATGCAAAGGGTAAAAAGTTATAGCCCACACAGAGATTTACCCATCATATGCAGTGATGTTGACCTTGCAGATATAACCTTGGTTCAAGGTCAAGACACACCCTTGGTCCTGGACAACAATTCTGCGAAATATTATTCAAATCCCTAATAGGGGTAAAGAGTTATGGCCAAGACAAAGACTTACCCATCATATTCATTGTGACCTTCACCTTGCAGAAATGCCCTTTCAATCAAAGTCATGACACAGCCTTGCAATTCTGTGAAATGTTATTCAAATCTATGCACTCTATGCATGGTGTAAAAATTTATGGCCTGGACAAGAATATGACATAAGGACTGTGACCTTGACCTTGCAGATATTACTTTGAAAATCAAAAGGCTTCATCCTCTAGTCATAAGAAGTAAGTGTGCAACATTTAAAAGTTCTTGTATAAACAGTTGGTCTGTACCTTGTTTACAAGTTGCATTCTCAAAAATTTGCTATTTTTGCCCCCAAAATGAACTTGACCTTTAACCTTAATATTGAAAATCAAAGGAATAAGTGTACCAAGTTTGAAAGCCCTAGCCTAAACGGTAAGGTTTGTATCATTTTAACAAGGTGCGGACAGACCCACAGAGCCATATCATAATACGTCCACCTAGGACGGGTGTATCAAAAGTAAAACAGACAACACAACAAATGGAAATTACCACATTGACAAATACTCTATCAAAAGTAAAACAGACAACATAACAAATGAAATTACCACATAATCAAGTGCTCTATCTACATCTTATGATCACTATTATTTATTACTATCATATCTTATTATTACTATCATATCTTATTATTTTTCATTTTATTTTATTATATTTCTTAATCTTAAAATATTTCTTTCCCTACTATGTTAATCTGCTCCGACAAATATATTTCACTATAATCTTACAGGAAATTTTGTTTTGTTGTTGATATGTATTATCAACTTTAATTACTGAATGTAACTGAAACTTACCACGGAGAAAGTAATTTGGCTGTAATGTTTTCAGATTCCAATTCACTGATCAAGCCTTCAAGAAAACATTGTTAGAAAATGTACTTAGATAAATATAACATGGAAATAAGTAAAACTGATAGATGCTCCCCAAACTGCATCCAATGAATCTCCATCAGACAGCAAACTTTGAAAATTTGAAGCCCCATGCACCCTTGGTATGAAGTTAAACACACACTTGTGAAAATTTGCCAAAATATAAACCTAGTTTTAGTATTATAAGTTCTAGTTGCTGAGTGACCTTTAACATTTTGGAAAGACCTGAGTAATCTATGTGTGAAAGCCCATATCCCAAATGACAATTAACATTTTTGAGAAATATGACCACTGCCTGCTGAAAAATTCACAAAAACATAAGCTCTTCTTGGTATTTTAAGTTCTATTTTGTGAGTGACCTTAACCTTTCAAAATTTACCTTGATTGAACTTTTTCAGAAATCACAAAGAGTAACAAAGATGTGAAGTATGATTTAAGTCTGATGAATGATTTCAGAACTAAGAGTAAGGACAAACAGACGTAAAGACAGCAATCAGAAATTCGCTTCTTCACAAAAAAAACATACAGAATGTCTAGCAAAATTAAATGTACAGAAGTCTGTCATTCACATTCAAATATATCATTTAAACTCAAACTGCCAAATGACATGAATTTATAGTATGAAAATAATCTTTTAACCTTTGTAGCAAATGTTTCTCATGTGTGTCTGGTTACACTGGACACTAATACTTACTGCTGAATAGGGCATCATCTAACGTTTTCTTAACAACAATCTGTTTCATGCGATACGTAGGAATGCTTAATCCTAGACTGTAAAATAAACATAAAAAACAGTAGATATAACTATGTATAATGGTGTACATGACTTGGTTTACAGTATCACACTACTCATGAGGACTGGTCACTTTTATAAATATCTGATATTTGCATGTAAGTTTATGTACTAAGAGTTGTCAGAAGACAACAGAGTTTGCCGGTGGCAACCAAATTTAAATAACAAAGTTTTTGTAGGTCAACATTCATGGTCAAGGCCAAAACGTAAAAACTTTTGATGTGTAATGAAAGGCCTTGTCACAAGGAATACATACATGAAATATCTAAGTCCTTTCTCTTACCGTTCATAAATTATGACCAAGGTTAAAGTTTTTTTTAAAGTAAGTCAAGCTTCAAGGTCAAGGTCACAAGGTCAAAAATTTTGGTACCCAATCAAAGGTCTTGGCACAAAGAACACATACGTGAAATATTAAAGCCCCGTCTCTAATGGTTGTAAGTTATGATCCAGGTTATATATTTTGTCTACAAACGACAATAATAACGACACTGGAGGTATATCAATAGCACTCTGGACATTTATCCCAGCGAGCTAACAATTACTGCTAAAACATAACATGTCAATATATCTCTGAAAATTCTGAACTCCTTCATCCTATCCTAAAAACTTTATGATCAGAAATCAAAGGTTACTAAAATGAAACAAAAATAAGACTTCGCCAATCCAGGGGTAGCTCTGTATTGTGCCAATTTCCAGGCCCAGAGTCGAACCTCACTGATGACACATCAATCTCATATCATGGCATATGTCGGCAGATATTCAATGATACCCAATGATTCTATTGGGTCATGTCATTAAAAAAAAATCATATAATGGTGTATGTTGGCAGATATTCATTCTACTAATGCTTCTGGTGGGTCCCGTCATTCAAAAAGTCTCATATAACGGTATATGCTGGCAAGTATTCAGTTCCCCTATGCTTCAAGAGCATCCACTACATAGGTCTAAATCTATTAAGTAAAAAATTTTTAATAACTGACATAAAACAACAAACAAAAGAAAAATGAGGTTTAAATTACCTGAAAGAAGTATCCTTTATTTTTGTATAGAAATAGACTCTCTTCTCTTTGTCCAAATGTTGCTGAAAAATGAAAAATGAAATTCATTATTTTGACTTCACAACTGCTATTCAAAATTTCAATTTCTCTTATATGATAGAAACCTAGTTAAGTATGAAAAAAGGTATTTTTATGACAGTTTTGAAATAAGGTTTCCAGAACAATAAAGTATTGATACCTGATCTGTAGATACTATGTATGAATCAGCATTCATTGTTCCTGCTACACCATCAATCATATTTCTTCGAAGCTGAAAATAAATAACATTTATTGTGAGGTAACAGTTAATTGATTGGTTATTGTTTTACGTCATTCCATGTATATGGTGACGGCATATGCCTGATGCATTGCAGAGAAATTTCTACCTTTGCAACAGACCCTCCCGAAGCAGTGAGGGATCCTTTATGTGCCACATGTACCTTGACATGGGACCTTGGTTTTTACTGTCTCATCCGAAAGACTGAACACCAATCTGCCCAGGGCGGGAATCGAACCCTGGACCTCTAAGTCATGAGCTGAGCACCTCATCCACTAGGCCACACTGGCTTGAGGTAACAGTTAAATACCCAACATCTAATATACCATACATGTATAACACAATGTATAAATGTCACAATGATGCTTAATGTCTTTTTTATTGAGACATAACTTTGTTATTGGTTCTTCAATTTACAAAAAGAAAGAGATTTTTACTGAAACTGAGAATTCATAGAAACATTGCGGTATTTAAAATAATAAGCAGACCTTGTTTTTATCTTCAGTTTCGATTTCAATATCCAAGAAATCCATGCTTGGTGGATCTTCTGAATGTTGCTGAAAATGTAAGAGATACAAATAAAGTGAAACAATTTCACAAAAATTTCATGCCTAAAACATTTCTTCAGATTTACTTAGAAACAGAGCTAACGCAACTATTTTACGAATTACCGGTACATATTCATTTTTCAAAATTGTAATTATTACATATAATTCAAGAGGCTGAGCATTCTGCTTGAACCGAGTATGGGTATTCACTTTCCTATCAAGGTTGGGATTTCAGATAAAGGTGACGGACAACTACTGGTACAAACAGTTCTTAATCAAAGAGCCTATAATCAATTTTTATTTCAAAAATCGCCATATTTCAATTATTAACATTTTTTTTAAGAGAAAGATATTTGACTTTGCAAATCTTCATCAACTTTTAATTCACTAATATTAAAACCAAACATTCTGGGAACTATTAAAGTTGATAAAAATGGTAAAAAAGCAAGTGGAAGAAAGGCCTCATAATTTCAGGTAATGTATGATTTTTGTCAATAAGTTTTACATTGTTCTATGTAGAAGGGGTCCCCCCCCCCCCCGAAAGTTTTCGTGGAAAAAGGGTTTATTATAATTTTAGTGATAACAGATAAAGAAATAATTGACTGATATTAAACTTGACACTTGTTTTCTTTGTTATTCTCTCTGTCTTTATTTTTTTATTGACTTTGTACTGCACTAAACTTCATGCACTTTGGACTGCTGTAACTAAAGTTGTTAGCAAAAAAGCTAAAAATTTGTGCAGGATCTGTTACTGGATCTGTGGTGTACTCTATCATGAGACCACAAGCTGGCACCATATACCTGTAGGTACAATTACCCAGTTTTACAATATATGGTAGGTGTATTTTCCTGGCAAAATGATTGACAAAGAATCTTAATACATGTACAATAGACAGGCAGAAAGACTGATTCCTATATTCTTTCCAAACTTCTTTTGCTGGAAATATCATATGGGATATTGTCAAGAAAGTTGCATCAAAGATGCAATATGCTGAGTTGTGAAACATTTTCATACCCTGAATTTTATATCTTTTTATCACTATGACTTTGACATTTGACTTTTTGAACCTGAAATCAGTAAAGCACACAATCGGTTCAAGGGGAGTATGTGTATGAAGTTTCTTAACAATAGATATAACGTAAATACAGTTATAGTCTGGAAACCATGTTCACTTATCAAGGCCTTATGACCTTGACTTTTTGATCCAAAATCAATAAGGCACATCCATGACTCATGGGGAGTATATGTGTGAAGTTTTTATAACAATAGGTGGAATTTAACTTAGTCTACAATTTAAGTTCTGAAACCATATTGACTCATCAAGGCCTTTTGACCTTGACCTTTGACCTTTTCATCCTTAAATCAATAGGGCACATTTTCAGCTGATGGGGAGTCTTTGTGTGCAGTTTCATATCTATACCTAAATAGTTGTAGGAATTGGAGACCGAAAACGAATTACTGACACCTGCAGTCAGCTGCCCACCCTATATTGCTGACACCTGCAGTCAGCTTGCCCACCCTATATTGCTGACACCTGCAGTCAGCTGCCCACACCATATTGTTGACACCTGCAGTCAGCTGCCACCCCATATTGTTGATACCTGCAGTCAGCTGCCCACCCCATATTGTTGATACCTGCAGTCAGCTGCCCACCCCATATTGCTGACACCTGCAGTCAGCTGCCACCCCATATTGTTGATACCTGCAGTCAGCTGCCCACCCTATATTGCTGACACCTGCAGTCAGCTACCCACCCTATATTGTTGATACCTGCAGTCAGCTGCCCACCCTATATTGCTGACACCTGCAGTCAGCTGCTCACCCCATATTGCTGACACCTGCAGTCAGCTGCCCACCCCATATTGTTGATACCTGCAGTCAGCTGCCCACCCTATATTGTTGATACCTGCAGTCAGCTGCCCACCCCATATAGTTGATACTTGCAGTCAGATGCCCACCCCATATTGCTGACACCTGCAGTCAGCTGCCCACACCATATTGTTGACACCTGCAGTCAGCTGCCACCCCATATTGTTGACACCTGCAGTCAACTTCCCATCCCATATTGTCGACACCTATCAACTTAAGAGCCAAGATTTGTAACTCGGCTGAAAACAGTAATCCATATGAAACATCTGAGGTGCATGTTCCACATTTTGAATCATTTGTAACATTCAAAAAGATTTAAAACTATTCTGAAGAAAATAACTTTTTGGTCCCATATGTTTAAAAATTTTTTCAATTCATTTGACGTGTCAAAAGTCCTCTCCAACATCTGTTTAAAACACTTTCAACTCTCTTTAAGAGATTATGAAGTATCTACAATGAAAATGTAATAATAATGTGGTCCTAAACATCTAAACATGTATAAACCTTTGAATAACATTCATTTTGGTTGGTTGTTATTTCATTTTTTGATCTGGCTGACCTTACATATTCTGATTTTGAAAAAATCTATGAAGGAAATTTACCATAGTTGGTCGATATTACAGGGTATAGTTATATCACTAGATGGTAGTTCTGCTAAAGAGTTTAAAATCTTCGCTTTAATTAATTAGTATGCTAATTAATTTCTTGACACAGAGCCAATTATCTCAACAATCTACAGTCCACATTTAAAAAGCAGATAAGCATGGCTTGTGTTATGCATCACTACATCAGAAGTAATCCATTACTAACTAGAATTTTAATGTGTCGGTGCGACACAGATGCCTCCGCTGGCAGCTAAGTTAGTGAAATATAATTGCCACAGAACTAATATTTGAAAATTCAAACAAGGTTCAGCCATATGCAACGCACATTTTCTAATTTCAAAGTCCCATTACTCCTGAAAAAAATTTCTGAGCAGATTTGCCTCCCTTCAAGCACATCTACATATACTTCCCTACCTACATGTGAAGTTTGGTGAAATTCTGATGAACGGTTTGGGAGGAGTTGCAATGACAAGGTTTCGGAATGACAGAATGGCGGAATGACAGAATGACAGGGTGTAACACTTTATGCCCCCGGCCATATATGGTGGGGTCATGAAAACTAAAAAAAACTACCAACTAACTATATCATCTACTATACCTTGACCACTAACTGTGGATGAAATATTACATATCCATTGGTATTCAGTGCAAAGGTGTAGCCATTCGGACCAAGCTGCAATATAAATCCTAGGACTTCACTGACTGCTCACATCAATTAGAGGAAATAAATATGTATGATTGAAATAAATAATACAATCCTGAAATACAAAAGCTGATAAAGAGTCAATAATACAGTTACTATCATTCCATGAATTTCATGATTACTGAATATGATATCCAATATGTATATCTTGCGAGTTTCTCTTAAGTCTTAATATTTCCTCAGAATCTTCCACCCTTTTTCCTATACAAACACCTCAATACAAAGTAGTATAATAGCTCCCTGAACTTTTGGGACAGATTTCAGCAATGGTACTGCACCAGTACCTACCTGCCAATTGGGAGAGTTCTGCATCATCTTATCTGTAGTAACATCTATGCCCATTACACCAAGAATAGTCTGGTTTGCCTGCAAGGACCAATGCATACATCATTAAAATACAAGTTATTTCAAACAAGAGACTACTAAAGGCAATATGGCTGGTTTGTGAATCACTGATAAGTGCTGTTTTAACCACATTATAAATAATAATGTACACTGCAGGACAAACAAGAATAATAATTTTTTGATAACATTTTACATAAATTCATTGAAAGTAGCTACCACTCTAATGTCAAGATCCAAGAGGAATCACTTCAAATTTTCATGATGACTGGTATGGATGTTCCACAAGTAATGGAAAAATATGGCATAGTTGAATCGCACATAATACGCCCACTCTTTATTATCCTAGGTGTCATACAAACTAGAACTAAATATCTAATCTAATCGTGGTAAATGTAGATACTGATAAAATAGTTCAGTTTTCTTCATCAATTGTGTGTATGTTAATTGACCTTCGTGCATCCATTATTTCCCAGGTTGACACTCCCCTCCTCCTTTCATAAATACACCAACTACAATTGTGTTAAATACTGAGATGTCATAACGTGATCTTTCTTTGTACCAAGTTTCATCAAAATCCACAAAAGGATTTAGGAATTGCAAAGACAAGGTATTTTGCAATGAAAAATCTGAGACTAAGGGCCATAACTCCCGTTAATTTTTTTTAACAACATTCTCCTTCCAAAATGCACGTCTTCATATTTGTTCTTTGTACCATTTTTTGTCAAAATACCCCAAAAGCTTTAGGAGTAGTTGCGAAGACAAGATATTCTGCATAGACAAATATAAGAATCTGATTCCAAGGGGCCATAACTCTTGTAATTTTTTTTTCTTGGAGAGCATTCATCTTCCAATATGCAAATCTTTACAGGGTGCTCTTTCTTGGTACCAAGTTTCATTAAAATCCCCCTGAAGGTTTAGGAAGAGTTGCGAAGACAATTTATTTTTAGAAAATATGAATTCAAGGGCCATAACTCCTGTAATTTGTTTTGGACAGCATTTCTCTTGCAATATGCACATCTTCATATGGTCTTCTTTCATTGTACAAAATTTCATTAAAATCCCCCCAATGGTTTTAGGAGAAGTCGCAAAGACAAAATAAGAGGGACAGACGGACGACAGCCGTATAGCATAATATAATCACATTTTATGTGGGTGTATAATAAATAATGTTACTCACTGCATTTCTTTGATATTGAGTAGATTCTCCATGTACAGTTACAAGAATTGTTAGGTAAATGCAGTCGAAAGAGAAAGTATCCTTACCCTTCCATTTGTTGTTTTGTTATAGACTGGTAATGTAACAGTAGTCATCATGCCAAGCCCCTATAAACCAGAAGCAGAACTTATTACATTATTCAGACAGAAAAATCAAAGCACACAAAGACTGCAGATATTTCATTATAAAGTGAACAAAATGTGTTGCTTCTCTTAGTATTTATCAATTACAGGTATTGCCATGAAATTAAATCAAAGGTTGACAAGAATGTCTTCATCATATAATTTGTTCAAACTTATGTAATCCAAAGAAATTTAAAAAGTTTTATAATCAGAATTATAATCGTAAATCTTAATTCACTTACACACTTGCAAATTTAAATCTGACACTCAATTACAAATTCTGAAGTTCATTCAAATATAAATACAAGATAAAAAGTTAATCAAGTGAGTTAGTGCACATAAAGCAAAGATCTAATTACCTCATCTGCCATGCATATGACTCTAAGCATAAAGAACAGAAAGGAATAACAACACATATAAGCAACAGCCAAGTCTTGCTGAATTTGTCATATTTTCGTTTTTATCTTTAACTAGACTATACAAAGATCAACATTCAAACAAAGCCACATGTATGAAACACACTAACATTCGTTGATAAATACTTTCATAAAATTCTGCATTAATTAATACCAGTCTGTTAATAATGAGGGCAGTATGATTTTATTCACTGAAAAATACTTATTTAGATATTAGAATAAAAATTGTATGGAAAGATACCAAAACTTTGATCATTTACTGCTTTAACTGTTGCAGGAAAATATCAGAGAACTGATCAATTAATCAACTTGAAATAAGTGGAAACAATCTATGGTAAAAACAGCAGATCAATATGATACAAAGTACATATCACATCATGTAAAATGGCAGAATCAAGTCCTAACAAATTTAATTAACATAAAAAAACCAACAAATTACAAATATCTTACAAAGGGGAGTGGCAATACTACATTGAGGACACGTGTTTAACAGCATGATGGGTGCATGTGTATACCTCATCATGAAGCACATGTCACGAAGCTATAAGCAGGTCTGAGGCATTGTCTCATGACACAGGGACATCAAGTCCTCTGATTGAAATTGTCACACAGCCATCATTATTCTGACAAACCTTTTATTTCTCTAACGAACCATTATTCTATGCATATATTCCTACTACAGAAATAATTACATGTTAGTATTCCTGATTGTAAATATTTTCAGATGAAGGCTTACATTTGAACTTTGCAAATTAAAAAATCTCTTAAAGACCAAATTCAGGTATTTATATCACCATATCACAAAAGTTTTGAATAAAATGAAGTAACATTTTTATAAACAAATATGAAATAATTAATTAAACTGTCCACTGGAAGAAGACCACTGTAACCTGCAGGTAATGTCTGAGTATGATCACGGTAGTATTCCTAAAATTACGATTCCTCAGTAAAAGTAAGGAAAGGAAAATAGAATATGAAAAATATTTTCCCTCCTTTTTCTAACATACAGCTCTTTTCTCCTAAATTCTGAATAAAACAAACATAATTATCCATCCACTTTATCTTTTTAAAACTTTTTGTACCCTGTATTTGTATTCTTAAAATTCCAGTGCAAGTATACGGTAGTATCTAAAAACGGCAACTGGTTAGAAAAATCTCTAACTTTCAATCATTACACTTAGGAATTATTCTTCCTTGAACGCAATTATCTCAAGAAATATTTATGTGGACTTCCAACTGTTTGTCACGAGAGCAGTTTTCATTAATTGCATTTTAAAATACTCCATTCATTTAAAGGAAATATATTGAGTTGACCTTAACAGACGATGTCTTTTATCTGATGTGATATGTATAACAGAGATGTGAGCTTGTCAGACACAAATGAATGACTATGCAATTCAGGGCCGTTAAACAATGTCAATGTCAAACAACATTAAAGAAACTTGAGTAAGTATATACTACATAGAGTATCTGCCATTTAATATACATGTACACGAGAAAAACATTCGAGGAACTTACAAGTTTATCAAAAACATCTACTGATAAGTTATTACTGTATAAAACTTGCATATATATCAATAAAATTTCAACATCTGGACTTTCTGGTTTTAAATGGGATTTTAAAAATTTAGAATACCTATTATTGGAGTTAATGAAGTCTACTTCACTCTTGAAGAGAAACAAATTTCATATCATTATGACATTATATATGCAAGTTGATATTTATTACAATGATAAACTACTTCATATCAGAAATTAATGCATTTCTTGTCATTCTGGTTAAACGTGACTATACTGCTTAAATTCTGATGCGGCCTAGCTGATACAGACGCAGGAAGGGGGAAGTCAAACAGGTTAACATGGACAACAATGGAATCCATCGAACACTGAATCTACAGTATACCAGTGTGTCATTGTATATGTTTCCCCATTTGAATTCTTTTTCATTCATGATAGCTGCTGGTCGAGCAAGAACTGGCACGTACTCCTTCAGAAAAGAAATCATGTTAGCAATTGTCATAGGTAATGAGAGTCTGAACTCCAGTTCACACCAATATTACGGTGTTATCCTGTAATAATGAACACAATTACAAACATTAAATCGTGTGTAAGAAAAAAAAAACCCAAATGTTAATCAATCAAGAGGGATCTGTTCACCCTAGTTCTCCATGGAAACTATCATAAAAAATTTCAAGGGATCAAAACGATACCTTTTCTCATAAAAATCATCTCAAAGCCATCGTATAAATATGATGTAAACTGTGCTGAAACCTTAGCTAAGAGTCACACCAACTTAGACTGATCGTTTTGGTAACAAGACTCTGAAAAATAGGATAACTAGGGTGAAAAGAAAATATGTGAAATATTAATCAAACTTGACAGCATATTGATCACCTTGGCTTGGGGCTGCATGACAAGAGAGCTGAAAAGACAGGTGATATATCATCCAATAAAGTTTAAAATATGCATTCTCCATGCTGCAGGATGAGGACAGTTTGTAACATGAGAATAATGACACAATGCATCATTTGGAATAGTGAGAAACAGACATACCAGTCCGAGTAAGATATAAATTTACCTTTTTTTATTTGCAAATTTCTATTCACATTTAAATACAAACTGAAATTAATATGATAAAATTAACATATTAAGGAACTTTTAAAGAGGGATTGAGGAGTGAATTTTATTTTACAGATTTAATTACATCTTATGCTTTGATGGGTTAGACATGTGCTCTCACTTCACACAAATACAGGTCATCCATTCTTTTCTAGAGAGGTGCAATTAAATTTTTATGACAGGTGGAAAGTTTTACCCTTGGGTCCTTAGAAATGGAGAATCCAATTTCTCGATGAAAATGCATTCCCCAGACAGCAACTAATTTATCATAACTATCCTGTTGAAAATAGTCAAAAACTTTGAAATGCTTATTACATCAAAGAATTTCTTCAAATGCATGTAATTAATTAGAGTGAAGTGTACCTAGGAAATCGTGTCACCTGTGAAGAAGTGTAACAGATAAACAAAGTGATCTTTGGGTGATGTTGAGCCTTACAGGCATCATAATAGTACTCATTGTCTTATCTTGAAGACATATACATCAAATGCCCCAAAAATGAAAGCAATATCTAAGTAGCAGAGACAAATTTTCTGATCATTGATACATTGTTAGTTACTGCAGTATTTTAAAAGTATAAAGCGTAATAAATTAATGCCATTATTACCTTTATTCACTAAGCTTTACACAGCCATCATAAGATCAGTCTGGTTTATAATTATTATATCAATACAGTGTATCATTTATTAGTACATGTATTAATTACAAAAAGAAATATACTGTATTAAAATTTAAATAGTTCAATTTCTAGTGAATTAGTAAATAAACTTCAAAAAGGGGGAAAGAAATTAAGTAATTATCTCTTGACAAAGACATATTAAAATGTGACACTGTCAAATTCTTCTGTTGTTTAATAAAATCACAAGATGCTTTGTAGCCATTATAAAATAAAAAATGATATTTAATAGAAAATGCAAATTCCATTACAATGAGGTCAAAGTCAGATATAATACTGTATGTCACAAATGATCCCAACAAAGAAAAATTAAAAGGTCTTCAAATTAAATGTCAAATAAGAGTAAACCTTAAACATTTTAGTGCCAATCCAATGTCCATACTACTGTATATTATGTATGTTAAAAATCCATCAACTTTTGTGTTATTTTCTACTGAATATGATCCCACATTTAAAGTGTGAATAGAAAAGGTGATGACTCTAAGATCTCACAGTTATCACATGATCTTCAACATGAGATTTAATTGGTTAATTCCAAAATTTACAAAACTAAAGCAGTACTATTTTAATTCTTAAAAGAATTTTGCAGAACTTGCTGCAGTATATGCTTTCCCTTTTACAAGTTGGGTATTCAATATTGTGATAAAATTCTAGATTTCAGTCTGAGTAAGTAACACAATGATGTGTGATAACTTTGAGATTCTTTGATTGTTAGAATCTACAACTATTTTCCCACAATGTGTTGCTATGGTGATAATACCGCCTGATCTTTGTAAATACTGGACCACAAGGGATGTTCTACACGAAATGTCTTGGACAATTCTTTCGTATACTCCTAAATAAAACAATAATTCTATTATTTTAAAAGCATGCAGAACTAATTATGCAATATTTGTGGACACCTGTGGCTAACATAAACCACAGAGTAATTAACACATTTCTGAAATAAAAAAGAAAAAACTATTAAAGGCTCTCTCTATAGATGAAGTTCTATGTACCATTTATAATAAACATGCCTCATCTCTACCAATCAAATCTAAATATGCCCTCAATTCATGAGATAAATATAATGCTGTATGCTTTCTAAAATCAAAACCAGAAAAAAAATTATAATCTTTCAAATCATTCTGGTTCTGCCCCTTTTCTTTTCTTTTCTTTTGTGGTTATCGATTTCAATATCAACCATATCATTAACTTTCTATTACTATTGATTTCAAACATTTTTGTGATAATAATTACATTTTACAACCCAAGGGAAATAAGTATAATGAATAATTCCACTAATTTTGTATCACATGGTCTGTATCAAGAAATCATGAAATTACTATTTTTATATACGATCCATTATCAAAAGCCCATTAACATTTTGCCTTGCATTTCTAACATTTTCCAGTTCTATCTTGCCACTGAAGGAGGTAACCACCCTCTTAAATATCATCATTCCAGAAAATGATCCCAAACTGCCTGCATTACAATCTTCACACTGAACCATTACATAAAGTCCGCCCCTATTACAGTTTGTGGAATATGAATTTACACTGTGTAAGAAGTACATTTAAATCATTTCTGGCTCTAGCTTTAATGTAATACACATGTCACTCATTTAGGAAACATAAAGAAAATTGCAGCAAACTAGCTCAAGAAAAAAGAAATCCTCACCACAACACCAATAAATTATTTCTAGCAAAATAAAGAACACTTTCTGAGTGATTAAAAACATACTACTTTTTTTGTTGTAAACTATAAGAGCTTGGTGTATGTTCATGATGTTGAATTCTGACATATTGTGTTTTAATTCTGACAGAGTGTGTTTTTAATTCTGACATAGTGTGTTTTAATTCTGACACAATGCGTTTTAATTCTGACACAATGTGTTTTAATTCTGACAGAATGTGTTTTAATTCTGACATAGTGTGTTTTAATTCTGACAGTGTGTGTTTTAATTCTGACATAGTGTGTTTTAATTCTGACATTGTGTGTTTCACTACTGCATTTATTTTCAAATATGAAACAAAATCACATCAAGTATTTAAATAATTGAAATGTATTGCATGCACTTTGTATTACATATATTTTCCATTTATCCATGAATCTATATGTTTCAGTAACTTAATAGAAAGCAATTTTTAATTTATGTTAACTTACAGCCCAATCAATATATTTTCATTCTGTGTGTTTATTTTCTTCATTATTATCCTACAATCTGGAAGATACTCTTCCCGATAGGTCAATGTTGTAAACATTTCTACACCAAAACATTATGTTGATAACAAGAAAGTGGGATATAAAATGTGTATAACAATGACAATGACAACCAAGCAATTAATATAGAAATATATACATCAATGCATGTACATAATATGTATTTTATACCTAAATCAAACTCAGAAAACATAGTGCAAGAAGACAAGTGCCCAAATTCCATTTTCCTTTCATGACCACTGTGGTATCACACTACTAAGACACGATCGTGTCACTGTGTCTGATGCCAGACTCAATATCCAAAATGATCAAAGAAAATTATGCAGAATTTGTTTACAACTGAGAACAGTTGTGAAGTAGCAATAAGTATCATATAAATACTTTCTTAAACATTTAATGACATAGAGTATCAGTCATTACATTTGCTGAATATGTCAGAATTAAATATTGAATATTATATGTAAAGATAATCTAGTTTAAACAGGATGTGAAAACTATACCGTAGGATACGGCTATTAAATAGATGTTTACTTTCAGGTATGCAATGTTAAATGTAAGTCAACACATACACATAAATTATGACATTCAAGAAATGTAAAATAATCATATGTTTCATGTATGTGTGTACTAACATCTTCATGTGAATCTTTGAAGTTTGATAAAACTCTGCAAAGAAGTCACATATATCAACAACAATAAGGTACCCTAACACCTGATGCTGAGTATAGAGTAATACCACAGTGAGTCTGAAGATCATATGACTACACACTGAAAGATAAAGAGTGTACTGATTAAAATCCTTTGTACCGATGATCGTCCATATGATCCTGAGTAACTACTTGTCCATAATTTCCTCCTAACCTGGTTCAGGGCCAAAGGTCTAGCAATGACCTCTACATATTCCTGTTAATTCAGAATCTAATCCATTGTTTCTATATGCATAAACATATATATAACCAGGTGTATCAGATTATTATGATTTGTAAAAGTAAGTTAAACAGTTCAAGAACTTCATGAATATTGACTACCATGTGTTAGTTATTTAGAAATGTCACTACTGATGCATTAAATTAAAATTTTTACTTATGAATTTAAGAAAGATACATTTAATTTCTTCTTACCTGGACTTTTGCACGGATTGCGCCCATTGCTGGAATTTCTGAATACCGACCTTAAAATAAAGTGCATAAGTATATGCAATATTTCAATAAATTTTTTTTTTACGCATGAAGAATATTAAAACAGATCTCGAAGGAATATATTATATTAGTGTTCAGTAACTCATCAGTTCTCTTATGATATGCTATGAATAATGTTCATAACATACCACTTCTTGACTAGTGTACCGTACTGTACCTTATGGTATATCAATACAGCGAAAAAGCTTTGACTTTCTTCACACCTGTCAAAATCTTGTCAAAACCAGATTTCAAGTGAAGGCTACAGTGAGTAATGGCCAAGTGTTTTAGTCCACTTGCTCCCTCACTAATAGATCAGAAATTACAAGAGACAAGAGATCTACATACAAACTTTTACCCATGTCTTGTCAGTAGTAACAATGTATGGTTCCCATGCAACACAGCACCAAACACATTGAAACTTGTCAGGCCCACTGCTTATATGGGACCAACGTAACATTTTCACACACTATGCAGATGATTTACCTCTATTAGCACAAGCCATCCATCTGATATCGCTAGTGGGAGTTGGGTTTTGACCGACTGCGTATGTAAACACTCGCACTCGCTCCTGCTCAAAAGAAATTCACATGATTAGCAAGTCACAGATACAAATCACTCAATATTATCATCTGATTGTGAAATGTGAAGTGCAACTGAAAAAAAATTTATTTCTGGACTTTTTGGTAAAATTAAAGGGGAAACTTAGCATTTTTAAATTATTAAAAAATATTTCAAGATACTTTATAAAGATGTGACTTTTTTCAGTTTTTGATTTAGGAAATGAGAATGTTCGAAGTCAAACTTTAATACTTATAACATAAAACATTTTACCGATTCATTCCTTCCTTTCCAGTTATACTTTTCGAACACTTGTTCAGTATTTTCTGCACCTCCATCTGTCAACAGCATGATGATTCTATTGCAACGGGCCCCTACACCCTCTTTGGAGGAATTTTCAAACTTAAACAACGAAGCATACCACTTGTATTAATAGGAACACAATCCCATCAATGCTTTAATTATGGATGTTTGAAGTTCTATAATTTACTTTTCATAGGGATACTTGCAGTTCTAGAATTACGAATATCTTTCACCTTTATCATCATCAGTCTAATATTACTTGTTCTTGAATTAAAACAAAATTTTATGATATTGACACCTTTAAATCTTAAACACTAGCACATGCTGTGGCTTTTAAATTTCTGCCATCCAATAATGTCTCAGACATGACCAAATGTCAAGGAGGACTTATATCATTCAATGTTATAAACAAATTACAGTCCAGTTTTGGTGAGCCAAAGTTCAATGGACCAGAACAAAATGTCCAATGCACTGCTTGAACATTTTGAACCACACTTCATAAAACATTGAGAGTTCAAAATTATATCAATGCCAAATATGGCATATATAAGGCACATATATGGTCAGTACAAATGATTTTACTCAAAAGACAATTTCAGGTACCAAATGTAAATCAACTATTTTCCTTGTTTTGTGAATTATCAAGAAATAAATAACAGACACCTTTAGAAACTCCTGAAAGGCATATTCATATGCTTTAGTAAAACTTGACTCTCCTTTCGCTCTCAATTTGTCAATGGCTTCTGACAAGATCTGAAAGGTGTTTTAAACAAATCATTAATGAACTGCTTGCAGGCTCTACTTACAAGTATAGTAAGTTGTAAATTAAAATTAAAATTGAAGAACATGATAAAAACAAATAAATAAGTATTTGTTATTAAACATATCCTGAACATGGATAATGAGATTAATTAAAGGATTTTATTTCTACAGATGAAGGTATGCTTCTCACCAAAACTAAAATAAATCAATGGTAATTTGCACACTTGTGTCTTCCCTACCTTTTTATTCCTATAGTTAGCTTGAACAAATGTTTTGAAACAACCAATTGGAGCAGCCTCAGTGCTAAACTGTAACAAATATGAGATATATACTTTTTATATAAATACACTATATATACATGTATATTTTAATAAACAGTTAATTCCTTAAATACAATTGTTCCTATACATCTTGAAATCTTTTATTCAAAAGTTATCTATCTATAGATACCATATACTGTAAAACTGAAAATTGTAGAAACTGAAAGTGATTGTTTTTCCTGTCCACTGAATGCATCTATTGGGTCCAGGAAATCATATATCTATTTCTATGATAAAATCTTTCTCTGAATACCAGAATCTGAGAATTCTGAATCTGAACTCAGCATCAATTCCGTATACATCTGCATACATGTTAAGCGTTCAGTATGGTAACAGTTGACCACTTCATAAAGGCAAGGTTTTGCCATTTTTCTACAGGTAATGAGTGATCTAGGGTTACCTGTGACCATTCATATATGCACTGTTTTGCCTTCTGTATACAGGTGATGTGCAATCTATAGTTATGTGTAATGGCCTTATAAAGCATGATTTTGCTTTTCTATGTACAGGTGATGTGTGTTTATGTTACAGGTGACCACTTCATAAAGGCAAGGTTTTGCCTTTTGTATTCAGATGATGTGTGATTTATGGTTATCGCCGACCACTTCATAAAGGCAAGGTATTGCTTTTATATACAGGTGATGTAAGATCTATGGTTACAGGTGGCCACTTCATAAAGGCAAGGTATTGCTTTTATATACAGGTGATGTAAGATCTATGGTTACAGGTGGCCACTTCATAAAGGCAAGGTATTGCTTTTATATACAGGTGATGTAAGATCTATGGTTACAGGTGACCTAAACTTGATGACAAAGGCAAGGTTTTGATTTTTATATACAGGTGATGTGTGATCTATAGCTACCGGTGACCACTTCATAATGGCAAGGTATCGCTTTCCTATATACAGGTGATGTGTAGTATGGTTACAGGTGACCACTTCATAAAGACAAGGTATTGCTTTACCATATACAGCCTTATACAGGTAATGTATATTTATGGTTACAGGTGACCACTTTGCTTTTTATATACAGGTTATGTATGATCTATGGTTACAGGTGGCCACTTCATAAAGGCAAGGTATTGCTTTTCTATATATATGTAATGTGAATCATCAGCTTATTAAAATGGTCTGTCATTTCAAAGATTATTAATTACTTGCATTTTATATCATATCACTGCTGGTTTCTGACATTTATAATGTGATGGCACTATCTGTGCTGAGTTTAAATTTTCTCACTGTTTGCAGACAGCACACATTATGGGCAGCTATAGACCTTAATGGTGCAAAACTTGTCCTTCATCTGTCCAAATCACATTCAACAAAGTTATCATACTTGGCCTTCTATTAGTTCCAATGGAGTCTTTAAATTTAATCACCAAACAATCACAAGTAAATAGAAAAAAGTTCTACATATGTGCTTGTCTGTCTTTGACTCTCAGACATATCCATCTATTCTTTGATTTTCAGACTCCATTTATTTATCCTTTAACTTTACAACTTCCCTTTACATTTTATTATCATTTCATATTTGTATTGGTTTGTTTTTTTCTGTACATCTGACTCCATTTGCTTGTTCTTAGACTTTAATATTACTTCTGCTTGTCCAATGACTTACATTTGCTATCCTTATAAAATCATTCTCTCCCAATGTATCCAATATGGACTTTACTGCAACTTTCATTAACTGTAGAGACTGGCCATGAACACTGCCACTCCTAGTAAAATTGAGTAACAGTTGCTTAAATTATTAATTCTGTTCATACTTAGGTAAATAAAAGTGCTTCAAAGTAAATCTGGTACATGTATAGCTAACACGGCAAATCTGTTAAAGAAACATAAACAATAAGGCAATAGTAAAATTAAATCAATAATAAATATAAGTGAAATAACCATCATTTATCAAGGGGCTCATATTTCACAACTTTTAATGTGATCAGTAAAATGCACATAGTTTTTTCCAGAAATATTAGATGCATTCCATAAAACTGATGGATGCTCCCTGAATAAACAATAGTTCCAAAAGGGCTGATTGACACTGCACTTTTCCACACCAACATCTATCAACCGATGAAGTTGCATGTTGATACCTCCTATGATTTTTGTGTTAAGCTCTGGACAAAATTTAAATATGAAAATAACTCCTACATTATGCAAAAAAGAGTTATGCTTCTTGTACACTGCACCTCTTATAAACATCTAATGATCTATCTACCTAGGAAGGTTCATGTGGATACCTCTTATAGTTTTTGTGTCATGTTCCAGACAAGATTATATTGGAAAGACAGATGGACAAAGTAGCTAATATAAGCTCTCCCTTTGGGGAGCATTAAAAAGAAAAAAAAACTCCTTGTAACGATAATTTCTTAAAAGTAGAATGAACATACAAAAGCTTCAATAAGCTTAACAATATATATCCAAAAATCAATTTCTTAGAAGTTAGATCAATGCATTTGGATGTCTACCAAACAGAACTGGATCACATGATCACAGATGAATTCATACCAGACTCACACTCAACCAAATATTTTTGCAGCATTGTGTAAATGATGAAAACATAGGAGCTGGTTTTCTAATGTATCTATTGTATTTTGCATTTAAAAAAATTCTGTCCTTTAGAAAAAATATCGCGAAATGTGACAAATGCAATGGGCATTATGAGCTATGGGATCAGAAATATGTTCTGTTATATCCTACAGCTTATAATAGGATATGGTATTTTAAAATGTTTGGTGTTATCTTTATTTTCACTATTATTCTGAAATTCCACATCATATTATCAAATATATTTCTTAAGGAAATATTTTTCACTAAGGGAGGAGAGAATAATTTGAATACTTACGTATCAATGAGAATGAGCATGTCCTTGGGGGAACTAGATCCTTGAGTATACCTAAAAAATCAACATATCTAAGCTACCATTGTATGATTATACTAGGATGTTCCTGTTTTGTCTGGTTTCTGAGATCAATATTTAAAAAGAATAAAACAATACTGATGAAAAATGCTACAGATTTTTGTGACATATCTATCCAAAAATACACAGAGTTTTTTGTTATCCTAAAAATGAAATAATGAGGAAATATCAAAATGAATTAAAACCTCAATAATTTAGGAATTATATCTTTTAGATTAGAATATTTTGTTAGTACATCTTACCATGGTCGTCTTCTGACATCATATAAGTCAACTCCATTTGGAGGATCTTTCCATAAACTTGCTGAAAATATTTTTAAAACTACGAATTATGTTACAGAAACAAAGCTATTAATTCAAAACTAATATTAAAGCCTACCACTAACCACAGGTTATGGTCAACGTTAAAATTCTGTAGACATTCAAATTGTCATAAAGGTATATGCTTCTAAATATTTCTTCGAGGGGCATAAAAATGAGATTTTCTGTATCTACGTGTTGTAATGTATATTTCAGAACATATAAGAACATCAATGAATTTTTCTTACCATATCACAAATCTTTTCTTTTTTTATCGTGCAAATAAACTTATACATCATCAAAGATTTAGAAAAGGTATACAGTAAAAGAGAGAAACCATACCTGGAAATGTGCGCATGAATCCAGTCTGACTACCAAAATACTGCCACAAGATCTCATCATCCTCCTCATAATTCTTCTTAAATATAGAATCTAAATCTTTGGTCCACTCAAGACCATTCAGGATGTCGATATCTAGAGCAGAAATAAATATTTAAATATATATAACCTACATTTCGTCATAGCTAACTTGTAACTATAAATGGAAAATAAATCTACATTTATAATATTGTTGACTTGCTAATAAACTGAATATAGATTAACTAATATTTATAAAATGATTGATTATTGTTTTATGTCACATATGATTTTTTTACATGTATGGTGACAGCATCTGCCCGATGCATTGCATAAAATATTATGCCTTGGCAATAGACCAACTAAAAGCATTAAGAGATCTTTTACATGCCATGCCTTCCGTGACATGGGACCTCTGATTTTACTGTCTCATCCCAAAGACAGGACTCTGATGCCACCACAGCAGGAGACAAACACTTGACCTTTCTATTTATGACAAAATGATAAATACAAATACATTAATTTACTTAAAACTGTTTCAAATACAAATGAAAATAAGAAGTACTCATGTTAGTAACAGGACTGACATAAATGAAAAGAAAGCAGAACTTAGAATTAATCAACTTCTTTGTGGAGTTTTATTAAACATCAAAGATTCACATGTAACATTGATCATTTCTGCTGTTAAAGCCTTTATATTCTGGCCTATACATAGATATAAATCTTTTCATTTTACAATGAATGACAGAGATGCCAACATTCCATGGGTGATGCCCCCCTTAAAGCCGAGACAAGCTTTCAAAATGAGTAAAATTGAGTGTTATTGTAGTTAAAATCTTTAATTAATGCTCTTCTTGAACAAACACGAACAAAAAATAAAAACAAAACAAAACAAAGCTCAAAAACTGGGTGAAAAGAGTATGTTATAGTTCTGGTCTTTTATGCAGTCCATGATTAACACTTATATCAATCCTGCAAATAGTACACAGAGCATGTTGACTGCCAAATGCTGATTTTCTGAAGCAAGGAAACGTTTTTTTCATATTGAACATTATATTGCTGACTATGCTGGCGTTTAATTTTTTTCTTAAGCGTGGTTTTATTGTACACATCTTCATCTAATTGCCGGCACTTTTTGTTTTCTTCTTTGTCACTGTTATCCTCCATTTTTGGCTACTTTCATTTTAAATTGATTGGATTTCCAGCTATGGTAATTCCCCCCCCCCCCCCCAAAAAGAAAAAAACTCAGAACAAACTTTAAATCAATCGGAGTGCGGATTTAGGGGCTTGAAATTGGAGATGCTCCGCCGAAATCGGAACAGTTGGCATCTCTGGAATGACCCAGCCCTAAAAACTGGGGTCAATCTTTAATGGTTAAATCAAACTAATATTTCCAAGTCATTAAGACCTTTCTTACATTGTGACAAGTGGAAAAATTACAAAATACCTGGACTGTATTGTATATCATACATGCATTACATGAGAAAGGTAATACTGGTTAGTGTACAATGATGACCTGATTCTAACATTATTATATTCTGAAAATACAAACCTCCTTCATAAATTTCTACAGGTATATGCACTGCTGACATCGTAGAATTGATCTCCAGGTTATAGAAACGTTCCTCTGATGCAAGAAAATTTATCAAAGACTTGTCTTTTGTATTCACATATTCCTCTTTCTACAATGCAGTGACATTCATATCATTTTGTTGCTTATTTTACTGATCTAATATCTATTATAGCACACACACAATCTCTTTCATTTTTTTCTTGATATTACAAAATTTTAAATAAAACTAGAATAGGCCTTATAGGAAAAATACATCAAGCAGCAGCAAAGACGTATGATAACAGAAGTTTGTCGCAGACTCATGGTAAATATGCCCTCCACACAACTCTATTACAGGGATGTATAATTATTTTTCAATAAAGACATAAAAAGTGTATCAAATATGATTCCATCCTTCTTGTTAGTCTATGACTCACTGTTATATAACTCTCTAATTTGCATAAATCTTATTTTTATTTTCCAATACCAAATCAAATTGATAATTAAAATGAACATGCTCTTGTGTAACCATAACTTCTAAACTTCGACCTTAAAAAACTGAGGACAGATGTACACAAATATACAATGACTTGCCCATCAATGTCATTTTAGTTCTATTTACTTACAGTTAAAGTGCGATCATAAGAATAATTAGCGGCCACATCCTCTGCTAGTTTTACACTTCTCTGTAAACAACAAAGTACACCATTTGTCAATGTTATTATACAGTTCTTCTTTTGAATAAGGAAGTTTTTTCATGTTATTATGAATTTTAACCATTTTTACTCAACTTTGATTAAGTTTATTTAACATCTTATTCAGATAAAAAAAATTATGCTATGACATTGTATGACACCAAAGTTTTCAATCTTTGATTATATAAAGAACTGCCAGAAAAACATACAACTAGTAGCAATATGTCTGTAAGTGTATCATTGTCAACCATCAGCCAAAGACTGAATAAAATACAACTGTCAATGAAAATCAATAAAAAAGGTCAAAACACATCTGCTATCATTTTCATTAGGTTAATCAATTGAAAATCTTTTCTACAACAGACACTTACACTGGATTTCCTTAGAGTTCACTTTTATTATGCATAGATCATCTTGATCTTTCCAGTACAGCGTTTGAAATCTAACTAATTCAGTGTAACCTGTGTTTAATGCTTCAAGGGATTGAAGACGATAGAAAGGAGATTATTTGTAGAATTTAACTGCTGTCAATCACATCGATTCATCACACTGGCCACAAGAGCAGATGACCGGGTACCCATACTTGTAATCAACCATGTGAAACCTTGCGACGTAAAATTGATATCAATTGCCTTATTCAATATGAACGCAAATAACGATAATTAAAATTTGTCTAAACGTTTTTTAATTTCGAGTTAATTATTTTCTCCAAAAATGTTAATGCGTTGATTTTATAAAGAAAACAAGTTGATAACAGGAGGATGACAAGCTAAAATTTTCAATTAGCAGTATGACAGAGAACCCTATGGAGACCAAACACGAATGCCCAGATTTCGTCACCCTGCGTGATAGTTAATTCAGATTTGGTGGCCAGAATCAGACATCCCTCCTCACCATCGTAATCATAGAAAGGAAAAGGTACCACAGATAATGCTGAGCCATCGTCGTGTGTGGGATGATTCTCAATATCTATATAGAAAGACTCAGGCAGTTATCTGGAGAGAAGGCGAAACAGATTTGTATAGACGAACTGTCTTATGAAATATCAGCTAATATCCTCAAATTCTTTTAAAATTAAACTTTGCGAATGGAGATCAAAACAAACAAATACATTAAACACCCCACCCCCTAAAAAGTAATAAAACAAATCAAAATAAAAAAATAAAACACTACTAAAATCTTCATAATTGGGACTAAAGAATGTACTTTTTATTACCAATTCAAATCTCACACACTGTTTACACCAAACTATAGAACCTCCCTATTACCATGTGCCTACAGGCATACCCAATACCCTGATTACCAACCGCCTCTAGGCAATAACCCCAGCTGGAGTCAAGGGGTGACTTGGCCACCATTTAAACCACGCCTCCAGTGTAATCACGCGACTTCAACTATACAGTCAAAAAGTTTCCCCTTTAAGGCATTGCATATATGACTAATCAAACAGGAGATATTATTTCCAGCCACCATGGTACCTAGCTGTTGGTGCCAAATTGATATTGAGTCTTTTCGTATCGGTAATACAGAGTTATTCATCTTTTGAGTACACAGACATCTGACACAGAATATTTGAGACGTAATTTAAATCCATGGATATTAATGTAAGACTACAGGAACTGAAAGAACAAAAATGATGCTTCTAAAAAAATTCTTTGGTGTCATAATGATTATGATATCAGACACTTGCAAAAAGGGAAATAACCCTGTATTACCCTGTATTAAGAAAATCATGAATGGTACAAGTCACTTCCATGTATTACATACTGTGTAACATATCACACATCTAGGCAGTATGGACTACAAACACACTTAACTGCACATACTTGTTTCTGATATCATTTAGGACCCATATCATTGGGACTTACAGTTAAGAAGTATTTGTAACCACAAATTAACAGTGACAGAGGAGAGACAACAGGAATTGATGACAGACTACCTGCTTTTCTATAAAGCCTTCTCATCTATAAAGATCCTAATGAATATTTGTACATGTGTTCCTATTTCTTGATGATGAAGGCTGTTATTACAGAGAAAATAGATTCAATTTGACAGTTTTTGCATGACAGTATTCCATAATGAACCATGATGGACAGTTAACACGGAGACAAGATTACTTTCATGCTTCTAAATAAGACAAGTAGACTCCGATTGCTTGTAAGCACACAATCTTACTGGATAATTACAAAAGAAAAAATCTCTCATCAAATGAGTACTCATTAGAAAGTCATTTCCTAGAAGACATCCTCTCCCTAGCTACAGGACTAATACTCACTGAAATGATTACATGGTTAAGCTTCTCAACAAATCATTATTTTTGCTGAGGGACAACATAAGAACCTTAGAGAAACAGTTACATGTATTCAACATTGTGACAGAATTTAAATCTACATTTCATGACAATGCCAAGAACATTATTCCATGAAAGTAGATCAATTTGTTTGTTATACACAACACTAATTATCTTGAGATTTGGCTGAAGTGTTTGATTTTGAGACGCGCCAGTCGTCTTATTTGGCAAGTTATCACTATTCCAATAATCCATATCTGCCTAGATGGTCATTAATTTCCCTTCTCGTAGCAGTCTTGACAAATCAAATATTTTATAGGAAGGAATCCTTACTAGATTAGAAATATGTTGACCTCATCAAAAAAACAATATACTGATAGAGAATTCGGTTTCTATTACATGGCAAATATCCAATATGGGAACAAATGATTCATAACCTTCTGAATATAATACAAAATTGTTATTCTTAATCTTATTTTTATAAATTCATTCTTCAACAAAAACCCATTTTTGCAACATGGATGCCTCTCATCCACAAACAAATTGTCTGAAACAGTAAATTTCATCTGAATAAGAATGCTCATCAGAATTACTAGTAAGTTCTAATTCTTGACCTTTGACCCCTACCTATACCATCTCTTGTGTACCAGTTGAGTATTTCATTAGTACAGTAGACATATTATTAATGAAATCTTCATGTCTTAAGGGTAAAGATTAAAGCAATATTTTTTTTCTGAAAATGGGAGAGAATGACAGACAGATTAATAAAAGACAGATCAACCTAACTCTATATTCCCCCATCTCAAAGGCTGGGGGTATAAAAATGCAATGCTGAAAGACTTACAAGATGTAAAAACAAGTTGATATCTTTTAGTATGTAGGACTTACAGTACAATATGCAACCAAACTGGAGCAAAACTCAAACTGACTGGAATCTTAAAAAATTCTGGAATTTTTACATATTAAATAAAGTTAATTAATAATTTCTAAATATTAACAAATCAAATCTTCTTGTACCCAAATACAAGTATTTATATCCTAACCCTTTGTAATTTTGTTACACAGCATATAAAACTTCCCATTGATATCAAATGTACGCATCTTATATAAACTCTCCTAAATGCCTACATACTCAGGATTGTAGTTGTTCAATCCACAGCTAACCCTCGACATGTTGGAGCGAATATTCATAGTAATATTATCTCTGAAATTATCTTTCATGACATACATAAATACTATACCTCTAATGCCTTCATTTTTCTTGACAACATCTTTTCAAGTTTCTTTGCCATTTCATCCAGCAACACTTGGCCATTTATATCTATGATCTGTATCTCATTACTGTTTATATACTTGTCCAGTTCTCTTCTATAACTCTATAATGTAAATAGCATACAATTTTAACTGAATTCTTGTTTTATGTGACACTTTGATTACTAAACTAGAATTGTACTATGTCGTACATGGTGACAGTATCTGCCAGCTACAATGCAAAGAGATTCAGAACAATGCAATGGCATCACCAAAAGTATGGATGAGCGATCATTTACGAGTCACATCTACTTAGTCCAAAATCTCAGACCTAAGCATAAGACTGGGGACTGAATCCTTCCCATAGAGAGGATCAAAGGCAACAGATAAATTGAAAACTTTATCCATAGAATATTACTCACAACTGAATCTATTGACTTGGCCATCCACTTGTTTACATCTAAATCATGATGCTTTGATTATAGAAATTTTGATAAAAGACTTGTAGCAAGAGATTTGAAACACTACTTACAGTTACCTAGTCAAAATTTTCCACAATTTCTATTTTCAGATTATGTTAAATGAAATAAGTGGAAATTGATTTAAAGAGTGTTGAAAAATCACTTGCTACAGGGCTTAAATAAAACTCTCTAATATGAAGGCATTGCAGTTTGGATATTCATTATATAATGAAGTAAATGATAAATTGAAAGGCAAGTAAAAAACATTTCAACAACGCTAGCTCTAACAACACTAGCTCTAACAACATTAGCTCTAACAACGCTAGCTCTAACAAGCATGCAAACTAGATAAGAATATGCAATACACATGTCATTGCTATAATTTTTATGACTTTTTGCAACTCATTACTGCTTTTGATAAGATAAATTTAATGGTTTTCTTTCTTCTTCTTCTTTCATATCACATAAAGACATAATTAGTTTTAAAGTAAGTTTCAGGACTGTTACTTACATCTTCATTAGATATGCTGGCTAGTTCACCTTTACTGCTAAGTTTAGTTTTCATCTGTGCAGCCAAATTCTTCATCCTATCATTAACATAGTTTAGAAGTAATATACCAGTCAAATAAGGCACAATGTATTTAATGGCCATTAAACAGAGATAATTAAACATTTAGATGTTTAGGTCCTGAGCTAAGGAGGTTAAAATGAAACAATACAAAAAGTGAGCACTACACTTGTCATGTAACACTACCTAGAAAAGAAAACTAATCAGGCACCATAATTAGCACATGATGATCAAACTTTTCTTTAAGTTAGAAGGGGTATGAATTTAATCCTTTGGTTAGCACGAGCGTTTATCCACAAGTATTACCTTGGAAAATAACCCTTGAAATAAACATTTTCTGATAAAAGTAGTAAGCAAATACTTCATTGTTTCTTTATATTGAAGAAACCAAGAAATGACACAAAAATGTTTGAAAATGTGTAAGTTTATCAATAAGAAATTCAAATAAGCCATAGCATCTCCAGCGCATGACTGTCAATATTTGAATGTTGACTGTCAATATCTGAATGCATCAGAATTTATTAATGTACAAGGGAAAACAACGTGTCAAAGCAAACCATTGTGTAAAACTTTTTATTTCAGAATGGAATTTAAAACACTGACACTTCATGCGGGTTCACCACATTAGGCTGAAATCCTAAGGTCTGTGCCAAGCCAGTGCCAACACCATTCATTTATATGGTGATGTGGTGATAAAGAATACACAAAAAAATTAAAATATTCCATAACTCTAACACTGCGTTCATACTGCCTATACCATATCTGGTATTACAGTACATTTCACTTAATCACAGTCCTATGTTACAAGGCATTTGCAATATTTTCTCCTTCATCAGAGAAATGTCCATCCATTTTGAGGCCCATTTGACAGCACTATGAAAGAGACATACATGGATGGATATGAATATCCCATGTGGTGCAGCCTACAGAATTAGATGACCTTTGTTTGAGGTTGGCATCTTGGCAATTTACTTCATCTTAGCCTGATTAGTTTCATCTCGGAGTTTGATTGTACCCTGGGAAGATATCGAAGTCAATTCATGTTTCAATGAAATAAAATAATGACAGCCATTGATCTCCTCAGAGAATGACAGATTTGATAACGAGGCCAATCGCATGACAGATATTTTCATGTCTTATGGATAAGTGCAGTTCTTAACATTAGATTGAAATCAGAATTGGTTATTTCTTATTTTCTGACGAAAAGCAGAAATAAAACTAAATTCCACATGAAAAAAATAAAACATATACAATGACTGCTGGACATATAACATAAATAACATAGTATATCAACAAAATAATGGATTGATTGATTGACTGATTTTTGTTTAGTGTCACACCACGAATATTTCACGTATATGGTGACGGCATCTGCCTGGTGCAGAGTATACAAATTTTGACCTTTGCAACAGACCCTTCCAAAGCAGTGAGGGATCTTTAACGTGCCATGCATACCACGACACGGGTCCTCGGTTTTTACTGTCTCATCCGAAAGACAGGACAAAATAATTTAAAAATCATGATCTTTTGAATAAAACTGATTTATGTGCAGCTGTTTGGAGATAATATATGAAACAAGAAAGAAAATTCCATTTACAACACCAGAAGAATTCATCTTCAGATGCAAATTAACTTAGTTATAACTTCACATTATTTACAAACCATTATTTTGTGCAATTTTTTAAATAATTTTTTACTTGTATTTGAGTCAATATGTGTCTGTGATTAGTGAAAAAATGAAAAATATGTAGAATATGAACTACAGTATGAAGGACTATGAACTCCAAGATTACCAGAAACATTTATTCTATCTAACAAATGATCTAATCAAAATGCCTTACAAGACATTTACATGTACATGTACTTCAGTTTCACTTCAGAGGAAAAAAGTTATAAAATACTATCTGTTATTGTTCTATACATTCACATTTATATGCCATTACCCTTGGGATTATGAACACCAAAATTTAAAAAAGGGCATAAAAATTTAAACCAAGGAACTTTGACATGAAACTGTCAAATATCCAATCAACTAGATACATTGTATTTTCTGATAAAACTTGACAAAAAATACCTCATGAGTTATATATATATATATATATATATATGTATATATCTTGAATAAATCAAGAGACACATAAAAATGTGGGGAAAAGACTTGATAATTCTATTTTCTAATTACTGAGTGCTGCAAAACACTTCAAAACTTGTTTTGGTGTATAAGGAAATAAAAATTTGTTTGTCACTAGCTGGGTTGTAAGCACATCAGAGCTGAAGTAACCAAACCCTCTTGAAACAAAACATTGATTCTGACATGTCTGAGGTAATATAAACAAGGCAATTAATGGAGATCTTATGGTATAAAATTTTTTGTCATCCTGAAAATTATTGGTTTGTAATAAAGGACAAAATTCAAAATCAAACAAATCTTATACAAATACAAATCATTTATAGATGACATGTTTATGATTATCTCCATAAGATGAAGAATGTACATGAAATAATAAACAACATTATGTACATTGTACCGGTATCACTAATAAACTTGACTGTAGATTCCTCAGTTACCCTAGTACACCATCCCCTCTCTATACACTACTTTCCTCCCTACCTACATGTAAATTTGTCTTTTTTTACATCTAAATCTAATTAGTGATAACAAATACTGAAATCAGAGTACAGTCACTCTCATTACTTGAGATAATGGTAGATGCTACATCCTGATCACAGTGGGTTGAATGGGCTTAATTCATTTGTTATCAGACAGCATGATATACCACGTGGACTTGACACAGATGTTACTCATATATAAGATACTAATTACAATATCAACTGCACATGTGTGTTACAGACACAAGGAGGGAATGATAGAGAACAACTTCTCCACAATACCTTACTGCAATACCTGCATACCAGTATCTCAACCTCATCAAATGTATTCTATGAAGAACTGTGACTTAAATCAATATAGGGAATCCATTTAGAATACAACTTATGTGTAGAAATCTAAAGCCTTAATGAAAACCTACAGCAATTTGCAAATTAAAACTTACAAAGAGACAGGTTTGATTTTCTGTCTGATGGGAATGTGGAGTCTGCAGTTAAATCAATACTTCCCATATCTACAACCTATGATAGATGCCATAAGCAGAAGCATCATTTCATTCAAAAGAATAAACTTTTCTGTATTCCATCACAATGTTAAAGCCAATGAATTAGATGAAAAACTAAACATTAGGTAGAAAATCTTATTGTTAATCTACAAAATCATACAAATTATATACAATCTAGAAAATCATACAGATAATATACAATGTACATGTATATACATGTATATATGGTTTTGTCCAGTAAAAGATATATGCAAATCCAGAAAATCATATGAATTGTATACAATGTATATGGTTTTATCCAGTAAGTGAGATGTGTTCATGACCACTCAAAATGTTACAAGCCTCAAAATGAAATATCCAGTATCAACAATTTACATATAAAACAGAGAAAAGTTTCTTCCAAGTTCCACTGATTGCACGCTGGAAAGTACGGCCTTTCCATTAAGTTTATGTAATTAAGAAAATTAAAACACTGAAGATTGTGCAATACTGTGTTTTGTTGAGCTACATGCAAGTGACATTAGAGCTTTGTTGAGCTACATGTAAGTGACATTAGAGCTTTGTTGAGCTACATGTAAGAGACATTAGAGCTTTGTTCAGCTACATGTAAGTGATATTAGAGCTTTGTTGAGCTACATGTAAGTGACATTAGAGCTTTGTTGAGCTACATGTAAGTGACATTAGAGCTTTGTTGATCTACATGTAAGTGACATTGGAGTTTTGTTGAGCTGCATGTAAGTGACATTAGAGCTTTGTTGAGCTACATAGTACATGTAAGAGACATTAGAGTTTTGTTGAGCTACATGTAAGAGACATTAGAGCTTTGTTGAGCTACATGTAAGAGACATTAGAGCTTTGTTGAGCTACATGTAAGTGACATTAGAGCTTTGTTGAGCTACATGTAAGGGACATTAGAGCTTTGTTGAGCTACATGGTACATGTAAGTGACATTAGAGCTTTGTTGAGCTACATGTAAGGGACATTAGAGCTTTGTTGAGCTACATGTAAGGGACATTAGAGCTTTGTTGAGCTACATAGTACATGTAAGAGACATTGGAGCTTTGTTCACTGATTAATGTAAGATACTTACTTAGATAGCAATAATTAAAGATAAAGATTGATTGATTGAAATACATGTTGTTCATTTGATTCTTGTTTTATATCACAAAAAGATAATTTCACAAACCAGTACATGGTGAAGGCATCTGTCTACACCATACCAAATACCATTTGCAAAATAACCAGTCTGTATCAATAGAGCCTTTTGGGGGAAGAGATCATCACTCTTCCCACAAAATGATGTAAGACACTATCAATATCTGATTAATATGAAATCAAACATTTTACAGGAGACATTATTACTCTTCTCCCAAAATGTTAGTGCCACAGTTAATGTGAAAGGGTCTATTCTAAATTTGTATGGGAACCTTTATCTATACTTTTATATATTCTAATGCTATCCAAGATATATATCCAAAATAAATTTTCTATTACGTGTACTATTAAAAGTGGTTGTGTTGTGGTATGCAGTATGACTGAAATGGCTGCCACTCACTACTTGTCAGATCTACATGTAGTACATGTACATTTCCAAGGAAAACAAAGACAAGCGATCAAAAGATGTTTGAACTAGCATTTTCCTTTCCTAGAACTTAAAATCTATACACAGCTGCCTATTAAAATACATTTAATTTTAAAATACATTAAATTGCCTCAAACTCAAAAATTGTTTGTGTTGTTATAGTTTTTACTCGAGTTACATTTAAGTAATTCCTTTAAAACTAATTAGAATATATAAAATGAGATTTGTATCAAGCAATAAGAAATGCAACCAAAAGTTACCCCCCTTCAAGTCCAGAAGAAGATAACACATGTACTTTGTATAATTTCTTGTATCAGATAATGTAAATTAAAAAAAAAATTTGAAGATCTGGTCAATACAAAATAAGTTACTACTTAAAAGGTAATTTACTTATATTTCCAGGCGAGGTAATCTGAGTTCTTACTTATAAACACTACATGTACTAGGTATTAGCCAAGGGCATAGGAGAAGGGAGAGCAGTAAGGGCATGTGCCCCCCAACTTTGAAAAGTAGGGGGCACAAACATGGTTGTGCCTCCCACTTTTCAAGTAATCTTAGATTTACATAAACTTTTCTATGGCCTTTTAGTAAATTTGTTGCATAACTTGAATGAAGTTTAATTATTCATTGTCTTTCATCTTTTGAATTGTCCTTTTCATTACTGCAAAGGATCAAGACATACTTGTGCAGTACACAGCAGCACCTTAACAACAGCATGTCAACCTACATTCACAAAAGTCTGACTGATAACGTGTCTGATATTCAAATTGCAAAACAATTTGTAAGCATGAACTAGTACCGTGAAGCTTTCATTGGAAAGTAGCTTTAATTTTCAATCTTTCCTATGTTTGTTCCAGAGAAGATGTTCATAAATGGCAAAATAAACCAAGATGACATTATATGTTTTGTTGCCATCATTTTATCATTAGCTACCAATTTCCCATTAGGCATTAAAGCATGCAGAAAATTAAAGTTATTAAAGTTGAAGTTAACAAGTTAATGCTAACATTACACTAAGAAGAAAGGCGCCCCTCCACTTTTTTTTTGGCCTTTCAATTTTTCAGAAAGGTTGTGCCCCCCTCACTTTTATCTGCCAAGCTACGCCACTGTTGGCAATCCAAGAATCAAGATATCTTTTTCCCATCGGAAGTCATTTATGAACTGCTTGTAGACTAGTTTATTGATCTCGGTGTTACGATTGTATTTTCTGTTAGATTTATGTTTAATTTATATTTGCGTTCAACTTAAAATCATTACTGATCATGCATTTCTGTACAATGTATCATAAATACTCAATTTTACCTGCCCCTCCCTCGTCTACCAAATGTAACAAACAATAACATTTTACATGTCACATGTAATGATGTTGTTACACAGTGTGTACTGATCTAGTAAAAGTGCTTGTCAAAATATTCCAGTATTACATCAAATCAGCTTAAAAAGCTTAAACTGTAGGAGACACACTGCTGAATTCTGACCCCCAAAAGACCATTAGAATCAGAATATTTATTCTTAAATAGGGTTTCTTTTGGGGATGAAGAGCAGAAAGTAGTTAAATTGTATCACTTGTAAAGGATTTCCTTAGGCTACATGTACCCACAGTAACTATTATCCATATCAAACTCTCTCCACATTACATGTAGTACACCTTTATCCCATCAAGCTTAAAAACTTGAGATTTGTACCAGTATACAATGTTACACTTCTTTCCATTGGGAATGACTGCTTACTGATCATGCATTTCTGTACAATGTACAGTAATTACTCAATTTTACCTTCGGAGTTCCCCTCCCTCATCTACCAATTTTTTTTTCAAATGTCCTTAGAATGTTGAGGTTAGAAAAGGAAAGTAAGATGTACTGTTATGATGATTGTATCCATTACAACTTACATTCCGGACATGCTGCTATTTTCAGTCACACAATATGCCATAAAAAATAAAATTCAGCAGTAGTTTCTTGGGTCTCCCTAGTCCCTATGACCCACTACAAGATGTGTTTGGGACTTAAGTGTAATAGTGTTGCATAGACCATTTTCTGAATTGGCAGCCTTACTACAAACCTTGATCTGGCCCCAAAAGCTGTTTGTTTAAGTAAGAACAAAACTTCAAGCAGCATTACCCTACATCAGTACATGTACATGCATGAGAGAAATAGAAAGCCAAAGTGCATACTACTAAACTAGTACTAAATCGACCCAGAGAGAAATAATGGAAGAGCTGAAAGTTGTGGCCAGTAAAACCATCTTATCATATCTACCAGTACATGTAGTTGATGTACACTTATTTGGGTTCTACTTCTGTAATAACAAGCAAATTCGGAGAATTGTGGTCCCCCCCATTCGGGGGTTCTATTAGTAAGGGCACAGAGATCTGCGACATACAATCATGGTTGTGCATGTCTACAGACACACATGCCAAATATGAAGGCCCTACGTCTTATAGTTAAAAAGTTACACTGAAGTAGGTCAAAGGTCATGGTCATGGTCACATGATAAAAAATTCTGGTACCAACGGAAAGGTATTGCAATTAAGGACACACATGCCAAAAATGAAAGCTATAGGTCTTACGTTACAGTGTAAACATTTTATAAAAGTTTTAAAACACTATACATGAGGTCTGTCACATCAAAAACAATAAATATTCTGTTCTCCAAAATTATTCTGGCAAGAAAATGGTCTCTCTAATTACGGTAAACTCTTGATTACAAACCAGTATAATCCTTCCATCAGTACAATGTACCAGTATATACTTTATTGCAGCTATAAATTTCAAAACCGTAAATTACGTACATTACATGTAAGTCCATTTTCTTTTGTAAATTCACTGAGTTTGGTGTGTTGAAACAACTTACATACATGTAGATGTGCCCTTTTCCATTTCAAATCAAAATTCAGTTTTTAAGTAGTTCATTAATACTTGAAGTTAATCAATGAAAACAGTGTGTTATGCATTTAAGTGATCATCTCTCAGCTAAGAAATTATTCCCAACCTGTTGATGTATTCATCAACATGATTGGAAAAACTGTACAGAAATTTGTGCATCATGCACTTCATGCATCTTTTGATGATTGCATCCAGGCAGAAAAATTTTTAGTCATGTCTTCAATATGTTGGAGTTAAATGCTGTTTTAAATCTCAGCAGTACGGTATCTCAGACAACAAATCAAATCAAAAAATATTAAGTCCATTTGTTCAATGTTTACTGAAAATACAGATCATCAGCACTATACATATGTAACTCTCTATCATTATAAATTTTAACTTTTCACATACAATGCAAGTTTAAGTTGGCTACAAGGTATCTTGAGCTTTAATTCAAGATGATGTATGAAATGTACCAGTATTCAATGTCACAGCACTACTACCAGACTACAGAAGAGTATATACATGTACAGGACATGTCAACTTCAACTTCAACTTCGATACTCGCAAAAATCCATATAAGGACGTCTATAGCTTGTGACAAGTTTTATTCAATTACAAAACAGCAAGTATACACTTTATAACAATGAAATGAAAATACTGATATAAATCATAATTAATGAGGTCAGTATCAACCACAGACATTTTCATCATATTCAAATTTTACTTGTTTGAATAACAAAAATACAAGAAAAAAATTATTTCAATGCATTCCTTTTTACAAAAATTGTTCAAAGACATTGTTCATTGCTCTCTATGATAGTCTAAAGCTTTACTCCAAATATTCCAAATGCTTATTATTATCTGATGTCTGACTGATGTCCAAGTTTAAGAACTGCTTAGAATTCACACAACTTTGTATTCATTCTTTCCTTACACGAAAAAAAATAATAAATTGCTTACATTGTTAATATGTTTAAATAGTTTATTTCATTTATTGCATAAATTAAAAAAAAACCATTGACAAATGTAGATTAGCAATTAATCAAAACCTTGTGTACATTAGTACTGTCTGTTTAGTAGCACCTTAATTTCCCTATGATCGTAATGTTGCGGTGAAATTTGAGCTGCTGAAGCTGGGAAGACGATCATCTTGGGATTTCTCTCATACAAAACGAAAATATACAATAAAATTATACCTTTAGAAAAAACTTACTCATTTTCGTATGGTAAACGTCCATGAACTTCACTAAGGATCACTAAATACGCATAAAACAGAATAAAATTTATCGAAAACATTCTCAGGTACTTCGTCGTCGCCATACTTATCATTTACAGCCTCGCTCTCGATTCAAATCCCGATCGGGGGATTCCTTAGGATCTATAAATAGTTTCGGCTACTGGTTAGGTAAAGTCGGTGACGTATAACACTGTTATACTTTTTTATTTATAAACAGGGCTTTCGGCTCGTTGGACAGTGGTCCCCCACCCTCAGTTATACCAATATTAATTGAGAGGGGGAACCAACGAGCCAAAAACGCTGTGATATATATATGTCTAGAGCCGTTTATATTTAACAAACACAACGAATTCTCATAATACCTCCATAATCGTACGTCTCGACTTCTCCGGGCCGGGGTACGCACGGGCCCATTATGGGACAACCATTTGATCCTGAGAGCGAGAGAGGGGGCAGGGGTGGTTTCTTCTTCTTCTTCTTCCAATACGAAGTGTACTCAAAAGTTGAGCGTTTTACTTCATGAAATTTGGGTAGGATGATTTATTTGCAGATCTTTGAATGGTGGAATATTTACAGACTGAGTTCTTTGATGTCCAGGAACAGATTATTTATTTTCTTGATGTTTTTTTTTTTTTTTTTTTTTTTTTGTCGTCAATAAATACTTGCTAGAATTTCATCGTAAATATATACCATAATCCATTAATAAAACACATTCCAATATCCAGAGACCTATATACACAGAGACTGGAAACTCGCCGCTTCGTCCGGCATATGATGCACGTCCTTTTGTTATGCTAATTAGGTGACCGCGCTCTAGAAAACACCGATTTTAACCGTCGGGTATCGTCCGGGGACGTATAACCGCGCAGTTGGTCTTTTCCTGCCGACGCACCTCAGTTCAAATTCTACAGGCATCTATCAATTTTTTTTTCTTATATCTTTTATCTTTTATCTTTTTTGTTAATATTATCGATGTTTAGAAACAGAGACATATATGTCTCTGCCAATATCACAGTGGCGTAGCTTGGCAGATAAAAGAGAGAAATTGAAAATCAAAAAAAAAAAAAAAAAAAAAAAAAAAAAAATTATGGGGAAGGGCGCCTTAGTGTCGTGTTAGTGTTAACTTGTTAATTGCAGCTGCAACTTTAGTAACTTTAATTTTCTGGATGTTTTAATGCTTATAGGGAAATTGTAGCTGATGATAAAATGATGGCAACAAAACACATAATGTCACCTTGGTTTATTTTGCCATTTTATAAAGATCTTCTCTGGAACATAAAGAGGACTGAAACTTAAGGGTACATTCCAAAGATTTTAACATGTCGCCTTTTGGTATACAGGAATGTACGATATCCGGGGTCATAGTAGGTTAATTTAACATTAGAACTTATGGAAAACGAATTTGCCTTGCTTTGACCTGTGGTTGTGAAATCAGGATACATCAGTCAGTAAAAAATCGAAAACTTTATCCATAATTGTAATTACATTTTAAGGTTATTATTGATTGGTTTTTGTTTAACGTCACACCACGAATATTTCACGTATGTGGTGACGGCATCTGCCTGATGCAGGGCATACAAATTTTGACCTTTGCAACGGACCCACCTGAAGTAGTGAGGGATCTTTAACGTGTCATGCATACCACGACACGGGGCCTCGGTTTTTACTGTCTCATCCGAAAGACAGGACACCGGCATGACCAGAACGGGACTCGAACCCCGGCCTCCCGATCAGGAGTCCAGCGCGATACCACTAGGCCACGCCGGCTTACATTTTAAGGATAAACAAAAGTAAATAATTAAACTTCATTCAAGTTATGGAACAATATTCACTAAAAAGGCCATAATTAAGTTTATTTAAATCCAAGATTACTTGAAAAGTGAGGAGGGGGCACAAACATGGTCCTCTCCCTCCCCTTTTCAAAATGGGGGCAATTATTGGTTTTTTTTTTTTTTTTTTTTTTTTTTTTTTTTTTTTTTGGTTTTTTTTTTTTGTTTTTTGTTTTTGTTTGTTTGGTTTTTTGGGGTTTTTTTTTTTTTTAGTTTTTTAAAGGTTTGAATATTTGAATAAATGAATTAAAAGCATTTGACAAATGTCTAGTGGCACTTAATGAAATAATAAAAACAACCCCAGTTGTTAATTAATTGTGAAATAGGCAAATCTGAAAATATGACATAAGTATGTCTCCTTTTATAGCTCCAGACTCGACTATTTAGGCTGAGTTTAGGAGTTTCAACGCCAACCATCCCCTTTCCTTACTGAAAAGTATATCGGGTTGCATTATATTTTGAACAAAAATCTCTGTCTATGGTATATTTGCTCTTGTACTGTCCACCAGAAGTAATGCGAGAAAAGGCAAGATTTTGCGATCCAGCTGGGACAGATCTCCTTGTAAGTTCTTGGTCAGCTGTACGGTAGAAACATAAACATGTGGACTATTTTCTCTGTATAGAAAAGACGTGGATAAAATCACAAATACTTCGCCCGGCAGTTGCGCTATTGATCGCGATTTTAGGCCCCCGAAACATTTAAATTTCAGGATCTTCAGGGGCTTCAATCCGCCCCTGGCCCCCCACTGGGGCTCGGCCGTGGAGAAGCCGCGGGGATCTACGCATGACCGACTCTTTGCTCCAAAACCTGGATTTGTCCTTGATTTATCTTAGACGATTCAATACACTACTAGTCTACAATACAATACGATTCAAGTCTCGTGCTACATAAAAATTGAATATTGAAAAATACTATTGTAATGATAATAATAGGGGCTACCGAGCGCGCTTGCTTTCAGTGCACATTTAGCAAACGTAATTTTTTAAATGTAAATATTGCGTACAGCACATTTATGTGTTTACAATGAGCAAGTTGGTGGTTTTTACAGCAGATAAGAGGCTATAGATTTGAGTCAAGTATACATATATTGAATGACATTTCTTTTCAAGATGTCTAGTATATCAATGTTTATGATTTTACACTTTGAATGGATACGGTGCTGACAACTTCAGTCGTACGTCTTTACCAAACTAATTACAAGTCAACAGCATGAGCTCTCCCAATCCGTAAAATATCATAGCATTAGTTTTGAATCAAACCCTACGTCAAATAAAGCGATTCAGCGATTTATAGATCTGTGATTGGTCCTGTCTTAAGGTTATCCAACTTGGTCATCTGAAATGATTAAAACTGGACATGGCTTAGAAAGTGATAAGAGAGAGAGAGAGAGGGGGGGGTCTCACCTCGATTTTATTTTTTACACGATTATGTTCTTTTATTCCATGGATTTTAAGATATGGTTTACCCTTTGGCACTCCTTCCTTTTTTGAGTCGGCTTCGGTGAAGCTGCACTCATTGCAATCACTTTCTTTTCAGGGGTTATAACTTTCACTACCGATATAGAGCTTACTACGCCGCTGAAAAATAAAGTGCCGAAAAATTACTGATGTTGTCTTAAAAATTCTTGATCAGCACAATGTACCTTTAGGTCAGTTAACTTAAGCTAAACATAAACTAGTTTCAATAACTCGAAAAAGGAGTTGCAATAATGTTTTCAAATTTCGCGTAATAATATGTAGTTGTGACTACTTTACGATTTGTTTACCACCGACACCGTCGGATGTACTCGATTGTGTAATTCTCCGGACAAAGCATTTGTCTTGATCTTGTATCGCTTGTTTTTATGGAGATATTTCAATTAAAGTTTTCCCCAACATGTTCTGGAACTTTAGTTCTTTTTCACATATATGACAAATTTAAAGATCGATCTTCCCGCATTTCCTCTGATAATGAAAATGCAATATAAATATTTAGGTAATAGTTGTATGTTTCTAAATATAAATGATGTTAAAACATTATGAGAATCGTGAATAAGATGGTTATTTAATGTCCCACTTGAAGGAATGTCGTTCCTTGGCTCAGCTTCGACTCGTGACAACAATGCAGTAAAACTTGTTGCCATGAAGTTGTCGATTGCACGTTCATTTCGGATACAAGCAATTGCAAACTCTTTGCCGTAAGATAGTATGAAGAGAGCAAATTTTATTAGCATTTTGTACATAGGTATAATGACGATGTAGTTGCAACAAAGACCTAATCCCCCCCCCCCCTCATTTTCCTGAAATCCTGAATCCGCCACTAAAATGGTAAAATGATTACATACTTAAAATCAGCAAAGCCGACTCTCAGGACTTTTGAGTCTGATTTACCTTTATCCTTAACTAATGCAAACTGTATCTTTACTGCCTGTTTGAATAGACAGAGAACTCTACAAAACAATTGATGTCTGCATGTCTGTTAGAAGGCTTACCTTCAGAAAATCATCTACTGTATTTAGATTAAAAAAGAAAAGTTATTGTCTCAGCCGTATGACAGAAGTCACCACGGAAATATACAATATCTAATGTAATGATATGAAAAAACACATAAGGACATCAGAAAATATTCGATTATAGTGCCGTTACGATACCGACTTAGGGTGGTCATTTGATATGACAGTCAATTACCTGTTTGCGGGCCCAGTTATCAACTCACCGCAACAACAGTATATTCAAAGGACACTCATTTAAAAATATAAATATTCCTCCATATAAAGATCAAGGGTCAACAAGTGTCTCAAGTTTAGAGGTCATAAAATATACAAACACGTTTGGTAATGTAGAATCACATAACTTATGCGATATGTTAAGACCCAGACAAACGTAATCTACAGGATCCACTACTGCTCTGTCATCTTGTTTACACTGACATGGATCCAAATCGCACATTGATACAAGTTCAGATATGCGGAATGTGTTTAAATATCTACATTCTTCAAATTCCCCCTCATCAATCAATCAAATGTCATGTAATTTATGTTTTCATTAGAATTCCATTCCATTATTATAAAACGTATTAAAACTTGTTTTATCGGAAATTCCGAAAATACGTCTACATGGACATCGAAACAAATGTCATCAAGATGTTGAAATTTCTGTATTTTCATCTCGGGAAATATGTTAGAGTGGGTTCAAATTAACGTATCTTTGTTCAGAGAGGGTTGTGTAAATGGTAGGTGGTAGACTCACAGTGTCAATGAGCATATTCCATGGTCGATACAAGGCTCTCATCGAAATAAAAGCTCTTTGTACTAAATGCTATTCTATACTGAGGCCAATTCTGACCACTCTTAACAAAGAAATGGACACCTTCAATACTTATAATGTATGTACCTGATTTGAGGTTTGTTTTCTACTGAAATTGACAGGTTTCCTAGCGAGTAGGAGATGCTTACTCTTCTCAGACACCTGATGTTATTCTTTTTTAGGGGTTTAAATGTGCTATTAGGTTCATGCTTTTTGGTCTCTCTCTCTTTTTAAAAAAATTTTAATTCATTTTTTGGTTTTTATTACTGATTTCATCCTACCAGAATGTATTACATCTACAGTACAAACTAAATAAAAATACCATGCATCGCAAATACCATGCATTGCCGTGTAAACCTAAAATACCGGATACAAATACAAGTGAGTGCACAACGGCTTGATTTGGATATAGGTCATAAACATATAGCTTTGATATATCACACAAACATTTTTATTACTGACTTTTTATTCAGTGCTTGTTCTAATTCATCGTATCTATTCAGTGTTCATTTATTTGTAGATCTGCATTCATTGGATATACACTACGTGTACCTAAACAAGAGACACTTCTTCTGTGCACCTACTTCCCTGGACCCGGGAGTACATGAAAAATACGAAAGTAACTTGTGTCACATGACTATAGCACTAACAACAATGTACCACAGTGGACATTCACGGACCCCTAAAATTCAGAGGGGAGACCAGATGCCCGGGAGGAATGAGAAAGTCCAATTTGTTACGTTATATCAATTTCTTTTGTATTTACGTAACAACACCAAATGAGTATCTTTTGTTACTCAATTGACCGTCCTAAATCGGTACCGCATCTGTCGTACAATTAATATTTTTGTAATGTCACTGCATGTATTTCATTACTTGCTATCAAGTTTTATTGTACATCTCCTTGGCGAATCTTGCCCTACAGCTAGGTTAGATGTCTTTCCCCTTCACTTTTAAGAGATCATAAAAGGGATAATTAGTATAACAAAAATGATTGAACTATTAGAAATAATATCCGTGAAATGAATGAATGAATGAGTGAATGAATGAATGAATGAATGAATGAAGAAAAAAGAGAAAACAGAAGACATCTGACAAAGCTGTATGACACAAATTACCAAGGACAGACACAAAACATAATAATAGTAGAATATACAAGGAAAAACGACATTACAAAAATATTCGATTGTGTTGCCGTTACGATACCGACTTAGGACGATCAATTGAAGTAACAAACGTCAATCAATTGGTGTGGTTAACCGGTTTACGGGCACCCACCTTCCCACTCACCACAAAAGCAGCACAAAGGACACAATCAAAGAAAGAATTTGTCAAATAGATTGCAAAATAAAAGTAACGTTCAGGAAATACAAATTAGAAATGATACGTTAGAAAAGAACAACCCAGAACAAAATACTAATAAGACTGCGGACTATAATCAAAGTAATGTTAGTGGATCTAGTGCCTGTAAACTACAGAAACGAGAAAGCAAGAAGGAGAAATTTATAACTTATTACAACGAAAGTTAAATAAACAAAACTTTAGGACAACGGTTAAATGTATGTCAAGAAAATGAAAAAATGTAGATATTAATCAATTTTTAACAGATATTAAAATGTTCGAAAGGAAAATACGACTAAGATAATTTTTGTATAACCATGTTGGTGACGACAATTTAGAGAATACGGAGAAAAAGTAGAAAAGAAAACTAAAACGAGAATGGACGCCGTAAAAAGGCAGAAATCGGGGTTAGATACTAGAAGTGAAAAATGATCTTATGAAGGGTGTGAATGGGGATTTTAAAAAGAATTAAAATAACATGAAGAACAAACGCTTAAATCTTTAATAAACGATGTTTCCATTATAATCAGGCCAGCTGGTGCGGGTTTCAGAATTCTTCTAATGTATATAAACACTTACAGATCGGGAAATGTAAACATATGACATGATCTCAGTGTCCACCGTACAAAAATAGAACGTGAATTTAAAAAAAAAAAAGACTATTCACTACATGTACAAAAGGTTTGTTATTTAATATTAGAAATATTAGAAATGTTAACAAAATCGAAGCCTTTATTAATAAATTTAATTTTGAGAAATTGCTGCTTGGGTGGAAGAGACGGAATACGAGGAAAGAGTTTATTATATGAAAATAAATTAGACAAAGACATAGATTGAAATACTGCCAATGTTATATATGTCATCACTTGAGAAGCTAGAGGATGTGGGGCTCAATATGTCGGGGAAACTTCTCAAACTTTGAAACAACGTTTTCGGAATCATTCCTATAAAATTCGTAATAATTCACGACGTAAATACCAGAATTTTCTTTATAACCACTTTAATAAATACAAACATAATATTAACAATGTGAAAATAACTCCAGTAGAAAATATCTCTAAATTACCAGATGATACGAAATCAGATGTTAAAAACGACTTTTGGAAACCGAGCTCTACTGGATTAAACAACTACAAACCCCATACCCTCTCGGTCTCAACGACCAAATATATCGACAAGGTAATATTTCTTCTCGTCAGAATAAGATCAATATTTTTACATTAAGACATAAAACTATTAGAAAACGTAGGCCACATGGTCGTCGCCGTAATCGTAACATCAGAAAACGTAATCGTTTAAATATGTCATTAAACGATCTTCTATTTATCGCAAAAAATAATGGCCGTCAGGAACTTTTGCATGCACTATCCTCTATTCCGGTAAATAAATTGAAACCTATCCTGGACGAAGCTGATCTTCGAAGTTTACGCAATTCTGATTGATATAAACTCAATTTGATTATTTTATTTTCATATAATAAACTCTTTCCTCGTATTCCGTCTCTTCCACCCAAGCAGCAATTTCTCAAAATTAAATTTATTAATAAAGGCTTCGATCTTCTTAACATTTCTAATATTTTCCGTGATCATAGAGTCACATCTAAAATCCCCCAATATTTTGAGAATTTAGAACCTCCACTTATTTGTTACCAGTACAAAAAGCCTATAAGAAATCTTATCTTAAATTATAATAAAGTTACATCTAACCCTGATGTTTCAGACTCTATTCCTTCGTCGTGTTCTTGTGAAAATTCTAAATATGTTTATAAACCGGCAGGTCATGTTATTACTGGTGACCTAAACTGTATTTCGGACAAGAAATTGAGCACCCTTTTTGGAAAAGGACCTAAATATAGGTTACCGTCCAGGATAGATTTCAATAAATGCAGTGACGTTATAGAAGATGCTTTAACTTCATATTGTAAACGTTGGTGTAAAAAAGAACAGGTAAAGGTTCATGCTCTTAATGATTGGAAATACGAAATTATAAGAATTGTCGATATCCGTATTAAGAACTTTACGGAAAATCCGCATTCATTTCAACAGCCTAATACATTGACGGCAAATTCTATTAAAAAGAAGATAGCTGACTTACATGCTAAATATGTCTTTGTTCCTGCTGATAAAGCAGGTAATAACATAATAGTCGTTTGAAAACTATATTATATTGAAGTACTTAAAAACGAATTAAACTCCACTCATACATATGTGGAAAGCCCTATCTCAAAAGACAGCACCTTGCACGATCACCTCATGAGCATGTCCGACTTCAAAATTAAAACTGATAAATCTGATTTACCAACCATATATTGGCTCCCAAAACTACATAAAAGTCCATATAAATCACGTTTCATATCTAATTCTAGCCACTGCTCTACTACGGTAATATCGAAGCATATTACATCTGCTCTAACTGCTATAAAAGAAAAAAGAGGAGTTACTGGCTCAGTTATGTGGCAGAAGTCACCATAGAGCTATACAGTACATGAATATAAATAATATACTAGAACATATATCACATTACAAAAATATTTGATTGTAGTGCAATTACGATACCGACTTAGGACGGTCATTTAATTTGACAAAAGCCAAACAAATGGTGTGGTTAACCGGTTTACGGGCCCACCTTCCCACTCACCGTAACAGCAGAACAATCAAAGGACTTACATTTAAAAATTTATAAATAATCCTCCATGTAAAGAACAAGGGTCAACAGGTATCGCATATTGAGAGGTCATAAAAATATAAACACGTAAGGTATTGTAAAATACATAATGGTATAAAATATATGCGACATCAACATGATAAACCGTGCTCTGCCAGTCTGAAAGCGAGCTAAGACCCTAGATCTGTAGGAGTCCCGACTAACAGTCAGAGGGGACGAGGTTCAGGACCATGTCTCCTCTGAAAGAGGTTTGGACAAGGCCCGTCATATAGTGCCCACCGCCCTGTTAGTCAGCGTGCAACGTTCAAGTAAAAGTCTGCATAAGGCTGTAGAGGGGCCAAATACAAGACCTATAGTCTTTTTGATGATCTCAATATCATATTGTCTATTTATAAGACGTTTGATTATTTTATTACATGATAAAATAACGTTATCGGAGCCTTTTACTTTCCTTAGTTTATATACGAGATCACCGTAAAAATAAGGATGGGAAATTCCATTGGATACATACTGTTGAAAGGAAATATTTCCAAATTTAGATAGAAGTTCTGAATAAGATCTAAAGAATTTGCCAAATGTTTTTCTTAGCTTGTGATATCTGTAACCCTGAGTTAAAAGTTTAGTAGTAATTTGTAAATTTCGTTTATGAAAGTCCAAAACATCGGTGCAGCCTCTGACAAATCGAACTAATTGAGATATATAGATACCATATGATGGGAGTCGAGGGACATCGCCATCCAAGTAAGGGAAATTTACAATAGGAAATCCAAAATCCTCACGTTTATCATAAATATTAGTATATATTAGGTGGTTGATAATTTTGATGTTTAAATCTAAGAAAGGTGTAGATTTATCTCAAGTATTAGCTCATAAATCTGTCCTCAATACGTTTGGTATTGACTCAAATAAATTAAATTTAGAACTTCCATATTTGTACTGCATTCCAAAAATGCACAAAAATCCTTACAAACAACGCTTTATCGCTGGTTCCTCGAAGTGTTCCACAAAATCTGTATCGATGCTACTCACAAAAATATTATCAGAAATTAAATCTGGTCTTCATAGATATTGCGAAACAGTATATTCCAGAAGTGGAATTAATCAAATGTGGATCCTTAAAAATTCAAAAGAGTTGTTAGAACATCTAAAGTCAAAAAGTTTTACTAAAATTCACTCTATCAAGTCTTTTGACTTTTCGACTCTTTACACAACGATCCCTCATCAGAAATTAAAAGACAGATTAGCGAAAATTATTCAAAATGCATTTACTAGTAAAAACGGAAACCGCAAATTCAAATATATAGTAATAGGCCACGATAAAACTTACTTTGTTAGGGAAAATTCTGATTCCAAAAATAAATACACTGAAACAGCTGTCATCCAGATGTTGAACTTTCTTATCGATAACATTTTTGTGGTGTTTGGAGGTAAGGTTTTTCAACAAATTGTCGGCATTCCAATGGGCACTAACTGTGCTCCGCTTCTGGCTGACATATTCCTTTACTCATACGAAGCTGAATTCATTCAGTCTTTGCTTTCGCAAGGAAAAAAACAATTGGCTCTTGGCTTCAATTTTACTTACAGATATATAGATGACTTGCTTTCAATTAATAATCCTTCATTCGCGGATTACCTTAGCATCATCTATCCAAGTGAACTTGAGGTCAAAGAAACCACAGAAAGTAGTAATTCTACTTCGTATTTAGATATTATGTTGTCTTTCGACATTAATGGTCAATTAAACACCTCACTCTATGACAAACGTGACGATTTCAATTTCGCTATCACAAACTTTCCTTTCATAAGTAGCAACATTCCATCATCGCCCGCATACGGCGTATTCATATCTCAGTTAATACGTTATTCCAGAGCATGTTCAAATTACAGTGACTTTGTTCTGAGGGCTAGGCGACTTTCAGTTAAGCTGCTCAACCAGGGTTATATATGTGCTAGACTAGCAACGTCACTGAGGAAATTCTATGGTCGTTACGAGACTCTTATTACTCCATATGATATCTCGTTATCCAGACTTTTAAATGATATTCTGGACTGAGACCGATTCCGATCATTTTACACAGATTTGACACCTTCTATACTAGAAGGTTACCTACTTTGACTACTCCATATATAAATACATATGGAATTTACACGATTTGACTCTTACTACTGGGTATATGTGACGGGTGTTGCTAGCAAACAGGAGATGCTCACTCTCCCCGGGCACCTGATCTCACTCCATCACAGGGGTTCACATATGCTCTTCAAGTAGACATATTTTATTTTCCATTTGTTTTTCATTTTCACTGATTTTGTATGTCCTCTGGTTTTATGATTTTTGGACTTGTGCTTTGGATTTATCCATCATCTCTACATTTATTCAATGTGAGCTCTGGTGGATAAATTTCTGATATAAATTGTTCGAATTCAGGGTTGTCGATAACCAAAATATCATCCAGATATCTGCAAGTATTATTGAATTTGTCAATGAGGTCAAAACGTTTTGATTTTTGAAGAGAAACCATAAAATCCCTCTCATAACAATAAAGATATAAATCTGCTATCAGAGGCGCGCAGTTAGTACCCATAGGAATCCCAACTATTTGTTGATATATCTTGCCATCAAATTGCACAAAAATATTATTCATGAGAAAATCTAGTGCTTTACATAATTCCTTGCAAGTCCAGTATTTATATGAAGTATATTGTTTGTTGGAAAAGAATCCAGAGTTATTGGAAGTACATATGTACGTTTTAGATTCTCTGTGAAAACACCATTGTATAAGAGACAGCAACTTGCTTTTAATCAGATCATATTATCAAATAGTGTGATGTCGCATTTCATAATAGTAACGTCAATTACTTTTGGTCGATTAAAAATTCTCATGAAGTTATAGACAAACTTCTTTCGCTAAATTTCAAAGCGACTCAAATTTCTACATTTGATTTTTCTACACTTTATACATCTCTGCCTCATGATTTGATTAAAAGCAAGTTGCTGTCTCTTATACAATGGTGTTTTCACAGAGAATCTAAAACTTACATATGTACTTCCAATAACTCTGGATTCTTTTCCAACAAACAATATACTTCATATAAATACTGGACTTGCAAGGAATTATGTAAAGCACTAGACTTTCTCATGAATAATATTTCTGTGCATTTTGATGGCAAGATATATCAACAAATAATAAATTGGGATTCCTATGGGTACTAACTGCGCGCCTCTGATAGCAGTTTTATTTCCTTATTTGTTATGAGAGGGATTTTATGGTTTCTATTCAAAAATCAAAACGTTTCGACCTCATTGACAAATTTAATAATACTTGCAGATATCTGGATGAAATTTTTGTTATCGACAACCCTGAATTCAAACAATTTATATCAGAAATATATTCACCAGAGCTCAAATTAAATAAAGCTAATACTTGAGATAAATCTACACCTTTCTTAGATTTGAACATCAAAATTATCAACCACCTAATATATACTAATATTTATGATAAACGTGAGGATTTTGGATTTCCTATTGTAAATTTTCCTTACTTGGATGGCGATGTCCCTCGACTCCCATCATATAGTATCTATATATCTCAATTAGTTCGATTTGTCAGAGGCTGCACCGATGTTTTGGACTTTCATAAACGAAATTTTTCAAATTACTACTAAACTTTTAACTCAGGGTTACAGATATCACAAGCTAAGAAAAACATTCGGCAAATTCTTTAGATCTTATTCAGAACTTCTATCTAAATTTCGAAATATTTCTTTTCAACAGTATGTATCCAATGGAATTTCCAATCCTAATTTCTGATGATCTCGTATATAAACTAAGGAAAGTAAAAGGCTCCGATAACGTTATTTTCTCATGTAATAAAATAGTCAAACGTCTTCTAAATAGACAATATGACATTGGGATCATCAAAAAGACTATAGGTCTTGTATTTGGCCCCTCTACAGCCTTATGTAGACTTTTACTTGAACGTTGCACGCCGACTAACAGGGCGGTGGGGACTATATGACGGGCCTTGTCCAAACCTCTTTCAGAGGAGACTGTTTAAGATTTTTTAAATATTAAGTAACCAGAATGTTCGTGTAAAACAAAAATGTGGCCTGCAATAGCTTTGATTCAAATGCAAATTCAAATTGTTTCTTGACATACAACACATTTATACAATGGCTGTTATATATAAATGAAAACAAACAATAATAGGTTTGTACTCTTTGGCAATGTGATATAAGTAGGAGATAATATAAAATAGGAAAATAACTGGTGTCATATGACTATGGCACTAACAACAATGTGCCACAGTGGACATTCACGGACCCCTGAAATTCAGAGGTGAGACCAGGTGCCCGGGAGGAGTGAGCGTCTCCTGTTTGGCTATATTGGCTGTATTTTGAGCAATGTAATATATAATGGGCTTCATCTTCATTTACCTGGGTTTTACACAATTTACAGAATCTATCTTCTCTTGAAATATTTTTATACCTGTCTCTTTCAATTGCTAAAATGTGTGCACTGAGTTTGCAAATTTCTGCTCTTTCACATTTGTTTATTATATTACCTACATATTGCGCTCTGTTGTTCATTGTGTAGAAATTTTGCAGATAGTTTTGTTGAATTTTTTCATTTTGATCTTGTAGGCATATGTTATAAAATCTTTGTTTGATGGTATTTAGGTTCTTTGTGGGCCATTTGAGATAAAATGTTCCTGTCTCTACTTGCTCGCATTATACCATTGTGCATCCATGGTAGAACACGGGGACGATTAGTGACTCTTTACTGGGTATAGATACGTCAGCAACTTGTAAGATATTATGAGTTAATTTTCCAACATTTTCGTCGTAGTTACATTATCAAAGTTTGCGTTTTCATATGGCCATACTTTCCTTTTGTATCAGTAATTATATATTTTCATAAAATGTGTATATATGCGAATGCCACAGTGGAAATTTCTTCCTGGTGAAAGCGCAAAAACTGCCAAATGGCTAGAAATCTAGTCAGTGCCACCAGAAACAAAAGCAAAATTGATAATTAAATCAAATTGCATCAGTAAAATGAATGAGAATTCAATGAATCTCAATTTCTAAAATCAAAAAATAAATTGAGCTGTTCATCAATGCAAAATAACTGCAACGCTCAAATTCGGTTGCAAAATTTAATATATCAATTATAAACAATCAAACTGATCAACAATTGAAATTTGTAACAGCTGCAAATATGCAAGTCAAAAACAATATGTAACTTTAGTTACATAATTGATTTGGCAATCATTACTCAATCTATTGTAAATGCAGTCAATGACCAAACATGCCCTTATCTTATGATACATACCTGATTGTAAAACTTTCCGAAATCTATAACAATATGATACATACCTGTCTGATATTAACTTGTTTGTAAAGCTTGCTAAAATCTATAACGATAAACATCATTATGCTTACAGCATTCAAATGAACTTATCAGTTGGAAACTTTTACAAAGCTGTATGACACAAATCACCAAGGACCTGCACACAAAAAATGACAATAGCATAATATACACGGAACGACATCACAAAAATATTCGATTGTGCTGCGGTTACGATACCGAATTAGGACGGCCAATTGAAGTAACAAACGTCACTCATTTGGTGTGGTTAACCTTCACCCACCTTCCCACTCACCGCAAAAGCAGCACTATCAAAGGACACACATTTAAAAATTTATAAATAATCATCCATGAAGAGAACAAGGATCAACAGGTTTCTCAAGGAGAGAGGTCATGAAAATTTATTACAAACGAAACAATTACAGAATAATATGTTGCTATCAAAAATATCTAAGGAGACATCACCATAAGTGAACCGTGCTCTGCCCGTCTGTAAGCGAGCTCAAATCCTTGATGAATAGGAGTCCCGACTAACAGTCAGAGGGGACGAGGATCAGGACCTTGTCTCCTCTGAAAAGGTTTGGACAAGGCCCGTCATAGAGTCCCCATCGCCCTGTTAGTCAGCGTGCAACGCTCAAGTAAAAGTCTGCATTGGACCCAATACAAGAATTATGGTCTTAGCGATGATCTCGGGGTCATACTGTCGATGTCGAAGGCGTTTAATAATTTTAGAACCAGCCGATATGAAATTATCGGAACCTTTGATCCTCCTTAGTTTGTACACTAGATCACCGTAGACATTGGGATGGGAAATTCTTCTGGATACATGTTGTTGATTCAAAAAGTAACATTTCCGAATTTAGATAAAATGTCTTAATAAGATCTATAAAATTTACCAAAAGTTTTTCGAAGTTTATGATATCTATAACCCTGAATAAAAGATTAAAAAGTCATCTGAAATTTTTAATAAGAATGAAAATAAGTAGCAACACCAAGAAATACAATTCTGAATATCATTTATTTAATTTATATTTTTATGATTTATCTATTTTTCAAATTAAGTTGTATGTTGTGTGTGTGTGTGTGTGTGTGTGTGTGTGTGTGTGTGTGTGTGTGTGTGTGTAATGTTAACATTGTTAAACATATTGTTGAATTGTGGCGCTTAAGAACAACATATGAATAATTTTTACATGAATAAGAATAAACTAATGAAAAAGCAAAAAGAAAAAATGATGAATTTAATGAAAAAAAAATATGAATAGTCGTACTATTGGCAAGTTTTAAAAACGATTAGAGCTTGTATGTTGGATATCATCAATTGTTTCATGCGTCTGATGAAATCCTCTGAAAATTGCCAAATTTTCGAAGCAATCTGCTTCTTCTTCAGGACACACACATACAAACACTTACATGAATATAAAGACACGAAAAGAAAGATAGAAAATATATACAAAGCACTAGTCTAATAAAAACTGGTTTCTTGAATTGGCTTACATATTGAGCGTTTCACTATGCGCTATCTAATAGGAAATGAGCCAAACACAAGCTAACAGCTTGCTTACAGGTCAAGTGGCGCCCCCTAAAACGTATTTGCATTGACCTACTGGAGGTAATTAGACTAGGTGATAAGAAATTATAGATAGAAGGACAAAGGCTAACGCCTCGCAGTGAAACTCAATTTCTGACAGGGTATTCGCCGATACCCTGTCAGTTTTTGTAAAACACTCGCATGGTGTCCCCTAAACGATACTAAAACAATTTAAAAATTGCCAAATTTTCGAAGCAATCTGCTTCTTCTTCAGGACACACACATACAAACACTTACATAAATATAAAGACACGAAAAGAAAGATAGAAAATATATACAAAGCACTAGTCTAATAAAAACTGGTTTCTTGAATTGGCTACACATTGAGCGTTTCACTATGCGCTATCTAATACTAAATGAGCCAAACACAAGCTAACAGCTTGCTTACAGGTCAAGTGGCGCCCCCTAAAATGTATTTGCATTGACCTACTGGAGGTAATTAGACTAGGTGATAAGAAGTTATAGATAGGAGAAGAAAGAAAATAAATAACAGAAATAAATGGGAGTGAAAAACAAATAAGTGATAAAATAAGTACCAATAAAAAAATACTGTGAAGACAAGTGGTAATATTGGATGACGAGTTACATGACAAGTATAAAGACACGGATTCCTATCGTCTGTCCGTACCAAACCCTACCCAAGAATGGGTATCTCCACAAAAGATACGGTGTTTGGGACAAAGAAACGCAGACTGTTCTATCTCATAATATGGGATGCTGGTGTCAATACTTCTTGTTCATCAAAAGGACATCTGACACTTTGTTTAGACCGCTTGGTTCTATAGTGTGAAGCATATGTTGCCAAAAGCCCTCTTTCGCTACTCGGTCATCTAATGTCCACATCGCACTATGGTCAATGGCCACAACAATCATGTCCTCCCAAGAATGGTTGTCCATGTTAAAATGCCTGGCTACTGGCAGATGCATTTTCTTGGTTTTGATGGATGACCTATGGTTGTTCACTCGCATGTTCAAAACATCTTCTGTTTCCCCAACATACTGTTTTTAACATACCTTGCATGTGATAAGGTAAACCACATTTTTGGATTTACAGGAGAGTTTATCCAAAATCTTGTACTCCTTACCGGTTACATCATGTTGATGTCGCATATATTTTTATACCATTATGTATTTTACAATACCTTACGTGTTTATATATTTATGACCTCTCAATATGCGATACCTGTTGACCCTTGTTCTTTACATGGAGGATTATTTATAAATTTTTAAATGTACGTCCTTTGATTGTTCTGCTGTTACGGTGAGTGGGAAGGTGGGCCCGTAAACCGGTTAACCACACCATTTGTTTGGCTTTTGTCAAATTAAATGACCGTCCAAAGTCGGTATCGTAATTGCACTACAATCAAATATTTTTGTAATGTGATATATGTTCTAGTATATTATTTATATTCATGTATTGTATAGCTCTATGGTGACTTCTGCCACATAACTGAGCCAGTAACTCCTCTTTTTTCTTACAGAACTTTTGAAGGTAGATGTAGTGACTGAGTGGGCTCACAGCTTGCAGCGTTTGTCATTGCATGTTGTGAACGAACCAATTGGTCGTGGATTGCCAAGCCTTGATCTGACTACATGATGTTTAATACTTTTAGGCTTTTTGTAGGCAACCATAGGAGGTGATGGGATGGCCTTCGTCATACGTTTGGAATTGTGGAGGGTATATATATCTGTGTGTGTATGTGTGTGCGTGTGTGTAATGTTAACATTGTTAAACATATTGTTGAATTGTGGCGCCTGAGAACAACATGTGAATAATTTGTACATGAATATCAATAAATTAATGAGAAAGCAAAAAGCAAAAATTAACGATGAATTTAACCAAAAAAGCGTATAGTCGTAATATTGTCAAGTTTTAAAAACGATAAGGGCGTGTATGTTGTATATCTTTAATTGTCTCATTCTTCTGACAAATCCTCTTTGTACACAGTGTGTCCTTATACTCCAGCCTAAAGCGTTCACTCATTCCTACGTAAAATAAAAAATTCAGGGAAGAATTGGCTATTATTAAGACTTGCCCAGAATTTGATATCAAGGTCAAAAGATTGGTGCTATAGTGAGGATGTTGATTTTTAGGATCCAGACTTGTAACTGTCTGCAATATCGTCGTGGGTAATAAACAAAGACAGGAATAGAGTCCAACTGATAACAACGTTATTGTAAGTCTCCTTTCATTCAGCTTTCTTTGTGCGGTCTTCACGTTACTTAGAGATGGACGTGCATTTTTCACCACGCAGACAATGATGATTACATTCATAAGCATAATAACAGTTACTGGGCCCATGTATAGTAAATAAATAACACAGATTCGCAAAGTTGCGTAGAAATTTCGATTTTCAGATGCGAACGTAGTCATTTGCCTGACATAAGTGTTATCGCGTGTCCCATTGTATACAGATTCTTTCGTGTAATACTCAAAAAGACGCGGGAAAGTTAATCCTGACGGTAATGTGACAGAGATCATGATAGCAGCAATGCTTATTCGCTTTGTCCATACTGAACGTATTTTAAGTGGGTTCAATACGGCTACTGTACGCTCCAAAGATATCATCAACAATATCATATTAGAAATACGGGACGGCAGTTGATTGAAATATGAAAAGAAAAATACCAAATACCTATTTGCGATGTATTTAGCATAGCTTACGTTGTAAAACTGTAAAAACTTCCAGAAGCAAAGTATGCATGTTGAAAGCATAAATAACAAATCGGACGAGGTCAAGGCTGTTAAGAGGACGAAGGTTGAGTTTTTGTTTGTATGACGACTGAGAACAGCTAAGGTGAGTGAGTTTCCGATAATCCCAGTCAGGACAAGCACAGGAACTATCCCAACATACAGTATTTTCTCGATCATTATATGCGTATCGTGTGACAACACGTAATAGGCAGAATCCGTAGTGTTCGCTTCCGTTACATTAGAGCCCATTGTGTTCTACGAAAAAATAATAATGATAATATTATTTTACGGCTATATGATAACTTTATCGAAGAATATTAATAAAATAAAATATATGGAGTACAGTTATTAGTGTCATTGTTGACATGAATGCTAAGGCACACGACGGACACAAAAACAACATACACTAAATTAGTGTGGAACATTTTCAAAGACGTATCATAGTTGTTGCATTAAATTTACTTCACTTCTTAACACGGGAAACGGAAATATCTATTTAAGAAATCTGGTCAATAACTTCATAGAAGGATACTACACTAATTTTGTATCAGTCTTGAGAGAGGAATTAAAAATCTTTTTTGATTTGCGTTAAACTCAAAATTTGTTTTAGATTATTTAATTGCTTGTCGGTGGACAAGATCATATTTTAATGTACCAATCCCTTACAAATTTTGTAGTTTTGACATTTAAAAAAATGAAAGGAAATAATTTGCCATTAGTATTATTTTCGACCCATGAATCTAACATCATATGTCTTTTGACATTTTATATCCCTTGCTGTTACATTAAACACTCTTTAAACTGAAATGTAACCGTCACTAAGGACGTTATTTTCGATAGGAGTTTTACTTACAGGGAAATTATATTAGTTTTTTCAACGGGAATTTGCCTGTGCCCTTTAACAAATTCTTGATATTGCCTGTCCAAGAACAGCTTATGAAAAAAACCCATCTGTCTTCAAAAACGCACTGGTTTTATTTAAACACAAACACCCTGAATATTACAAATTTTCGGATTCTTGACCTTGATCAAATGACCCAAACGATATAAATATAGTGATATGTAAAATCCATCACTATATCATGTATGCTTTGGCATAAATGAAGCATGTATGGCATCGTGATGGATTTTACATACCTCTCTATATTTTATGATCATTTGATAAAGGTCAAAAGGCCGAAAATTCGTGATATTGAGGGTTTCCGTTATTTATTTTCTGGACTCCTCTATTTGATTCTAATATGATTACTCCTTTATTTTTCTACACAAATATGTTATAAAGCATCAATGATTTTAAAGAAAATTATTATAAATATCATTTGATAACTTTTGATACTCCTGATCAAAAGTGATCACATATCAAAAGTTATCAAATGACATAAAGAAAAATGTTGATCAATAAATTAGGGTAAAATTTTATCTTAACAGTAAGTTCGTTTATTAGGGTCTCAGTCATTTTGTTAGATAAAATCAAATCTCGAACCTCATGAAAATTATAGTACAAACCAGGATCGAACTTGGATCCATTGCAAATCTTGCCCTCAATGACCAAGTATACTCCGTGTATTAACAATGTCAGTACAAATTAAAATTAAGTAGAAATGATACATAAATTACAAAATTACCAGAAGTTGAAAAATAAAACACGTTAGCAACCTACCTGTCGTCTTGCACTGTTGATTATCGTAATATTGATGAATAATGATCCAGATCAAGGTCTTTATAGAGTGAGTACATACCACGTGTCTATTACATATGGAAATTTAAATATGCAAATTTTGTACCAGCGCCCAATTAGGTAGGGCGTTTCTTATATAGAATATTGATTTGATTAAAAATTAGATATTCAAACAAGCAGATACTTTATCATTTAGTGTAAAGTTTTCTACTAACGGTAATTCTTGGTGGTCTTTAGTGTTTCCGATGTATTGAAATTTAACATTTGTCATTTTATCTTATTCAAAACAATTACATTAATTATCTTATCTTCCTGTTTCTTTCTGAGAGTCATTTTTCAGATTTTTAAAATATACGTTGATGTACTTGAAGTAAATTTTAGAAAGATAATAGAGTACTTTTTCGTTATTAAATCTCCAAAAGGGAAGAATGTAAATTTTTTTATTCTATGCATATTTTTCCGTTAGAAAAAGAATTGTTCATCTGTTACTATTAATGTCAACCATATTGCATTGTTTGGAGCTCCACAAACTCACTACTCATTACAGAGTTACTTTCTAGTTTTACGTCACAAAATTACTGTAGATATAAAATTCAAAAGAAAAAAGAGGAGTTACTGGCTCAGTTATGTGACAGAAGTCACCATGGAGTAAAAAATATGTTTTGGATTCTTAAGACTAGTAGGATCCGCTGTACAATATATTGTTTATAATGTTATGTATTATACATGAAAACTAGAACTGCCCTTATGGGACAAATACCCCCGCGGCATTCAAGTTTAATAACAAATTTGTTCATAGACTAACAGTGAGTCTAGATCAAAGTCATGATATACATTTATACCGTATAATAAAACCTTAATCTTTATTGTTCAAGAGGTATAATCAAAGAAAAAAAATAAAACTCCAGACAAGTTCATGTCTATGGATATCACAAAATCCTAAAATGAAATAAATCCATTATGTACCATAAATGTAAAAATACCAGGAAATGTTGAAAAACAGCTCCAAAAGTATAAAAATGTTAGGTGCACACCTTTATATGATAATGATTTAAGTGGAATCTATGAGAAGGTAAATGAGAAAAACTCCGGACAGCCGAGTGGACAGACAGACTGACAAGTTGATTCCAATATACCCATATACTTAGGGGCAGGCGTGGTGTAGTGGTTAAGCGCTTGGCTTGCGGCGCCGACGATCCGGGTTCGATTCCCGGGTTGCGCCACTATGTTTAAGAGGTTGGTAACCTCCTGCTTCCATGTCGCGATATAACTGAAATATTGTTGAAAGCGACGTAAAACACCAATCAACCAACCAACCAACCCATATACTTTCTTGCAGTGGGTATAACATTACAATGATGTATTCAATTAAAATTTTTCATCTTTAATATATTCAGCGACTGTTAGAAATATGGTATGTTTATGCTAATTTGAATAACAATATTGTAGTATCAGACGAATTTTAATCTCCTTGATGCCTCCTGCCACCGAGTATACTTTAGGTACAGAATGATTAGACATTCTTTGGATTCACAACGTCCTTCGGTGGTGGAATAACATTGTTCACAATATTCTCTTATTAATTACTGTATGCAAGTGGGGAACGTGGCCTTTGTTTTCTGCAATATCTTCCCCTGTGTTTCTCCAACTAATGGAGTAAGTTCTCTTTTACTTTGTTTTAAAATTACTAATAAATGTAAATAAGCATATTCGAAAACATACATCGTGCCATTACTTTTCTTCTTTTTGTTTTTTGTTTTTTTTTTTTTTGAAATATTTTTTTGTTTATTGTTAAAAACAAAAGGTATGGTTGTTACTTTGGGTATTTAAGGTCAACAAGGAAATGTTTACTGAACAACATATGTATGTAATACCAATACTGATATATTAGCGATAGCTGAGTACTCAGTTTTACCATTAACTGCTCAAAAATTAATTCAAATAAAATTCAAATGAAATGATTTTCCTTTTAGAATGAGTTTTAATCAGCTTTTTCACTTTGTCAACCATTATAATACAGTATTTGAGTCAGCAGTATTACAAATACTCCCATATACATGTATATCAAACATCATTTAATTAACTTACAAAATCATTAAGGAGTTTTCGAAACTCTCAATCCAAGATTATGCAAAATGAAGAAACCTGAATTGAACATAATAAAATTTATAATGATGTTTTTCAGCCCAAAGTACAACAATGAATTTCATATTCTACATAGTTTACTATCCAAGTGCAAGGTGCAAAATTCTTGAAAGAAACATCGTAAAAACTTATTAGTTAAAAAGGTGAAATAAAAAGTCACAAAAGCATTCAATTATACAAGAGTTGATGCCGACTCAAGAAAGTCCACTGAGGTGATAGGCGAAGGTTTACGGGTCAACTATGTCACGAGGTTTAAATGTAAATAATTTCATTTTCTTTGTGTTAATGGTCTTGCGGCGAATCGGATTGGTTAAACATCGAGTTGATTTCTGCATCAACAGAATTTTGAGTGCAGATATGTCACAATTGCCGGAACTACTTTCCTCTGGAATGCGAAACCCCGTTCTATTTATGGAACATTGTTTCCCGCATTGTTAATCGATTACATAACATTGTACCGTCCGTTAGGCGGCGCTCAATATTAGGACAGCAGTTAATGGCGTTCAGTACAAAAGAAATCACACTTCAGAAACTATTAAATATAAATATAATTTCTTACTATAATTATGCAATAAAAAAATAAAATAAAACTAGGTCTAGGCCTATCAACTATTCTACAGTATAGTGCTGTTTAGAAATGCATGTACATGTAATCAAATACAAAACAAAAACAGTACTCTTCTGCTACTACTCGATCGCTCGAAAATGGACGCTGATAACTGTTATTTCTACGGTATCATACCAGACTAGGCAAACAGAACGAAGACCAGAGCAGGTGCTGCCTCAGATCCAAGTCCCTGAACCTACTCTTTCCATCTTGTGACACGCACGTGCACCAGTCAAAATGCACTGTATTTCTAATAATACTACTATATTTATAAATACCTTAGATAACAGATTATCATCATCATATGCATGTTTCATTTATTTGTGTTTTTGATAATCGTTCCTTCTATTTCACTTCTAATCTTTTCAATGGACAAAAGGATAAAATTTTCGACTTTCGTGTTAGCCACCATTATTTACATCAAAAGGTTGTTTACTTTGCCATTGTATTACTACGCGATCAAGTCACATATATCAGGGATAAAAAAGTAACATAGTACCATAAAAAAATATATTTATTGGACACTTATCAAAGTTTTGTTTCCATATATTAGCTCAATAAAATGACAAGAAATGAATCCTATATTTTGTTTGGTTGATTGTGGTATCAACTTAAAATTTGGATGGAAAACGCGAAGCGCATTAATGCAGGATTTTCCGTCCAAATTTTGGGTTCATACCTCAATCTACCAAAAAAACATAAGATTCATTTCTTAATGCAATTATATCAAAGTTAATAATAGAAACAACGTTACCTGTTCTCAACCCTTCTAAAAGTAAAACAATAAAATGTCGAGTAATGCTCTGTCGGAAAATCGATAAAAAAGACAAATGATGAGTAAAGGTAATCACAGATCCCAGAGGTGGGATCAGGAGTCATGGAGGAATATGCATCTCCTGCCCACCTGTCACACCAGCCGTGATGCCATAATATAAATTGAGTTATATACTCGATGTCACATTCAGTTTACGGTATAATACCGTAGTCATATTTGATAATACGTCACGATTAGTATTTTATTGCGATAGAATTCTACCACAATCTTAACGATACACAATATCTTCATTTGAATAAGGGATTCAAGATGTCAATAGTATCCGATAATTGTACATAAGATCTTTGTATCGTCCATAAAATTTGCAGAGTTTTGAATTAAGACGTGTGATTTCATATCCTTACGATGATAAATTTCACTAAATAATTTACCTCGGGGATGAAAGAGAAAATAGAAGACATCTCACCGTAGTCAGAATGATTGATTGAATATTGTTTTACGTCGCTCCACGATTATTTCACGTATATGGTGACGGCATCTGCCTGATGTATTGCATAGAAATTTAGACCTTTGCAACTGGCTCACCCGAAGCAGTGAGGGACATTTACGTACTACACCTACATTGACACGGGACCTCGGTTTTCACTGACTCATCCGAAAGACAGAACACCGGTGCGCCCAGGACGGGAGTCGAACCCGGGACCTCTCTGTCACGAGCCAAGCACCTTATCCACTAGGACACACCGGCTTGATCGTAGTCAGGCGAAACTCTAGCATATCAGCTGAAACTCATGGACACCATATGCAGGTGATAAAGGAATGTTACTATATTCGTATGGAAAGTTAACAATAGCAATATTAAAGTCGTCTCGTTCATTATATATTCTAATGAATTTTGTTAGTAGCATGCGATTTCACTCCGATTGACAAACTGCAAGGGTATCCACGATTCCCCTGCAGTTTTTGATATGACGTCACGACATCCTGCAGTTTCTGATTTATGGCATTCGCCGATACCCTGTCAGTTTTTGTAAAACACTCGCATGGAAACCCCTCAGTGAAGATATTAGTTAACCATTTTAGTCAATAATTTTAGAAAATATAAATCGGAAGCGTAAGAACTGGATTCTGTCGTAGTTTTAATTTAGAGTTCTTATATTGCGTGTACGTATGTATAAATGTTTAGAAACCAAAACTATAGGGAAGCATAATCATCAACAAAAAGTTGAAAAACTGAAAAGTCAAAAGTCCTTAATTTAATTTAATCATTCGAGCATTGATAAGTGCAATGGATTACATGTATATGACGTAACTATCGTCTTGGAAGATGAATACACCGTTGTTTACCACAGTAGGACATAAATATATCGATATAAATTTTCTAAATGCACTTAGTAATGCTTTCTTAAATAGAAAAGTAATTCCCGATCTGCAAGAATTATAAGATATTCAATAGAATACGACAAGTACGTATTACAATAGTTGGGATTTCGTTATGTCAATATTAGCAGTATGCTCACAATACATGCTAGATATGTGTAATTACAACGCTATCAAAGGGAGCAACAGAATATTTTTCTATCAAAGTTAAAGCCCTGTCAAGTGATGAAAGGTCATAGGTACTTACAAAATCAGTCATTAACACATTAAAACATAGTACACGGCAATGACGACAAGACTTGTTTTTTGGAAGAATAACACATCATTATTTAGCCAGAGAAGTACCCACATTTATTACATACACTTGTTAAGAAATTGTAACGTTATTTTGTATTGCACTTTTAAATTTAAAACATTAATTTCTCCATAAGTTATAAATTTTTCAAACGGATACTGTAAGTAGGTTGTATAATTGTTGGAATTTTATTATGCAAATATCATCAGCATGCTCACAATTCATTCTATTCATAATCTTATCTCATTGGGTGTCGTTATATTTATAATAAAAGCCTTGTCGAATGACGAAATGCGAAGCACTTTTCAGACGTGAATTAAGGATGATTTCTAAGCTCAGATTTCTATTATTAAAGAAACCAAAACTATAAGGAAGCATATTTATCAACTAAAAAGTTGAAAAGCTAAAATGTCCAAAGTACTTAATTTAATTCAGTTATTCAGGCATTAATAAGTGCAATGGATTACATGTGTATAATGTAACTATAATTATCTTGGAAGATGAATATATAGTCATAGTAGTGGATTTTACTTTAGTTGGGATTTATTATGCCAAAATTAGCAGTATGCTCACAATTCATGCAATTCGTAGTGCATTACAACATTATCAGAAAAAGCAACAGAATATTTTTTGAATTATAATAAAAGCCTCGTCGATTAAGTAAAAGTGATGAAAGGTCATAGGTACTTAGTAAATCATTCATTTAAACATTGTACATGGCAATGGATTCCATGTATACAAAATAATTGGGGTTTTTTTTGGGGGGGGGATGTTTTGGAAGAAAAACATATCATTCTTTGTCTGTCTATAAGAGAGCTCAGATCCCTGATCTGTAGGAGTCCCGACTAACAGTCACAGGGTACGAGATACATGACCTTGTCTCTTCTAAAAAGATTTGGACAAGGTCCATCATAGAGTTCCCACCGCCCTGTTAGTCAGTGTGCAACGCTCAAATAGCAATCTGTGTAGGGCTATAGAAAGACCAATAGAAGACTAATGGTCTTAGCGATGACCTCGGGCACATACTGTCGATGTCGAAGTCGTTTAATGATTTCAGAACCCGTCGATATGAATTTGTCGGAACCTTTCGCCCGATTAGTTTGTACACTGCGCGCCTCTGATAGCAGATTTATTTCTTTATTGTTATGAGAGGGATTTTATGGTTTCTATTCAAAAATCAAAACGTTTCGACCTCATTGACAAATTTAATAATACTTGCAGATATCTGGATGACATTTTGATTATCGATAACCCTGAATTCGAACAATTTATATCAGAAATATATCCACCAGAGCTCACATTGAATAAAGCTAATACTTGAGATAAATCTACACCTTTCTTAGATTTAAACATCAAAATTATCCACAACCTAATATATACACTTATTTATGATAAACGTGAAGATTTTGGATTTCCTATTGTAAATTTCCCTTACTTGGATGGCGATGCCCCTCGACTCCCATCATATGGTATCTATATATCTCAATTAGTTCGATTTGTCAGAGGCTGCACCGATGTTTTGGACTTTCATAAACGAAATTTACAAATTACTACTAAACTTTTAACTCAGGGTTACAGATATCACAAGCTAAGAAAAACATTCGGCAAATTCTTCAGATCTTATTCAAAACTTCTATCTAAATTTGGAAATATTTCTTTTCAACAGTATGTATCCAATGGAATTTCCCATCCTAATTTTTACGGTGATCTCGTATATAAACTAAGGAAAGTAAAAGGCTCCGATAACGTTATTTTATCATGTAATAAAATAGTCAAACGTCTCCTAAATAGACAATATGATATTGAGATCATCGAAAAGACTATAGGTCTTGTATTTGGCCCCTCTACATCCTTATGCAGACTTTTACTTGAACGTCGCACGCTGACTAACAGGGCGGTGGGCACTATATGACGGGCCTTGTCCAAACCTCTTTCAGGGGAGACATGGTCCTGAACCTCGTCCCCTCTGACTGTTAGTCGGGACTCCCACAGATCTAGGGTCTTAGCTCGCTTTCAGACTGGCAGAGCACGGTTTATCATGTTGATGTCGCATATATTTTTATACCATTATGTGTTTTACAATACCTTACGTGTTTATATTTTTATGACCTCTCAATATGCGATACCTGTTGACCCTTGTTCTTTACATGGAGGATTATTTATAAATTTTTAAATGTACGTCTTTTGATTGTTCTGCTGTTACGGTGAGTGGGAAGGTGGGCCCGTAAACCGGTTAACCACACCATTTGTTTGGCTTTTGTCAAATTAAATGACCGTCCTAAGTCGGTATCGTAATTGCACTACAATCAAATATTTTTGTAATGTGTTAAATGTTCTATTATGTTATTTATATTCATGTATTGTATAGCTCCATGGTGACTTCTGCCACATAACTGAGCCGGTAACTCCTCTTTTTTCTTACTAAATCACCGTAGAAATTAGGATGGGAAATTCCTCTGGATACGTAAAGTTGAAAAGTCACATTTCCTGATTTAAACAAAATGTCTGAATAGGATCCTTTATAAACTTTACCATTTTTTTTCGAAGTTTATGATATCTATAACTCTATAAAGATCAAATGCAAAGAGAATGATGATATTGGAAACTTTAAGATAACATATATTTAAGAAAATAATAATTAGTTACTCAAGACAAAGATACTTAACTGTTTAAACCACAATTACTTGGCTGCTCAAGACAAAGATACTTTGCTGCTCAAGACAAAGATACTTAGTTGCTCAATTTAACTATGCTTAGCTGCTCACGACAATGGCAATGCTACATAGCTGCCCCCGGATAATGAAACTTATCTGCTCATAAAAAGTATACCTATTTGCTAACAACAATGATACTCACGACAATGCTATTCATTTGCTCAAGACAATATTTAGCTGCTCAAGACAAGAATATTTAGTTACACAGGACAAGGATACTTAGTTACGCATGACAATGCCACTTACTCACACATATCAAGGATACTAAACTGCTTCAGACAAGGACCCTTAGCTGCTCATGACAAGCATACTCAGCTATTTAAGACAATGATACTTAGCTACATATGAGAAGGAAACTTAGCAGTTTAAGACAAGGATAATAACCTGCACCAGACAATGTTACTTAGCTACTAAAGACAAGAATAATTAGCAACTCAAGATAAAGATACCTAGATGCTCAAGACAAAGATACTTAGCTGATCAAGACAATGCTACTTAGCTTCTCAAGACAAGAATACTTAGCATCAAAGATAAAGATATATAGTTGCTCAAGAGAAAGATACTTAGCTGCTCAACACAAAGATACTTAGCTGCTCATGACAAGGATACTAATAAATATAGAACATATATACCTTTTAATTTTGTGCACCATAAGCTACTCAGAACAAGGATACGTAGCTACACATGACAAGGATTCTTAGCTGCTCAAAACAATAATACTTAGCTGTTCAAGATAATGCTACTTAACTGCTCAATACAAGGATACTTAGCTGCTCATGACAAGGATTCTTGGCTACTCAAAACAATGCTACTTCGCATTGCTCAAGACAAGAGTACTTAGCATCTCAAGAAAAAGGTACGTAGCTGCTTAACACAATGATACTTAGCTGCTCATGACAAGGATATTTAGCTACACATGTCAAGGATAATAAGCAGCTCAAGACAATGATACTTAGCTGCTCAAGACAAGAATGCTTAGTAGTACAAAACACGAAAGATACCTAGCCGCAAAAGACAAAGGTACTAAGCTGCTTAACACAAGGATACTTAGCTGCTAAGACAAGGATTAGTAGCTGCATAAGACAAAGATACTAAGCTGCTCAACACAAGGATACTTAGCTGCACATGACAAGGATACTCAGTTGTTCATAAGAAGTGAACTTATTGCACATGACAAGGATACTTAACTGCTGTTGACACTAGTGCTTTGGTGTTCAGGCAAGAATGCTTAGTAGTACAAAAAACGAATGCTTAGCTTCTCAAACGAAAGAAACAATGTGCTCAGTTTGGGAGCCTTAGAGCTGTGTAATGACAGTTTAATCATCTGTTCAGAACAAACATACTTTGTTGTTCAATATAAGTGTTAATGGTGCACTTCTGCTCATGTCAAAATGTTTGCTCTTCCAGACAAAGTTGCTAAGTTGTGTTTGTTGCTCGAGACGGGGTGTTTAGCTTCTCTAACTAAGGATGTTTACATGTTCAGGATTTATTCACAAGGTATAGGATGATCATCCATTATAAATTAGGGGATTCTAATTCTAAACATTCTGATTTGAGACAGAATTTTTGTACTACGTGGCTCCATCTGAACTAATCTTTTTATGGCAACAGATATTAATGCCGTTATAAGAAGGAAATCTGAGCTCGGAATGCATATTTTAACAAATGCAAATTACTTTTCATTTCAACTAACAACGGTCTATGAGGTCTTTATTTTAGATAGTTCAAAGATATACTGAGAAAGTATTAGCATACACAGCAATATTGTCACTGTATACACACATAAAGCAGGAATAGCAATCAGCTTTTGCCTTGTTATCAAGATTCCAATATAACCGGATATCATAAGAAATGTTTCATCAGCGATTATTCGTAATCTCTCCATTGTTTTGAGTCACTGATGTGATTCTATGGAAATAAGGATGATGTCAAACGTTTCATGTTAAATCGTCTCTTGAAAATGTTAAATTCAGTAAAAGTAAGAACAGTTGTCAGGATAAAAAAGATGCACGTAACATAACGTGAGATTTCTAAAACTCATCTCAAATGATTTAAATTGAACAACTATAGAATGAATGGACCTCTAGTCATAGTCGTAATTGTAATAGCCGAGACCAGAGATAGATAGCATTCGGTCTCGAGACTCGAGGACAGATAGCATTCGGTCTCGAATACCAAGGAAAGATAGTATTGGGTTTCGAAACACAAGGACAGATAACATTCGATCCAAGACAACAGACAGTTATAATTAGGTTTCGAGATCCAAGTACAGATAGCATTAAATTTCTAGCCAAAGATCAGAATTCGGTATCAAGACCCAAGGACAGGTAGCACATTAGGACTCGAAACAAAAGAACAGATAGCATTCAATTTCGATACCCAAGGATATATTACATTTGGTCTCGAGAACCAAGGGCAGATATCATTCGGTATCAAAGAAAAAAGAGGAGTTACTGGCTCAGCTATGTGGCAGAAGTCACCATAGAGTTATACAAGACTCAAGGACATTCCGCGTTCTGTTTTAGACACAAGGTCAGTGTTAGCATTAGGTCTTAAAACCAAGGAGAGAAAGCATTCGACCTCGAGAACCAAGGACAAATAGAATTCGGAATCAAGACCCAAGGGCAGATACTATTCGGTCCCCAGACACAAGGACAGATGTCATTTGATCTCTAGATCCAAGGTTAGGTAACATTTGGTATCAAGACAGATAGCATTCGATTATGGATCAGAAACAAACCTGCACGGGAACAACACGACCTCCGTAATGTTAGTGAATAGTAAGAAAGTGTACATAGAAGAATATTTACAATACTAGTCTACTTCCTTCGATGAACCATGCTAAACAGACTCGGTTCATCAGCCCATGAACTTGGGTCATGGAAGTAGTACCCGGCGTATGGCAAATCACATGCTTAGTAATATAAAAAAGGCAGGGCTTACTTAATTGAATATAAGAATTCTAATAACGAAATTAATGCATCAGTTAATTTTGCGCAATTAAACAAATTATTTGGGCAGATAGAGTATTTTTAGTATTCTAGACACGCACTATATTGCGTGGCGGAAGTACTTCAGGAAAATTTCGGTCCTTACCAGTGTGATAACGGGGATTTGATATTTTGTTTTCAAAAAAAGAACCCTTTAAAATGCATTGTAAATATAAGGAATGAGTGTCGTTTTTTTCTAGGTTCATGGGGAATGAACTTGGGTGAGAAACAAACAAATCATTTGAGAACCGCTTCGCGGTTCACGTGATTTGTTTGTTTCTCATCCAAGTTTATTCTCCAAGAACCTAGAAAAAAAGACAGTCATTCCTTAAGTAAACGTCTCCCGTCTGACCGGCCGTAGAAACCATTAATTTCAATAGATACAAACGATTATAAAATATATTTTATTTTATTTTACATGCAACATATATTTTGAATGATATTTTGAATACACCTATCCACTTTCATCGAATGTCACGCACTTTAGCGCAAAATACGACTTTGATGACGTCACGCAAGGTTGGACAAGTCGGACATTTGATTATGACGTCATAAGTATAAAAAGCAAAAGTCCGCTTAACATTCCTTTTACTGCTGAAAAGCGGATCGGTGTATCAGTGATTTGCTTCATGCAAGAAATTTTCCCTGACGACGTAATTTCCCGCGTTTTCTTAACTGTGACGTCAATATATCAAGTTGCAAGTTGACACCACCGCGGAAGAACTTTATAGATGTTGAGTTATGCAGACATAATGTACAGATTTCTAAGAATATAAAACATGTTTGACAGGTATTAAATGATAAGGTTGATTGATTGATTGATTTTTGTTTTACGTCACACAACGAATATTTCACGTATATGGTGACGGCATCTGCCTGATGCAAGGCATACAAATTTTGACCTTTGCAATGGACCCACCCGAAGCAGTGAGGGATCTTTAACGTGCCATGCATACCACGACACGGGGTTTTTACTGTCTCATTCGAAAGACATGACCCCGGCATGACCAGAGCGGGACTCGAACCCCGGCCTCCCGATCAGGAGTCCGACGCGATACCACTAGGCCACGCCGGCTTTAAATGATAAGGAGTAAATCTAATTTGTTTTTTCATTGTATGGAGGTAAACTACGGAAGCCCATTTAGGACCTATCAAAAATATTTTTGATTTTGAAATAACGAATTCTTGAATTTGTTTAAACGGATTGAAATTCAAGAATTCTTTATATCAAATTCAAAAATATTTTTTGATAGGTCCCTATTCGTTATAACGAATTCCTCAAATTTGTTAAAACAAATTTAATCCGTTTTAAGAAATTTAAGAATTCGTTAATCAAATTCAAAAATATTTTGATAAGTCCTAAATGGGCTTCCGTAGTAAACCAACAAAAAAACAAAAAACAAAAAAACAACAACAACAACAACAACAAAACAAAAAAAAAAAAAAAGACGGAAAACTTGAACATCATGCGCTACGCGTAATGATTCGGTTTTCCGTCCTTTTTTCGTGGTAAACCCCCATCCAACGATAAGAAACGAGAAAAAATAAATAAATAACTGTAATAGTAGCCTATTCCAGTATGATATTAAGGAATAAACACAATAAGAGTTCGGTTACATTGGCTTTTAAAATTTAATTCTGTAAATATTCCACTGGACACAACTTCACAATATCTACGATGATTTTATAAAATATAATTCATAGACCCTGTCTAATGGGACGAGGTCCAGCCCAACGGAAAAAAAATTGTCTCTACATCATATACATATAGATATGATGATATGGCAGTTACATGTATGTCCAGTTAAATGTTCAGTCGGTAATAAAATTTAGTAATTATCGTTCTCAATTAAATTATGCGTCCGCCATATGATCAATCAAATTTCAATCTCCTCCTCAAACAAAGAAAACCAAAGACCTGGCGGTAAAAGTATCAGCCAATCAAATAGAAATAACCGACTTATGACCTTGCTGACCACTATGACGTCATCCATGTACATATATGTACATAGATAAGTACTCTCTACTTTCTTTGCAATTATTTACAAATAAACAGAAGACATAATTAGTTAATCTATAAAAACAAAGCAAACAAATGAATATGATGTTATACTGATTTATTCAATTAAAATAAATAAAATACCCCTATCGCATAACAAATAATGAATAGAAAGAGTATGTCCTTGATCTTTACTATAAAAATATATGTATTTCACTGTTATATCTTTATTATTATAAGGCTATATAAAGTGTTACACTTCTTCAGGGGCCTCCTTTACAACTCTTGTGTCCTCCCGTCCAGGCTATATCTGAGATTTACATCAAACAAAAATACTCATCATCACCCATGGGCGTGTAATGGTTTTGACTAAATGTCATATCTTCATTCTCAAGGTCACGGTGAAAACCTAGCTTGGATTCGTGTGCGGGCTATCATTTGTTATTTGTCGGACTTCGGATGACGTCATCACAATGAAAATTGCGTATTGTGGGAAGGTGAATTGACGTGAATGTCACGTTCTTTTACGAACACCATACTCAACTCGAATTCTTCTATACGGAGCCTCAGAGAAGTTCGAGTTACAGAAATATCATTTGTATTTACTGTGTGCACATAATTAGATTGTGATCGTATATTACATACCTGATATTTTTATACAATGACAACAGAATTACCGCACACAATTGCAGATTTTATACTTCTTGAAAAAAAAAAATAATAAAAAAAGGGGAGGGGGCGAAAAGACAATCATATAAATATAAATGACGTACAGGTCTAGCGCAGTAACATTAAATGGGTTATATTAAATTAAATGCACTGTGCATACTTATACATGTGTAGTTACTATATACAATCTAAAACATATACATGATATATGAATGAATAAAAGTTAATATCATATAATAATATACAGTATTCAATATCTTGTACTGTTTGTATTTTCTGTTACTGAAAATATCTCTTCTTTCTGGCAGACTTTTTTTGTACACAGTATGTTCTTATATTCTCGTCTAAAACGTTCACTCATTCCAACATAAAACAAAAAGTTCAATGAAGAATTCGCAATGATGAATACTTGACCGGACCTTGATATTAGGGTCAGCAGATTTGAGCTATAATGAGGATGCTGATTTTTGGGATCGAGGCTTGTAACTGTCTGTAAAATCGTTGTGGGTAGCAGACAAAGACAGGAATAAATTCCCACGGACAGCAATATCATTGTAATTTTCCTCTCCTTCTTTTTCTGTTGTGCGGATATGTTACCTCTTAGAAGCTGTCGCGAATGTCTCGCCAATCGCTCGATGATGATTACATTCATAAGCATAATAACAGTGACTGGGCCCATGTATAGCAAATAAATAACACAGATTCGCAGAGTCGCATACAGATGGCGGTTTGCAGATGCGAACGTTGTCATTTGCCTAACATAAGCAATCTCGTTTGTTCCATTGGTTACAATTTCTTTCGTGTAATACTCAAAAAGACGCGGGAAAGTTAATCCTGCTGGAAACATAACAGAGAACACGAAAGCAGCAATGCTTATTCGCTTTGTCCATATTGAACGTACTTTAAGTGGGCTCAATACGGCTACTGTACGCTCCAAAGAGATCATCAACAATATCATATTAGAAATACGGGACGGCAATTGATTGAAATATGAAAAGAAAAATACCAAATACCTATTTGCAATGTATTTAGCATAGCTTACATTGTAAAACTGTAGAAATTTCCAGAAGCAAAGTATGCATGTTGAAAGCATAAATAACAAATCGGACGAGGTCAAGGCTGTTAAGAGGACAAAGGTTGAGTTTTTGTTTGTATGACGACTGAGAACAGCTAAGGTGAGTGAGTTTCCGATAATCCCAGTCAGGACAAGCACAGGAACTATCCCAACATACAGTATTTTCTGAATCAAGAAAAAGGTTTCCGGTGGCAATACGTAATAGTCTGGATTTATATTATTCGCTTCCGTTACATTGAAACTCATTGCTGACGGCTACAAAATAATAATAATAATAATAATAATAATAATAATAATAATAACAATAATACCTATAGTAGTTGTAGGGCATACGATATTGAACAGTAATTTTCCCTAGTAAGTTTATTCAATTAAAATTGCAGAAATTAACAAAAGGTGATCTACAAAATTTTAGTATACGTACCATTAATGAAAGCTACATACCTATACACATATATTGCATTATACTTAAATCCTGGAACTTCAGTTGTGAAGTTGATTTTTCTTTATTTATTTACTGTTATTCTACCCAACAACGACAATTATGACAACAGCAGTAATAATTACATGGAAAAAAATATTTAACTAATAAATACTATTATGACTGAAAACTTACCAACCGCCTTACCTAAATTATCAAACCCCAATCAATGATAGGTCTAAGCAGAGAGTAACATAGGAATATTTTATATAACCAATGAACGTCCAATCGAATACTTTAATTCTGAGATCACTTCCGACGATGTCCGCCTCACAGGAGAACGCAAATGGAATATCGGTGTACGAAATGTAATACCAGATCCTGCTGTATTGCTTTTATAGTGTTCGATATGTATTATCACAAGAATAAAGATATTATTGTAATTTTCGTTCGATAAACATTGCAAGTTTATGTAAAACCCCATAACGTTACTCGTCTTTCTTCTTTGATACTACACCTTAGTTCTAAAAGCAGAGTTCAGACAATATCTTGTAGCCTGTTCGTCTGTAAACAAGAGCTTGTAATCAGTATTCCTCAGAGAACATTCTTCAGGTTTGTCAGGTATGTGGTATAATTGCAGTTGAAGGAATTTGCATCTGATTTTCTTCAATAAGATCAGAAGCTCAGTAGGTTCATGTAATCTTTTTTGTGCTTCACCCTCAATTTCTTAGATATTTGACGACAGTTAACACAAATGAGATACTGCTAATAAACAAGAAACTTGTGTAAAACCATTTAATGAAATATGATCGCAATGGCGATTACCTTGAAAATCTCAAAAGCAATTATCTGGAAAATCTGAAAACTTGATTTTCTCCGAGAAAAACTTGATTTTCCCGTATAAACAATATGAAACAGTTATGTGAACTTGGTAACATTTTGCATGATTTATTAAGAAATAACATTGAATTTTGTAAAGTTTATATCAAGTTCAAGTGAAACTGACAGCAAAAATATAGCATCGGTTTATTCATAACTGGCATCAGCATCTAAAGTCATCATCTGGAAACTGAAACAGTGATGAATCACTATTTTCAGTCGTAAGTCTACAACTGAACTAAGCTGATGTCTATTTTCAGTAACAGTGACCCTTAAAGTTGACGCTTTGACCCCAAAATATATCCCACCCTAGACCTATACATTAGCTAGCATTGTGTGAAGTTTAAAAGGAATCAATTATTCTTAACTCAATCTATTATTATTAAAAGTCTATATTTAGTAACAGCGATCCTCAGAATTGACCTTTTGACCCCAAAATCAATCTCACCCTACACCTTTACATGAGCTAGCCTTATATGAATTTGAAAGAAATCAATCATTCTTAACTCAAGTTATCATCTGGAGTTGACCTTTTGACCCAAAAATCAATCCCACTTTAGATCTTTATATAAGCTAATATTGTATGAAGTATGAAGCAAATTAGTCATTCCTCACTGAAGATATTGTCTGGAAACCATCCTGACAGACAGACGGACAAGCAGATGGATGGACGGACGGACAACGATAAACACTATAGTCCCTTCGAGACACATTAGCTAGCCTTGTATGAAGTTCGAAAGACATCAATCATTCTTAACTGAAGTTATTATCTGGCAAATGAAATGCAGTGATAAATGTTTATTTTTAGTAAGTTATTTTTAGAATTGACCTTTTGATCCAAAAATCAATCCCACTCTAGACCTTAACATGAGCTATCCTTATATGAAGTTTGAAAGAAATTTATCATTCCTAACTCAAGTTATCATCTAGAACTCAAACATAATGATAAATGTCTATTTTTAGCATGAGTGACCCTTCGAGTTGATCTTTTGACCCCAAAATCAATCCCATATTAGATCTTAATATAAGCTAACTCTGTATCAAGTTTGAAGCAAATTGGTCCTTACTGAAGTTACTTTCTGGAAACCATTCGGACACAGACGGGCAGATAGATAGCCAGACAGATGGACGGACAACGATAAACACTATAGTCCCCTCCAGTTTCACTGGCAGGGTACTAAAAAGAGACACTACTTTCACAAATTTTCGGCAATTTAGCCTTTGTCACATGACTGACCTAATCATGAATCACACAGAGAGAATAAATATGCGGTTTTATACAATAATTATCATATATGATCACCGTAGTGAAAATCTTCAAAATCTTATCAAATGTATAGAAACCTTTACAGGAATGACGTACTACTTTCCGCGCCACTCACTTTGTAAACCGAAAAATCTGGATTTTCACTTAATCTTCTTTAAAATAGTTTTACAAAATTAATATCAATCGCCAAATCTTGTTTAGTCGTAACTTTTGGTGTATGTTATATGTTTCTACGAAGAAGCATTCGTATTTTATGGGGAAAAATCATTTTAGATAGGGCGTTTTCTATGTTAATTTTGACGTGACGTTGCCGATGTTTAACAATGAGTCTATGGAAATCGCCCTATCTAAAATTGATTTTTTTTTCTATAAAATATTAACGCTTTTTCATACAAACATATAGCATACATAGTGAGTGGCGCGGACAGTAAGTATAGCCTATGAGTACATTACAAACATCATCCATTATGGTGGTCATTTTGAAAATACTGAATTCAATTTTCTTCCTCAAGTCTGCAATAGTTTAAAACCAAGTAGCCGTTAATTTCATGAAAGTTTTAGATGTTTTTTGTGTGAAAATGCTGGTCTTGTGTATAAAAATAACAAATTTGCCCAAAATGCATTGATACCCGATCATTTACAAAGCCTAACCCTTGTTATAGGTCTCTATATAGCCAATGTTGAATTCCTATCATCCCACACGAATTAGTTATTAAACACGCAAAACAAAACGTTGATATTGTGATGATTAGATCACTTTTGATGCTTAGAGCATGTGCTTATTGTATATTTTACATATTTTTAATCATCTGGTAATTTAAAACATGAGGCTAAAGTGGGCCTATATCGCTCACCTGAGTATCTAGATGATCAGTCATGCAGGAAGGAAGGAAGAAGTCATTTATTTTTGCATTACTGTGACTAAGTTAACACAAATGTTGAAAATATGTCAAATCTTATTTCAGACCAGAATAAAAAACAACAACACCTTTTTGCACATCGATTCAGATGATTTTGATATCAAGCATTTGTTTTGTCTCTGCAAGATGTGATTCAGAGCAACAAGTTAGTCAATTTCTTTAGGTTGGGCCTTTTGTTGACTGATTTCAGATCTGGGTCTTGAACAACAAGTGTTTCAAATATCGTCCAGATCAAACTTAAAATGGCCTAATTTCATATTGATTGATTGACTGATTGATTTTTGTTTTACGTCACACCGCGCATATTTCACGTATATGGTGACGGCATCTGCCTGATGGGGGGCATACAAATTTTGACCTTTGCAACGGACCCACCCGAAGCAGTGAGGGATCTTTAACGTGCCATGCATACCACGACACGGGGCCTTGGTTTTTACTGTCTCATCCGAAAGACAGAACACCGGACTCCCGATCAGGAGTCCGACGCGATACCACTAGGCCATGCCGGCTTGCCTAATTTCATATGTTGAGTGTTGTGAAACATTTAAAACTTATTTAGATGTGTAAAGAAATAAAAAAAATTTGACCACAGCTGTATTCTAACTGCTACTCTCCATATTCTAATTACATATACCACCCAAGTGGTATATGTACCATTGTGAGACCTATTTTTTAGCCATGGTGACACCACCTACCGGTATTTACCAATTTGGATGAAATGTACAAAATTGATAGCGGTCCTATAGTACTTGATGTATACCATGTTTCATCAAAATCTTTCATATGGTATAACAGAAGAAGTTAAAATGTGAAGGATTGTCATTCGGAAGTCTTAATTCATAGAAAATCAAAAAATTGAGAAATTGACTAAATTCTTTCAAAATAAAATTTCTTACCATAATTATGATCAAATTAGTCCATAAGAAATCATCATCAATTAACTAGGAAATATGACACTTTTCTGCATTGAAATCACAATGTCCAGAAAATTGTCGAAAAAACTTCTAAACTTTGATTTTGGAAGGGAACCAAAATGACAATACTTCTTCACTTATCCCTCTAGATCATTTCTATGCATTCTGTTTGTTTCTGTATACAACCAGTATCCAGAAAATAATTGTCAAAGAAGGGTACTCTTTTGTGATCTACTTTTGACTGCAGTGGCGCCACCTGTAAAGAGGTCTGGACAAAAACGACAAAATCTGTAGGGGTTCATAAGTTACATAATGTATTTATTTCTACCAAGTTTTAATAAAATCCTTCTGACAGTTTTGCAGAGAAAAATGGCCAACCCCCTTTTTTCTGGAAGTCTTAAAAAATTAATAAAAAATCCAAAAATTGAGTTATTGACAAAATTCTTTCACATTAATATTCCTTACCATAATTATGATCGAAATAGTCCATAAGAAATCATCATTATCAATTAACAAAAAAACCAATCTGATTAAAACTGGGGGCATAAAAAACTAAGCAGGACAAGATGCTGTAAATAGAAAAATAGATGGATGGACATCATCATGCCATATTTCAGCAAGAGCAATGCCTGGCGTGGAATAATATGTCCATCACTTAGTTTGAAGGGATGAAATTTAAAAGTATGGAAACATTCCCCTTTGCCAACAATTCTGTGAAATATTATTCAAATCCGTGCAAAGAATAAAAAGTTATGGACCGGACAAATTTACCTATTATAACCACTGTGACCTTGACCTTGCAGATATACCTTGAACCAAGGTCAAAACACACCCTTGGCTTTTGGCAACAATTCTGTGAAATATTATTCAAATCCATGATAGGGGTAAACCAGTTATGGCCTGGACAAAGATTCATACATCATATGCATTGTGACCTTGACCTTGCATATATGACCTGCGAGTCAGGTCATGACACACCCTTGGGTCTTCAGCAATAATTCTGTGAAATATTATTCAAATACATGCAAGGTGTAAAAAGTTATGACCTGGACACGAATTAACTGACTTAAGTATTGTGACCTTGACCTTGCAGATATGACCTTGGAAATCAATAGTGTTCATCCTCCAGTCATAATATATACATGTAAGTGGTTTAAAAGATCTAGCATAAACAGTTTGGTCTGTACCTTGTTTACAAGTTGCATTCTCAAAAATTTGACATTTTTGCCCCCAGATTTCAAAGGTGCAGACAGACCCACAAGCCCATGGAACCATACCATAATACGTCCATCTACAATGGGCGTATAAAAATGACATCACCCTACCATATTTCAAAAATGGGTATATAATAATACATGTATAATGAGGTAGAAATGTAGTGTGTTATATGCTTCATAAAAATATCTAAGGAAGGGTGTCAGTCATGTCATGGTTAATACTTTATTATTACTTTAAACCTTAATAGGGTTGTATATCACTAAGAACGAAACGGTATGATACTAAAGCAGTACTGTTTAAACAATTCAATATTTCTATCTATATGATACTCCTATGTAAAAATCTTTAAAAAATCAGAGTGTTTAGTAAACAATTTCAAACAGATGAACACGCGACTAGGATCTGCTATATGCTTTCATCATTTTCCTTCTTTGTTTCATTAGAATTTGTTCTAGTCTAGTAGCGGAATCTTCATGATGTACTCAAAACACAAACCACCGACTTTATGATATTGTGTAAGAAAATTTCATCTAAAATAGCATTCAAATATCCTAAAATATATATACAGTAATGTTTGGAAATGGTGTACCGGTAATTTTGGTATGGTATGAACATTGTGGGGCCCAGTGTCAAAAACTCACTTTTTTAACATTCTATAAAACAAACAATAGAATACTGACATTAGTGAATAATTTAAGTTCAATAACACTTAAATGTTGAGAGATATAAGAATAAATACTATCATCAAGTTAATTACATGTCACAAAGTTACTACATAAATTCTGAATGAAGATGTTATATAAACAACAGTAAATATTAATTATGACTAAGTAAGATATGTATTATGGTAATAAAACAACTGTTCAACAAAATGATTCCGTATTTTTATACTTACAGAACAAACATACATGTAAAGTTAGATCCATGTATATAATATTTAGTTATCAAATACTGTAAGTCAAAAAAAAAATCCACAAAATATCCATATTTCATAGATTGCATTCATAGTAAGATTCTTTTTCTCCAATCAAACAACAAAAAGACATATCACTTCATGCCTAACAAGTTTCTATTGTTGAATAGCGTGTCCATCAATGTCCAATCACAGTTCTTGATGTGTGTCACACAACCAATTACAATCCTTAATACATACGATCCAATGGATGGGAAGCAGCCCAACCTTGATTTTTAAATATTTTCTCAGCAATCGCTTTGTAATTTAGTTGATTATTTGCTGTTGGACCTGCAAAACCATTTTTAAAATAATCTATGAGTATTTCACAATTTATTACGAATATCGATCAATTTAATTTTGTCATGTCTTAAATATTAATATTAAATGTTCATCTCCAATACTTCTTCACAAATATACCTCTTTCACATTCAGATATACCTTACTGTCATACCCTAACACATTTCACACTCCCATACATAAAAGAAACACTCCCATCTTATAAACTCGTCTACCTTATCCTGTAATCTCACATTCTCTTTGAGTGTACATTTTGTATCCCACACTTTACATTGTCACATACACTTTAAACTTCTATACTGCACATTCAAATTCCATATTCCAATATAACTAAACTTTTTGCAACAGATATATGGTTCTTACATTCATACTGTATGCCTATCTGAATTATGTATCTCAATTTTGTACACTCACACTCATATAATCAAACTCCTGATCAGCGGGACATTTGTAACTAAAGCTTTATTTACCACCAATCTCACATCCATACCTATCACCGTTACCGTACTTCTACACTCTTTACTGGTACATAATGAAAAAATACTGGATGGAAAACTATTAACTTTGTCAGCAGAAGCTAAGTTTTATTATAAGACAATTCAAAAGTATTTGTATGACTCTTTTTACTGAATGAATACATTACAAATTTATTTCATAAAAATATCTTTCTGAAACAGCATAATATAGCAATTTCACTGAATATTATAAAAGTTTAAAAGTAAAATTGACAATGAAACCAGAAAACTGACAAAATCACAAGGCCCCGCAGGATGCCTGTCACCATGACCTTGACATTAATTTGGTACCAGCAGAAAGGTCTTGTCATAAGGAACGCAAATCCCAAATATGAAAAACCTACATCTAATGGTTCAATAGTTATAGTCAATTTTGAATTTTTCAAATGCAGCTCAAAGGTCACTGTCAAGGTCACATGATCAAAAGTTTTGGTACCAACAGAAAGGCCTTGTAATAATAAACACATGTGCCAAATATGAAAGCTCTAACTTTGACAGTGTATTAGATATGGCCAATGTTAAAGTAATTTGCTGACAGAGAGACAGACAGAAGGGCAGACAAAGTGATTACTATAGGGCAACCACTTATGAAGCGGGGCCCTAATAAATTTCAGACAGGATTTAGTTGTAATACACTTTCAGATATCTTGTATGTAGATCAAAATCAAGGTCACAGGGTCATTAATCAAGAGCCTCTATAGTAGAGCCAGCATGCTGAATATAAAGTCTACACCACAATTATTTTAACAGTTATAGCCAAAGTTAAGAGTGGTGACAAACAGGCATTTACAGATGTAAGGAAAGGATAGTGGCCAGTCCCTCTATAGGCATCAACAGGGAACACCTATGGTGCCAAATGAAAGCTCTGATCCTGAAAAATCTATATGCGAAATATGGTATCTCCAAGGACACGGTCACAAGGTTAAAAGCCATGATACTAAATGAAAGCTCTGATCCTAAGAAACCTGTATATGAAATATCTAAGTCATATTTCTTACAGTTCAAAGTAGCATACACAATAGCCACTAGGGAAAGTCAAAGACCGATAACTCTATTCACCAGAACGTGTGATATTTGGTAAGTGTTATTATACACTTTTTCCTGATGTTCTGTGACTGTGGCACTTTCTACACAGTTTGTTCACATTCAGGTATATATACAGTGCTTAATTATATTTGTTTCCTTTGTATTTAAGGGCATTCACAGTGGGTGTATCTAGCCAAACAGGAGACACTCACTCCTCCCGGGCACCTGGTCTCACCTCTGAATTTCAGGTGTCTGTGTATGTCCACTGTGGTACATTGTTGTTAGTGTCATAGTCATGTGACACCAGTTATTTTCGTATTTTACATTGACAATAGAATAAAAGTAATGCAGAAGACACATTTGACCACAACACCCCAATCATGTTCACATGTAAATATCTGACAATGATTTAAAAATGTTAAAAAGATCAAAAATGCACGTTTGGGGGAGGGTTGTCAAAAAAGTATATATTTTCTGATTCTATGGAACAGAAGAGGTGTTGGAAGCTGTCAGAGATTTGAATGGTAACCTACTACAATAGCTTGTGGAAAAAGTTTTTTGTATTGAATTTAAAGTATGCATAGGAATGCACATGATGATTAAAAAGCTGAAGCAAGAATAATCAATCAGAATTCGTGCAAAATTACCATTCTTTTTATATAGTTCATTTCAAAAATAATTGTTTTTAACTGCTTCAACTTCAACAACAGGTAATTCATATCAGTGAAATACAATATATACGGCCATACATTCTAACTATTCATGCAACAATATAATGTTTCAATACATTGCTTCTAACAGAAGTATGTGGAGTAATTATTTCTTAAATATAACTATAATCAAGACTATACATTCTTTGCACTGGAAAGAGTCAGGTTGTTTTCAAAATGTATCTTATAATTGATTATTGAGTTAATCCCCTTTTATCGGAAGTTACGAAATAGTACTTGTTTTTTAATCTTTTATGTTATAAACGATATTGCAATCTAATGATAGTTATCTTTGAAAACAAGTTTCGAATGCACTTCGAAGTAGGAAAAACATGGTTAGAGCAAAATAATTGCTATTTCGAATTTTAGTTGTGAATGCTTTTCAGAAAACAAAGCCCCAATTAAAGTTTTGTCTAAATCATGGGACGGGATATGACATTTGTGCTTCTTACTATACTCCTAGCAAGATACAAATGATCAATGTTTATTGAATTTTTATCCTTGTTTAACATCACACCTGAAAAATACTACTTGTACATGGCATCTGTTTGATGCAAGGCACAGAAATTTCAACAAATGCAACAGACCTAGCTGAATCAGTGAGGGATCTCCTAATGTGCCAACATCTACCATGATTTGCAACCTCACATTTTAGTCTCATTCAAAAGACACTGCCAAGTCACTAGGATGGCTTAAACCCAGGACCTTTGGACTAAGAGTCAAGCACACTAACAATTGAGTTATAATGGAATAAAACTAAAGACATGACATTTACACTGAACACTACACATAAAGTTGAATTATTAGTTATATAGTGTGATACATTGGTCCAATGAAATCATTAAAATATTATCTCAGGACACATTAACAGAATCTAACACCACTTTGAGTTCTAAATAGAAAAAGATCATTCCAGAATTAAGGGCTTGTCAAATCCAATTTTAACCGCATCCATTACATCCATTCATTCTGACATTACTATCAAATGAATGTTTGACAGGCATTTATGTATGACATAATAAAGGAAATATGCATCAACTGATTGTACAAACACAATACCTGAGGTAATGTCACATTCCTTGGGAACTGAAACAGCATAGTTTTACCATGTTGTGCTTTGTGCATTGCAACAGGACAAAATGCTAAATAACTCTCAATGCTAAAACCACATGGTCATCTAAATGATATGATTTTGACTAAAATTATATACATGTACATGTAACTACGAACATGTGATTTAATGAATTGATTGGGCAAAAAAATTGTGGTTACCGTATATTTCATGGTGGTTTTGAAATGTACTTCTAAAGTTCAATCAGATCATTAATACATGACATAAACAACCTTTAAAACTTGAATGTGTAATAAATATCTCGGCCCAGTATACATTGTGCATGATGTTTAAGACTGCACAGCTCTGCTATATCAATGACAGTGTATCATGATTAAAGATTGTCTCTGTACATATGATTCATGTATATTGTTGCATGCCTCATCATCTCATTTTTCTCTTTAGATATGTTAAAATATATTGACTTCATTTGTTCAACCCTAAAAGGGTATGTCCATCGTGGGCGAATTCTCCCCAAAGCATGATATTTTATTTTGAAAGTCAACTTTACAATGTTCATACATGTATACTTCTAACTCTTCTTACTTTTACACATAAGCTTCATGCTGTTTATGGTTCATATCTTCACATCTTTCAGATTTATAACATTCCTGATTACCAATCTTACCTAATTTGATTAATTCTCTGTTGCTCTCCATCCTTCTATCAGCATCAGTAACAAAGGTATTTGCCAGCATTGCCTGAAATGCATAAAAGGCTTAGTGAAGATAAAATCAAAAAACGTTGTGATTAAATTTACAAAGCCAACCCTTCCATTAGACATACCTTTTATGATATTATCTGAAGTATGACAAACATTCAATGATTCATACAATTCTTCATCATGATATCAGAAATATAAACAAGAAAATCCTCTAAATTTCACCTTTTTCTGTGAAAAAGTGAATTGGTCAACTTTAAATCTACTAAAGAATATATTTTACCATAGTAAATACAGAAGAAAAAGAAATAAGTCTTGATAATTGTTTCTCTCTATGAGCCTTCTATATTTTTCAGTCACACTTCAAACAATTCTTCCTGACTTTTCTTTGACATCAATACATGGCTAAGGTAAACTAGAGGCGATGCAATAAATCAATTCGACTTTTGGCATTGGATAAAGCACTACTTTGTTTACTCTTACTTCATGGTCACAATTTTCTAATCCCAAACACATGGACCTGCTGGCACGAGATATACATGCTGTCATCCCATACAAGTCTATCACAATGTTTGCTATCCGTGCTAAATCCATTTGTTCTTCTACCACACCCTAAAATAGAATAAAACAGGACAAATTACAAAAGTATCTTAATATCAAAGTCTGTTTTCGTAAGTGATAGGAAAGATAACCTGCCATTTAACATGGATTAATAATTTAGTAAAGTAGTATCTGATGAAATATAAGTATGGCACAAACAGCAATGCACCATGGTGGTCATAAATCACTCCTAGAAATAAGATGTAAGAGCCCATGACTGGAAGGAGTAAATAGCAGCTCCTATTGGGCTTCCCACATATAGAAATCAGATGTGTGAACAGGTGACTGAGAGGAGTAAGTAGCTGCTGTTGACTTGCCACCTCTCCCAGAAATCATATGTGAGAGCAGGTGCCTGGGAGAAGTAAGTAGCTCCTGTTGACTTGCCACCTCTCCCAGAAATCATATGTGAGAGCAGGTGACTGGGAGAAGTAAGTAGCTCGTGTTGACTTGCCACCTCTCCCAGAAATCATATGTGAGAGCAGGTGCCTGGGAGAAGTAAGTAGCTCGTGTTGACTTGCCACCTCTCCCAGAAATCATATGTGAAAGCAGGTGCCTGGGAGGAGTAAGTAGCTCCTGTTGGCTTGCCACCTCCCCCAGAAATTATATGTGAGAGCAGATGACTGGAATGAGTAAGTAGCTCCTGAGCAAAAACATCTCTTAAACTTCCAAAGGGAAGTGTACTGGTTTTAATAGTAATAATAAGAAGATCACTCTGGTACAGAGTGTTTTTCTTCGTATTATTAGGAAAAATACTTAGTTTTTACTTTTTTATCTCAGTAGATTCTGGAGAATTTCTACAGATCTATAGATACCTTTCCATACTTTCTCAACACAGCTTCCACAGTGTTCTTGAATACCAATACATTTTCATCTAGTATTTGGGCACTTTTCTGAAACAAAAGAAAAGCCGCGACTCAAAGGAATACATAAGCAATAGAATGATGGCCCCTCATCTTTTACCCAAAACCCAATATATAACAATTTCTGGTCATAAATGGTGATGTAGCCTTTGATCTGCTGCTCCCTCCAGCAAAACAGGATTCTGGTTATGCCACTGAAATATATCTTTTATGTGAAATAACATGAAAATGATATGTATGCGTTTCTTAATACAGCTTTCTTAAATAAAAATAAAAATAAATCTTTATCATAATTCTTATTTCTTTAGGTATCTTATGTTTTTACATACCTTCAAAACAGGATGAACTACTTTATCAAGATGCATTGTTGGTCCTTGTCTATAAGTTATTGTTTCAAAAGCCTTCTGAAGCAAAGGAACTGGGTTTGCCAGGGGATTTTTCAATTTTCTGTTAAAAATAAGCATGAAAACATAGTATGATGACTAGTCTAACAAATCTAATTCTAAATGCTTTTAAAAATATGCAAGGCCAAATTCTGGTAGAGACCCTTTTATAAAACAAACTTAAATCACAAAGCATGGCCAAGGATAATGGTATGTATACAACTAAACTGAGTATGTAAGAATCTAGGGTCAGTATGTCTATGTTTGCATATTTCTTTCACCCACTTGTCAGATAATTATGTTGACTGCTAAGATAATTATATCAAAACAAATAATTATGTCAGTTTGAAAAAATTATGTCAGTTTGTCAAATAATTATGTCAATTAATTATTTAATGTCATATAATCATGAAAGTTATTATTGTATGTTGACTTTTCAGATGTTATGTTAACTTGCTGGAAATTTATATTGAATGATCAGAAAATATGCACCACATATGTTACGAACAGTGAATGTGCAGGATTGAGATATGAGAAGAAATTCTTAATGGTATACATATACTAGATTACAATACATATCTAAAGCTGACAAAAACACACAAATATTTTGCAGTTTAAATAAAACCTACAGTTTAGAAAGAAAAAGAAAGATGTTGAGAAGAATTCTTATTTGCATGATACAAGTAGCACCTTATTACCGGTAAATGTGAAGACACTCTTAAAATGCTTAGCATTGTGAACGGATAAAATACATGTATACCAATTGGATCAAAATCGTCACATAAAAGGAAAATACATAACAGAAGAACAAAAGCACAAATAAATGATAAAACAATGAATAAAGGAAAAATTGTCAATAACCTATGAAAAATATGCCACTGTAATCTCAAATCCGATTAAGTAAAGCTTTATTACTTATCTTTGACGATTATTGGGCATTATGATAGTAAAATACTCAGCAGGGATTTTAAAAAGGTTCAACTTAAAAGACTTAAGCTCATTTTATCAAACTTGAGTTATCAGGAGGAAATACTACTTGCTAGTTTGTTTGACAGCCATGGTTTTACCTGTATAGTGGCTGTCTGTGCTGAGGAAAGCAGCAAACTAAATACAGCACTGAATTATGATAGGTACCCTTGGCAGACCTTTCTACTTTAAAGTAACCTATCAACTTGTTCTTTAACTATTTAACTTCACTGGATTCTCTACTTATCTGTCTGATTATAAACATGATGAGAATAAACCACTGAAGGTGACCAAACTTATCATTCAACCATTACTATCACTCAAATTTTAATATTCTGCAGTAAATGCACATTAAGGGGGAAAAAGATCATTTCCAAGAAATCAGATATAAATGAATAATTTCCAGGTGTTATTCAATATATCAGAAATCTCAGCTAGTAATACACCCGTGCTTTCACAGTTTATTTCCAGTGTAACTTTTACCTGATTAATTCTTTCAGATGATTGCCTGCATGCTGCATTCCATTTAATGCCACAAATAATCTCAGAATCTCATTGGTTCCCTGTGAACAAAGTAACCAATCAGTATCCATAACTAGTTGTTTGTTGTTTATGATATATTAAACAATTTCCTTATCTTATAATGGAATTAACATGTTTAAGTTCAGGAGTTTGTTCTCCTACTAAAGGACCTTTTTGCATAGCTTTTAGAATATTTTTCAATGTGCCAAGCTATTCCACACTGTAATCACACTAACCTATTCACCACTTACTTTACTCATCTTGTCTATAACTACAGCTACGATAGTTCTGATGTTATTCATAGTATATTCAAATAAACATCTGCAATAACATAAAGCTTCAAAGAAATAAATTATCAAATGATAAACTACACTAGAGGATAGTACCCCAAGGAAAACATGTCACCTGCGATGCCTGTGATATAGATACCAGATATGTGACAGATAGACCCAAAGGTCTGTAAGTGCCATTACCATTTATGTGGGAAAAAAAAGAATTACGTAAGACATGTATTATGAAAATGATTACCTCAAATATCATAAGGATCCTGCCATCCCTGAGGTATCGTTCATAAGGATAATCCTTCATATAGCCTAGTCCTCCTAAAATCTGTAGGCACTCATTACAGCACATCCAGCATCCCTCAGAACTAAAAATCTGTAATCAAGAAGGCTATATCATGTATTGGTAATCTTCATGAAAATAAAACAGAAGAATTAAAAGTAAGAATACCGTATTTACTCGTGTATAATACACACTTTTTTTCATAAAATCTGACTTCGATTTTCCAGGTGCGTATAATACACGAGATCTAAAACAAGAACTTTTTTTCCAGACGTAAGAACTTCATAAAGAGATTATCATTACAGTTTTACCTCCTTGTGTTGGACGCTTTACAATATGTGCTGAAATGAAGATGTTTTTACAAATGAGAATAACATATTTTAAAATAGTAAGTGCCGATGCAATCCAATTATCTAATCATCGTTGATCAAGATGAAATGGCTTTGTGGTCAAACAATCAGCCATCACTGTACATCCCGCTGGGATAATTGGTTGTTCACATTTCTTACACCTTTACTGCTGTGTTAATCAATTTATTGTGTATAAAAATTGACATTTCGAGACAATTAGTGTAAAATATATAGAAAATGACGGCTTTGCTTCATTATCGATATTTTTTAAAGAATACTAACGGGACGTATATAACACACATATACATGTCCCTGGTACTAATTTCAATTCTATTAAGCATTCTTTAGTTTTCTTTCTATCAACACAATACATGTATTTGAATCACAAATTAATTTTATTACGGCAGTTGGGTTTATTCCATTCATTGAGTATTCTAAGGTTCAGACGTGTAACCAATTGTGTTTTCCATAAGGTAAAATCTGTAATACAGAGATTTTTTCTAGGTAAACTTAAGGTTCTTGATCACTTGCTTATGCGGTAATTTTACCTGCGTATTATACATGAGATGTAGACTTTTTCTCCAATTATTTTCCAAAAGTTGGGGGTGCGTATTATACATGGATGCGTACTATACACGAGTGAATATGGTAATACTGTCTTTTGAGCTTTCGTTGCTGTTACTATACAATGACATAGAAGGTTTTGGTACCCTATCATTGATGACAAAGAAATATCACTCTAACTTGGTAATATTTATTGAAATTCTTTCATAATTTTCAGAAGTTCTAAGTGTCAATCACAAATTTCACACTATTTTTAACTTCCTGTTATAGATCAGATTTGATGTCCATTAAGATTGGAATGTTTTGAAGAAAAATGATATAAGCCAGTTTGCTTTTTTCATATCTATTGTTATATTGAATACTTCTTATTTCTGTATGCAACCATATTCTTCTTAAGATATACAACTTTCAATAATATAATATTTTAACAGTACATATGTTTTGTAATTCATACTTATTTATTGGCCAAACATCCAAATGTCCTAAAGTCATTCCATCGTCTACTCCTATAACCATATACCTATATAGCATATGATTTGTATATTTAAAATTACCTTGACCATGGCTGCTTCCATGGAACAGTCAGGTTCTTGATACTGGTCAATGATCCCTGCAGTCAGGTAGGCCATGCTCTCCATAGCATATGTAGTCACAGCCATCTTACCAAACTTTTCCTAGTTGAAATTAACATTTTATAAACTATAAAGTTAAAAGTTCATCCACTGAGAACATAAGTAATGGAAAAATTTTTTTTTAATCTCAAACTTCTTTTAAAGACTAAACTCTGAATTCATGTATGAAACGTTGATCTGAATGATTTGTTTGTTGTTTTTTTTTAACTTTCTCGACCTTTTCACTTTAGGTGGCACCATGGGTATGGTCAAATTTTTCACCTACTGCCAAGCAATCTTACTTCTGTGAAATGAAGATCTGAAGCATACTAAACTAAATACTAAACCAAACAACACACCAAACACACATTTGAAATGACCACAGGTTTGGCAAGACTGGGACTAGCCAATTTCTGTTTATGAGCTGAATTCACAATACATTCTGTTTGGAAGCTCAATATACATTTTTATCTGTTTGGTAGCTCAATATACATTTTTATACTAGCCTTAATAACGTGCTTCAAAAAATTTTCACTATGCAGAAGGAATATATTTTTAAGTTATCATTTGATTAAATTTAGGTGTCATTACAGTAAACTTGGGAAATAAATTATAAGGAAATATATCTCTTTTTTGTTATAGAACATGTTAAATTTGTAGTAATTAACTAATTAAGTACATATATACCTGAATCAATCCAAAATCTGTGAGGTAACGTCCAAACTGTTTTCTATTAGTTGCATGCTCAGCTGTCATACCTTATTAACCAATAACACAATTACTGACAGATAATTATTTTCAGGAAAAAAAGACACAATTTTACTTATGGTTAAGTCCTTTCAAAAAATAGTCTTTCAAAATAATCAGATCATTGCAGGTTGCAATTAAATATATAATGCAATTGCCTATACAATGGTATGTGTCCATAATAATTTCGTAACATTAAAAACCTTAAGATGTACAATCCCAAAAAACCAAACTCTTTAGCTCGTTAAGTTTTGCTCTTCCCAAACTCAAACAAATAACATCATGAGATTAAGATCACTGAAGTGTTAACAGAGGATATTTTTGCCCGAAAATATAATGAAGATGTGTTTGTGAAACACAAATGCCCCCCAGCGACAAAAAAATCCAAGTAAGGTAAATTTTGAAAATTAGGTCAAAAGTCAAGGTCAAGGTCACTAGGTCAAGAACTGTGGTGGCAACATAAAGAACTCGTCACAAGGAATGCGCATACAACAATTAAAAGCCCTACCTGTAATGGTTCAAAAGTTATGACGAATGTTAAAGATTTTAAAAATGTAGGTCAAAAGTTATGGTCAGGGTCACTAGGTCCAAACTGTGGTAGCAATGTAAGAGACTCGTCACAAGGAATGCACATACAAAAGATGAAAGCCCTACCTGTTAAGGTTCAAAAGTTATGATGAAGGTTAAAGTGTTTTTGTCACAGACAGACAAACAGATGCACACAGACAGGCCAAAAAGCAGATGCTCCCAAATTTCATTCGGGGGGGTAACTTGCATTACTGTATATATCCCTGAACACTTTAGCAATGTTTGAACTTTACAGATACTTAAGGTCAGAGCCAGATGTTAGGGTCATAGCACAGTGTATCAAAGCAGACCTTGATGCATTTGATAATTATATTTTGAAGTCAATACTGTAATAACCTTGGCTTAACACTGGAATACATGTTGTATATGATAACTTTGATTTTTAATCCACCTTGCATATTAATTCAAAAATACCAAATAAAACCTACTGATAAGTTTTTTCAGGATCCCAGCTCCAGAGCTTCCCATACTAAATCTGCCACTGTTCAAAATGTTCATTGCAATCTACAATGACAAAACAGAATTCATTAAAAATCCAGAATAACTATTTAACCTTAAAAATAATATAAGCATAAACTGATTTGACAATTAAGACATGGTTTGGTCCATTAAAATATGATTTAATTATGGTTTGAGTTGATTTATTGTGATATGGTTTTGTCCATTGCACTATAGTTTAGTCCATTCTGATATGATATGTTCCATTGAGATATGCTTTGTTTCATAAATATGAATCATTATATCTAAAGAGAGATCATCTTAACTTATCTTAAGTAAGCACCTGAATTATACTTAATTTCAAAAATATTGTATATAATTTCTTTATAAATTTTCCTTATAAACACACTATTAGTTCTAAAGAATTCTATAAAAAGCTTATTATCATACATTAAAATAGTATTTCCCCCTCTCACCATCATTTTCTAAATCCTAAACAAGATGTGTGTTTGTGAAACATGAACCCAATAGTGGCAACCAAGTCCAAATAAGGCAAATTTTGCAATGTCCTATATCTTGATTACACCACATCCCATGGGAATGCTCATGTAAAGTAAGAGAGCCCTAGCTCTTATGATTCAAAAGTTAAATCCAATGTTAATGTTTTTGAAATATAGTCAAATTATATGGTCAAAGTCATGAGATAAAAAATTATCGTACTGTTAAAAAGGTTTTGTCACAAGAAATATGCATGTGAAATATGAAAGCCCCACCAATGTTACAGTTTTTTAAATGTAGGTCAAAGGTAGTGGTCAAGGTAACATGTTAAAAAATTATTAAAGTGATAAAAAGGTATTTTCATGAGGAATGCACATGTGAAATATGAAACCTAAGCTCTTATGACAATATAAATGTTTTTGAAATGTAAGTCAAAGGTCAAGGTCATGAGATAAAAAATCATTATACCAAAACAAAAGGTTTTGTCACAAGAAATATGCATGTGAAATATAAAAGCTCTTGCTCTTATGATTCAAAAGTTATAACCAATGAGAAAGTTTTTATAATGTAGGTCAAGGGTTACGGTCAAGGTCACCAGGTGAAAAATTATTGTACTAACGGAAAGGTTGTATCATAAGGAATGTGCATGTGAAATATCAAAGTCCTAGATCTTACAGTTGGAAAGTTATAGGGAATGTTAAAAAAAATTTCCAAAGACAAACTAACAAAACAAACAGACAGGTCAAAAACTAGATGCCCCTGGATCTTTGATTCTAGGTGCTTAAAAAATGACAAAAAATTCTTTAATTTTTTTTCACTTCCACTTTGTTCCATTTACATTCATTCTATTATGATCAGATTAAATATATAAAATTAATGCATTATAATAAGCAACCAACCATGATAAAATCAAAGAAATTACATGTATTTGAAAATGTGAAATAATGACAAAGTCTGAAAGACATAAAAATGGATAAGAAATTTCATTTCGGAACAAAACCAAAAAACAACAGAACTCTTTAAGACACCTTTCTAGATCACTCTGGTGTATTCAGCTTATTGATCTATGCAGCAAGTCTGAAGAAGAAGTTTGTCAATGGGGGTACCCTCTTGAGCCTATGCCACGACAACCTGGATCCATCCCTTCAGAGATATGGCAGAAAGACAATAACACTTATATGGGACTTTGAGTACTTCATTCAAAGAATGCTTCATCAAAATTACTTGATTAAGTTTCATATCTCAAGAAGAAATCTGTCTAAGCTTAATATAACACACATTCTATCTAATCTTCTTAACTGAGTCATTTAAGTGGAGAAAGAAGGTCAGATGTGGCATCTAATGCATTGGTACCATCTTGGTATCGTAAGATGAACCACTGATGCAAGTCTGGTCACTGGCATGAGTACCTTGTCCAATACTAAGCTTCCCTAGGTTCTTGACTGAGTCATTCAAGCAGAAAAAGGTGGTCAGATGCAGCATCTGATAACTGGGTCCACCTTCGAATCCAAAGAGTAAGATGAACCAATGAGGCCAGATTGTTTACTCTGGCATTAGTACTTTGTCCAATACTGAGCTATCCCAAACTTCTTAACAGGAAGTGGACACACAAGATGTAGCATGAGCTCATCTTGACTTCCTTGAGCTGAGCTAAGGATGCCCAGGGATATAGTGCCTCACCTATACTGTCTTGAGGTGAGCTAAACATGTCATTTTCCTAACCTTTTATATTTTTTGACTAGAAAAAAAAATAAAGCTGGCACACCTTAAATCCTCCTCCCACCTCTCCTATGACATTCTCTATAGGTACTGGTGTATTGTCAAAGTGTACTTCACATGCTGGAAAGGAAAAATATGCATACTAATTCATAGTTTAAAAACTTTTAACTTAAATTTATACCACATCTTTTTGATATCTTTTTACCTCAAATTTATCACTGAAACATGTAAAATCAGAGTCAAAACATATATTGTTTGTGTGCTTATTTATTGAGATTCACATTTTGTGATCATATTGGTTTATTTATTTTTTTTTTTTTTTTGGAGATAGAATTACCCATGCTAATCTAATGTACGGTATAAAATATGTAACAGCTTTTGTTACAACAGCTGTATTTTCTTCCTAGGATTTTGCTAATATAACAAATTTGCCATTATATTGGTTTGCATCAATTAAGATATTGTTTTACATTCATGTAATATTTCCATTTCCTAGTTTAGACCACTGTATAGCACTGTGACGTCTTGATATTTATTTTAATCCTTGTAGTTTGTGATTGTGTCATGCAATCTGACTTTCAATTTGTTTTTGCATTAATGATAGTGTTGCAGGTGCCGTTATTTGTTAAGTAGTTCAGATATAATAAACTGATCTGATATGAATTAACAGAGAAGAAAAAATTTGTATTTTCATAATTCAATTAGCAGGACATGTATAAACAATGCCCATTTCATTCAAAGCAATCCATCATTTATTTAATACCCTTATAAATAATTTTAATTATAAGAAATTAAAGAGAGTCATAACTCTGTATCAGTTATCTTACTATTTGATCCACGAATCCCTAGTTTGTCTTCAGGTTTGCCACTGGTTACACCACCAAAATCACGCTCCACAATAAAAGCTGTTACTTTATCTTTCTTAATACCCTAAAATGATATTAGTATCTATAAATACTTGCCTACCATGATTTGTGCTGGGAACCAACTCCAGACAAACTTGTAGCAGTAACATAAAAGACTTTTCTATTTTCAGTGATAATCTAAATTACAAAATTACCAAACACAATAATCTTACGGCTTAATGAATGATAATCTAATAAATAGACAACTAACTGGACAGACATATTGATGGATGGATGGACTATTGGGTGGAAATATACATAACTTAGATAAAATATTTTTACTTCTGTGTAAAATAACTTTCTCATATCTGCTTTGACCATGGAATACATACATCTACTTCCACTTCTGTCTTTGCAAACACAGTAAAGATGTCTGCTAAGCCTCCATTGGAGATCCAGATCTTTCCTCCAGTTAGATGAAATGTTTTACCATCCTCCGACAGCACTGCTTTCGTTTGAATTGAACCTGCATCACTACCACTGGAAAAATGAATTAAGATGTTCAGTACAATAAATACCATAAATACAAAATTATGGGGTTATCTTTTGAGTAAATTTTGTTAAAAAATCCTAATACATATTGCCAGTGTCAAAAGAATTTTTTATCACTAAAGGTGTTGAAGTAAAATGATTGATTGATTTTTGTTTTTTATGTCACTCCACTGTTATTTCATGTATATGGTGATGGAATCTGCCTGATGCATTGCACAGATATTTCTATCTTTGCAATGGACCCATCCAAAGCATTGAGCAGGGATCGAAATTAATGGGCAATACCCGTGAAATTAGGAAACTTTGAAATTACGAGTTGAAAATTTAGGAACTGGAAAAAATCGTGAGTGTCCAATTTACATTGCGTCATAAGATCTCCACTGTTTCCAAATTCGTTTTTCATCAGGATGTCCATTTTACAGGTGCATTAGTAAAAAGCTTGAATAATCCTGTATGTTTTAAGTAAAAAGTAAAGCATGTACAATAGTACCATGTACCATATGACATTGTAGATTCGATTTGATTGCGCGAAATGTCAGATATGATGACAGAGACATATACACATGTGTATATATGTCTCCGATGATGATAACTAATTTCTTCAAAAGAAAAACAGACTCGGAGTCAGAGTCCGACAAGATATCAGACAGAAATAGTATGTGGTGAAGATTCTGAGAGTAAAAAGACCCAACATTTTACCCTACAGCCCTAATCAGTGAATATGTAGGACTGGTTGAGTCAGTGATTTACAGACTAGTCACTAGTTTACATTGTTAATGTTACATTGTAACATGGTGTATGATGTATTTGAATTACAGTGTTGAAAACATCATTTTTCCTTGATTTCTATTTTAGCCTGTAGATTTTTGTTTTAGCCTGTGGATTTTTATTCCACAGGCTAAAATTAGCCTGTGGTAAAAAAGTTAATTTCAATGCCTGGTGAAGGATCTTTTACATGCCACACCTACCATGACACGAGACCTAGGTTTTTACTGTCTCATCAGAGTGACAGAGCACTGGTGTGCCCAGAGTGGGAATGGGACCTGGGACTTCTGGGTCACCTCATCCACTAGGCCACACCGACTTTCAAAGTAAAATGAATGATTAGCCAATCAACAACAAACAATTAAAAAGCAAAAATTTTATTACAAATGTGATACACTGCCTTACATTATTCCTGTTGAATGCAATTCATACTTATGGAATATGATTAATGTATAATTAAGACTGACCTGGAAGGTTCTGTCAGACAGAAAGCTGCAATATGCTCTCCTGATGCTAATTTTGGTAAATATTTTGCTTTCTGTTCATCTGTACCAGCAATTAGTATTCCCTGTCAAAGTGTGTCTCAAATAAAATAAACTGACAACATCAACTCAAACAGTATCCATACATCAAAAAGAAATATATGTTAGTATTAATTGATGCTAATACAACAATAATAATGCCCTAAGAGTAATATCGCCACCTTTCTTTTTCACAAAAACGCTGGCATAAAAAGTATGGTATTAGATCAGATTCTTCATATAACAGTATCTATTTATTGCACCACAAATGTGAAGCAAGAGGCCCAATGAACTTTTCTGCTCACTTGAGCACTATGAACACTTAAGAAACAAAAAGTGTCGGAATGCTCTCTATAGAAGTATTCTTTTTCAGAAACTGTATTTCAGATTTTAACCAAACACATCATATCATTCTAAAACACATATACCAAAGAAAACATTTGAGTCCAAAAAGTTGTCAGAAAAATGTCAAACTGATTTTGGAATTGAACAAAAAACAATATCCAGTGGTCAAGTCAACAACAGAATGTGCATTTAAAGAAGTTATGTATGACTTACATTCCTAAGAAATAACCTCTTGATCATCATTATTAATGTCATCTATTTCACACCTTCAACACTTGTCAACAATCAAATCTTCAGAAAATGTCTCATTTATATGACGACGTTCATTGCTAACCATGAAACAATTATCTTTATTCCCTTATAAATTTATGAAACTACTTGCATTGATTATCTCTACTAATTCAACAAGAGCAATGCCTAGCATGGCATAATATGTCTGTCGCTTAGTTTGAAGGGATGAAATTTGGTAGTATGGAAACATTGCCCCTTTAACCTTGGAAATCAATAGTGTTCATCCTCCAGTCTCAAGAAATAGTTCCAGTATAAACAGTCTGGTCTGTATCTTGTTTACAAGTTGCATTCTCAAAAATTTGTTTTGCCCTAAAAATGACCTTGACCTTTGATCCTGATATTGAAAATCATTAGAGTTCATCCTCATGCTATAAGAAATACATATATCAAGTTTGAAAGTCCTAGCCTACACGGTATGCTCTGTATTGTGTTAACAATGTGCGGACAGACCCACAGACCCAAAGACCCACAACGCCATACCATAATACATCCGTCTATGGCAGGCATATAAAAATGAGAATTACCAGTGAAAATTATGGTTTATTATACCTCATGTTAATCTCCTGTAATCTGATTGGTCAATCAATTGTGTGACATTTTTCAATGTCACACGGTTTTTATATAGGATATATAGAGAGGGTGACATTCATAGAAAATGTCACATGCGCAAAATTGATGCGTGTACAGTTCATAGACCAGGTAAAGTATGGCGGATCTTTTTTAGTACAATGATGTTAGAACAGATGTCTTAGAACATGGTCACGCGATTTTACGTCACGTTTTGATGTCAAAATGCATTGTGACGTCGCGTTTAGGCCGTAATTACAATCCAATTTTAATGGAACTCTCCAGCTGATAAATGATCGTGTGTAAATGATTTAAAATCGTTGTTGGGAACTCGCGATTACAGGTTTATTCTGTAGTTACGTTATTAATCAGTATATCTCACAATACGATACGTACACCACATTTAAATGAAGGTAAGACAAATATCTTAAATTGTAGATATTGAATTGTAGAAATTGTAAAAATGTAGATTATATTAATAATCTTTGTTTATATAACATGCTATATTACCATAGTTTAGGATTTATATTATTCTGTATATTGTATGACATTCGGTATAATAAAATGAATATTACATTTTTGACAGGTTGACATGGCATATTGTCACCCCTTGAAAAACACTGTCCACCTTGGCTTCGCCTCAGTCGACAATGTTTTCTCGGGGTGACAATATGCCATGTCAACCTGTCAAAAATGTAATATTTATATATTATTTAAGAAACACTCACATGCATTTTTAGGATGTTAAGTATGGTCAGGCAGTTGATAAACCATGCCAATACATGTATAATCATGGGCATAATAAACCGATCCACTTTTCTGCATAGAAAACAAGATTTAGCGGTCTTTTGACTGATATTCTTATGACATCATAATCAAATGTCCGACTTGTCCAACCTTGCGTAATGTTATCACAGTCATATTTTGCACTAAAGTGCTTGACATGCGATGAAAGTGGATCAGTGTATAACAAAATTTCACCAAAACTAAATAATTTCGTCTAGAAAATGATGAAAAATCTATCCTGTAAATGAAAAAAGATGATTTTATGCTCAATTAATTTTTAATCCAATTAGATCTACTGATTGTTTTACAAAATTTTGTTTCGAATATAAATAAAAATAGATGCTTCTTTGATCTTGACAAAGCATTAAAACAAACATATCATCAGTAATAAGTCTTAAAGCACAATCATTTGTTTAGTACATGTAATTCAACTTTTAATATCCTTAAGCTATTATGTAGCACTTTTATGCATAATATACATGGCACTAATTATGATTCTTTAAAATAATTAAGTATATATAATATAAAATACCTATAATTATGAATATGAAACTGCTTACTATGTCCCTGATTATAGAATGAAAATACACATTTAATTTCCAGTTTGTGTTTGATATGTAGCGACAGATGTCAAAATAGGAATATGTAGATTAACAGGAGTATTATGTGGTGAAATATTGTTCTGCAGAAAAAAAAAGAATGGTATGTGAGAATGCTTCTTGGGTAGTGATACAATGGGTATAGATTTTATACATTTATAAGACATGGATATGTCAAGCCAGAATTAAATGATTGGCATCAATTGCAGCACCAAACTTGTCATCCTTAAAGTACTACCTTCAAAATATATCTGTGTATAAAAATCCAAGCTTTAAACAATCTAGATGACAATATTGAAGATAGGAATTCTTGCCAGAAATATTTTACCATGCAAAGATGTATTGTGTCTGTACAGATCAGAATTAATCCTTATGAATCATTTCAATGGAAGCAGGTACGGCAATACACACCTTAAGTCCTATAGATTGATGAGCAGCTAACGTTACAGCAATGGAACCATCTAAAGCTGTGATCTCCGCCAAACGAGAGAATTCTGTCGCATTTAATCCTAATCCACCTAAGTAAACAAAAGTTTTATCTATTATACAAGATGTTTAGAATTTTTCTTTAAAAAACATGTATAATCTAGATATATTCATTTACGACAATAAAAAGCTTTTTAATAACCATCAACCCGAAACTATGGGTGACCTCTGACAATGGCAGCCACCTGTCATCCTCTACAAAAGCACAGATGTAGTTTGCTATAAATCATTTGTGGGTAGTAACCACCATTTGCATTTAAAACATTTTCAGTTTAGATATATCCATACAAGAAACAAGCAAATTCACAGAATTGTGGTCCCCCGCTTTCAGGGTTCTATCAGTAAGGGTGCAGTGATCTGTGACATACTGTCACGGTTGTGCATGTCTACATGTATCTGCAGTGCCATTAGGGACACACAAGTCAAATATGAAGGCCTCGTGTCTTACGGTAAAAAAGTTACATTGAAGTAGGTGAAAGGTCATGGACAAAGTCACAATATGAAAAATTTTGGTACCAATGGAAAGGTATTGCAGTTAAGGACACACATGCCAAATATGAAGGCCATACGTCTTACTGTTAAAAAGTTATGACCAAGGTTAAAGTTTTGTGACAGACGGACAGACAGACGAATGAGATTTAATGTCCCCACGCTTCTGCAAAAAGCGGGGAACAAAAAGAGCTTTTTAAAATTACTTTAATGCAGAAACTGCAATGGGTGACCTCTACTATTGGCAGTCATTCTCACAGAAGTAGTTGCTATGAATTGTCTGTGGTCAGTGACTGCTGTTTCATAGTAAAAAAAACTACATGAATACAGCGCTAGAAACTCATCAATATCGTGAGTTGCCATTCCAGCTAGATGGGCTAAAAATGAGGTTGCCCAAAACAATTTCAACTTGCCCAAACGCTATAAAGTGAAAATTCAAGCATTTAAACCAAGTTTTTAAATGAAATTCTTTATTCAAGCAAATTCAATTTCTTTATTCAAGCAAATTCAATTTCAAATTCTCTATTTCTCTATCAATCATTTCTTGAAGCTTTGGAATCACATTCATCACAAGATTCTGAGTCTGACAGGTCATTTTTAAAGAGATAATTCGTTCTGCTTCTGTGATAGGCTCATATGTATCTATACTCTAACACAGTTTACCTTGTCCTGTCATACTAGAAATCAAAACTCCATACAAGATTCAGAACACTACTGACCTTTTGTAACCTGACATGTTGCGGAAACTTGTACAAATGTATAAAACTTGTGGTAAAAACAAAGATGCAAAAAGATTTTATTCAAAATTTAAAGGGGAAATTTTTTGTCCATACGGTTAAAGTCACGTGATTACGCTGGGGCGTGGTTTAATTAGTCGCCAAAGTCACTGCTTGTCTCCAGCTCGGGGTATTGCCTAGAGGCACTTGGTCATCGGGGTATTCAGTATGCTTGTAGATGACTGGTAATCGGGAGGTGTGAACATGTTTGGTGTAAACAATGTGTGAGGGTTTGAATTGGTAATAAAGAAAGTGTTTTATTTTTTTCATTTGATTGGTTATATCACTTTTTATCAAGTCCCGGTCATTGTGTGCAAAAATGCCTGTAATGCTTGAAGCTTATCAGGTGATAGATTCAAAGTTACAGTGTTCATAGTTGGGTTTTAGAAACAGAATGCTGATATGTGGAAGATTTAGATATATTAAATGATGAAACCATATGTGATTGACAGCTTCAAATTATCGCTATCCACTAGCTGTCCAAGTAAGAGGCAGGGCTTACACCTTCCCCTTTAAACAACTGTAAAAGATGAGGAACAATTGACAGTAAACCATCAGTTTGACGAATAGCTTTCGATTTTCAGTCATCCATGACTGCTTTAGATTGTTTTTGAAGTTTGAGTAACCAGGAATCTGAAATATGATGAGCAACTTTTCTGTTTTTTAAATCGTTTATATGTTATAACTACACAAAGCTAATCCTAAAATTACCAACATGTATCAAAATTTATTTAAGATTGTTGTCAAATCTTTTTTTAATAATGTTCTTCTTTGAAATGTTTACAAAAAGACCTCTTATGACTAGTCTTGATATTTTCACAAATAAAAGCTATCAACATTAAGTTATTTTGTAGATTCTCAAGCACGTGTTTAGACAACAGCTGAGACAGTGGGAAGATTGTATTTCTTATGTTTTGAGAACTTTAAACGTAGCTCTACATCAAAACTTATATGTCCAGAGCATCATTGTTTGAAGGTAATTGAATCCAGTTGTCTGTCTTTGTCGGTTTGAAAACAATGCGAACATTTTAAAAGACTATGAAGTTAAATGCAGGCATATGTTTCATTTGTAATTTAATTAGGGTGGGCCATTGGAGGAGAGGGTTGGGGAAGGAATATACAAATCAACTTGGCCCTACCATAAACAAACTGTATTTGTGAAACACCAATGTCCCTGGTGGCAACAAAGTCCAAAAAGTTTATTTTAGCATAAAGGTCATTATCAAGGTCAAAAGGTCATTAACCTTCATGTCATTTGAAAGGGCTTCATTAGTTGAGTACGTATGTGAAATAGGAAGTTTCTATCCCATACAGTTCAAAAGTATGGCCAAGGTTAAAGTTGACAACAGAAAAACAAACAAACAGACGGACAGACAGGGCAAAAACAATATGCCCCAGATCTATCCATTCATTAAATTTTTGTTCAAAATCTTTATTTGACATTATTCAAAATCTTAATTAGATTTCTCCATAAGATAACTTGTAATCATTCAATTTTAAACTTGTAATCATAATCATTCAATTTTCACATTTTGACCACAAAACATGACTTTCTTTCTCTGCAAGAAGCTGGGAATTTTCTACTGAACAAATGTGGAGAAATGATTACTACTTTGGATTGGCAATAGGGCAGAATTTCGGCCACCTACAAGGGGTGAAAAATCCCTGAATCTTCATCTCTTACTATTGACTACGATATTTTTCTCCCAAAAATCTGCCTTGTAGGTATGTATATACAGTATTAATAAAAACAAGAAGTCAAAAAGGGCCTGTATCACTCCCATGTGTACATGAGAAACTTAGAAAGTATAACAATGTTCTCTAATCAGAGTATTAATCTGTATTCCTTTTTTAAAATATACCTTACCATACTCTGGAGGAATCTGTTGTCCAAATAATCCCAAGTTCTTTAAATCATTCAATGTTGATTCTGGAATCTTTGCATTCACATCTATTGCTTTGGAATCCACTATACACATAAAGGAACAAATATGATTCAGAACTATTTTCATTGCAAATAATGTAAAACTTGAACAGTATTATTAAGGGCCAAGTTGGTCCAATAGTATTGCACTAGACTTCAAATTTGAAAATACACTTTGATTCTGACTGTAGGCACAGATATACCTATGGTGATTGATCATTTTCTGCCTCCTTATCTGTCCATCGAAGTTTAATCTGAGGCCTTGTGTCAAAGTATATGTTGGTACAGAAAGATCCTGCAATGCTTTCAACTCTCTAGCATAAGACAATAATAAGAAGCCATGTACCATGTTGTGGTGAATGCTACCACCATATAAGTACATGTATATGTTGGTACAGAAAGATCCTGCAATGCTTCAACTGGATCTCTAGCATTAGACAAATTTAAGAAGCCATGTACCACGTCGCTGGCGAATGCTATTACCATATACAGGTAAGTGAAATAATCTTGTCATTGTGTAAAACAATAACAAAGCACAAAATAAAAACATTACTATAAACAATATGCACTCTTAATATTCATCCCTTTTACATGTCAAACACTCAAACAGTTCTTCAGTACCATTGCTTTTATCATTAATACATGTATTTTTCCTCTTAAGGAGGGTTACTTGATGTAGAGATTAAAATGTCTGATTCAAACAGACAGTAATCCAAAGTTTCAAAATTTATTTCCTCATATTGTGCCACTATTTCTGAAAGGTCAATAACTCTCTGTTTTCATATGACTTAAATATTGTTGAAAATGACATAAAACACCTGGTAACCCTTCAAAAATAAATTTGTTTGCCGTTCCTAACCCTACACCCAGCAGGGTGTGAAGATAGAAAGGTACAGATGTATTCACCGTAATAAATGCTACTAATGGTGACAGGTCCTCTACCTAAATAAAACCTTCCCAAAAATGTAAAATACAATAATAAAGAATGTGAAAATAATGTAAATTCTGCAGATTTGTAACTCATAAAATGATAAAACTTACATTTTTCCTCAAAGTATTTCTCAACAGGACTTACTAACTCATACAGATTTTGAAACTCTGTTGATGTCAACTCAGGGAACTCAAGCATCTCCTGTGAAGAGACAGTGTTAGAACTTACTCACCTCTTTTCTTTCTCGGCAGAAGATTTACACATTTATGGTATGGAAAATATACTTATATAAAGACACAGAAAGCATGGTTTTTCATCATGTTATAAAACTGACATTCATGTGAAGTTAATGTTAAGGAATAAAGCTTAATCAAATAAGGGAGATCAAAATTCCAAACATATGTACTGTTGATTAAATACATGTATTTGTCCTTCAATATTCACATCACAATTATGTTAAAAGCTGGAGTGAAAGTTATTTTTCAAGTATATACCCGGTAAGATCCAATCTAATTAAAATTTGGCATTTGACTTGTAATATTGCTCTTCAATAAGGCCAATTAAACTTAATAGGTAGATTTTCATCCAACCTCGTGAAAATATATGGGATGGGTGGGTGGAATTTATTTTTTATAATTTGTTTTCAAATACTGTCTTTGAATCGTTAAAATTCGAAGCAAACCAGCTTTTCTTTTCGTTTATGCCGGCAACAACTCTCACGACAGCGAAAACCATTTTGTATATAAAGTGAAACGTGTATCGGATGCGGACCCGAATTAAAATACCGGAATTCAGACGCGCCAGATTTGTTTGAAAAATAAATAATTCTGGGGCAGGTCGATTTTTTAGGGGCGGGCGGGGATGAAAATCTACCAATTAATTTTAATTGGCCTAATACATTCAAACAACCATGTTATACCCTTGGCATCTGTGTTCATAGTTGACAGTTAAGGTATCTGTTGTACATTATATACACAGGATATAAATATACACTTTGTGCAATAATTCATGTCTATTTGACTTAAATAACATGTTTGCATGTTTTTATTAATTTACATTTATTCTGCATTTAAAAGGATAAAACAAGACATAATTATAGAACATATTCATAGACAGCGGGCCAAGGAACAGGATATTGCCAAGCATAATAAGTCCAACTCTGTCAACCATAAAAACAAATGCCAAATGTATAACTAATTGTCAGTTTCAGTTAAAGGTACTGTACCAGTTCCCGGCTAAGACCCACTTCCATCTAATCGGTGATTTCAGTCATTTAAAAATGATTTTCTTAAATCTTTTTTTTTTCTACATTAGTATTCTAGCCTACATTTCAGACAAATGCAAAAAGTCTGCTTTAGTTGCTTAAAAGTATGAAATTGAGGGAAATCAACCTGTCCACTCAACTTTGTCTGTTTGAGTTAATGGGGAGTCAGAGATCATCTGATGCTACAAAATTAAAAGACTAAAAAGTAGAAACATTTCATTTGATGATCTCCAAATAATGCTGACAGGACAGAGTGTTTAAAAAGACTGGAACTTCAAAGGGGAAACAAAACACACAGGGCTGCATCCTTCTATGAATACAAATGAAAAAGCTGAGTCTTGTCCAGTATATAAATAAAAACGCCTTCTTACTGCCTCATGTGTTAATGCTATTACAAATTGCTTTCGATTTCTAATGACACAGAAATACTGCAAAAGCAGCAGATGAGTTGCCATGCTACATGTATATTAGATTATGATGCAAACTAGTTAAAGTAGTTCTCTGAATGAAGTTCTGTATTCTGTAAGAATAACCATTTATGGTTGGAATGACATACAAAAATTTGGTATTATAAATTAAATATTGTTAAAAATTGCAAGTTTTAGTCTGGAACTAGTCCAGTACCAGTATAATTCTGTAACAGGCTAAAACACATTTGGAGTCCAGAGGTCATAAAAATCTACTTTAACTCATTATTTTATTACAATATATGTATCATTCTAAACCGCAATATTCAATTGACTAATATTATCTATGAATGACATACTTTGTCATATTTTCCCAAAAACAGATTCTTGGCAAACGGCTCGTTTTTCAATGGCCTTGTATCTTGGACGGCATCTAAGTTTTCTTGGCCACTAGTGCTTGGCGTTCCCCTTGCACCCTCATTTTCAAGGGATGACTGACTCGCTGCTGTTGTTTGTTGTCTTAAAACACGCGTCAATATCTTACACTGACGCCGATAACTTTGTAATCGCAACGAGTGTTTTAACATACACGAAAACATTATGCAAGTGGTTTCGGAAAGAGCAGACAACGGCTGAAATGAAAGTAACCGGTGCACACTGTATTCTTTTGTACAGAATTGCAGAATGGAAAATAAAGATCGTGGTCTGTTTGCATTTCTGTGTTTCACAGTGTACTACACCATATAACAAAATAAAGAAATTCAAACTAAAATGTATCCTATTTAATTACTTAAATATTTTGTTATAGAGATAAAACAATCCCTTAATCCGGACGCCTTTTTATGACCTTAAATACTGTAATATTGGTTGATGGCATACAATATTTAAGAATTTTCTAAACAAAAAGATTAAAAAATAAATAAAAGATCTAAGAGAATTTACTGATCGTTTGCGGTGTTTCAATTTATTCATACAGATGCAAATACATATAGGCGTGCGTGGAGTATCGATCCCTCCCCACCCCTCCACCCCTGTTCAACGATTTTTTTTGTCGGTACGGGTCGTGCTTACAAGTAGACATTGATACAAGCTTATATGTCGGTTTTTTTCTTTTTCTTTCTCGGGGGTGGGGAGGGGGTGTTTGTTTGTTTGGGTGGTATTTGGGAGGGGGTTGTTTGTTTGTTTGGGCTTTGGGGGGGGGGATTCCCGAAGTTATTTCAGTCAAGATCTTGTGTTTTGATCTCTGACATTGGAGAGCAAAATTCAGCATATCGCCCTTTCACCATGAAGAATGTTTGTCCAAAGTTTTAAGAATCCTCAGAATTTGAACTCAGTTGAAAAACAATAGATATCCTCTTCCCATTTAAAAGTTGTAATATTGGATCTTTTCATTATACAGAGTTATTTCCCATCTGAACAGGAATTTTACGTCAAACTATTGTGGCGTCGACCAGTTCTATGGAAACCGGCGTAAAATTACGGGAAATGATATAGCAATTGTATGACGTCGCAGTGTTTGACCTCAGATACCCGTTCATATGGGATATAACTCTGTATAACGAAAAGACCCAATTGCATCATGTTTGGGAATCACAGAATTAGTTATATATATACCTGTCGGGTTGGTCTTATCTTGCCCGATCCGCGTTAGGAAGATGACTCTAAGATGGACAAACGGACCGCGTAATCTTGCTAAGGACTGGTTAAATTAATGTATAACAATTCCTGAAAGAAATCCCTTGAAACGTAAACTTGAACTTCGTGTCACATAACAGTCGCGGGTCCAGAATTTTTTTAGAGAGAGGGTCCACCCGCAATGATTTTTTTCGAGAGGGGTCCAACCCATATTGTGTCTGTAAAATTAATGATTTTACATCGAAAAAATAACAAGAAAAGTACTTTTCAAGATGGGTTCAGACCTCTGATCCACCCCTCTGGATCCGCGTATGCTTACACAGTGCTTAGTACACCCAGTTTCTTTCAAAATATACCGTATACATATTTGAAAGAAACTGGGTGTACTAAGCACTGTATAAGCACGCGCGGATCCAGAGGCCCACTTTGAAAAACTTCTACTCCAGTCAAACTTTAGGCAGGGACGTATATATCTTAGATACCGGTATATACGTCCCTGCTTTAGGGCCTAAAGTTTGACTGGAAAGAAGTTTGTTAAAGTGTGGTTATTTTGTTCTCATCCGAAGAGAATAAGTGTCATAAACTAACTTATATACGATATTTTGCTTCGTATTTAAAAATATCTAGATCAGTATCGAAGAAGTACCAAACTGTTAATCATTCTCAAAGTCAGATGGGAAGATCAGTCCTCGGCCCACTAGACAGAAAGGATTTTCCCACTTGTTCTTTATAAACAATACTTTAATTGGCCCATTATTAAACACATTACCCCCACTTCCTGTCAAGGAAAATTTTACACATGATATTCATTGCGTATATATATATATATGTCAGTGTCATACAAGCGTGAAATCGAGGCCGAACTTGTTGTGACTGAAGACCGCGGTCAAAACAACAATTTGTTCATAGAATATCTAATGAACATGTATGTATGAGTATTGAAAAGCCTGTTGTAGTCTTTACGGTGACGGATTTAGAGAGGGACCGTCCCTCCCCCTTTTCGCCACATATTTACAAGTAAAAATCCAGATTTGGCACCAACATTGGTCGAGTAGTTTGGCAAATACAAATGTGCCCTCCCTCCTTTTCGGAAAACCTGGATCGGCCACTGCTATATATTGTAAGATAATACAACATAATGACATATATATATTTTATATTATACACCTAATTTTTCTCTCAGTATATAATCATAGTCAATAGACTACTTCCTTCTTCCAATACGAAGTGTACTCAAAGGTTGAGCGTTATACTTTAGTAGCGTGTGTCTCTGGTATAATCAAGACTTCCGGCCATATCCAATTTAATTAATACAGAGACATATGTGCACAGCTATAGCCCTTTTTTAACCCGAAGATGATCCAAGTTGCACATCCAATATCAGATATGCCAAAAATCAGAATGGAGGAATCATTGATCAAGTACCGTATAGCGGCGTAGCAGGTTCATACATCATCCGTGCAAAAGCCAAGTGCTTGTCAACAAATTTGTACCTCCGCCCCCCCCCCTCAACCCCCCAAAATGAAGAGAATGAACTCAGATTACGTTATTTTACGTCAATTTCCAAAATCTTGTTCAAAGTCAGATTGGTCACGGGGGTAAGTTTCGAGTATACTGTCGCTTTATGCCTTTATACGAAGAATCCGAATCTCATTATTTCCAACTGTATTCATATCAAATTAAAAGAAGAAAAGGGGATCAATCTTCTAAAGATTCCTCAGTGAATTTCGGCAGTTTTATGACCCAGACATGTAGCTCTACTCAAAATATAATTCCAGGGGTGGTAACTTCGTATATAAAGGTATATAAAGACGTGCGGCTGGAATGGGATATACTTTTAAGGCCACCCAATATATTAATGGTATCATTTTACCTTCAAATATATATCAATGCATTATGGGTATCTTTCGAATCACAAAATATATGAATAGATAAAACTCAGCAAGAGAAGATATTTTTGCACTAGAATCTGGAATACACGTGGTCTACATGAAATATGCTTCTAACAACTGCCTGTTTTGCACAAATTAGTCCTTTTGCCTGTATCCATAATTTGTGTCAGTTAAGTAAATATAAATTATAAAAGAATGGTTATGCTTTTCAGAGAGACATAGACTACTTTGAAAGTAATCTAGATCTATGTCTCTGGCTTTTCACTATGATGAGTATATGAATGGGTATGTTTTACACTTCGCTCAATATATGAATCAATGGGTAGGGTGCCAGCGACTCCAGCCGCACGTCCGTACCCAGTATCATTGCAAGTTAACCCCCCTCCCCCTTTCCACCCGTGTATAATTCAGCAAAAGTTGCATTGCGATCTATGATACGAGTTTATCTCCAGGTCTTCCTCTGAATGTTTCGGAGTTTATCTTCATTTGAGACCGTAGTGTATTAATGTCGCGCCGATTTCGAGAGTCAACGCCAAGCACCTGCACCTCATGAAGCGACCTCGTTTTGGTTTGTACGCCCCTCTCCGGTATACATTTCTGCATCCGCCCTCATACATGTAGTTGCAGCTTCCTATTTGCCGAATGACCTTTTCATCACTGTCGTGGTGAAGTCCATGTATCCAGGGTTCGTTTGTTAGTTTTTTCAACACTGAGGTATAATATTCGTTTTGGTGAAATTCTTAATTTTGTAATGATTCAGGTATGAGTAACATCTATGACCTAATTTTAGAAAATGGAGGGTCTCAGGTAAAAACAAGGTACGAATTGATGTGTAGATATCTCAATATAAATGCATTCCTCCGTAAGCATTCATGTCTTCATATTTTGAATGTAAATTGTGATTTATTTGTCAATATTTTGTAGTATTCTGAAGATGATATCGCTGTTCTCTCTTTATTTAATAATGTAACACACCTGTGTGTATAAAGATTTTACCTTTTCAAATTTTCATTTCCGGTTTTACAAATAGAAAAGAATGAATCATTCAGACAGATTAAAAGACAAAAAATTCGTACATTATTAGGATATAAAAACATTGAGCACTGTGTAGAACTTTATTTAATTTAACAGTAACACCATTGATCTTTCATGCCCATGGTACGTGACGTTTCAGCACCAGGTTGTTTTGGCACCCGATTTAGAGGACGCTTCGACACCTGGTTAAAGTTGTTTCGGTACTCATTGAAAATGGTTGCGGCACCCAATAATGCAGTTTCGGCACCTACACATTTTAATTAATAATAAAACAGTTTAAATATATTTATCTATGATTTAATTATCATTTTGTTAATATGCACATGTTTATCTTTTAATGATAGATTTGGTAGCAGTATTGATGTTATTATTCTTCACCAATGGAAATTTGAAGATCGGTAGTAAAACGTTTGCATTGAATAAAATTGTTTGTCATTTGTTACGTTTAATCCATTAGAAATTATCACAAAGAAATTATCATTACATATCAAGAACATTGAAGAAAAAATAGCCCATTATAGCAAATTTTTATCACCAGGTGCCAAAAAGTACATATCAGGTGCCGAAACGTATATGTCAGGTGCCGAAACAACTTATAGGTGCCGAAACAACCTGGTGCCGATACCTCCTGGTGCCGAAAAGACCTTAATTCATCTACAATGCGTCTGTTAAATGCAACCATTAATCAGATTGGAAACTACCTCTCAGGTCCATCAGATGCGAAACCAGTGGCAGATTCCCATAAAAATGACTTAAAAGAGACAAAAGAAACGAGAGAGAGCTAGATTGAGACTATCATTTGTAAAGGTCTATGCATTGGACTAGTATGAATTTGATAATTGTACATCTACTCAACTTCTCCGGGTCATTTTGGTTAGGTTAAGGGCTTCAACCCAAACCAGAAACTGAAAAGCATTCATGGAAGGTCATTACCCCTTTTTCAAAATTCTTCATCTATAGACATACTTCTGAACTGCATGTCCACTAGAAGTATATATGCGAGAAAAGGCAATAGATGATGGCAGATTTTATAATGAATCCAAAATATATTTGTTCGAAAATTAGGTATGGTCAACAAAATCCACCACATGTAACAAGGTATGGAGAAAACATGGTTATAATCACATGATCACAAAAAATGCTTATCTGATTACACAGCAACTGCAGTACTGAATTAGGAGAGTGAAATTGCTGTTTTTAGGCCCTATTGAAACTGTCGAATTGCAGCTCGAGCTTCAGGGGTAATTCGTCCATGGTCCCCTACCAGGGCTCCACCCTGCACCTACTAGACCTGCTTCAGAGCCCTCACCCTACGTCCCTCTCAACTACATAACATTGATCACCCCCTGGTAACAATCTCTGTTTTAGTACATGTTATCAATTTCAGAGATTGAGCAGATACATGTATAAACAAAACTAAAAATAAAATTTGTGGAATTTTGACTTCACACTCAAAAGGATGCATCATTTTAACATTATAACTGCACATAGTTTGAAAAAAAGTTGACTTATTCAACTTACTGTTCTGGACTTTATATCTGCACAGATGTACATGTAGCAGAGGATTTCTCCAATTCATTTTATTCTTTATTTTTCAGGAAATTTTAACATGGAGCTGAAGTTACATACCCTTCTAGTAGTTGGTCTGCTTTTCCTAATTCAAATTGTAGTATATATCAATTGCCGTAAGTATCTGTTGTAGCCTTTGTTTGAAAAAATATTGATTGCAATTCAGACATGATTTGTCATTTATACACAATTCCAAAATATCTCTCCAAATGCTACCCCTTGGATAATGGTAACTCTTGAGGTATTGTCATTAACACAAGTGCTCATGTACATTGTATGTATAAAAGAGTGAAGTATTTCAAGTCAATATGTCTCATATTTGTATGGCATTGCTTTCATATTTGGAAGGTGGTTTCCTTGTTGAAGTACAATGTACATGTACCTCTCAAATTCAAACCCTTCCATCTCAATTTATAAACCTTATATATATTCTGTTGTAATATGAGATAGAGATGTTATGTAAAACAAAACAGAAGCAAATCACTCTCACAAATCTTTCATGTTTTGCACAGAAAATGCAGTTCCTAATCGTCCACCTAGCATTTTTCGTCAACCACCAGAAAATGTTTATTTTAAAATGGGTGAAACAGTGGAGTTGACATGTGATGCAAATGGTGTACCAGAACCAAAGTAAGTCTCAGACTTAAGTATGTATGCAGAGTTCCTGAAAGATTTTTCACAGCTGCAGGACATGGCTCTTACAAAGTAAAAATGTTTGCAAGATCTATGAAATTTTTGCTGGACATTTGGAAAATACTGTACAATATATTCATAATGTTAATATTGTTCTTATCATGTTAATTCCATTCATTTTCAAGTTCATAAACGAGGTTTTTAACAAGGACAGCATTTGTTTCTTCAGACGGTTCGGATTTTTTTTAAACTGAAAGTTACTATTTATCATCATATTTATGGATGTCAGTGGTATCAAACAATAAAATCTGGATTCACACTCGTCAATAAGAAGTAAAAATTTGTTTTTATTGTAGATCCGTTTGAGGAAATTATTATCTAACTTATAACTGATGTTTATTGCTATAAGAAATGAATGATAAAAGCTAGCAATATACCGAATCATTATCGGACAGTAGGTCTGCCGTATTCCGAATTTTAGTCAAAACCTTCTCAAATTTAGGTGGACAGGACTCGAGGTCCGGCATCTTTCAGAAACTCTGTGTATGTAAAAAAGCAGTCATAATATTTTAGATAGGTCGTTATACCATAAAATATATTTTATGTATATTATCATTATTATCAATGCATGTATCTTTACTATTACTGTTGCCTATACTTTTATAACTGCTTATGCATGTACATATATCATTGTTAGTGTTAATAGTATTTTTATTGCACATTGTAGCATTATAAGTATATTATAAGTCATTGTTTATCTGATTTTTTTTCAGTATCTCACGTAAAATTTCTGGCCTTTCACTTATTATTATCATGTGAGAGGGGCTATACCCAGTCAAATTGGAAAATTAGAAACATCTTTCCTCAAATTTGGAAATCACAACTGCAACTTAAGGTTAATGCAAAGTCAATTATTGAAATGAGTACCAAGAAATATTCTGGGTGTAATGAGGAATCCAAAGGCAACATTTTGTGTTTGAATTGATATAATTATCTTGTTTTCAGCACCATAATTTCTTTAAATATTATTTCATACCAATGATCAAGACTGCACTTTTGTTTTATTGCCATGCTGGTGTTGGCATTTAAGTGGAACGTACCAAAGCTGTGAAAAAGCCTATCAACAGAAGAGAAGCAAATATAGGTGCAATGAAGGAATTTTGTTTCTGAAAATATTGATGACTTCATGGAAATTAATTCATAATGTATATTGTCTCTACCACAGTCATAGAGTCTCATTGGAAACTGATTGCATATTTTAAATTGTGTGAACAACAGTCACAAAGTCTCTGTGGAAACTGATTGCATATTGTATATTGTCTGAACAACACTCACAGAGTCTCTATGGGAACTGATTGCATATTGTAAATTGTGTGAACAACTGTCACAAAGTCTCTGTGGAAACTGATTGCATATTGTATATTTTCTGAGCAACACTCACAGAGTCTTTATGGGAATTGATTGCATATTGTATATTGTCTGAGCAACACTCACAGAGTCTTTATGGGAACTGATTGCATATTGTATACATGTATTATCAGAACAACAGTACCGGTAACAAGGTCTCTGAATCTGAAACAATTCTTTACATTTATTAATGATGTAATGTACATGTATATTGTCTGAGCAGTTTATGGCAACTAATGTCATTACAAGTAGTATACAAAGTATATATCTTTGCAGGTTTTATTGGTTCAGAAATAAGGCTTACTTTGATCCAAGTGCTAATGATGATCGCATGGTGCAATTACCTAATAGTGGCTCACTAGTTATCAACAAACCAGAAGACAAAGATGAGGGCATTTTCCAGTGTTTTGCTAGCAATGACTTTGGAAATTCTACCACCATAAATATAAACTTCAGGTAAAGTGAATACATGTACAAAATGTATAAAGTAAAGCAATAAAAGGTTGATTCTTCAGGAATTTACAAATGATATTGATGATACATACATACATATATATATATATATATATATATATATTTATATATATATATATATATATACATATATAGAGGTAAATTAGAGGTAAATTCAATGATGTAAGAAAATGTAAATAATAGTAGATGCACACATACAGGTAATTACATTGTATGTACTATCTTGGAACTTCCAACAAATTGAAAATTAAATTTTTTAATAATCCATGATGTTGTTATTTTTATTTGTAGGGAGGCAAAACTTGATGAATTTCCTGTAGGAAATGTTGAACATCATTACCCAAAACTTGGAAGTCACCTGACCTTGAACTGTGTTCCACCAACCAGCTTTCCTCAAGCTGAGGTAGACTGGGTATTACGTGATAAGCAGGGTAGGACGGAACCTATTAATTATGATAGCCGTGTTACCATGGATTTGGAAGGCAAGTCATTTTTAGTACTTGGATAAGTGGCTGTCTGTTAACAAGTGTTTACTAACTTGATGACCTATGGTAGTATTTTTAGCTCACCTGAGCGTAGCTCAAGTGAGCTATTGTCATAGTGCAGCGTCCGGCGTCCGTCGTTAACTTTTCTACATTTTCGAATTCTTCTCCAGAACCGCTGCACAGAATTTCACCAAACTCCATAGGAAGTAAGTACTCAAGGTCCTCTACAAAGTTTGTGTTTTTTATGCCGATCCGTGATCCAAGATGGCTGCCATTGGCTCTGATTGGTTGACACATTTTCGACTTCTTCTCCAGAACTGCTGCACAGAATTTCACCAAACTTCATAGGAAGTAAGTACTCAGGGTCCTCTACAAAGTTTGTGTTTTTTATGCCGATCCGTGATCCAAGATGGCCGCCATTGGCTCTGATTGGTTGACACATTTTTGACTTCTTCTCCAGAACTACTGCACAGAATTTCACCAAACTTCATAGAAAGTAAGTACTCAAGGTCCTCTACAAAGTTTGTGTTTTTTATGCCGATCCGTGATCCAAGATGGCCGCCATTGGCTCTGATTGGTTGACACATTTTCAACTTCTCCAGATCGGCTGCACAGAATTTCATCAAACCTCATAGGAAGTAAGTACTCAAGGTCCTCTTCCAAGTTTGTGTTTTTTATGCCGATCCGTGATCCAAGATAACCGCCATTGACTCTGATTGGTTGACACATTTTCGACTTCTTCTCCAGAACAGCTGCATAGAATTTCATCAAACTTCATGGAAAGTAAGTACTCAACATCCTCTACCACATTTTTGTTTTTTATGCCGATCCGTGATCCAAGATGGCCGCCATTGACTCTGATTGGTTGACACATTTTCGACTTCTTCTCCAGAACCACTGCACAGAAATTCATCAAACTGCATAGAAAGTAAGTACTCAAGGTCCTTAACCAAGTTTGGTGTTTTTTATGCCGATCCGTGATCCAAGATGGCCGCCATTGGCTCTGATTGGTTGACACATTTTCAACTTCTTCTCCAGAACCACTGCACAAAATTTCACCAAACTGCATAGAAAGTAAGTACTCAAGGTCCTCTACCAAATATAGGTTTTTCATGCCAATCCGTAATCCAAGATGGCCGCCATTGGCTCTGTTTGATTGACACATTTTCATCTTCCTCTCCAGAACCCCTGCACAGAATTTCTTGCTTGCTGCTAAATATGCACTTTGTGCACAGGTGAGCGATATAGGCCCACTTGGGCCTCTTGTTTTGTAATTTGTTTTAATAAGAGTTATAAATGTCATATTCATCATTTACATTCTCTATTTACAGCTCGTCTTCGATTCACTAATGTCAAGATGGAAGATTTCCGTGATGGTCGTACTTATGTCTGCATGGCTCTCAATTATTTTATGAGAGCGAACACTTATGACAAAGGCCATATAGTCCACCCTCAAGGACGTAAGTCTCACTTAAAATGTACACAGACAAACTTTTACAGAAATAAAAAAGTACTGCACTCACTTGTGTATAATGCACATATTTCTTTTCAAAATTCTTAAGGTATGGTTTGAAAATAAATCAAAAGTGCTACCTTTTTTTTCTTTGAAAAAAAAATAGAATGTTGCTTTGCATAAGAGGGTTCATCATAATGTGATGGCCAAACTCACAGCAGTGTTTTTGAAAACCACAAGTATGTTACTTAAAAATGGATACTGGTCTGCAGATACCCTTTGCGGCCAATTTTACATGTATTTCTATGATATTTAGTTATAAGATGATGATTCCAAATTTGACATATACCCCTGGTGTGGTATTCATACGTGTACAATGTAGAAAAAGAAATACAATATACAGTCTCACTTGAATATCCTGTACTCTGATATCTTAAATACCTGGGCTATATCGAAGTCAAACGCCAGTCCCATATTTTTGAGTCGGCGCTCTCATAGAGCGCTAGACTCAATGGCATCGCTTTTCAAATTCTCGCTTTTCAGGGGTTATAACTTTCACTACCGATATAGAGCTTACTACGCCACTGAAAAATAAAGTGCCGAAAAAATTACTGAAGTTGTCTTAAAAATTCTTGATCAGCACAATGTACCTTTAACTCAGTTAATTTAAGCTAAACATAAACTACATGTAGTTTCAATAACTCCAAAAAGGAGTTGCAATAATGTTTTCAAATTTCGCGTAATAATATGTAGTTGTGACTACTGTACAATGTGTTTACCACCGACACCGTCGGATGTACTCGATTGTGTAATTCTCTGGACAAAGCATTTGTCTTGATCTTGTATTGCTGGTTTTTATTGAGATATTTCAATTAAAGTTTTCCCCAACATGTTCTGGAACTTTAGTTCTTTTTCACATATATGATAAATTTAAAGATCGATCTTCCCGCATTTCCTCTGATAATGAAAATGCATTATAAATATTTAGGTAAATGTTGTATGTTTCTAAATATAAATGATGTTAAAACATTATGATAATCGTGAATAAGGTAGTTATTTAATGTCCCACTTGAAGGAATGTCGTTCCTTGGCTCAGCTTCGACTCGTGACAACAATGCAGTAAAACTTGTTGCCATGAAGTTGTCGATTGCATGTTCATTTCGGATACGAGCAATTGCAAACTCTTTGCCGTAAGATAGTATGAAGAGAGCAAATTTTATTAGCATTTTGTACATAGGTATAATGACGATGTAGTTGCAACAAAGACCTAATTTTTGCCCTCCCCCATTTTCCTGAAATCCTGAATCCGCCACAAAAATGGTAAAATGATTACATACTTAAAATCAGCAAAGCCGACTCTCAGGACTTTTGAGTCCTTTGATTTCCTAATAGTATAATTAATTTTGCCATGAATATGTCAAGTGATATGTCAAATACCAAGCTTATCTTGAATACTGGTATATTTCATGTCCTGAAGTTCTTATTTACCTGTGATGTCTAGAAATTGGCTTCATATTGACATTTTCAATAATGATACATGATCCAGTTTTTATTCATTTACAGCCACTGAGGAGAAGAGCCCTCCATCATATATGTGGGCATCACCTACGGATCATTTTGGTTTACGTGGACAAACCTTTAGGTTGAAATGCATCTTTTCAGGAAAGTAAGTGTACTTGTAAAATGTGGGCCTAACACTTTACAGTTTGTCTCTCTGATATGTCAGGGGCAGAGTTGCAAAAGTATTTGAGGAAATCACTGAAAATATTTATTCATTTCCTTTTTATACTTTTTGACTAGGGTCAAACTACTGTTTTTGCAGTTTCCATATCATGAAGTGACTAAAGAGTTATGAAGTTATGTATGATATTCCCTCATTCATTATGAATTGGATATGCAGAGGAATCAATAAGCAAATTTGATGATCACAAACATTTAATCTAAAGTAAATACAATGTCTACACATTGTAAGGATGTTTGTTTCTATAAGAAGATGCAGACAACACATTTGAAGAATAATTGCACCAGATTAATTCATGTATATATGTTTTGATATCTATATGCAGACAAGACATTTGAGGTATAATTTTGATATTACATAAGTGCCTGAATGATGCATTCCATTTGTCTGCATACTCATGTTTTTTGATCCGACACATTATATATTGTATATTATAGCCCTACTCCTGAAGTGTATTGGGATAGACCGGGAAATTTATCTCTGCCTTCTAAACATAGTCAGTCCCTAGGTGGTCAAGAACTGACAATTCCAGATCTACAAGAGGAGGATGGTGGACGTTACGTATGTTATGCTCAGAATGTAGAAGGCAGTAGGGCACAGAGGAATTTTGTCGTCAGAGTTGAATGTAAGTAAGATTATTAAGATGATCAAAGTTAAAGTGCATATTAATATAATGATAGATAAATGTATTTTGTGTAAAATGAAACATAATAATAAAGTACCAGTGTTTTCTCTAGGGAATGCGGGATTCCCCACTAAACATACATTAATCCCCCTTAAAAATCACAAACTGCGGGCAGGATCCCACATACCTTGTATCGCCAATTTCCTGGATTAGGCTACTTGTCTACTCCAGCCTCGTTCAGATTTTACAAATGTCAAACTCAATCACTTGAGCATTTGATTGTTATAGAACTATATATAATTGTATTAAGCGCAAAGTGATGTAGATTAGTAAACCTCACACTTCGATTCACAAATTGTTCGTGAGTCACATGCCAATCTTTTTATATACTAAATTGTTATTTATCATTGTATTCCTAGTATGGGTTACCCATAATTTCCAAATGCATGTTATACTCAAAGATAGATTATGGTATACATGTACTAATCTAGTCCTAGTCTTCGTGATAAGATTTTGTTACTATGATTTTATATTTGATTAGAATTTTCACAGTTTGAAGTAAAAAGTATTTGTTTGTAAATTTGATAAGTTTTTCTTTTCTTTGATATACAGTACCATGATTCAGAGCAGAGTACAGGTCTAGTACATACTTGTCAAGTGTCTTGAATCCCTCCAAGATTCTATACTGTCCCCCTCAAGCATAATGATGAGGGGGAATTTGCCCCACCCCCCACCCCCTCCACATGAAAAAATTTCTGGAGAAAACTCTGAAGTACATACTGTTTTACAATATTTTGTCATCAAACATTGATCAATCCAGTATGTATGAATATTAGTTTGATAATTGTATTGTATTGATGTGCTGTTTATGAATTCTTGTAATGAAATTTATTGCTATCAAAGTCTTTTGTTTAGAAGTTTGTTTTTTACCTGACAGCCAAGCCTTATTTTACTGAAGAACCTTATGATGTAGAAACAAGTATAGGTGCCACACAGACATTCATCTGTAAAGCTAAAGGTTACCCAAATCCTGATATCCAGTGGTTCGTCAATGGTGTCAAAATTGAGAGTATGTAACTTTCACAGTTTTACTATAAGTGCTGATCCCATGGACAAATTTTTAATCAGACTAATAGAAGTCAAATTAGTGCCCTTCATAAAATATAGGTGGAAGTTTGATGATTGTTTTTATGCCAGATAATTGAGTTTTTTAGTGAGACTGTGTTGATTATATAGGTTATCAAGTATTCAGTTTTCATTTATAGAACAGTAAAAAAAGAAAAATCAGTCCAGAATAAGACCAGAGAAAACTGTAAAACCACTACATGTATTCTTTTTATTCTATGAATAACAGATTCTAAAAAAGAGATCATCCTGAGCAACAGGTACCTCAAACCTAATGATTACAACATAACCTTTGTGAACTTGAATAAAAGGGATGCCATGTGTATTCAATGCAATGCATCCAACAAACATGGGAGCGTCTTCTCTGATGTCTACCTCAGTATATTAGGTATGTTAACAGTATCAATTATGAACTTATCTTTTAGGTTTTCAATATACTTGGAGTGAGAATATTCAATAAGCTTTATTGAAATATTGTGCCTTGCCGGAATGTAATATGTTAATTTTTCCCTTCAGTAGTTTACATAAGTTGGAATAAATTGTACTGTTTTTCTCCCTCTAAAGCATATTGAAAATAAAAGAAATGAGTGTTTAAAGAATGTTTTTCATTTTGTAAGGCTGTAACTGTAATTGGTTCATAATGTAATCTGGTGACCCCAATTCCAGGTACATGTAGCTATCTGGACTAATTTGAATGCATCTCATCTAGCTTGATGCAAAAGTCATAAGTATTGGGCTACTGCTAAATCATGTTTGGAACCAAATGGTTGACAGATGTTGGTTTTATTGAGTTATTGACACTGATTTCTTTTTCAAGTTTTCTTGCTATTACAGTCAACTCTTGCTACACAGGCACTCAAAATACCGGCATATTCGGATATCGGCAGAAATCTTATGGTAACAAACGTACATGCTCTTATTTGTTTTCTTTAAATCGGTATATTCGCCCTCTGGCATCAGCAGCGCTTATTGGGAACAAATGTACATTTTCACACCTTCTATAATTCTTTACGCCTGCAGACTACATGAACTGCCAATCCAGGAACTATCAGCAAGGAATTTCACTGTTGATCGCTCCGAATTGCCGAATCACAGTTTTAGCCTGTTACATGTACTTGCTATGTTCACAATATGTATATGTTTACATCTACTTATACCTATGGCTTTATTTAGAAACCTTAATTGATGATAATAAATCACTAATTATGCAGTAATTGGAATGTATATATTCTACACACAGTACCGTATTTCTTCGTAAATATTAACATACATGTACATTATCACGGCTTGGCATAGAAAATAAACAAAACAAAATAGAGTTCGGTAATGACTGTAATTATAGTGGTATTCAAATTATGGTTTACTGAATTGAAATATTTTTATTTATATATCATTTTAAATCTAGTGTTATAAGCGTATAGATCGTAAAATTTCGTAAAGCTTGGCAAAACCATCTAAGAAAAAGAGAAGCACTCAACTAAATGTAGTAGAGAAACGTGAAGTTGCTGAGTAAAAGTTAAAAAATGGCCACAACATTTTACATTACATCGCCCATGGAGAATCAAATAGTGCCGATATGAGAAACATAACCCTTGGCCGAGCTGATATGAAAGAGACTCTATCTGGAATCAATCCCATCTTATACGTTGACTATGATTCAAATAAGAAAGCATGGATGACTACAGTTGTCTTTCAAAACTGGTTGAACAAATTCGAAATAGTGGCAATTCATTACATTTGCCAAATTTGATATAATGTCAAAATTCGGAAATACAGATATGGCTGTTGTAATGAGAGTTGACTGTAATTGATTTGGACATGTAACTGGCACTGATTTGAGTGATTTCTGACTGATGACTTTTATTGCCATTAATTGATTGATGACTGAGTTTGGTTTTTGAGGATATATATATATATATATATATTTATAAATTATTATCTCCAACATCAATTCAGAGGAGAAACCAGCTTTTCTTAAAAAGCCTGAACCAGAGGTCAAAGTTGCAGAAGGTCAAGAAGTGAATCTGACCTGTCAGACCAGTGGGAAGCCAGATCCCATTATTACGTGGTTTAAAGAGGGAGAGCAGATCACAGGAGGAAGGTACCAAACATTGCCAGACGGCAATCTAAATATCCAGGTAAACAAATTAAAATGATGTGCAAGATGATAAAATGTGAAATACTGTTTACCTCATTATTCAGTATTAATGCATTTACTTCATATATTCTATTGTTCCAGTTAAAATTCTTTGATTGTAAGCTATATTTTGTTTGCAAGTGATACATTTTTTTTGACATTCATGATTGCATCTTAAGTAAGTTTTCATCAGAAGATGTTCAGGGACATTAAAGTTAGAACTCATCCTCTGTGGTTACTAAATATTAGGTCACAAATGAAAACTTAAAAACACCCCCAAAATTCTGTAGATATACATGTAGCTTTGCCATGGAAAAATGGGATATTGTGACTAAAGCTACTAGTTTAAAGGGACATAGTCCGAGACTGGAAAATTTTAGCATGAAAAGGATAAATTACGATAATATCTTATTTTTCCTGTATTACATAAATTATAAAATTTGTGTTAATTTCAAAATTTAAAACTAAAATCCCTCAATGTTTTCATAGAATAAAGGTAATTGAGTCAAATTAAATTCGGTTGGTATCAATTCCCCAAATAAGGCGATGCTCCACCCATAATCATGCGTGTGCGCGGATATTCACTGTAGAAAACAACAAAAATGGTTCACATGGAGGAATACGAGCACGAGAAAAGCAAAAGTGTGATAGAAAATAACTATACACAAACTCAGAGGCTAAAAACAGAAAAGTGGAACAAATGTTAGAATCGGGTAAAGCTCAAGTTTCATTGTCACGTGACCGACCTCATCAATATTCAAGAAGTTGGCCTGGTTATGTTGTAAATTTAAAACGGGCATATCTCGTTAACGACATCGACTTTGGTAACGTTACGTTTTACACATCTTAGATAATATACTAGCAATCGATTGCCGTTTAAGAAATCCGTTTACATTTTTATACGTTTCCCGACTTCAATCGGACCATGCTCCTTTAAACTAGGTTTTTGCATTTGTTTGATATTTCAAAAGGATGTGGTACTGTCAGATGGTGGTAGATTTCGATGTACAGCAGTCAACAAGTATGGAGGAGTAGAAGGGGAGGGAATCCTCATAGTCAGACGTGAGTGTTACTGATTTATTAGACAGCCAAATAACCCTCATTTGACTAACAGCCATTTTTATGTACCAGAATTGAGATAAGGACATGTTCTTTGTAATACTGTTGTCTGCCTAAGCATATTAGGCAATAAATGTCACCTTCACTGTCACTGTAGTATTTAAATTACAAAATTTGGGCTCAGCTTTAGGTGTTTTGGAGAATGTTTTAGAAAATAGAGAACATCTTTTTGAAATTCATTGGAATTCTTTTAGTAGTGATCATCATTATTTTGTATTTTTAGCTCAAGTGAGCTTTTCTGATCACCAGTTGTTTGTTGTCTGTCCATTATTCTGTCTGTATACATGTACTTCTGACATTTTCAACTTCTTCAAAACCGCTTGAAGGATTTTGATAAAGCATGGTATACCTGAAGAACTATCGGTCTTTTACCAAGTTTGTTCATTTTGTCAAAATCCATTAACAGGTGGTACATGTATCACCATATCGAAAAATAGGACTCAAAGGATACCACTATATGAACCTCTTTTCTCCAGAACTGCTGTATTGATAACAAAACTAATTGCATCTGAGTGATCTAGAAGAATTTCATTTGTTTGTTCATTTTGTTGACATCGGATTAATAATTATTGACACTTTAATGTCTTTTCAGACTTTAACATTTTCATGCAGAATAGCACATGGTTTTCATCAATATTTTGATATCTGTGGTTGACTTTTTATGCACTGAAATGATTATTTTAGCCAGAATAGAGTTAAGGAATAGTTTTTTTTTGTTGTAATTTTGACAAAATTTTTAATTTCTGGATTTTTCATGAATTTTTAGCCAGATTACTTAAAGCAATTCCAGTCTATAGAATGGCAATATCAATCCATCTTGATGTCTGTCCATCAGCATTTTGGTTACAAAGATGAGTTTAAACATAATACTTCAAACATAGGTTACTTATGACCAGAGCTTTCAAATTATGCCATGACTTGAACGAGGGACCTCGTCCTTGGTCTTTGACCTGCTTTTAAAAAACTTAAATTTTGGTTGTATCTTTTACTTAAATAGGGGTAGAGCTTTGATATTTCACACATAGGTTCTTTATGACTAGAGCTTTCAATTGACACCATGACTTGATCTTGTGACCTTAAGCTTGTTTCGAATTTGCTTTGCAATTTGACCATATGATCTTGAGCTGTTTAAGATTGCAAAAAATGGTAAATTGGAGAGTATTTTTTACACATTTTCAAATTTTTCTCTAGAATGACTCAATGCATTTTAATAAAACTTAATAGGAATAAAGTGTTATGCCAGTAGATCCCCTATAAGTATAATGAGCTGGGTTTTTTTTTTTTTACAAATCTGTCAACAGGTGGCCCTACCATAACCAAAAGCAAGTCTGAGGCAGTACCCTTCGTTGACAAACTTGTTTTACAAAACTACTAGACAAACTGAATTCATCAGAGTGATATAGAAGGATGTGCGAAAAAGTGTCACCGTTTTGGATTCAAGTCTGAATGATAGATTTATTTGTTTATGAACTACTTTTGGACTATGTCATTTTAATGCAAAACAGTATTTTATAAATATTTTCCCTATGGTTGATTTTTTATGCACTTAATTGCTGTATTTCAGTCAGAATTAATAAAAGGAATTCTTTGGTCCAAGAAATGATTCATTTATTTATGTATAAAAAGAAACAAGGTTGATTTTTCACATTTTCAACTTTGTCTTTACTACTTCTGGATTGATTTTGAGGAAACTTGGAAAGATGGTCTTGTACAGTTTTAGATGATTTACAAGTTTTAAAGCAACTAGAGACTTGTGGCCACCTACAGTTGTTGTTTAATATCAAATTGTGCAATGTTTTCTATGTCTTAGGTGAGCGTTCAAGCCCTTTTGGGCCACTTGTTAAAGATAGCAGTTAGATTGTGAAATTCAAATATGAAATATATAGTAAATGAAATTTAACATGTTTTTGTAGGTAAAACAAGAATTGAGTCTAAACCAGGAGGTTTAGAGGTGAATGCTGGGAGTGATGCTAAGTTTACATGTTCTGGAACAACAGACTTTAATGAAGTGCAGAATCTGAGAATATATTGGCTGAAGGACAATAAGGAGATTACATCTAATGATCAAAGAATGACTCAGAACTTTCAGGACAACTCCCTGACTATCAGTGGTACCATTGCACGAGACTCAGGCACGTTTACCTGTGTAGTGACCAATGGTTTGGATAATGCTACAGCAGGGGCTATTCTCAGTGTGAAAGGTATTTCTTTAATCAAGGATTAAAATATTGCATATTTCAAATTTCTAAGCTCAAGTAATACTTAAAATTTGATTCAAGGAGCTTTTGTTGATAGACTTTTACATACAAAATTAATCTGTGATATTGTTAAAAACTTGTTGCTTTAATACACTTGTACTTGTAGAGTAGTGAATGAAGTATTCAACTTGTGGAGAGTATTTGACCACTTGTAACTCAGTATTCAATTTGTGAAGAGTATTTGAATACTTATAACCCAGTATTCAACTTGTGAAGAGTATTTGACCACTTTTAACTCTGGGCTTCATCTACAGATATGACAAGGAGTTGTTTTGTTAACATTTCATCTTATCATGACTTTGTCTTACATTTTGTCTTAATTTCTGCAAATATATCAGAGTAATATATATATATATATATATATATATATATATATATATATATATATATATATATATATATATATACATATATACATGTATAAATATATATACACACACACACAAATTTAATAACTTCCTGGCAGAATTTTGGTGATGTATGTCATTTTTAAAGACTTTAAAAGAAGGAAAGAAGCATAGTCTATTGTAGGGTATTGATTCTGAAAGTCATTATTCATGATCACAACCGCTACATTGATTGACCTATTTGGTTATATAGCTTCAAATACTAACAATGCACATTACAGTACATATGACACAATGTTCAACCACCTTATTTACATATTGTAAACAATCTAATTAGCAGGACACAATGTTTATATCTAACACTCCCATCAGTGAATGCATTAGGAAGCTAGCACAACTACACAACAGTACAGGAATATTACAGTAAAATATTAGATCTTGTGTCTATGCATCGTTACATTTAGGCATTGCATTGTTTACACATTTTCACAGGTACACATATGTTCTTTAGCACTCGAGTCTCTAGTGATAAGTTACATTATTGACACTTCTGTACATTTCAGATCGACCTGACCCTCCGACAAACGTCCATGTTGAGAGATGTACACAGACTATGGCTAAAATCAGTTGGACAAAGGGTGCTTCCAATAATGCTCCAATCCAGTACTTTATAATTCAGTACAACACCACCTTTACCCCTGATGAATGGGTCAATGGTGCCTCTAATGTAGATGCAACAAAGAATTCTGGTGAAGTTCCTCTCAGTCCTTATGTAGACTACAGCTTCAGAGTTCTTTCCACCAACAAGATTGGTACCAGCGAACCTAGTGACTTCACTGAGAGGTCATGCAAGACTTTACCAGCACGTCCCGACAAGAACCCACTGAATGTGAAGACAATAGGAGACACAAGAAATTATCTCAAAATAGAATGGACAGTAAGTACATCTAACTGAATGCACTTAAAAATTGAATGAATTTCTATAATGATTTATCATAGTTATGACGTAAATGCAAACATAATTAAATTAATATATCTTTAGTTTTAGTTTAGTAGTGATCATTTTGTCAGTCTTACAGTTTTTAAATCTGCATGTACATGTAATATTGTACTTGGCTATTCTTTCATTTTTTTTATACAAGTGTCTTTTTTTAACAGATTATACTCTGTTATTTCAGCCAATGCCTCAAATTGAACATAATGGAGACCAATTCAAGTACATATTAACAATAAATAGAGATGGGTTAACCCCGCTTAACCCTGTAACCATCAGCGATTGGCGACAGGCTAATTACTCTATACAAACTGGTGACATTTTTGTTAGATATCTCATCTCCATTAAAGCAAATAATGAGAAAGGAGATTCTGATGCAGAGTTGGTTCAGCATGTAGGCTATTCAGGAGAGGATAGTAAGTATTTTATTATGTAGGTTTGATACAGAGTTAAGTTTTCTTCGACCTTTCCAAAATGCATTGAAATGAAAAACTGATATAAAGTAGTATGAATTTTAACTGTTAGCATATACTTGTACTGTCAAATAGTTCATCAAAAAGGTGATGTAGGTAAGATATAAATTTTGTATATAATCTACTATATACTTAACATTTATTTGAAGGATTTCTTTGAATAAATTGTGTTATCTTAATATTTAATTTTCTGCAGTGAGTAGGGTTACCTGATTGTCAGGTGTCAGTGTAGTGTACATTCTAAAGATCAACCCCATCAACTTTATCTCACACTTTATATTTGGAAATGAGACTGTGGTTCGTGAAATTGGATTGAATATGTTAAATCTGAAGAAAACTAATGATTTCCCAATTTGATGTTGTTTATTGAATCAGACAAGGATGTGAAATGTCTGGGTCATGGAAATACCTTTTTATTTCCAAAATGAATTTTGTTTTAGTGTTTCCGATTTAAACATTATTTTCTGACTGTGAAAAATACCGTTAGGATTGAAAATGTGGCCCATGATGAACCCAAATTACAGATACATGTAATGAAAAAAAAACCTGTCAACTATGAGTAGCACATTATAGTGATATATGAGTAAAAAACATGTGCTGAATTATTTTCTTGGTTATGCTTGATTGGCATGTTCTGTTTCAGTTCCTACACTTACTGTCAGTAACTTTGAAACTGGCGAAGTAACAGATACCACAGTAATATTCTATTGGGATTGGGACACACAGCTCAACACACCACGACAAGACACTCCTGTCAGGGGAATCTTCCAAGGTTTTAAGGTATGACACTTTACAGTGGTTTTATTTTGATCAAGTTATATATTAAGGTGACTTGATTAAAGGTCTGGAAATTAAGGCTGTATCAGTAGATTCAGTTGACATAAGTTTAATACTGTTTATTGAGAGAAGTAGTACTTTTCATTTCAAATGCAGTTCATGCATAGTAAATCAGACTTCAAGGTTTATTTATCAAAGAAAATAATGTGTTATCAGGAATCTGAATTGTTCATATGTTTGAATTGGATAACAAATTGGGTTAAGATATATATACATGTATATATATATATCAGTCAATGAATTTGTAGTTAATTCATGTGATGTTTACTTTTCAACAGATCCAGTTCTGGGTTAGAAATCAAAAAAAGCAGACTTTCCGTGAAGTGGAAGTCTTTAAATCAGAACTTAAATCAAGATATGATGTAGCAAGGAAGAAGAGAGCTGTAACTACATATATGTATGAAATAACAGGACTCCTTAGTTACCTGCAGATGGAGGCTCAGATACGAGTAATGAATACATTTTATGCTGGCCCTCCTAGTGCTACTGTAGGCTTCACTACACAGCTTGGGGTTCCAGGACCAGTTATATCTCTTACGGCTCCACAGGTTGGAAGTAATTTTGTGAAACTTAATTGGCAGCTTCCAGAGATTGTGAACAGGTCTAGCATTGTACCCACCGTTCTGAATGGCTATGATATAGGATACCAGACAGGTAAATTGTGGTCACTTCTATACATGCACATGGGTTTTTTTCAGTAAGAAACAAACTTCATTTTGTGTTTAAGGACTTTACTTTGGTACAGGTGATCTTTGTTCTATCTTCAAACTTATATATGTGTCTGTACTTGGTACTTTTAAGTGGGTTAAAATCACCAAGGGTCTTTTTTTGGGGGGGGGGGGGCTTTAAATCCCTGCTTTGTTAAATAAATTGTAAATCTTTCACTTCCATTTAACTAATTGACTGAAAATTTGTTGAAAGCGATTTAAAATGCCAACCAACAAGTTAATTATATAACTTGTCTGTTGGTTTGGTGCATTTTGAATCGATATTTGAGCAGACAATAGTCTTTTACAGGTCTATAATAAATATTTCTATTTATTGGGACAATCAAACTTGTCGTTGACCAAAGGTCAGTAATTTTCTCCTCCAGAAAGCAATGTCCACTGTCATATATATGTATTTTTTTACATCTCATCATGTTTATTTCTATTTATATGCCTGTCATAGATGGGGCGTATTATGTTGTGGCGTTGTCTGTCTGTGCATCCGTCCGAGGTCATGTTTTCCAGACTTTTTACTGCAGTCTTTCAAGGTATTGAATTGAAACTTGGCATATAACTTTATATCAATGAGGGTAAGTACTAGTTCGCATTTTGGTATGATTGACTTGGTTTTGCCAGAGTTATGGCCCTTGAACTTAGAAATTTTTTTTTCATTGATAGCATAATGACAGATTCTATGGGATATAATAACCTCAGTAATCATGAATTGATTTTCATAAAACTTATACAGAATACTCTGACAAGATAAAAGAATATGCTTTTTGATTTTGAAAATATCCCCTCTGTCAGTACAGAGTTATGGGTCTTTTTTATTTTTGAATTTTTTTTAGAAAATTATTAAAAATTCATTTCTCACTCAGTCTCTTTCAAATTTAAATTTGTGCTGTAATTATACATGTATATGAACTTTAATATAAATATACATCTCTGTTTTTATTTCTTGAGTATTCTTGCATTTTTGACAAAGAAGAAAAAAAATAGGATGGAGGAGAGGGAGTTTGAATTCTCTTAATCTCCTGGCCATAGCTTCTTACTGCCTTTATGGATTTCATAATTAAACAGGATTGTTGTCCTTGGCCAAAGCATGTGGTATCTTGAGTCCTAAATATTTGGGGAGGGGGAGCCTCCACATTTAAAAAAAAAAAAATTCCCATCAAACTAAGCGACAGGCGTATTAACCATACGCAGGGTCTCAGTACATGTATTAAATCGTATCTAAAAGACATATAGGAAGGCAGAATATAATGAATCACCTTAACATATAACCAGGCATGTGGTCTCATCGTATAAAGTCTTGTCCAAAGGGACATATAGGGAGGCAGAATATGATGAATCACCTTAACATATAACCAGAGACAGGGCCTCATTGTATGAAGTCTTATCTAAAGGACATATAGGGAGGGGAATATGATGAATCACCTTAACATATAACCAGAGACAGGGCCTCATTGTATGAAGTCTTATCTAAAGGACATATAGAGAGGGGAATATGATGAATCACCTTAACATATAACCAGACACAGGGCCTCATTGTATTAAGTCTTATCTAAAGGACATATAGGGAGGCAGAATATGATGAATCACCTTAACATATAACTAGATGCAGGGCCTCATTGTATTAAGTCTTATCTAAAGGACATATAGGGAAACAGAATATGATGAATCACCTTAACATATAACCAGAGACAGGGCCTCATTGTATAAAGTCTTCTCTAAAGGACATAGGGAGGCAGAATATGATGAATCACCTTAACATATAACTAGACACAGGGCCTCATTGTATTAAGTCTTATCTAAAGGACATAGGGAGGCAGAATATGATGAATCACCTTAACATATAACTAGATGCAGGGCCTCATTGTATGAAGTCTTATCTAAAGGACATAGGGAAGCAGAATATGATGAATCACCTTAACATATAACTAAACACAGGACCTCATTGTATTAAGTCTTATCTAAAGGACATAGGGAGGCAGAATATGATGAATCACCTTAACATATAACTAGACACAGGGCCTCATTGTATAAAGTTCTATCTAAAGAACAAATAGGGAGGCAGAATATGATGAATCACCTTAACATATAACTAGACACAGGGCCTCATTGTATAAAGCCTTCTCTAAAGGACATATAGGGAGGCAGAATATGATGAATCACCTTAACATATAACTAGACACAGGGCCTCATTGTATAAAGCCTTCTCTAAAGGACATATAGGGAGGCAGAATATGATGAATCACCTTAACATGTAACTAGACACAGGGCCTCATTGTATGAAGTCTTATCTAAAGGACATATAGGGAGGGGAATATGATGAATCACCTTAACATATAACCAGAGACAGGGCCTCATTGTATGAAGTCTTATCTAAAGGACATATAGAGAGGGGAATATGATGAATCACCTTAACATATAACCAGACACAGGGCCTCATTGTATTAAGTCTTATCTAAAGGACATATAGGGAGGCAGAATATGATGAATCACCTTAACATATAACTAGATGCAGGGCCTCATTGTATTAAGTCTTATCTAAAGGACATATAGGGAGGCAGAATATGATGAATCACCTTAACATATAACTAGACACAGGGCCTCATTGTATTAAGTCTTATCTAAAGGACATAGGGAGGCAGAATATGATGAATCACCTTAACATATAACCAGAGACAGGGCCTCATTGTATAAAGTCTTCTCTAAAGGACATAGGGAGGCAGAATATGATGAATCACCTTAACATATAACTAGACACAGGGCCTCATTGTATTAAGTCTTATCTAAAGGACATAGGGAGGCAGAATATGATGAATCACCTTAACATATAACTAGATGCAGGGCCTCATTGTATGAAGTCTTATCTAAAGGACATAGGGAAGCAGAATATGATGAATCACCTTAACATATAACTAAACACAGGACCTCATTGTATTAAGTCTTATCTAAAGGACATAGGGAGGCAGAATATGATGAATCACCTTAACATATAACTAGACACAGGGCCTCATTGTATAAAGTTCTATCTAAAGAACAAATAGGGAGGCAGAATATGATGAATCACCTTAACATATAACTAGACACAGGGCCTCATTGTATAAAGCCTTCTCTAAAGGACATATAGGGAGGCAGAATATGATGAATCACCTTAACATATAACTAGACACAGGGCCTCATTGTATAAAGCCTTCTCTAAAGGACATATAGGGAGGCAGAATATGATGAATCACCTTAACATGTAACTAGACACAGGGCCTCATTGTATTAAGTCTTATCTAAAGGACATATAGGGAGACAGAATATGATGAATCACCTTAACATATAACCAGACACAGGGCCTCATTGTATAAAGTTCTATCTAAAGAACATATAGGGAGACAGAATATGATGAATCACCTTAACATATAACCAGACACAGGGCCTCATTGTATTAAGTCTTATCTAAAGGACATATAGGGAGGCAGAATATGATGAATCACCTTAACATATAACTAGATGCAGGGCCTCATTGTATAAAGTCCTCTCTAAAGGACATAGGGAGGCAGAATATGGTGAATCACCTTAACATATAACCAGATGCAGGGCCTCATTGTATAAAGTTCTATCTAAAGAGCATATAGGGAGACAGAATATGTTTACGGTAATCACCTTAAACATTTAAAAATGAAAAACTTACTTTATTTATATATATTTTTTCCAGTGAGCGGTCTAGACATTGGTAAACTTCAGGAGAAGATCCCTGGTATCGAAGAGCCCTTGGCAACTAGTACATATGTCAATGGATTAATTCCTGGTCAGAAGTATCGTATTTTTATCTGGCCTCGTAACCAGAAGGGTAGAGGAGAGGTTGCATTTATTGAAGCCACAACAGGAAAAGCTGCCGGTAAGTCTCATTCTAATCTCTCCCAGTTGATGACAGTCCAGCTTATGCAGTACTCATGTGTCTGTGAAGAATTGTTATTGCATCTCATTATAGACTATATTCAATAATGTGGTCTACTTGTGAATGTGCATCTTTGTTTAGGTCTTTGATCCTTGTTTTCACTCTTCTTATATTAGACTGTATTAACAATTCTTGTTATCACATCTCCTTATAGACTATTAAAGTTGTCTGTAGTCTCACTTTTCAAGTATGTGGTCTACTTGTGCATGGGCAATTTTTGTTTAGGTCCTTGACCCAATGTTGTTTTCACTTTTCCTATATTTTAGACTGTATAAACACACTGACACCTCCTTATAGACTAGTAATCACAGGAGGTCACTTATAGTCTCCTTTTGTCTGGTATGTAGTTAAGTTGAGCATATGCAATTTGGCTCTGGTCCATTACCCTGGGGGCCAGAAATGGGGGATGATCACTTTTCCTGTAGGAGTCTGTATCATTGTATATATACATTTCTCTCATTTTAAAGTGATTTAGATGAAATTATACAGAAAGTATCTACTTAGCATTTTTAAATAAAAACTGTATTGTGTAATCCAACATATTTGCCGTGGCAGTCATATTTAAAATCATAGAACTGGATTCATCTTTTATGTTCTCCTCCTTATTTTCAAAACAAGTTAAATGAACATGTTTTAGGATATATATGCTAAAGATAACTTATATGATATCTGTATCAGAAAAAGATGTTATATAATTCAATATGGTAGTCATCGAAAGGGGAGGTGTTGGCCTCTTGAAAATATTAAAATTTGATTTTTGTCCTTCATTTTTAGCAATTTTAATACAAGTTCAGGAATTACCTCATGATATGTGGCATACATGTATTAATAAAAATATGGTGTTGAGTAATGTTAGCCACTATGGCTTACATAGCATCCATCATGAAAATTTTAGATCTGTATTTTTTTGCCACATCATTGTGGTAAGATTGTGGAAACTGCAAAAATAATCTGCCCAAGATGTGGTACCTGACATGCTTATGTGAAAAAATTGTGTTATTGATTCCAGTATTGCTGCTATGGTGGCCATGTTGAACACTTTATTTTTGTACAACTTTCACAAAACTTTTATTACAGGAATGATTTCTCTTGATAGGTGATAATATCATTAAATAGTTCAATATGACTTCCATGGAGACCATCTGTAAACTATAGAAATTGATTTTTCTCTATAATTTTCATAACAAATTTGATAAAACTCTGCAGGAATGGTCAACTCAAATTTTCTTTTAATGTGTTTGAAAAAGTGATGTTTTGTATTCCACTGTAGCTGCTTGTTGACTATTTTGAATGACTTAGAAATGGACTTTGTCTCTCATTTTTAATAATTCTCATAAGACCTTACATAAAAGATATGTTTAAGATGCCAGATGCAGTTTTGCAAATTGTAAAAAAAATCAGAATTGGAGAATAAACCTGTTATAAATTTTACTTGAATAAGAAAAAAAGAAATAAAAGTATATGAGATAATAAATCAAATAAGTGTAATAAATGTGTTAATTATATTTCATTCTAGGTTCAAGTGCTCCATCATTCTCGGTGAAGAATGTGAACGAGACGTTTGTCAATGTCACATGGACATTGCCTATGAACCCCAAATCTGGAACAGTTGTTTATGTTGAATATAGGAAAGAAGGTAAGAGGTATTTTTGATTAAGACAACTTAAAAATTAGTGTGAGATGTAGTTTCTTTTCACATATTGTTACCCAAATATATGTAATCTTTTGTGTGTGAATGATAATTTGTTAGTTTTACATTATTATACCCCCTGCAAATGAAGTTTGGGGGTGTATATTGGAATCACCCTGTCTGTCCGTCTGTCTGTCTGTCCAGAAAACTTTAACCTTGGCCATAACTTTTGAACCAAAAGAGATGGGGCCTTCATATTACACGTGTATTTCTTGCAGCAAGACATTTCTGTGGGTACCAAAATTTTGACCCCATGACCTTGACCTTGAAATTTGACCTACTTTTGAAAAACTTTAATCTTGAGCATCATGAACCAAATGAGATGGGGTCTTCATACTACTCATGTGTATTTCTTGTGGCAAGACCTTTTTGAGGGGGGGGGGGGGGCAGGCTTGGTGTATTGGTTAAGCGCTTGGCTTGCGGTGCCGACGATCTGGGAACGATTCCCGGGTTGTGCCACTATATATAAGAGGTTGGTTACCTCCTGCTTCCATGTCGCGATATAACTGAAAAATTGTTGAAAGCGATGTAAAACACCAATCAACCAACCAACAACCTTTTTGTGAGTACCGAAATATTTGACCTTTGACCTACTTTTGAAGAACTTTAACCTTATTTGTAACTTTTCAAACAAAAGAGTTGGGGACTTCATACTATACATGTGTATTCCTTGTGGCAAGACCTGTCTGTAGGTACCAAAATTTTTGACCTTGTGACCTTGACATTTGACCTACTTTTGAAAAAATTTAACCTTTGCCATAATTTTTGAACCAGAAAATATGAGGCCTTCATGCTACACATGTGTATTCCTTGTCGCAAGACTGGTCTGTCGGTACCAAGCTTTTTTATCTCATGACCTTTACCTTGGTCTTTGCCCTACTTCAAATTTTTCAGGTATTTTTCCTGTTAGGACAGTTCTAGTTGTAGACTGAAGTAATCCAAAGCAATACATTGGAATTTGTTGTAGCCTCTCACCTCTTTAAGGTGTTAGTGAAATACCATTTACAATCAGTAAAAAAGAGTAAGTGTTTTCTGGGTACTCTGATTTCCCTGCACACAACCTTGAAATAATAGTCATGTGATGTTGAGGTAAAATACTACGTATTAGATAACAATAGATGCCTTGTATGTATGAACATAGTAAAGTTGGGTATTTCTCTACAGGTGCTTATGATTATCAGAGGTCGACAGATGAAGTGACATACAGCTACAAAGGTATCAGTGACCTAGAGAATGGCAGAACCTATGAAATGAGACTTGTAGTCACCAACGGTAAAAGCTCATCCACTAGTGCTGTTCAGAAAGTCACTACTACAGGAATATGTAAGTTTTCAGTAAATTTTATTTTTTTCTCACAGAATTATCATCAAAATTTCGAAAAAATATATTTTTTCAGACCTTTTATTTTCCAGTAAATGTATCAAATCATCTTTATATGTCTCACAACAGAGTATAGCTATACATTTACAGAGGTAGAGTTCATTTATATTCATTCATATTAAATCAGGAGTTAATCCTTTATTATATTATCAGTTTTCCATGGCTATATTGACCTTGACATGATTATTTGCAGCATCTGCGTACAGTTTGGCAGCTAACTTTGCCTGGTTCATTGGAATGATCTTATCCTTACTCATCATTATAGCATGTGGAGTCTTCCTCTTCTTTGCTAGGAAGAAACGTAGAGATAAACCACCACCAGTATCCAAACTAAACGGTATGACATGTCAACTTACAAATATACTCACTATATATATATACATACATATATATATATATATATATATATATATGTATTTATTTATATATATATATATATATATATATATATATATATATATATATACAGTCAAACCTCGTTATCTCGAAGTCGGAGGGACCGTGTAAAATACTTCGAGATATCCGTAGTTTGAGATATCCAAATTTTGAGTTTAGGATCACAAATCTTGCAGTTGTTAATGTACGCCGATTCATTTGACATTTGTGATTATTATAGTAGATGTATGAGATATACATGTATTTATCAATAAATACGCATGAAGATGTGCATATTGTATTGCTCCTAAATAATTAATCTAAATCTCATCATACCTTTTATATTTCATGAATATATAGAGAATATACTCCAAAACTGAAATTGCATGTTTCCTTTGTAATTTAAATCCAATACTGGATATAACTGTCTTATACTATACCTAAAACCGAGGACGGGCCAACACGTAAGACAAGATAAAAACACACGTCATAATTTGATTTAATTACTATTACTTTGCATAAAAATACATAGACATACACACAGATTGGAAATGGTAATAATTAATGAACAGTGTAAAGAAATTTCTTTAAACGCAGGTATGAAAAAGCATTAATTACAGTTAATGTTAATTATCTAATTTTGTGTCGAGTTTAATAAGCTATCATCATTTATTAATATTTGGTATAAATAACAGGGTACGCACGGACGAGATCGATTATGTAATTACTGCGGCTTTGTACACCGACACGGTCAATTGATCACACAACGCGAGCAACCTGTCATTTAGGGTAAACGCCGTGGGGAATATTGTCAATAAGAAGCCAACTTCGAGATAAACCGGGTAAATAAGAACTTCGGGACTTGAAAATGTATTCGAGATAAGCATGGTATTCGACATATCAGTGTTCGACACATCTGGGGTGAATTTAATTATGATATGAAAGATTTTTTTCGGGACCGACATTTGACTTCGAGATATCTCGGGTATTCGAGATATCAGTGTTCAAGATATCGAAGTTTGACTGTATATATATATATATATATATATATATATATAATGGAACTGCTTTTTAGGGCAAATTAATTATGATTTTTAAAGTCCCAGTTATCACGCATTATGAACACTAATCCATCTCCTGATAATTTGTACTAGGACACTTTTACTCATTTATCATGAGTGGTCTATATAGGTATCAAGCAAATTTTCTACTGCAACAGCTCCCCTTTTTAGGTCTAATCACAGGGCTTTCTGCTCATTGGTCCCCCCCCCCTCAATTGGTTATGATTGAGGGGGGGGCAACGAGCCGAAAGCCCTGTGGTCTAATGGAACATGCTGACTCAAAGACTAAGAATAACAGCCTTGCATTGATGTGGGTGCCCTATAGAGATCATGTGGTCTATCCATCCTTTTTTGTGTCTATCTGTCTCTCAGTCTATCCACCTGTTTGTCTAACAATTCTTTAGTTAATGCAATAACTCAAAAAGTTTTACTTCACATTTTTTCAAATTTCAGTTATCAATTTTGAAAATTGAATAAATTAATAATTTTGATCAAGTACAAATCTTGTGAAAGCTATTATCAGTAATATGACATATCTACATGTATATCTATATGTCTGTTCTTTCTTTTTCATTGTAATTCAAACAGTTCTGTTTATTTTGTGTTACAAAAACATATATTTCAAAATTAGCTTGGTTACTCTCAATATGAACTTTGACCCCTGATCCATATTAGTCTATCTAAGTTTGTCTACAGTATTGTCATGTTCCACCACGGAAAGAGAAGCAAAGTATGTTCCTTGAATAGAGGGAAATGACAGAAATTACATTGTGATAGATTACTACTTAGATTACTTGGACATAAAAATTAAAAGAGGCATGACATAATCATGTCAAAAATTTAGAGAGAAAGAACAGAATACATTTCATTACTTGTGTTCCTACGGCTTTGATGTACCTTGAAACACCAGTATAGTTTTGAAAAGTTACAAGTGTGTTTTTGAAGTTAAAGTAAATAAGACCTAAAGATTTTAATCCTGATCTATGAAACAAATTTAAAATAAAATAATTTGTTTTTGTATAGCTCCATCTCGCAGTATGACGACTATTCCTGCAGAAGGAGAGTATAACTACAGGTATGGAAGGTACTGTGTTGGCATAGCGTAGGTAGAAAGAGCAGACTGTCATGGCAACCAAAGGGGACACAACTCTGGGATGGGTCAAAGGGAGAGTTAAGCATACGAATGCACATATAAATTGAAAAAATTGACAAGAATCTTTAGATAAAAAATAAATGTATCAGTAATGTGTTTATATTGAAACACACCCTATCATTTACTACATAAAAACAAAAAGAATATGAGGCAACATCGTATGTAGTTAATGCTGGATATTTATAAAATACCTGTAAATAACACAGATATTGTCACTCAATTTTCCAGTGATATACCTTTTATATACATCTATTTACAATAAACAATATACATGTATTCTGTAGTATATTTTTAACAATATATATTCTATACAAGCCAAAGACCATGACATGCCAGTCTGCTCTGTGTAACCATTATAACCTTATTTGACCTTAACCTTGGTGTATGCTTTATCAAGTTCTATTATTTGGAGTAAGAGCTTATATAGCCATTATATAATACATTTACATCTTGATCATTTCATTGGGAAACAGACTATGTGCTACCTAACTAGAGGTGATAATAAGAAAATATAATTGTTGATGTCAGTTAATTTGTAGAATAAAGTAACCGTAATGCACTTGTTGTTAGACAAAACCAATGATAAGAAGGATGATCAAGAATAAAAACTGCAGTTAAGGTTTATCTAAATAGATGTAGTTCATTCATATTTTGCAACTATGCATTGTTGCTTAATGATGGAATTTATTAATACAGAGAGATCTAAAAAAATACATATAGGTATCTTTATACAGTTAATTACAAAATTCACAAACAACATGTACAACAGAATATCGATATGTGAAATTAATATAATCTTTTATTAAACAATTCAGAAACGGATTTGCACAATCAAAGCATATTATATACATTATGAACAGTATTCTTTGATGATACTTCTTAAGGGAAATCGATAACAAAAACGATCTTTTATTCACAATCTAAAGCTGCTGGATAGTAATTTTCTGAGAAGCAATAGATAAAGTCTTTGCAAAATTTTTTATGACTACCGGGTATAAATAAATACAATGACGGTCAATGTTGACATTTTTCAGCAAATATTTAGGTTAGTAACACGGATATTGCATACTTATTGTATTTATGAGTTTTCTGCCATTTTATTTGACGACTATCATGAAATGCCATAATTAATATTTTTAAAGACATATCAAATAAAAAAATATTGCTATTTACATGTAGTGAAATTTTGCAAGTTACCGTAATGCAGAGCATTTATTGTTTCACTCACATACATAGTCCCACAGCTGTTTGGTTCTATGAACTTCAAATAATTCAATTGTTTAATGATTTTGGCATTTATGTAAAACATTGATTTGATAATATGAAACCCTATCTACCACAACTTGACTCCCCTGTTGCCAAAACTTAAACTTACTGTGTTGCTGTTCATCTCACTACACACTGACTGTGTAATTAAATACAGAAAGAATTAAAAACTGGAATGGGAATAAACTGATAGCTTGTAATAATTAGCTTTGATGGATTTCTTCAAAACTAATTAAAAGATTTCAATGAAACTTGGTAGATATGGAGTACTTAAAGTCCCCCACAGGTGTTGCTGTTTTCAAACAAATATATCAAGAGATGGATCCAGGATTTGCAGAACAGAGGCCTTATACAAACTCCTTTCAGACCACTTGCATTTTAGTTCCATACCAAAATCAGATTTTGATCTTTTAGTTTCATTTTGCCTAATTTTGGGTAATTTCTTAGAATTCCTCCTTGTAGATTACTTACATCGCATTGATTTTGTGTATATGTATTTTAATTGATTTCATTGTTATTCAAAAAAAAAAAAAAGACGGTTTTGGGGAATATTCTGTTTGCATGTAATACCGGTAATAAGCTTTGATTGACTTCTGCTCAGAACTAATGGAATGATTTTGATTAAACTTGGTAGCTATCAAGTATGCAAGGTACCCTTCTAATGTTGCTGTTTACAATCAGATCCATTCAGGGATGGATACAGGGCAGGATGACTTAACCCCTCCCCTCCTCCCAAACTTCTTCGAACTGGCTGCATAGATCATCGTATCGAATACATCAGAATGATCTAGAAGGGTGTTTAAGAAGTGTTATTGTTTTTTGCTTCCAATTTGAAATAAAATTTTTGATGTTTTTTTGGACTTGTTTTTTCCATACATTTTTGTATCAATTTCTTTTGATTTATGCAATTAAGATCAGCAGTTATTGAGTAATTATCCAGTATGTCAACATTTACTACATTTCGGGGGAAGTTATTACATATGCTTCCAAATATGCCTAATTAATTGTCATTAGCAGTCAAGGATACTGATCAACAGCAAAATCACCACAAGTTGTGACAATTATAACATATTAAATACATGTATATACCAGTATGCTATTTCTTCAAATATATACCAACATATAACCGGTATGACTTCAAATAATATAACATGAAAATAAAATAAAACAATAAAATAATCTTGAAGATGACATTTAACATGTGGGAGACCATAGGGTCACATGTTCTGTTTCACCACATAATATCTCCATTGTACATGTTATTGACCAATGTCTTCTGTTTTGGTTGTACAGTATTGGAACATACAGTACTAATGAAATTACATGAATGGAATGGATTCTTCATTTGTTTTTGATACATACTTTTCTGAATCTGAATTCTGCAACAATCATAAAAACTCCAACATCTTGAAAACTCATACGCCAATTGTATATAAATATTTTTAGCTTGAAACACATTTTTATTTTGCTTTAGATATTGTACCTTCATTATGATTTCCTTAAGAGCTAGAAAAATGCCATTTCAGTGTATTACCCTCACAATTCAAAGTTCATATCACTTAATTTTTAAATGGACTGCATGTGAATGTTGTTTTTAATTTAAGCATGTGAATATTCACTAATTTATATATTTTAATGTATTACGGGATGCATGGGCATCTTTAACCAGTTTAATGTTTATGTGTCAGCTATATAAATTTGCATGATATGAAATTCATTTTTAAAAAGAATTTTAAAATTTAATATTTTATCATGTTTATTCATTGTCAACTGGTAAAGTATATACAGTATGAATCTCACAAATTTCTTTCTAACACATTCACAAGCAGTACAATGTTTCAGAATTTTTTAATATATAATCCATTATATTAATACCTTTAAATGCAGAAGTCAATAAGTTTATACTATTCAGGTCATCCAAAGTTTTTTTATTCAACAAAGTGCTATCAATGTGGTTAGATATGAGGCTGTATCTGAATCAAAATGTCGGTAACTAGACCAGAATCTTACCCTCCTTTGTAGCTATGAAGGCAGCATACACAAGAGTAAGTCTGAGGGGTTGGACACTGCTAACTATGACGACAATGGATATGATCGGTACAGAGGTGGCTATGACCAAGACGATTACAGAGATGATGGAGGATTTGAAGATCGGTATGGTGACAGGAAATATGACGATCGTTATGATGACCGGTATGATGACAGACCATATGACAGCGATAGTCGCTATGGTGACCAGGGATACAATAAGTACGATGACAGATATGATGATGATCGCTACGGAAAGGACTACTATCCCGAAGACAGGGACTATGACCGAGATTACGACAGGAGAGATCGTTATGATAACCCACCTCGTCGCTATAGTGACAGGGACTATCATGAGGATGATCGTGACTATGAACCGTATGACCGTCGCAATTATGACCGAACACCAAGCTATGAAAAGAAGCGTTTCAGTGATGATATTGGAGATGATTACCGCAGAGAACCGTCAAAGTTTGACAAAGATGGCTACCCAGTCGATGTTGATACCCGTCCTAGACAACCTCCATCAGCTAGTGGTGCCAGGGGATCAGGCCATGTACCTGGTTCATCTACCATGATCTAGACGACCTCCTTCAGCTAGTGGTATCAGGGGATCAGGCCATGTTCCTGGTTCATCTACCATGATCTAGGTGTTTATGTGTGTGAATTTACCTTTCAAGGTAAAGCCTATCCATTCTTCCATAAGCCTGACTACCCAAAGTAAAATTGTATTCACGTTTGCTAGAGAATGTGTCTGAAGACAGAGTGCATTCAAGATGATTATATTTTGATTTATAGTATTAATTTAATGCAGAGTTTCTCATTTAAAGTGGTAGTCAAGTACATGTATACGATTTACACGTTCTTAAGGTTGTGTGAAAGCTTTTCTCAACATTCCAATAACTAGTGTACTAAATTACATATCACAGATTTCCATGTCCACATATCATATATTTTTACTTTGATTGTTACACGTAATTATATGGTCATTGTTTATAGCTTCATTATTGTATATCCATGTATATAACTAGCTTTTAATGCAGTTCGCAAAAACATATCTGTTATTTTTTTTTATTTTTATATAAGAATGACTTTACATATGTACATATACGAAGTGGCCATAATTTTGTATTCATGAATCATTGATACATTAGTATTGTATAATAATGCGTTGTTGCACGAAATATATCAAGGAAGGATATGAAAAGTAAATGTGAATTATTATCACTTGGAATTTTGTAGATATTTGTACACAAATCATGTATAATAATTAAGAGGTACAATAAGAACGTGAGGAATTATCATTATTGTTATCATCACATTAGCTGGTACAAATTCCATAGCATTTACAATGTTTATATTCATTTCTCTTTTATTAATTCACATGTGGCAATATTGATAAGCCATAGGTATATAAAGAACTTAAACTTTTATGGTTTAGGATATACCCACGTAAATTTCTATTCAAATGTAATGACACAATTTTTTTTTCAGACTTTACCATATAGAAGTTTTATGACTGAATACTTATAGAAATTTCATTTTCATGATCAATCATTATGATAGTTTCATTTCATAAAATAGATAACCAGTCTTATATCTCACTGAAAAATATTTAGAAATAATTTTATTTTCAAGATTTTTAGTTTATTTCTTTTTAAAATCTGATACGTAATATTTAGAAGGTGATGCTATACCATTGACAGATTACAGCTCAGTAGTTCTTAAAGCGCAAGACTCATCTGATTTATCATCTCATTCTTCATCATTCAAATGTCTTCCTCTGAAGACCGTATTGATAACTTGGTTGATGCATTTTGGTATTGGTTGACTTTTTTATTGCAAGCAAGTAGTTTTCTGGCATATTCTGGAATTTTCTTTCATTTTCCTTATTAACTGTTGAAAAGGAAACATCCACTTGATACAGAGAAGCAGAGGAAGAAAACACAGTAGTCTTATCCATATCATGTCACCAATAGATAGTGTGTACTAATTCTATTTTTGTAGCCATAAAGTTGTATATATTCAAGCTCAGAAATAAAGAAATGTTAAATCACCAACTGTTATCTTGATATTGTATCATATACCAACTGAGAAATAGAGATTTTACCATATACCATCTTGATGCTGTATCCTATTCCAGTTTAGAAGTAAAGAGATGTTACCATATGCTATCTTGATCAGGTATCCTATTTCAGTTGAGAAATAGAGATGTTACCATTTGCCATCTTGATACAGTATCCTATTCCAGCTGAGCATTGGGTCTATTCGAGGTTGTATCCTTGTAGGTAATATAGGTGTACAATTCTAGTTGAAACCTTGATGAGCAAACAGATTTCAGCATTTTTCTATCTTGTTACATATAAGAAGAAATTTCTATGCAATGCATCAGGCAGATGCTGTCACCACATACGTGAAATAATCGTGGAGTGACGTAAAACAATAATCAATCAGAAAAAACGTATGAGAATGACATAATAAGGTACATAAGAAACGTACAGTTATATATCTTCAAAATATATAGATATATTTACCAGAAGTGATGGCAGAAAATTTATAGACTTTTAATTAGAATTTAAATTTGAAACATCATGGACCAAGTAAGATACTATTCGGCACAAATATGAAATAGAACATAAGCGTTGTGGAGTAATTATACCGACTAGTTATCACAAATGCTGAATCATACAATAAATGATGCCATAATTTAAACATAAATGCACAATTTTTAAGAAACGTGTATCGGAAGAACAATATGCAGGGATTGCAAAGCATGTATACCAGGAAGCACCTTATGCAGCACATAAACACGTAAAACAGTCGTTGTGCTCTGTACGCAGCACAGGGAGAAACATCCTGTGTCATCTGCTTAAAGGATACGGAAACTGAATACAAAAGAAAATAATAAAAAATCATTCGGCAAGCTTTTCCAAAATTTAGTTACGCTATATCAAATAGATTTAAAGCCATGGATGAATGTTCTTGAGGGAACACTGCAGTGTTTTGATATCTAAAAGAACAAGTATGCTGTTTCATATTAACCAAATTATGAAGATACAAAGACAAATTTTTATTTACGACATTAAAACATATAAAGCCACAGTGTTCACACGCCTGAGTTTAAGAATCTGTAAGTAACATTTTTCTTAAAATTGCATCATTTACGAACAGTCATCATGGAAAAATCTGATTGGTCGGTCTTGAATCTTTCCTAGCGTCTTGGTGTTATGTTCGCTACTGAAATGCCATGTTATAGGACAATAGTTAGGAATTGACAGTATAATAAATGATGAATGGCAATTTCACTAAACACAGATATGTTTAAGGACATTTAGCTGCATTGGTTCTTCTGCAGATGTTTGATATTTATAAGGAAAAATTTTAAAGATGATCAATATCAACAATTAGAAGTACCATTTATCTGTCAAGCATTATAACAAAATTATCACAATCAAAACTTGGCCTCTCAGTAAATGTCTCTACCAACTGCAAAGGCCGAAATTTGTCAGGACTTGCCCGCATCTTCTTAAAATGAAACCATTGGATGAATACTACTCTCACCATCTTTTTTCAAAATATCCACCAAATTATTTTCATCCTTTACTAACATAAGACAAAGCACTGTCATCTACATAGTTAAACAAAACCATGAATAATAATATTTATTGTGTAGTGGATGTTAATATATGTACATGAATTGAATATATATATATATATATATATATATATATATATATATATATATATATATATATATATATATATATATATATATATATATATATATATATATATATATATATATTCCCCTATGAATCGTATGGCTCAAGGTAACAAAGAACTTGAACTTGAATACCCGAAACCACTGTATTGGAAACTTAAGTACCCAGGGCCACCGTCTCGGAAACTTGAATACTCGGCACCACCGTCTCGGAAACTTGAATACTCGAGGCCACCGTCTCAGAAACTTGAATACCCGGGGGCACAGTCTCGGAAACTTAAATATCCAAGGCAACCGTCTCGGAAACTTGAATACTCAAGGCAACCGTCTCGGAAACTTGAATACCCGAGGCCCCCGTCACAGAAACTTGAATACTTCGGGCCACCGTCTCGGAAACTTGAATACCCGGGGCCACTGTCTCGGAAACCTGGATACCTAAGGCAACCGTCTCGAGCACTTGAATACCCAAGGCAACCGTCTCGGAAGGTCCCATCTCAGAAACTTGAATATCTGGGGCCACCGTCTCGGAAACTTGTCTAGATAATCGGTACACCTCATTCGTAACCGAAAATAACATTACGTGACGCACTGACGGTATTACCTCTTAATTCTAGCCAAAATACAATTTGAATAGGACAATTTCCCATGGAAAATTCAGCAAGGCAAAATGTGATATAAACTACAACTCAAATTAGAATGATTTTTTTTTTGCCTCAAATATACTTACTATTATTAAAAAAATCAAATCATCAAATATGAAAGAGATTTATCAGCATCCCTGAAAAATATATTAAATTGTATTGTCGATACAACTTGTTTCATAGACCCAATATATTTCCGTATCACCCCTGTAAAACACTATATAACGAATTTATCTCCCCCGAAGGCCTTTCTTGGCTCACACACCGGTATAGAAGCTTCGTTTTCTCCACCTGATATCCATGCAGAACTGTACGTTTTCTTCACACAACTTATATGGTGACGGTATCTGCCTAATGCAATGCACAGATATAGACTTCTATGGCGACAGTATCTACCTGATGCAATGCACAGATATAGACTTCTATGGCGACAGTATCTACCTGATGCAATGCACAGATATAGACTTCTATGGCGACAGTATCTACCTGATGCAATGCACAGATATAGACTTATATTGCGACGGTATCTACCTGATGCAATGCACAGATATAGACTAATGTGGCGACCTTATCTACCTGATGCAATGCACAGATACATCCGGAACACACGGGTTGGTTTCTTCTAATAGAAACACGAACCCGTGCGTGAACGCTTTTTGGTCGCGAAGGTACGTCACTAGTTACTGTTACGTAGTATAAATAACCGACATTAAATTAAATTAAGTATATTTCACGAAATTGCCTAAATGTGCTTTTCCTAGTGTTTGATATGAAATATTATGAATATTATGAATAATACCCGATGATTGATATCGGATCTAGTTCTAAGCCGAATCACGCAGTTTCAAACATACACAGGCGATTTACGTGTAAAATTTTAACGTATGTATACATTCACCTTCGAGTCTGGTTACTGTTACGTAGTATAAAGATCCGACTTGTTCCGGATGTGCACAGATACAGACTTATATGGCTACGGTATCTGGCTGATGCAATGCACAGATACAGACTTATATGGTGACGGTATCTACCTGATGCAATGCACAGATATAGACTTATATGGTGACGGTATCTACCTGATGCAATGCACAGATATAGACTTATATGGTGACGGTATCTACCTGATGCAATGCACAGATATAGACTTATATGGTGACGGTATCTACCTGATGCAATGCACAGATACATCCGGAACACACGGGTTGGTGTCTTCTAATAGAAACACGAACCCGTGCGTGAACGCTTTTTGGTCGCGAAGGTACGTCACTAGTTACTGTTACGTAGTATAAATAACCGACTTGTTCCGGATGTGCACAGATAAAGACTTATATGGCTACGGTATCTGGCTGATGCAATGCACAGATACAGACTTATATGGTGACGGTATCTACCTGATGCAATGTACAGATACATCCGGACCACACGGGTTGGTTTCTTCTAATAGAAACACGAACCCGTGCGTGAACGCTTTTTGGTCGCGAAGGTACGTCACTAGTTACTGTTTCGTAGTATAAATAACCGACATTAAATTAAATTAAGTATATTTCACGAAATTGCTTAAATGTGCTTTTCCTAGTGTTTGATATGAAATATTATGAATATTATGAATAATACCCGATGATTGATATCGGATCTAGTTCTAAGCCGAATCACGCAGTTTCAAACATACACAGGCGATTTACGTGTAAAATTTTAACGTATGTATACATTCACCTTCGAGTCTGGTTACTGTTACGTAGTATAAAGATCCGACTTGTTCCGGATGTGCACAGATACAGACTTATATGGCTACGGTATCTGGCTGATGCAATGCACAGATACAGACTTATATGGTGACGGTATCTACCTGATGCAATGCACAGATACATCCGGAACACACGGGTTGGTTTCTTCTAATAGAAACACGAACCCGTGCGTGAACGCTTTTTGGTCGCGAAGGTACGTCACTAGTTACTGTTACGTAGTATAAATAACCGACATTAAATTAAATTAAGTATATTTCACGAAATTGCCTAAATGTGCTTTTCCTAGTGTTTGATATGAAATATTATGAATATTATGAATAATACCCGATGATTGATATCGGATCTAGTTCTAAGCCGAATCACGCAGTTTCAAACATACACAGGCGATTTACGTGTAAAATTTTAACGTATGTATACATTCACCTTCGAGTCTGGTTACTGTTACGTAGTATAAAGATCCGACTTGTTCCGGATGTGCACAGATACAGACTTATATGGCTACGGTATCTGGCTGATGCAATGCACAGATACAGACTTATATGGTGACGGTATCTACCTGATGCAATGCACAGATACATCCGGAACACACGGGTTGGTGTCTTCTAATAGAAACACGAACCCGTGCGTGAACGCTTTTTGGTCGCGAAGGTACGTCACTAGTTACTGTTACGTAGTATAAATAACCGACTTGTTCCGGATGTGCACAGATAAAGACTTATATGGCTACGGTATCTGGCTGATGCAATGCACAGATACAGACTTATATGGTGACGGTATCTACCTGATGCAATGCACAGATAAAGACTTGTATGGTGACGGTATCTACCTGATGCAATGCACAGATATAGACTTATATGGTGACGGTATCTACCTGATGCAATGCACAGATACAGACTTATATGGCGACGGTATCTACCTGATGCAATGCACAGATACAGACTTATATGGCGACGGTATCTACCTGTTGCAATGCACAGATATAGATTTATATGGTGACGGTATCTACCTGATGCAATGCACAGATATAGACTTATATGGTGACGGTATCTACCTGTTGCAATGCACAGATATAGACTTATATGGCGACAGTATCTACCTGATGCAATGCACAGATACAGACTTATATTGCGACGGTATCTACCTGATGCAATGCAGATATAGAATTATTTGGTGACGGTATCTACCTGATGCAATGCAGATATAGTTTTAAATGGCGACGGTATCTGTCCAGGCGCGTAGCCAGAGGACTTTGGATGTGGAAGCACATTCAGGCAGGGGGTATACGGTATCTACCTGATGCAATGCACAGATATAGACTTATATAGCTACGGTATCTATCTGATGCAATACACAGATAAAGACTTATATGGTGACGGTATCTACCTGATGCAATGCACAGATACAGACTTATATGGTGACGGTATCTACCTGTTGCAATGCACAGATATAGACTTATATGGTGACGGTATCTGGCTGATGCAATGCACAGATAAAGACTTATATAGCTACGGTATCTACCTGATGCAATGCACAGATAAAGACTTATATGGTGACGGTATCTACCTGATGCAATGCACAGATACAGACTTATATGGCGACGGTATCTACCTGTTGCAATGCACAGATATAGACTTGTATGGTGATGGTATCTGGCTGATGCAATGCACAGATATAGACTTATATAGCTACGGTATCTACCTGATGCAATGCACAGATAAAGACTTATATGGTGACGGTATCTACCTGATGCAATGCACAGATACAGACTTATATGGTGACGGTATCTTCCTGTTGCAATGCACAGATATAGACTTATATTGTGACGGTATCTAGCTGATGCAATGCACAGATAAAGACTTATATAGCTACGGTATCTACCTGATGCAATGCACAGATAAAGACTTATATGGTGACGGTATCTACCTGATGCAATGCACAGATACAGACTTATATGGCGACGGTATCTACCTGTTGCAATGCACAGATATAGACTTATATGGTGACGGTATCTGGCTGATGCAATGCACAGATATAGACTTATATGGCGACGGTATCTGGCTGATGCAATGCACAGATAAAGACTTATATGGCGACAGTATCTGCCTAATGCAATGCACAGATATAGACTTCTATGGCGACGGTATCTACCTGATGCAATGCACAGATATAGACTTATATGGCGACAGTATCTACCTGATGCAATGCACAGATATAGACTTATACGGCGACGGTATCTACCTGATGCAATGCAGATATAGACTTATTTGGTGACGGTATCTACCTGATGCAATGCAGATATAGTTTTAAATGGCGACGGTATCTGTCCAGGCGCGTAGCCAGAGTACTTTGGATGTGGAAGCACATTAAGGCAGGGGGTTTGGGGCCGCCTTAAGGCCCCCAATGGGTCCAGGGCGAACCCATGGTGGGGGTCCAGGGGGCGAAGCCCCCGGAAACTAATTGATTTTACGCATTTACAGGACAGTTTTCTACGTTAAAAATGACCCTTTGTACACCTTTTTGTCTGTAATATTTACTTAATAATTACATACAAGCGATAGCATTTCAACATAACATGTATGTTTGACATTATTCAAACAGGAATGAGAGCCTGCGTGGCTTTTTGTCTACAAAAGTGGCAATAACATTGTCTACATTTATCTTTTTTGCAAAATGATGTGGAAGCACCTGCGTACTTGCGTACGCCTGGCTACGCGCCTGCTGTCTGATGCAATGCACAAATATAAACTTATATGGCTACAGTATCTACTTGATGCAATGCACAGATATAGACTTATATGACGACGGGATCTGCCTGATGCAGTGCACAGAAATTTAGATCTATGCAATGAACCAACCCATATCAATGAGGGATCTTTTATGTTCCAAGTTTACCGTGACACGGGACCTCGGTTTTTACTGTCTCATTCGTAAAACAGCACACCGACGAAGCACTGGGAGACACGAACCAGGTACGTCTGTGTAATGAGCCAAACACCAAGTCGATTATGCTACCGCACCTTCTTCAAAATCCAAATGGAAGGTAGATTATCCCTCACCCCACCCCTCTTGGGGGGGGGGGGGGGTAATAGTGTTGGGTAAGATAAGTGACAATCTTATTCATTACATACATTACAATGTTATTGCGTTTCCAAAAGGTGTCAAGGCTTTATTCGTATAAGATATACATTAGCCTCGAAGAGGCCAACTCGCAAGGATATTCAATTCAACAGGCCCTTTAATGAAAATTCTGGTTAGCAAAACCATCAGTGTTTCCACAAAATGATGTGAGAAAAAATCAATTTTTATAAGCTTGTCGTAAGACGGGACGTATTATGTTATGGTGTTGTCCGTCCGTCCGTGCGTCCGTCCGTCCGAGGTCATATTTTCTGGACTTTTTTCTGCACTCTTTCAAGGTATTAGATTGAAACTTGGTATATAACTTTATATCAATAAGAGTAAGTACCAGTTCGCATTTCGGTATAATTGACTTAGTTTTGCCAGGGTAATGGCCCATCACAAATTTTACACTTTTCCGGACTTTTTTCTGCAGCCATTCAAGTAATTGGATTGAAACTTGGCATACAAAATTTTTATCAATTAGGGGAGAGACATAGACTACTTTCAGTGAAAGTAGTCTATGTCTCTGATTAGGGTAAGTATCAGTTCGCATTTCGGTATGATTGACTCGGTTTTGCCAGAGTTATGGCACTTGAACCCTATGACCCTTTCATTGAAAACATAATGGCAGTTTCTGTGGAAGTATTCATGAATTGATTTTTATAAAACTTACACTGAATACTCTGATAAAAAAAAAAGAATATACTTTTCGATATCGAGAATATCCCCTTTGTCAGTACAGAGTTATGGGACTTCAATTTTTTTTTTGAATTTGTCGAAAATTTTTAAAAATTCATTTCTCTCTCAATCTCTTTCAAATCTAAATTTGTGCTATAATTATATGTGAACTTTAAGATAAAAATGTATTACTGGTTTTTATTTCTCTGTATTCTGTATTCATCAAAATTGTAGAAGAAAAAATTTAAAGGGGGGGATTAATTAAATTCTTCTTCTCTTGACCATAACTTCTTACTGCCTTTATTGATTTCAATAATATTATACAGGATCGTTGCCCTGGGTCAAAGCATGTGTTATATTGATTCCTGAATAATTGGGGGGGGGGGGGGCTCCACACTTTAAAATTGTTTCCCGTCAAACTAAGCAACGGATGTATTATGCCACGCTAGGCGTTGCTCTTGTTCATTATTGAATTAAAACTTTTACGAGACACATTACCATTTGCCATCCAAAACACCGAGAACACCCGTCCCGCAGTTAAGGCGAAAAGGGTCATTTACAGTAGGTACCAACGTATTCGATCTTTTCGTTACAATGAGTTCATAAAAAATTTATGAATTTTTTTGTACGTGCGTAAAATATCGTACGTATGGTTCTTTGTGAAACGGCCTACAGATATGCTACTTTTTGCCGGGATTTTCCTTATAACGTCATTGCTTGCATAGTGACGTCAGAGTAAAATGACGCAAATTATCACGGCAATAACCTTTTTGCCAATTTTACATGATGTAAGGGGCAATGCCGGACAAATGCAAAATTACCGCTTAAATTTGCATCAGATTACTGTGACGTCACATTCCAAGCGTTAAAGTAATAGTGAAAATTCCGACAGAAAGTGCTTTGTCCGGTATAAGACCCTTACATCATTTAAAATTGGGAAAAGGTATCGTGTGTCTGGTATGGCATTATATATGAGATATATAGGGAAAAGGTCTGTTGTAACAGAAGGATCTTTTAGATGCTAATGTTTACCCTGACACGGGTCTCATCCAAAAGACATTACAAACGTTATTCAAATAAAAAATTATACATTTACAAGCTCGATATCCAAACTTGAACAGTTTAGTTCCCCAAATGTTTTAACTTTCGAAATATCTTCGATCAAACGAGTATTGCCCAATATATGACGTCATCTAAGTTAAATATGACGTTACGACTGACACCTTCATTTACGTCACAACAAGATGGCGGCATTTATTCTCTATATTACAGCTACGTATGCTTTAACAAGAAACCTTCTAGCCTCTCCTCTAGAGAAGTCAAATGCAGGTGAGATGGTATACAAAATCCATTGATAATTAACCATTCTGGGTGAGATGCAATCTGCATGTCATCTGGATTAAATCATTGTACGTCTCATAGGTATGTAAAGAACAATAAAATGTATTGTCACAAGAAGCAGGGAAGACTACATTACAGTAGAGAAGTATAGGAATAGGCTTCGCCGCTGAAACCTTTATTATTAGGGATATCCAGTCTTTTCGTTATACAGAGTTACTTCTACTTGGGAAGGTATTTGACGTAAAACACAAATGACGTCATCAAATCCTATGGAAACTGATATAAAACTCAGGGAAATGATTATCCACAAATGACGTTTTCATAGGAAATTGATGGCGTCATAATTGTTTTACGTCAGATACCGTCTCGAATGGAAAATAACTCTGTTTAACGAAAAGACTCATCAGTACAAGATATCTCAACTAAAATAACATCAACATACACGCGCACTTTGTGATTGTTATTACGTCATATGATTATGACGTAAGTTGCCCACTAAAAGTGCCCACATCGAGAACAATGGATTCCTGCCTTTAAAATAGGAGTGGAACCAATGACGGCGAACCCCATTTTTATAACTGCTCTCTACATACCCATACAACAACTTTATTACACTATGAAAAACTACTTAAAAGAATAGGTCTTAAAATAAATAAAACCATCCAAATAAGCATATAGACAGGATCTATACTATAGTACTTAGTGCTAGAGTTGGATTAGTTTTAAAAGTACAGTGTATTACCTCTTTCATTATTTTTTCATCATGGTGCGAGGTTTGGGAGAGTTTTTACATCGTCTCCTTTTTTATGGTGCGGAGTTTGGGACAGTTACTACAGTGTCTTTCATTATGGCATGGGGGTTGTGTGATTTGTAGTAGCGTCTTCTCTTTTATCATGGCACGGGGGTTATGTGTGTTATATAACAGCTTCTCCTCTTTTATCATGGCACGGGGGTTGTTAGTGTTATATAATAGCTTCTCCTCTTTTATCATGGCACGGGGGTTGTGTGTGATATATAACAGCTTCTCCTCTTTTATCATGGCACGGGGGTTGTGTGTGTTATATAACAGCTTTTCCTCTTTTATCATGGCACGGGGGTTGTTAGTGTTATATAACAGCTTCTCATCTTTTATCATGGCACGGGGGTTGTTAGTGTTATATAACAGCTTCTCCTCTTTTATCATGGCACGGGGGGTTGTGTGTGATATATAACAGCTTCTCCTCTTTTTATCATGGCACGGGGTTGTGTGTGTTATATAACAGCTTTTCCTCTTTTATCATGGCACGGGGGTTGTGTGTGTTATATAACAGCTTTTCCTCTTTTATCATGGCACGGGGGTTGTTAGTGTTATATAACAGCTTTTCCTCTTTTATCATGGCACGGGGGTTGTGTGTGTTATATAACAGCTTCTCCTCTTTTATCATGGCACGGGGGTTGTGTGTGATATATAACAGCTTCTCCTCTTTTATCATGGCACGGGGGTTGTGTGTGTTATATAACAGCTTTTCCTCTTTTATCATGGCACGGGGGTTGTTAGTGTTATATAACAGCTTCTCCTCTTTTATCATGGCACGGGGGTTGTTAGTGTTATATAACAGCTTCTCCTCTTTTATCATGGCACGGGGGTTGTGTGTGTTATATAACAGCTTTTCCTCTTTTATCATGGCACGGGGGTTGTTTGTGTTATATAACAGCTTCTCCTCTTTTATCATGGCACGGGGGTTGTGTGTGTTATATAACAGCTTCTCCTCTTTTATCATGGCATGGGGGTTGTGTGTGTTATATAACAGTTTCTTCTCTTTTATCATGGCACGGGGGTTGTTAGTGTTATATAACAGCTTCTCCTCTTTTATCATGGCACGGGGGTTGTGTGTGTTATATAACAGCTTTTCCTCTTTTATCATGGCATGGGGGTTGTGTGTGTTATATAACAGCTTCTCCTCTTTTATCATGGCACGGGGGCTGTTAGTGTTATATAACAGCTTCTCCTCTTTTATCATGGCACGGGGGTTGTTAGTGTTATATAACAGCTTCTCCTCTTTTATCATGGCACGGGGGTTGTGTGTGTTGTACAACAGCTTCTCCTCTTTTATCATGGCACGGGGGTTGTGTGATTTATAGCAGCGTGTCTTCTTTTATCATCGTACGGAGGTGGATGGGAGTTATTATAACATCTCCTCTTTCATCATGGTGCGGGGTTTGGGAGAATTATAACAGCGTCTCCTCTTTCATCATGGTGCGGGGTTTGGGAGAATTATAACAGCGTTTCCTCTTTCATCATGGTGCGGGGTTTGGGAGAATTATAACAGCGTCTCCTCTTTCATAATGGCACGGGGGTTGTGAGTGTTGTACCACAGCTTCTCCTCTTTTATCATGGTGCGGGGTTTGTGAGAATTATAACAGCGTTTCCTCTTTCATCATGGTGCGGGGTTTGGGAGAATTATAACAGCGTCTCCTCTTTCATCATGGTGCGGGGTTTGGGAGAATTATAACAGCGTTTCCTCTTTCATCATGGTGCGGGGTTTGGGAGAATTATAACAGCGTCTCCTCTTTCATCATGGTGCGGGGTTTGGGAGAATTATAACAGCGTTTCCTCTTTCATCATGGTGCGGGGTTTGGGAGAATTATAACAGCGTTTCCTCTTTCATCATGGTTTGGGGTTTGGGAGAATTATAACAGCGTCTCCTCGTTCAACATGCTGCGGGTTTGTGAGAATTATAACAGCGTCTTCTCTTTCATCATGGTGCGGGGTTAGGTAGACGTTCCCTCCTTATTCTTGAAGTTAATAAAATTTGGTAACCTCACCTCTTGTCATGGAAATTTTTCATTAAAAAATTATAAATTAAATTAATTCAGTCCCCCTTTCTTTCACTTTGTCGTAACTATCGTATTTGAATTTGCCTCAGAAGTTTATCTTTGATCACAAAATATCACGGATTTTATATTTGAGAAAGGTAAATTCACAATGAGTAAGTAGAACCTTCGTGGAATATGAAGTCATCGGTGAAATAATCTAAAATAAATTAGCGTCAAATGTGGTACAAACTTTCAACATAAGAAATTCCCCATCGAAACAATAAAGTGATAAAACATTCAAATTTGAAGATCTAAATGTAAAATGGCCACATTTAGTTATGACAAAGACTGCTTCTTTCGACAATCGGAAAACATCGCTTATTTCTGTCGCACATGGACTTGGAGGTAAGCGTAGTGATCGATTTGGTCTTATGAACCATATCAACATTGAAAGAAGGTATCGGATGTAACTGTTTCATCCGAAAGATGGGACACTGACCGATAGAACTGAAACCTGAGACCTCTTGGTCAAGACCCAAGCACATTATCCACTGAGCTATGGTGGCATCACATGAGGTTTATGATAAAGGCACTTCCTCCTTTAGGGAGAGACGCTATGGTAGAGTAACACTAAGTCGAAGGTTACAACGGTGATTTTCCCACTACTTGTGATGACAGTGATTTTTCCCAAGCTTTTACCCAATATGTCTTCATCTCATATATAATGAATACACTTATACTTGCTAAATTTATTTTTCTAAAATCTAGGATGATGTTTCTCAATATATTTTAAAATTTAATCAAATATACATGTATTTAACAGATCCATCAACCCGCTCCAGGCGTGAGTCCCCACTTCTCTCTCAGCAGGTACCCTTACCAGATAAAATCACTGTGAAAATCAACAAATTCATGAAAAAGAAACATTTCAGCTATAGTCGAAAGTTTGGCACCGCAGTAGAATTCAAATGTGAAACAAAGATCACGCGAGAGATATTTCGAATGTTTCCACGTGTTGCATATCGCTGGATACACAATGATTTACCACTGAAGATAGAGGCTGACCGAATGGTATATCAGATGGGTACACTAATAATTCAGGGACTTCGTCACCGAGATACAGGAGTGTTCGTCTGTCAGATTGAGTACACCCCGGGTCAGATAAAGTCGGTGGGCGTGTACTCGCTTGTCGTCCAAGCAGCACCCGATTCTGAGGTACACGTTATAGAATCTAAAACGTTGAAATTACAGTGCCATAGCGGTTTCTTGGGACATATTTACCAAGATAGTAAGAGATATTGGAAATTGGCCGATTCCAAATTTTCAAAAGACACGCCTTCAAAATCAAGAAATGCAGACGAGTTTCCGAATTTTCAGAGGAATATGAGCGGTAAATGGACTTGCATGGTCACTCACCCGGCAACTGACAGATTGTGGACTACGGCTTTATATACTGTAGTCGTGGATCCCCCGCCAACTCAATTACAAAGAATAATAGAAACGATTCAATCACATAAATTATATATAGGGATAACTGGTATGGGTATACTGCTGTTTCTTGTTGTGGCTTGCGTTTCCCTCGCCCGTCACGCTGAACGAAAGAGGAAAAAAGAACAAGAGGAACTTGAGAAGCTAACAAAGCAGCTTGCAACAGAAAAAGATATTGATTCTACGTACGATTCTTATGATAGCTACTCAGATTCGTCGGACGATTATAGTCGAGGCAAATAACGTAGTCTGTGTTATTCCTACACACTAACAAGACGACATATTACTAAGTCTCAATAAACTTAACAAAACTGAGTCTCAGATTGATCTTATTTGTAAGCTATATGTCATGATATTGAACATATAATATTGTAAATAAGACATTTTCTCTTTCTTGTATCACGACTGTATACGAGGTATCTAATAAAATATCGAACATAAAGCAATACAATTCCCATAACATCAGACAATGTGATTCTAATGTATGACATCAGTGAAAGCAATATTGAAATTATTCAATATATTCAATGTATGCATTGAAAACATCAAATGTAAAACTGAATTATATTTCATTAAACTGAATTATATTTCATTAAACTGAATTATATTTCATTAAACTGAATTATATTTCATTACAAATATTACTGCTAGTATGAATAAAGGAAATAAGCGTCAGTGGATTCTAGGGGAAAGGATAAGCTCATCTCCTATTGTACATCCACAAGGATTAGTCGCAAGATGTGTTCTGTATTCATAACCAGGCAACGATAGGCCATTTGTGAGTTTCTTTTATTATGAAATCTTAAATTTAAGTGGAATGTTTGTTCTTAAGCACTTGATTTGAATACTATTCTTTAACATTAGTCAAAGGAATGGTGAACAAGCCAAAGGGAAAACAGTGATATCAAGGACGTATAGTTTAAGTTTACTTCCCTGGTGATATCTACTCATTACTTAAAAACAAATTTGCACTTCGATTTGTCTATAAAATCTTGAAATATTTGTCCGTAGTCACGTGCTTTTTATGGTAATATTTACAAGTTTTAAAAAGCGTAATCGAAAACTCGGAATTTGTCTATTCTTCACGTTGTGTAAACTTGTATTTAGTAGCCGCCAATGCTCGGTGCATTCCAGAATCAAACAGAAGGGATATTATACAATACCTGTATAAACATTAAACATGTTTATGGCCGGCAATAGTAATTGACTCTTGGTCAGTCATTAGAAGGCAATACACAGACTTTTCTGTAGTTTGTGTGAAACTTGCCGATTTCTTGTATGGATCTGTCTGTAGGCAGAACAAACGCGTGGATGACCCAGATTACGTATAAACAACCCGGCAAATTTGACGCCAGCTGTAAAAATGTCTGTGTTTTGCCTTCAAATGACAGAACGAGGATAAAACATTTTCATAGTACGTTAAGTATGGATTTAGTTACCAGTCAAACTTCAGATCCCGTGTCACGGTAAGCGTTGCACGTAGAGCGCCCCTCAATGCTTGGGCTGGGTCCGTGGTATGTTTATATGCATTGCACCCGGTAGGTGCCGTCACCATATCAGTGTAAAAATCTTGGTGTGATGTAAAACAACAAACAAATGAGTATTTAATGTACTTCCAATACTGTAAAACAACAAACGAAAATTTAATGTACTTCCAACACTGTAAAACAACAAACAAACGAGTATGTACATCCAACACTGTAAAACAACAAACAAACGAGTATGTACATCCAACACTGTAAAACAACAAACAAACGAGTATTCAATGCACTTCCAACAGTGTAATTCAACAAACAAACGAAATATGTACATCCAACACTGTAAAACAACAAACAAAACGAGTATTCAATGCACTTCCAACACTGTAAAACAACAAATAAACGAGTATTCAATGTACTTCCAACACTAAAACAGCAAATAAACGAGTATTCAATGTACTTTCAACACTGTCAAACAACAAACAAACGAGTATTCAATGTACTGTCATGTTCTAATTTTTGAATTTACTTCGGGGTGGTAAATACAAAAATTAGAACTTACCACCCCCAAGTAAATTCAAAAATTAGAACATGACAGTACTTTCAACACTGTAAAACAACAAACAAACGAGTATGTACATCCAACACTGTAAAACAACAAACAAACGAGTACTCACTATACATCCAACACTGTAAATAAAATCCTCAAATTAGCGCAAAACAACATCACAAAATATTCAGTCTTGTATCTTCAGAAATATAGAAATATGTATTGCCTTCCGTCTTATTTGCTTACATGAAATCTGCGATCGCTTTGTACAAACCGCGATATATACTTACAGTGACAGTCTATGACCAATTTACATAAAAGCGATTTTGTTTCACGCTAATAGTATGAAAAAGCTAAACAAGCTGTCCCAATGGGAAATAATACAAGGCTAATATAAAAATAAAGTTATGGGGGTTTTTTTCGGGTTCATTTTGTGTGTGTGTGTGGTATATATATATATATATATATTTATATATATATATATATATATATATATATATATATATATATATATATATATATATATATATATATATATATATATCATAGTATTACAATAATGAATATATATAAATATATATATATATATATATATATATATATATATAATAGTTTACTTATATGTATACCATCTGTGCTTTAGTTGTAGGAAACAATTCAATGACACTCATGCCCATCTGCTCAGTGTAATCTCTTGAAATTTATAATGGCCATATCATTTGTAATGATCTTATACTGATACTTGTACCCTATTTTTGACACATAAGTTTTGCAAAAAAATATTGTTAGTTCGCCTGCTTATTGGCAATTTAACTATTGGTTGGTTGGTTGGTTGATTGGTGTTTTACGTCGCTCCCAACAATATTTCAGTTATATCGCGACATGGAAGCAGGAGGTTACCAACCTCTTAAAGGCGTCGCAAGCCAAGCGCTTAACCACTACACCAAGCATGTCCCTCAATTTAACTTTTAAACATTAATTCCAGTATTTGCAGCGTACATCTGTGATTGCACTGCATGATATTAAGATAATGTGCTTATATATATTTCCTTATACTTGCTTATCTATATGCAGCATATATATGCTTTAGTCATATGAAATAATACTTAGCATTTTGGTCATCTGTCGTTAGTCAAATCACTTGAAATCTACAATAGTCGTATCATTTGTAATGTTCTTACATGTATCGTATCCCCAACAGAAACGCAGCGTATGTCTGTTATAGAATTGTCATGATGTACATATATACTTCTTGTTGCTTACTTATATGCAGTATATCTATACTTTATTCGTATAAAACAATACAAAGAGACCCAGCGTTTTGGCTACTGGTCTTCCTAGTAAAGCCACTTGAAATATATAATGGTCGTATCATCTGTAATGATCTTACTTGTGTCCTATTTTTTGATAAGAAATTTTCACGAACAATATTGTTTATTTACCTCCTTATTGTAGATTTAATTGGCTTATGCCGATTCTGGCTCGCATCTGTGATTGTATAACATGGTATTATGATAATGTATACATCCTAATTGTTGCTTACTTATGTACAGCATGCGTGTGCTTTATTCGTATGCAATAATTCATTTTTTCTCTTAATTGTTTCGAAGCCGGCGTGGCCTAGTGGTATCGCGTCGGACTCCTGATCTGGAGGCCGGGGTTCGATTCCCGCTCTGGTCATGCCGGTGTCCTGTCTTTCGGACGAGACAGTAAAAACCGAGGCCCCGTGTCGTGGTGTGCATGGCACGTTAAAGATCCCTCACTGCTTCGGGTGGGTCCGTTGCAAAGGTCAAAATTTGTATGCCCCGCATCAGGCAGATGCCGTCACCATATACGTGAAATATTCGTGGTGTGACGTAAAACAAAAATCAATCAATCAACTTAATTGTTTCGCAATAAAATTTTAGTATAAAGATAACTTAATAACCATACTGCATATTTAAGCAGTCACTCTCCACATGATTATACAGCTTTTGTTTGTCTCCATATTCACTGTATACTAGTACATGGTATACGTGTACATTGTTGTATATATCTTTATCTGTACATACTGTTGTTACATATCCTATAAGTCTTATATGACTTCTGGAAATAAATGAACTAAATGAACTTGACAAATTATAGTCGTTATCGAAATGTTAAGAATTCTTCTCTCATTCTAAAATTACTATAAGGATTGTGACAACCATCAGTAGAAATTATTTTATCATAAATAATACAAAAATACATCAACATGTGTTTAATTTTGATTTGAATGTTTTAATGTAATGTATATAAGTAACCATTCAGATGAAATGAAAGATTTATCATGACCAAAACTTACAATATATACCATTGTGTTTATTTCAATTACCATATCCATCACTTTCATTTGAGCTAGATGAACTTCATAATGAAATGCCCAAGGCGCGAAATCATTCCAGTCGAACACGTTTATGTTTACTCTGCGGGAAGACCTTTGTGTACAAGTGAATTATCAACACGAGCTTATCTTAATCTGTTGAATGACATTAATCTGTCGTAATACAATGTATCTGTACTACATAAATAACAATAAAAGTATCATATTCGTTCATTATGTTCTTATAAATATACTTACTTTCATTCACTCAGAATCTTTCGTTCAGAATTCGATAGGCCTATTGTCCTAATTTTAACGAATTCGAATAAGACGTCATACATCTCCTTTTGTCAAAGAGAGAAAAACAAAACTCTATTTCATATAGATATCATAACCAAGCAAATGATCACTAAAATGCGGATTGAAACATATACAGAGAAACATTCATCTATTTTTTTCATATTTATTTTAAATATGAGTGTACATGTATATTAAGTTGTTTTTTTTTCCATTAAACATTCACATTTCTGTGTTTGAAACTGATATTCCTAGATACTGGAAAATCCACTGCCTTTCCACTTACAGTAAGCAAAACTGTGTGTTAGAAATATAAATAGACTAAAGTGACAACGATAAAACTATAATCATCCATATACCCGTACATCCATTGTGATGTTATTTGCTATCGAAAATGTATTTGACTTCGAAATCTATACTTTGAAACTGAGCAATATAAACATTTTTAAAATGACAGTGTACTTTCTGCATGTTGGTTGGTTGGTTAATTAGTGTTTTACGTCGCTTTCAACAATATTTCAGTTATATCGCGACATGGAAGCAGGAGGTTACCAACCTCTTAAACATAGTGGCGCAACCCGGGAATCGAACCCGGATCGTCGGCGCCGCAAGCCAAGCGCTTAACCACTACACCACGCCTGCCCCTTTTCTGCATGTATGCCCCAGTCAAACCATATAAGTTCCAGTCAAAACATCTTTTTCTTTATAACTGTACATCACAGTTGTAACACACACAAATGAAAAAACAACAAACAAATTTAAACAACAAAATACAAAAGACAGAAACAAACGAACCCCCCCCCCTTAAAACAAAAACAAAAAAGTAACATATACACACATAAACCCAGACGTTTTGTATGCATATTAATATCAGAGACTTATATACACATACATTGTGTATATATGTCTCTGTTAATATGAATGAGATATATTTCATACATTTCTGTATGCTACAAAATAGCTTATGGATCACAGAAGTATTCAAATAAGTTGTGTTGAAAAAAAAACTTCATATGCATGTAATATGATAATGCAGTAAAAACCTTTAAAGGCACATCTGACAAAAATAGTTTTATCCCAGAATGATGCAATCGCACTCTGTTATCAGTGTGCAGCATTGATCATCACGGTCCATTTACTCATTTATCTCATGCCCCAAGTATCAGTCGTTACTAATAGTTAACAAAAGATTATCACACCTGATAATGAGCCGGAGACCTTAAGCGACAAAATATAAAGGAAGGATACTTGTTAAACATGTTTGTGTTTCCTGTACAATACATCACCCTTTGTGTGTACATGTACATATCGCTCAAGATTTAAATCTAAATCTGATAATGGGGTCGTCATTATATTAAACATAGATAATTGTTCAAAGTGTCAGTATTACAACCAGAGAAAGCCCTAGTGATTATCCAGACCTTTACGATGGAAATTATATCATTAATCCTCGTAGACTGTTCGAACACGCCTCGAGGGAAGTAACTCTAAAGCGCAAACGATAGACTTCCAGGTGTTACTATGTTTGTTGAAATATTTCATGAGAAAAGCGTGTTGAACTGTTTATTTTTAGTTCCTAGAGTTCATATCTACTTTCAGTTTCGTATGCAGTTTGACACCTACATGTTTGAAACTCGTATCGAACCCTTAAAAGTTTCCATTCATTACTCAAACTCCGTATCGAGACTATCACCTGAATAATATGAACCCTAATTGTTGTTTGTTACAAGTATTCACAGATATGATGACGTAATCTGCATGATGTAAGACACAGGAATCCAATAAGACTCGAACTCGGGAATACTCGGTCTCGTGTCCGACTACAGACGGAGCTATGCAATCGCCAGTAAGACTCGAAATCAGGAACCGTCGGCCCCGTGTCTAGCTATAGACGGAGGTATACAATTGCCAGTTAGACTCGAGCTTGGGAACTCTCGATCTCGTGTCCAACTATAGGCGGAGCTATACAAATGCCAATAAGACTCGAAATCGCAAAGTCTCGGCCTTGTGTCCTACTACGGACGGAGCTATGCAACTGCTCTATTCTAATGTTATATATTACAAAATAAAAGATTGATCGATATTATAGAAGCACAGCTATATTGCAGAACTGAAATAAAAGATATATATTTATAGAACGATTTACAATTTAAATAAGAATTAATTTATCTATGGATGTATTAGTATACAATTATGCACGTATGAGAAATAAAAATCAATCCCTGAAATTTTATGACATACAACATATAAAGTAGGTTACAGCGCAATGTAGTCAGCTAATCGGTCCTATACACAAAGGAAAAAGAAAATAGTACAATATTCGCTATTCAAAAGTTTTGGATCACCCGGGAATCAACAAGAGTCATTTTAAATATATAGGTCAAATAATAACACACAAGAAGTGACAAGGACACTGACCCTTTTAATGTTCTAGTGATTTCATGATCCGGTTTATATTACATTCTTTTTCAGTTCCTATATACACGGCATATGAATACAAACTGAGATTTTCGGCTCTTTCGAAAAAATTCATATTATCCAGTTTCGAAAGCTAAACAATGGCGAAAATAGAAATTTTCTGCAAATACATTTTCTATGAATTGAGAGCATTAGGCCGAGACATGAATTACTTTCAAAGTAATCTCTGTCTCTGATTTTGGTTTTTCTAGGTAAGATTAAAAAAAAAATTATTTGGTTTATTAGACGTTCTTTAAAATTTTGAATCAATATCGGTGCATAATATGTATTTCTAAACCAGTCACTGACTTTTAGACAAAGAAATGTGTCAGACAAATCGGGAAGGAAGAAGATATAGTTAACGAAAACGTTTCTATTGTTTTATTTCATTATTTGAACGGAAGTTTCTCGAGTATTTATACTTGTATAGTGACTGTCAATCGTTCTTTACCCTTGATGTTGTTATAAGTGACAACTTTACAACCATTGCAAGTAAAATCAATTAACACAATAGACTGTACATTACGTCATTAATCCTATCATGTCCTAAAGGGAGAGTACTTCAAAGCCATCAGATCAGTTGCGCATGGCTGATTCACTTGTACCCGAAGTCAATCACCCGTGTACAAGCTGTTAGACAGGTTTGTAATGTAAAGACTATGATTGAATAAAGCTCTCAATAAGGACAGTGTATTTTGACAACCGTGCGACAGTTTCATCTCCGTGTTCACAGAGATAGACATATCTATGGATTTACGTTCCTTCATGGTACCGTTGTTTGTGGATACAGACATTAATTATGAATTGGATTGGAGTTTATTTCCTGGAATGGATGACCCTGCTTTATGTCGGGAACCACAACTCCTGATTCATAATGCAGGGACATGTTCTTGTGTCCAGTTTCAGAGCCATGGGATAAGATCGCATGAAGCAAAAGACGTCACACAACATTTTCAAGGTATTTATTTAACCTCCGCTGTAAAAAAAAAAAAAAAAAAAAAAAAACCAAAACAAAAAAAAAAAAAAAAAAAAAAAATGGTACCTAAAACAGAATCCATGCAATAATGCTGAACGCACATATACATTAGATTTCATCCGTATATTCTATACGCGAGTTAAAGTCTTTTGTACAATGGCGTAAGGTACTGCTCATTTACACAACAGAGACGGGACCTTGGCATCCCAAAAGAATGGCAAAATGATTCGGTACTGAGCTGGCAAATTTCCTACGTTATTGACTGGAAATGTTTGTCTTCTGAGAGGAATATTTTTCCACTTTTTTTCCGCATGTATAGTAATCTCTTTAATGATAATTCTCAGACTCTCTATTATTGAAATATGGAATGAATTTATAACCAGAAACGCTCACATTCCACATTTTGTCTGCCACATGGCCTATTTCATGTGGTTTAATGATAAAACTAAATTATTAAATTATCTACATTGTAAGTGCAATGCACGTTAGCTAGCGGAATCATTGAACAGAGATAACAAACATATACACGCATATATAAACATGACGTCACAACTACGCAACTAAAATATATGTAAATTATAGTGTTTCGTAAAACTCCTTCACTATTTTTTTCAGATATTAATGAAATGCATTTTGACACCCATCTGTGTGCTAGATCTTCCTTGGACAACAGTACGGTTTGTAATGAAAGATTGCAGGAGGACATTTTAAGTGTAACGGATATAGCGCTTTCATCGCGAGATCTGGAGTTTTTAATCGATGACGTTACGAAAGATTGTGAATACGAAGATGACTTAGAAATATATTTATGCAAAAGAAAACGAAGATCTAAAGAATGTATGACGACAATTCATTCTAAACGCAGCCGACAAGATGGCTGCCATGATGACACAGTGGAGATTCTATATCGTCAACAAGGACTTGCTGATAGTGACAAATCAAGATATTTAGTAACAGAACATACCTATAGAGGTGTGTAGGCTGTGTTCTTATCCCATCCTGTGTTAACAACAAACCTAGTGCTATAAAATATATTGAAATATAATGAAGTACATATATTCGAGAGCTTGCTTTTGTTATTTATTTCTTTGTCAATCCCATGAACAATACACCCAAATTACGACTCGTCTTTGCAACTATGGAGTCGATCTTTCTCTAGTTTTTGAGTCGGCTTCGGTGAAGCCGCACTCATTGCAATCACTTTCTTTTCAGGGGTTATAACTTTCACTACCGATATAGAGGTTACTACGCCGCTGAAAAGTAAAGTGCCGAAAAATGACTGATGTTGTCTTAAAAATTCTTGATCAGCTCAATGTACCTTTAGCTCAGTTAATTTAAGCTAAACATAAACTAATTTCAATAACTCGAAAAAGGAGTTGCAATAATGTTTTCAAATTTCGCGTAATAATATGTAGTTGTGACTACTTTACGATGTGTTTACCACCGACACCGTCGGATGTACTCGATTGTGTAATTCTCCGGACAAAGCATTTGTCTTGATCTTGTATCGCTTGTTTTTATCGAGATATTTCAATTCATGTTCTGGAACTTTAGTTCTTTTTCACATATATGACAAATTTAAAGATCGATCTTCCCGCATTTCCTCTGATAATGAAAATGCAATATAAATATTTAGGTAAATGTTGTATGTTTCTAAATATAAATGATGTTAAAACATTGTGAGAATCGTGAATAAGATGGTTATTTAATGTCCCACTTGAAGGAATGTCGTTCCTTGGCTCAGCTTCGACTCGTGACAACAATGCAGGAAAACTTGTTGCCATGAAGTTGTCGATTGCACGTTCATTTCGGATACAAGCAATTGCAAACTCTTTGCCGTAAGATAGTATGAAGAGAGCAAATTTTATTAGCATTTTGTACATAGGTATAATGACGATGTAGTTGCAACAAAGACCTAATTTTTGCCCCTCCCCCCCCCCCCCCCCCCCCCTGAATCCGCCACTAAAATGGTAAAATGATTACATACTTAAAATCAGCAAAGCCGACTCTCAGGACTTTTTAGTCCTGTGATTTTTTTAATTTGAACGCTTTTGTGAATTTACTGTTATTTGCCGATGACTGGAACGAACGGGTCCCATACTTCGTTGGACCATACTGTCACTGTGTCCACTTTTAAGCGTAACAGATATGTGTATATTCTTCTCATTGATGACCTCTATTAAAAGTCTTGGAGCGGATTGTAAGGCATACTGTTTGTACTATATATCCCTTTGTCTCCTGTCTGTATTAAGTTTTGTTAAAACCTTCGGCATTGTATTTTGGGGACAGTTCTATGGTGTTATTTTTTTCTTAAGTACATTTCCTATCAATTGTTTCTCTTTTCAGCCACACATTGGAGTTTGATCGTGAACACGTGGGTTAATTTATCGGTTGTCTTTAAGCAAACATATTATGTCTAGGTGTTTCAGTTAATATTTACTGCGAAAGTAACTACTAGTACTATGTCATGTGACACATACAACAACGTATTGCAATGTTCATTTATGGAATCTTTTAAGTCAAAGGAGAGATCAAGTGCCGGGGAAGAGTGAACATCTTCCAAGTAACTAGCCGTATACGCCATTCCAAAACATAAGACCTCAAAACAATATGTCTACACATTGATTCTTTACATATTGAGTGATTATTGTTTTATGTGACTCCACGATTATTTCACGTATATGGTGATGGTACACTGTATCTGCCTGATGCATTGCATAGAAATGTATACCTTCGCAACAGACCCACCCAAAGCAGCGTGGAATCTTTGTATCGTCAAAAAGACAGGGCACCGGTACACTCATGGCGGGGAGTCGAACCTGGGCCTTACGGTCACGAGTCAAGCACCTCATTCACTAGTCTGCATCGGCTTTTACTTCACATTTAAGATGAATGTGAACTATACTGAATCGAACAAAGAACAATTAACTCAGTATTCACAATATTTCGGTCTCCTGACCTTCTTCTAGTGTTTTAATAGATCGCAAGGTATACTGAATCGTGCGACAACAAAGTAATTGGTCAATTATCAAAACAAATATATAAGCCTATGTTTTAAGCCTCAAGTCAACAGCTCTATAATTTTACGGTGTCTTTAATACACGTATCCTGGCTTACCTATACACAAGGTCAAGGGGTTCGATTCCCGGATTGAAAAAAGTGACGTAAAACACCTCTCAACCAACCAGTACACGTTTCCGTTATCCAATACAGGTATTTTATGGACTAAATCGTTTGTACTAGATATGACCATTTACTGGCGTTTATATTATAATAACTACGGCGAGTGTGATAATACGACCAGGAACGCGTACGTCTCCATGGCATCTGATCCATTAAGATGTCCATATTTCCCATTATCCCTACTTTTGCATTATGATACTAACTCATTTGTAAGCTTGGTGATCAATACTGGTAGGTAGATGGTGCTGTTGTATCCGTCGTTGACCTGTTATACACCTTCAGTAATTATCTTATACAGAGTTATGTAAAAAACGCAGATGTACTGATATAACTACAATGAACGTTTTCTACATCTGGCGCTTGGATTTATGGAAGTTTTCAATGCCTTTGAGTTTGATTTCGCTGTTTTCACATTGATCATAATATCATTGCTAGTACTCGTCATTTGACGTCGGTCCTAGATCCACAGTCTGTTAATTCAGAGACATATATACACATGCGTATATAGGTCTCTGATTAATTTATTTATATCTTTTGAGCGGACAGTATATAGTAATGACACATTAGCTGGGGTGTAGACACTCCGGGTTCGGTCCCAGATCGTGTCATCACGTTTAAGAAGATGATTACATCCAGCTTCAATGTTCCATGTTATTGAATAATTACGCCTTAATATTAACTACCAGAAATTCCATTCAAATGCAATATATCAAACCTTTGTTACAATGCAGTGTTAATTTTCACGTCCTGTATTGCATACATACCCACTGGAGAAGTAATGTGAATTAAGACAGTGATATCATAATCTCTAAGACTCTTACTTTAGTAAGAGTTATTAAATAGGCTTTAGTCTACATGTGGACCCTTAACTTTACTGTCTTATAGCAGAGACATATATACACATGTGTATGTATGTCGCTGCTTATAGCCATTAATAAATACTTTTAAAAAAGTCTGACATTTTATAAAGTTTTGCATCGCAATATAATTAAACGTTTGTTCATACTGTCATTTGATAACTTTTGATTTTCCTGATCAAAAGTGATCAAATGACAATTTCGCCGATTTCATCTTTAAAATTAAGTATTCTTTTGTTAAGGAAATTCCTCGCTAGTACTAATTGTTGGTTTAATGATTTAGTGCCTAGCATGTACTTATCTCATGATTTGGGGTATAGCTTAGAAATCTGCACTCTGATTGGTCAAAATTTAAAAATTTCGGGAAATCGCGTTTTACCTGAAAGGAGATCCGCGTCCGTAGCGACATTCCATGAATGCGCTTTGAATGAAATAGACATCTCCTTGAAGATGTGTTTCCTTCTTCAAATTCAGATAAATATCTCTATATTTAGTCTTCGTTTTGTAATTTTGTTAATTGAATAAATCTTAATTTACTTATGCATTTAATTTCATATGGGAATAACCTTTTTAATGATTAAGTGTGACCTGATAATACATTTTATTAAGTCATATTTCTATACAGTTATAACTTAGAGTAAAAAGACTAGTTTAATAATTATTTTCATTTTTTTCTGGAAATTTAGATTTCATCTAGTTTAGTTCAATATGTACATATATTAAATTTGATTGGATTGTTTAAAATCATTTATTATGTGTTGTGTTAAGCTTGCCATGTGGTAATTAACAGAAACCTTGGCCAATTTGATTTTTCCGCATGTTTGGTTGTCATTTGATCACTTTTGATCAGAAAAATCAAGTTATCAAATGACAATACATATAACAATGCAGAAACAAATAAAAAAATAAATAATAATAATAATAAAAAAGGATCCAGGCTTACATTTTAATTTAACGAGACCACATAAATGTACAAGTTTATATTCAAGTATTCATAAACATTTGTTACATCTGTATAAAACCGGGTTTTTTTCTAATTAACTACATGGCTGTACAATATTCCACTGACATGTGTTGTTCATTTGTGGGGTTTTTACGCATGCGCCGTTCGTGAACGCACAACTTCCTGGTATTGGAGACACGCATTTGTCAGGAAAAGCGGATTTCGGCATCGGTTTTGTTATATCCCAAGTGAAATCTGTATAGAGCTGAAAAATACAAATGTTCTGGTTAAGATATATCATGGTTATTAAACAAGAAAGTGCTTGGCTCACTCTGTCATACACGTGTCATCTCTGACTGGAGTCGAATTAAAGGTCATGGGAAACATAAATTTTTATCATAAAAATGGCGATACTTGGAAAAATGAACCTTCTTGAAAAATAAAGAGATTTTTCTTCTGCATCATATAGGCATAATTGCATTTATAAGTCAGTAATTAAGAGTAAATACAGAGTTAAATGCCCCTACAGAAATAAAATGTTGTGACGTCACATTAGGTCAAGCACGACATTTCTCCATGTAACATACAGGTTTTGAATACATATCATATAGTAATTGACCTAATATAACGTCATAGCGATCACAGTCACGAAAAACCGCGAGACTTGCCGAAGCAACACACATTTACATTTATAGATTCAAATATCAATATCTCCAGAACGAGTAACTATTTTCAAAAACAAAAAATATGAGGATGTTATTTAAAGCATATGTATTTTATTTAAGCCAAAACATAAATTTGTATAATTTAAGTTTCCCATGACCTTTAACTCAATCTGTTATGTGCTTCGCTCGTGACCGTGACGTAACAGATTCAACTCCCGTTCATGGCTGGTTGGTATTCTGTCTTTCCGATGAAAAAAGTAAAATTGAGGTGTCGTGGCACATAAGAAGATATGTTCGTGCTTCAAGTGGATGCACTATATATAGATCTATATTTCTGTACAATGTATGAGACAGGGGTCAGTTGTTCGAAACTTTAACCACTGGTTAAGCTAACCTGAATTGTTGAATTTCATCTGACTGTATACTTCAAATTAAAAGACTTTAAAACATATTCTGTGTACTGATTTGTAGCATATGAAACAAGCTTTACAAAGTAATTTAGACAGAATTTTTACAGAAATCTCATAGATTAAATGAACTGTCTTTCAAATTTTAACCGTCGGCTAGCTTAACCAGTGGTTAAAGTTTCGAACAACTGGCTCCAGATGTATTCACCATGTAACTTCTGCAATAATCTTGGTAAGACATTTAACACAATTTCAAACTTGTAAATCTTCTCTGTGTGTATAATGATAGATTGTAGACAGTGTGGGGCGAACTATTGTTGTAACTTACTTATCGCTGTCAGTGAAAGATTAAGAGGGGTGAAGCATAATTTAGATGATAAAGTTGAAAACACTTAAAATAAATTGAGAAAAAATCTTGATTTGGCATGCAAAATGGCTGAGAAGATTGGTTAATATACTTGACTTTCAAATGTGGGCTCCCCTTTTCGGAAATCCTAGATCCGCCACTGGCTGTACTCGACATTAAACTAAGGTAAATAGCTTGCATGTTAAAAGGATAACCGTTTCTTTAATTGATACCTCATCGTTTAAACATTTTGTTCATTTAAAGTTGAATAAACATAAAGCTACCGATATACGGTTTCTGAAGTTCCCCTATTTTGGAAACTGATTTCCATCACTTAGAAGAGAACGAGCATTTGTGTATATAGGATTGTATGGTATAAATACTTACTCCACATAAACAATCAAATTTCTCCATTATGAGAGCTCTCGTGGATGTGATATGATCTATATGAATCACAGATCCACATACGTTTGCATACATGGAGTTTTGTCTTGTATAACCTTAAAAAAGTAAAAGTAAACACATAATGTTAGATTAAGATACATCTCTATACAATATAGGGTAACCCGATCTATACTTTAATGTTTTGGTCCTAACCCCAAAATATATATAGTAAATTACTCCTCCTGAGGTCATTATAGTGAAATGATCTTCAAAGACCTTCTACTGATGTCAATATAGTGAAATGAACACCAAAGACCTTCTCCTAAGTTCATTCTAGTGAAATGATCTCCAAAGACCTTCTACTGATGTCAATATAGTGAAATGATTACCAAAGACCTTCTCATGAGTTCAGTATAGTGAAATGATCACCAAAGACCTTCTACAGTGGCCAATATGGTGAAATGATCACCAAAGACCTTCTCCTGAGGTCATTATAGTGAAATGATCTCCAAAGACCTTCTACTGATGTCAATATAGCGAAATGATTACCAAAGACATCCTGAGTTCAATATAGTAAAATAATCACCAAAGACCTTCTACATATAGTGAAATGATCACCAAAGACCTTCTCCTGAGGTCAATATAGTGAAATGATCACCAAAGACCTTCTACCAGGTCATTATAGTGAAATGATCTCCAAAGACCTTCTACTGATGTCATTATAGTGAAATGATTACCAAAGAACTTCTCCTGAGGTCATTATAGTTAAATGATCTCCAAAGACCTTCTACCGATGTCAATATAGTGAAATGATTACCAAAGACCTTCTCCTGAGTTCAATATAGTGAAATTATCACCAAAGATCTTTTACCGCGGTCAATATAGTGAAATGATCACCAAAGACCTTCTCCTGAGGTCACTATAGTGAAATGATCACTAAGGATCTTCTCCCGAGGTCATTATAGTGAAAATGATCACCAAAGACCTTCTCCTAAGGTCATTATAGTGAAAATGATCACCAAACCCCTTCACGTGAGGCCAATATACTAGTAGTAAATTATTATACCTCTATTAAGATTCTAGGATACCGATTTTTTGATAATGTACCATTAGAAATGACTTAAGACTCAAAATACACCACGTGATAACATTTGACCGGAAAATGAAATAATGACCGGGTCATTAATATTAATAACCGCCAAATATGAAAGACGCAAGAATCCAATATGGCGGCGATGGAATACGGATTCTAAATACATTCATTTATAACTATGAAATGGACTATGGCTGCTGTGATAACTTTTTGTTTACGTGTACATTATCAATACCAGGCGTGCTATATTAAAAATTTCGGAATAATAAAACAACAATCGTTAATATTGCATAAAGCATAGCTTTCAGTCCCATATCTTCTACCTGTTTCATTACGTGGACGATGATTAAACGCGCGAAAGACAAAATAATACGACTTTTATTATCAAGTATATCAAAGTTATTTTCGAAATGCAAATTATCCTTTTAAAACATACAATAAACTAAACATTTAATAAAATTAAAAATTTCACTTCTCCAAGACTGTTAAAATTGATCTTTTAATTTTGAAAGTTTGTTTAATTGCAAACTTTATCCGTTTACAATTACAATAAGTCAGAAACATTTTTAATATAAGATAACCATTTTGATGGACTCTCACAAATAACAAATTTTCTGAAAAAGGAGACGATATAATATACATATATGTATGCGCTAATTTATTATTATCATTAAAGACAACATCTAACAATCAGCTGACTGTTCTAGATTTGATAAGTATTGATGTGGACCAACACGTTTGTCATTCAAAGTAAATATATATTTGTGTTTCTAAATTTGACCTTTTTATTCTTTAGCGACTTGCATTGACCCACGGTTGATCCGACATTTTTGAATAGTGGACGTTGTTGTTGTATTTCCTACTTGTGCTTATCTCTCTCTCTCTCTCGATATATATATATATATATAGACTGATAAACATGTACATTGTAATCCTGAAATGCTAGTAAAGTATTCCAGTTTGTTACACAGATATAGCATCGATCCAATCATCCAGATTTTCAATGGTCTTATACAGTTTGATTCTTAATTCTTATACCCCAGAATGACTAACAGTTTAGATCCTCTTGTCGATAATCTCTCGAAATTAGAATGCAAGTCATGTCAAATAAAACCCACGTGGCATCATTACACATGTGGTAAACTTAATGAAGGATATCATTGTACAATGCGAAGGACCATAATTAAAAATTCTGTTAAATGTCATGAAGTATAGTGACTTTGATATTGATGAGTACATGTAGACTTACCCTGAATCAGATATATATCATCTACGTTGACTTTAACTTCACCACAGAAATGCATCCTACCAGGCACGAACAATACGTCCCTTCTCAGTCCGTTCTCAAATAATTTCTTTCCCTGTATACAATGTAATTTCGCCTTAGCAAGTTATTCATTATTTAATCATATATGTACAGATATTCTTTCTGAACGAATTTTATGAATAAACTTGACTCTTTTTTCCATAAAAGTGATTCATCTTCATGGAATTTGTGTACTTTGTTTTGTAAAATCATCACAGATTTTGTTTCCTACTCTTTTAGATCTCTTTATTTAACATCAATGAGCAGGTGTTTTGCTTACGATAACCTATACATGTACATCATGATCATGATAGACACTTAATATCATTTTTACAACAATATACATAGGTTCCATTTGATTGCCGCAATTACAAATGGAAATATAGGAAGCATAAACTGTTGAAAAACCTCAGTTACAGGGTATTGTAATTGACCACTTACCTTATATATATGAAGTATTTTCACGTTATACGGTTGGTATGGAGTAAAACTCATTCGTCCAAGCATAGACAAGATTTTAGCTTCAACCACTGCGTGAAAAATAAACACGGTCTTATAATTAAACATGCTTTATCAAAACCTCTCCCAACACATTTCACATTCAATATAAGAATGAAATCAGTATTATAAACTTGAATTAATTGTAGAATTTGTTTAATGAAAATTTAAAAGTGAATTATATTATGTGCACATATAGCAGTAATACTCGTAAAACATTATTCTTAGTTTTCTTGAAATTGGGTTTACAAGTTATCCGTGTCCGCTTTGAGTGTACATGATGCCTCATTCTTAAATAAGAAGAGATCAAAAACTTTAAACGTATTATGGAGAATGACTTTGGTTTTACGAAAGAGATAATGCAATTTTCAGTGACGTATATTACTAATATTACTTTTAGTGTGCATATATCGGCATTTAAATTCAATGGAGTGCAAATTTCAGCATTTGAATTCAGTGGAGAAGCATACATACATGAACTATTCTTAATTTGGTTCTCGCTCCAGTCAATAGTCATGATAAAACAAAAAAAAAAATATTACTTACATTTAGGAACTGAAGATAAATCACGTTGGGTATACCCTATTTTGAGCTTGGTTTCCTTACATATTTTTGATAACAACATATTCTATAATTTCGTGTGTAACAAATTTTTATGACCTCTCTCCTTGAGAAACCTGTTGATCCTTGTTCTCTGTATGGAGGATTATTTATGAATTTTTAAATGTGTGTCTTTTAATTGTGCTGCTTTTGCGGTGAGTGGGAAGGTGGGCGCCCATAAACCGCTTAACCACACCAAATGAGTGACGTTTGTTACTTCAATTGACCGTCCTAAGCCGGTATCGTAACCGCAGTACAATCGAATATTTTTGTAATGTCGTTCCGTGTATATTATGCTATTGTCTTTTTTTTTGTGTGCAAGTCTTTGGTGATTTGTGTCTTACAGCTTTGTCAAATGTCTTCTGTTCTCTCTTTTATCTGGATCATCTCAGCATTTGAGATAAACCTCATTCAATAGTATGATATCACTTACCATAATCTGAGTTACAGAAATCCTCTTGACTATGCGTCTGCGGGCACGATTTGCAACCTAGAGCACATGCGGCATTCCAACAGGAGACGACACACAACACAATCAATAACAACGTACGTAACATAGCGTTTACTATTATTTGTGAACCGACTCTCTAGACAGGAATACTGGTAATGTTTGTTTTAATGTTTGTATTGATGTAGTTAATTCTTGTCTTTTGCCTCCAGCCTTTTTAATACGTCTTGTGACATATGGATTATATCGGCATTTTCTTCAAATAATGTGTGTAAATTTGTATTTTTCAGTTTTATGTAATACATTATAGGCAATTCTGGATGTCTGCAATCACCACTATATTGTTAAAACAAAGAGCGGCCAGAAATAAGAACACAAACATTTCTCACCAAAATATATATCACATGGCCTACAATAGGAGTACTTTCTCTACATACTTCTGATACTTTTCAATTGTTAATCAGCACGAGATTTATTTTAACCTCAAAAGAATCCAATTCTTAAAAAGTTAACAGTATTGTTTTTCGCTTTGTGGAGAGAGAGAGAGAGAGAGAGAGAGAGAGAGAAGCAAGGTTTTGTGTACATGTGTATAACAGTATAACAAAGTGCAAGCTCAATTTATACACATGTATACGGTAAAAATATATTATTTTGCGCAATCCAAACTCAAATAAAGGAAGATCCTTATGTTATTAAATTTAGAATACAATTCCATTTAGGTAACTCGTCCCCACCTTCACATAAATAAAACTGATAAGGTACCAACATGTACATTTTGTATATAACGCCATTAAAAATTTTACAACACATTCATAACATAAACTCATTTTAGCCTAATCAGATAAAATATAATCATTTCTAGTATAGAAGAAATTGATTTTCCCCAAATTTGCGACAATTTTCAATACCAAACAGCATACACGTACAATGGAAAAAGGGTTCTTCATATACAGTAATATAAAATGCGATAGCGCAAAATTATAGATATAAATATGCTTATTGATAAAAAGCGCAACCATTCCGAGGATGAGCAAATTTGACATTTGTCCTTGATATCAGAAGCGATTTGTGCTCGTTTTATTACAGTTTTACGCCACATCACGAATACCTCTCTCATAATCAACATCGGCATCTTGTGACAAATTTACCGCATGAAAAGGGTCTGATCCTTAGATAAACATTCAGTTGCAATCACAAATTAATTCTGCTGCAGGACAAACTGTCCAATACATGTGTTGTTTAACAATTTTAATCTGTCAACAGACACGAATGCCTCCGGATGAATGCATTGATACTATTGAACGATGTTTTCTTTAAAATGCTTAACACTAGAATTTTTGCGTGTTTTAATCTGACCAAATGTAAATAATACTATTCCAACCCGTAACTGTTTATTTTGTTTTATTTGCTACGCAGCGTCTGTGTAGAATGTGTCCTATCTATGGTCAATCATGTTAGCAAGGGATTTTTGATATTCCAAGCTAGTCATTGACAATACGGTTAGCATAAGATAAAATCGTGTACAAAAAACTAGTGTTGAAATTTTGATATGAAAACTGAAATGAAGCCCTATTCTAACTTTATTCTATTCTACAGATCTATGCAGGGTACATAAATCTCATTTTATTCTCCAGAATGTTTGACTACATTTAATATGATGTGGTTGAGATAATATTATCATAATATTATATATATTATTATAATATTTTGTATTGATTGATTATTGTTTTACGTCACTCCACGATTATTTCACGTATATGGTGACGGCATCTGCCTGGTGTATTGCATACAAATTAAGACCTTTGCAACCGACCCACCCGAAGCAGCTAGGGATCTTTTACGTGCCACGCCTACCGTGGCACGGGACCTCGGTTTCTACTGTCCCATCCGAAAGACAGAACACCGGTGTGCCCAGGGCGGGAGTCGAACCCGGAACTCTAGATCACGAGCCCAGCACCTTATCCACTAGGCCACACCGGCTTAAATTTTGTATTGAGATATAGCCATCGGATCATTCATGTGCCGCTGACCAGTGTATCAGCTAAATGTGTTGTATTTCATGGTTAAGAAAGAAATTGTATCTGAATTCATCATTTATCGTAGGGTGCGTTTAAGTCTTTATCTGTTGTCGCATATCCCATCTCTTCCTGCACAACCTACCCCTCTGAACGGTCTGAAGGTTTCAGGATGAAACATTAATCAAAGTTATACAAAGCCATCTCTTTCCGCAAAACCTGCCCTTCTAAACGGTCTTAAGGGTTCAGGATAAAACATTAATCAAAGTGATACAAAGCATTCTCTTCCCGCAAAACATCCCCTTCTGAACGGTCTTAAGATTTCTGAATGAAACATTAATCAAAGCTATACAAAACCATCTCTTCCCCCACAACATGTCCTTCTGAACGGTCTGAAGGTTTCAGGATGAAACATTAGTCAAAGCTATTAAAACTCAATAGAGAATTTAAAATACTTTATTTGTAATATTGTGGAAAATCCATAGTCAATTTACGTAAAAGGTTAAGAAAGGTTAAGAAACCAGCATATAAAACAATGAACGAGAACGTCTAAATTTGCATGAATATTCATAGATGTATCTAGTACATCAGACTCGTCTGACGTGACTTAATATGCCATGTTGTAAGAAGTTAGTACAGCCTTTGATTTATCGTATATTCCTAGGAATATAGCGCCACCTATTGTAATCCAGACCACACGTGGAACAATACCAGCAAACAACCTGAAATGGTATATATATTTATAAAAAAAAATCAGGACTTCTTTAGCATTTTGAGAGATTGATTGACTGATTATTATTTTACGTCACTCCACGATTATTTCATGTATATGGTGACGGCATCTGCCTGATGCATCGCATACATATTTTAACCTTTGCACCAGACCAAACCGAAATAGAGGGATTATTTACGTGCCCCGCCTACCGTGATTCGGGATCTCGGTTTTCACTGTCTTATCCAAAAGACACAGCGGGAATCGAACCCGGGACCTTTCGGTCACAAGCCAAGCATCTTATCCACTGCGCCACATAGGCTTCATTCGCATTTTGAAAAAAAAAACGTTTCGGTTTAATACAAAAGATATGTAAAAGGTCAAAGCTAAATATAATGGTATTAAATGAAAAAAATATTGTAACCAAGAATGTGTAGCTGAAAAGTGAAATCCATTTCCAAAAGATATAATCTAGGTTAAGTGAAAATATCAAAATATCAGGTAGAAGCTCTCGTAACCCCAAATTTTTCAAAAATAAATACAAACTCCATATCTGGAGATGGCATGAAACAATACAAATAAATTGTATATACATATAAACAAGCTGGTCTATGTACAGATGCTGACACAAAAGGTAGATTTATGACATTGACATTATGACAGTACAATGGTTTGTTGAATGTTTCAAACCTATTACACATATAAAGATTAGTAGAACAATATGCTTTATCTTAAAAGACATATATTATATCAGTACAGGTAGACTGATTGAAATATGTGCGGTTTTTGGCTAAAATTGAAATATGTGCAGTTTTTGGTTAAAACTAAATTATCAAAGGTTTTATTTGAGAGACTACTGTGTTCCATATTCGTTGTTCTTGTTCAACCAATAAGTAAGACCCTTCTTTGATTTGCATATTATACATTAAAAATCTAATTATATGCATTACTTTTTTAAGATGACCTTGATGAAAGCTTCTATTATGATGAAAGCTTTTCTTTTGTATACCACAGTCAGAAAATGACAAATTCATTGAAATAAACGTCTTTAGTATTTATTGTTTTGGAGGTACACAAGGGGGCTACTGTGACAAATTATAAACAAATTTCTGTTTCTACTTGTACTACTCTATATCACATTACATCACATTAAAGTAATTTGTCCAATTTTCACTAAACTTGAATCTACGGAAAATTTTGACTACAGTGTACTATATGACCTTGATGTAGGAATGAAAGAAGTGGTGACATACTTAACCTTTATGTACAGACATAGTTGACTTAGTTTTGGTCTTGAATTATTGATATATTTGGCCACTTACCCTCGTATTCCTTTTTCAGAATACACATGAGGTAAAGCATACACTATACTGCCTTGAGACAATGGACTACCACTCTGTAAAACAAACCCAATAAATCTTCAGTTTGTATGAAGCAGTCTTGTAATCTCTGTATGGGCATTCATGTGACTTATCAAGAAGGAAATGCTTTTTCCTCCTGCTTATCTCACTTCTCATTTCCTGAGATTCGTGAATGCTCTCTGTGATATGTTCTGTGATATGTTCAGTACCACCCAGACAAACATGAGAAACCAGTTTCTGTTGTTTTTCACCTACAGTTATTTTTCATTTCTGATAGCTACATGTATCAACACTATTTAGAATAATACACAAGTACATCCTTAGTATAAAAGCAACTGTTGTAACAATATCTAAAGAAAAAGGATGGCTATCATGCATGCAGAAATAAAATAATCAAAGTCAAGGAATCAGTATTGTGACTAAAGATACAAAACACAGTCAAGTTTTTTTTATATATCTCTCTTTATCTATAAAAGAATCAAGATGAAAAGAATTTCATTAAAATTCCATTTCCAGTATTTCCATTGTGCTTTATAGCACACCAGTGCTTCACCTACTTGACACCTACCTAAACCATGACTATATATGACATCTAATTAGTGTGTGGCTTCACTTATATAATACATATCTAGTGATTAGCTTACCCAACATAACACCTATCTGTTGCATGGCTTCACCTACATAACACCTATGTAGTTCATGGTGTGATCTTCATACCTATCTAGTGTATGGTTTCACTTATATGCCACCTACTGGTACCTGGTGCATGGTATGAACTATATATCACATATCCAGTACATGGTTTCATCTACATGACACCTATGTAGTGCATTGTATCACCTCTGACAACTATCTATTGCATGGTATCACCTCTATGATACCTACCTAGTGCATAGCATCACCTATATAATACCTATCTAGTCCAGGGTTTCACCTCTATTACACTTACCTAGTGCACCATTTTAACTATGATACATATGTACCTGCCATGTGCATGGTTTTACCTATATGACACCTATCTAGTAGTTTCATATTTAGGACACCTATTCAGTGCATGGTTTCACCTATACAATACTTGCCTATCATATGGCTGGTAACCTATATGACACCTACTTAGTAGATAGCCTCTCAATTTTGATCTATGCAATAGGTTCAGTGTTTCATGGTCCCTAAATGATTGAAAAATTGTTGAAAATTGTGATTTTAAACACCAACCAACCAACCTTATCTGTCCTTTGAATGAAGGAGGTAACCAACCTCAACCTCATAAACAAAATACCACATTCAGGAAATCAAACCCGGACTGTCTGAACTGTTAGATAAGTGCTTAATCACTACATCAAGACTGCACCCTGACAGTTAGGAAGGTAAACATAATCATATACTAAAAATCAAGACTGCACCCTGACAGAAAGGGAGGTAAACAGAACCATGCACCCTGACAGATAGGGAGGTAAACAGAACCATATACTATAAATCAAGACCACACTCTGACAGATAGGGAGGTAAACTGAATCATATATTATAAATCAAGACTGCACCCTGATAGATAGGGAGGTAAACAGAACCATATATTATATATCAAGACTGCACCCTGACAGATAGGGAGGTAAACTGAACCATATATTATATATCAAGACTGCACCCTGACAGATAGGGAGGTAAACAGAATCATATACTATAAATCAAGACTGCACCCTGACAGATAGGGAGGTAAACAGAACCATATATTATATATCAAGACTGCAACCTGACAGATAGGGAGGTAAACAGAATCATATACTATAAATCAAGACTGCACCCTGACAGATAGGGAGGTAAACAGAATCATATATTATATATCAAGACTGCACCCTGACAGATAGGGAGGTAAACAGAATCATATACTATAAATCAAGACTGCACCCTGACAGATAGGGAGGTAAACAGAACCATATATTATATATCAAGACTGCAACCTGACAGATAGGGAGGTAAACAGAATCATATATTATATATCAAGACTGCAACCTGACAGATAGGGAGGTAAACAGAATCATATACTATAAATCAAGACCGCACTCTGACAGATAGGGAGGTAAACAGAATCATATATTATATATCAAGACTGCACCCTGACAGATAGGGAGGTAAACAGAACCATATATTATATATCAAGACTGCACCCTGACAGATAGGGAGGTAAACAGAATCATATATTATATATCAAGACTGCAACCTGACAGATAGGGAGGTAAACAGAACCATATATTATATATCAAGACTGCACCCTGACAGATAGGGAGGTAAACAGAATCATATACTATAAATCAAGACTGCACCCTGACAGATAGGGAGGTAAACAGAATCAAATATTATATATCAAGACTGCACCCTGACAGATAGGGAGGTAAACAGAATCATATACTATAATAATATATAGTATACATCAGTATATCTATATTACCTTGGCCAACATGATTCTTGTTTTTGCTACATCTGTTGGAGTTGTGATTGCTGAACTTATAGCACCTGCAAAACAATATATAAAGAAGACTTTGGAATACAGCTATTATGGGGTAAGTGCATATTTAAAACAAGAGGCCCAAGTGGGCCTATATCACTCACCTGAGTACCTAGATGATCAGTCATGCATGAAGGAAGAATTCATTTATTTTTGCATTAATGTGACTAAGTCAACAAAAATGTTGAAAATATGTCAAATTTTATTTCAGGCTAGAATAAAAAACAACACTTTTTTGCACATCCATTCAGGTGACTTTGATATTAAGCATTTCCTTTGTCTCTGCAAGATATCATTCAGGGCAACAAGTTAGTCATTTTCTTTGGGTGGGGCCTTTTGTTGACTGATTTCAAGTGTGGGTCATGAACAACAATTGTTTCAAATATTGTCCAGATCTAACTTAAAATTGCCTAATTTCATATGTTGAGTGTTGAGAAACATCTAAAAACTTATTTAGATGTGTAAAGAAATGAAAAAAAAAAATTTTGACCACAGCTGGATTTGAACCGCTACTCTCCATATTTCAATTACCAAGTGGTATATGTACCATTGTGAGACCTACTTTTTAGACATGGTGGCATTATCTGTTAACCAATTTGGATGAAATTAACCAAATTGATAGAGGACCTTTAGTACTTCATGTATTCCATGTTTCATTAAAATCTTTCATGTGGTATAACAGCAGAAGTGAAAAATGTGATTGAATTGTTCCTATACACCCTCATTTGGAAGTCTTAAAAAATTCATGGAAAATCCAAAAATTGAGATATTGACAAAATTCTTTCAAAGTAACAATCCTTACCATAATTATGATCACAATAGTCCATAAGAAAATATTAAGTCCAAAAAGATGTAGAAAAACGTTAAAAATTTGATTTCGAAACTGCACCACATATAACAAGATTTCTTTACACTATCCTCTAGATCATTCCTATGCATTCAGTTTGTCTCAGTATCCCCCCAGTCTGAAGAAGAAGTTTATCAAAGGAGGGTACCCTCTTTGATCTACTTTTGCCTGTGGTGGCAACACCTGTTGACGGATCCTGACAAAGATGACCACATTTGTAGGGGACCTTGAGTACTTGATGCTTACCAAGTTTCATGAATTCCATCAAGTGGTTCTGAAGAAGAAGTTCAAACTGTGAAATGTTTACAACCATTGTTCCACCCCCCCCCCCCCCCCTTTTTCTTGAAAGTTTTAAAAAATTCAGAAAAAATCCAAGACATGAAATATTGAAAAAATTTCTTCGCAGTAGTATTTCTTACCATAAAAATGATCAAATTAAACCAAATTATTGCATCAATATTTACTAAAAGAAAAAAATAACTCATTTCTGTATTAAAATTACAAAGTCCAAAAAAACGTCAAAAAAACTTTAAAATTTTATTTCGGAATGGAACCAAAAATAAGAGTACTTCATAACACATCCCTCTAGATCAAACCTATGCATTCGGTTTGTCTCTGTATGCCCCCAGTCTGAAGAAGAAGTTTGTAAAAGGAGGGTACCCTCTTTGACCTACTTTTGCCTGTGGTGGCGTCACCTGTGGACGGTTCCTGACAAAGATGACCAGATTTGTAGGGGACCTTGAGTACTTGATGCATACCAAGTTTCATGAAATTCCATCAAGTGGTTCTGAAGAAAAAATTCAAAATGTGAAATGTTTACACCAATTGTCCCCCCCCCCCTTTTCCTTTTTCTTGAAAGTCTTAAAAAATTCATAAAAAATTCAAAACATGATATATTGAAAAAATTTCTTCACAGTAGTATTTCTTACCATAAAAATGATCAAATTAAACCAAATTAATGCATCAATGTTTACTAAAAGAAAAAAATACCTCTTTTTTGCATTAAAATTACAAAGTCCAAAAAACATCAAAAATTATTTATCGGATTTCAACGATATGAAGAAACTTGAGACATACATCCTTCTAGATCACTCTGATGCCATTAGTTTTATAGTCCATACACTGGTTCTGGAGAAGAAGATTTTCAAAGAGGGGTACCCTCTGAGATCTAGTTTTAGCAATGGTGGCGCCAACTGTTGAGGGATTTATACGAAATAAACAAACTTGGTAGAGGACCCCTAGTACTTCATCCATACCAAGTTTCATGAAAATCCTTTAAGAGGTTCTGAAGAAGAAGTTGAAAATGTGAAAAGGTTACGGATGGACGACAGACGAAGAGTGATGACAATAGCTCACTTGAGCCTTTGGCTCAGGTGAGCTAAAAACTCTTTACAGGAATGCCTTCATTATTTTCAGCTGCATGCCAAAAAATGATGCAAAAACAGGCACAGTTCTTGCAGTGTTTTCACATTCATTTCTACACACAATATATGTTTACTGAAAGTTTTTCTTATAACTCTGTATATGATATATGTAAAAAAAAAAAAAAAAATTTTGTTTTTTGTTGTGCCAAGCTAGGTTATGACATATCCCCTTGACTCATTGTATTCTGTGTAACAATTGTGCCTATAATGTTCCATAGCATGGATTACAATTACGTTGAATATCAATAAGAAACAAAGTAAGTACAATGTATACAATGTCACTGATTGGGCAAGCACTGATGGATGTCTATCGAAAGATTTCTATGTTGGTCAAAAGGTTACAAAAGGGTAATGTCTCCTTCATTCGTATGACTTGCCAGCTATGATCTAAGTTATTCTAATCTGACCTAATTTGATCTGATTTTATTTTATCTGATTTTATCTGACCTTTGATTATCTTTATATGGATAGACAGACAAACAATTTAGATGTCTTAACAGATTTTGGTAAGAAATCAAAAGGAATTAAACTTAGTTTTTTTATGGAGAACATAGAGTAATCAAAGATTACAAAGCTCACCTCAAAGCACATTTGCCAATAAAACACAATATAATCCCTATAGCAGAACCAAGAACTTTGGTAGCTGTCCAAATAAAAAAATATAAATGATATAGACCAAACAGAGATGCAGAACAACAGCAAGAGATTCCGGTCAAACCTGATGAGCAAACGTACGGACTCACAAGGAGTAGCCCCACTGAGGAAGACCGATGGACTCCTCTACAGTGATACTGAATCCAAAGCAGAAATACTCAACCAGCAATTTTATTCAGTCTACACCAGGGAGGATATCACATGCATGCCAAACAAAGGTGCAAGTCCTTATCCAACGATGCCTTCAATCCAAGTCAGCCAAGCAGCGGTCCACAAGTCACTCAGGAACATTGACTCCCACAAAGCAACAGGACCAGATGGAATCCAAGCCTGGCTTCTACATGAGTATGCAGACCAAATAGCTCCAGTATTGACCAAAGTCTTCCAGATCTCATTGGATTCAGGCACCATCCCAGACAACTGGCGATCAGCTTCTATTGTTCCAGTATACAAGAAAGGCGATAAGCATCAGGTTTCCAACTACAGACCAGTTTCCCTGACCTCCATCTCCTGTAAATCACTGGAACACATCATCCACAGCCAGGTAATGGACCACTTCGACCAGCACTCTATCCTCAGCAACAGTCAACATGGCTTCAGATCCAAGTTTTCCTGTGAAACTCAGCTAGCCATCACCATAGACAGTATTGCCCGCACTTTAGACCAGGGAGGCCAAGTTGACATTGTTCTGCTAGACTTCTCGAAAGCATTTGACAAGGTGCCACGTAAGAGATTGCTACATAAGCTGCAGTACTATGGTGTATGAGACAACACTATGCTATGGATTAAGGACTTCCTGAACAACAGACAACAACAAGTCCTAGACGGCCATGCCTCATCTAGTGCAGATGTCCTATCAGGAGTACCACAGGGAACAGTACTTGGCCCGCTGCTTTTTCTTACATTCATCAATGACTTTCCAGAAGTCACCAAGTCAGAAACCAGGTTGTTCGCAGATGAATGTTTACTGTACCGCCCGATCAACAACACAGAGGACAGCAACAGTCCACGGCAAGACCTTACAGCACTTGAGAAGTGGGAAGAAGAGTGGCAGATGTCCTTCCATCCGGATAAGTGCGTAGTCATACAGATCTCATCAAAGCAGAAAACAATCAGTGCAGACTACAGACTACACAGCCATAAGACAGAAGTAGTGGACTTGAGCAAGTACCTGGGAGTTACAATCAGCAGCAACATGAAGTGGAACAAGCACATTGATGCCATCACAGCAAAAGCCAATACAACTCTAGGCTTCCTAAAGCGAAATCTCCGAGGTTGCAGAACATCAGCACGGGTCAGAGCCTACGAAGCAATTGTACGTCCAACGCTGGAGTATGCTGCCTCCATATGGGACCCTCACACTAGCGGACAGATCAACCAGATAGAGAAAGTCCAACGTAGAGTGGCATGATTCGCTACAAGGAACTACTGGGATAGGAAAGCAGGCAGCGTCACCAACATGGAAAACTCCCTGGGATGGGAACCGCTACAAATCAGAAGAGTGAAAATCTGCCTTCTGTTGCTTTTTAAGATCCAGCACAATCTAGTAGCCATTCAAGCAGAAAAATACCTAATCCAGACAGACACCAGGACAAGGGGACAACATACCTTTCGCATCCCAACAGCAAAAAAGGATGTATACTGGTTCTCCTTCTTCCTGCGTACCATCAGGGATTAGAACAGACTTCCATCAACAATGACATCAGCATGTTCCTTGGAGGACTACCGGACTGCAATGGGCAACATACCACCTGCCCACTTCAGCTTAGGACGAGGATCAAAGATTTTAACTTTTCAACTGTATCATACTGCCCTGTGAGGCTTTTATCTTGACTGCCACATGAAGTATAAGGCTCAACTTTTGAATACACTTCATAATGGAAAAAGAAAAAACTTTTTCACATGTTGCTCTCTTCTCAACAAGTGTACTGAAGCGTACAATATATAGGTTATGACCTAGCCAAACCAGCTTGCATCTTTGCATTCATAATTACATCAATTGTGCAAGTTTGAACTTCCTAGCTGTTCAAATTTAAAAAAATAAAACTTTTTAACATTTTGCTTAAATTTTTCTTACAAGTGCACTGAAGTGGAAAATATAGGTCATGACCTAAATCTGAAATCAGCATCCATCTTTGCCTTCAGAGATACATCATTTGTGCAAGTTTGGACTTCCAAGCTGTCCAAATGAAAAAATAAAACATTTTAACATTTTGCTCAATTTTTCCTAACAAGTGCACTGAAGCGGAAAATAGGTCATGACCTAAATCTAAAACCAGCATCCATCTTTGCATTCATAGAATACATCATTTGTGCAAGTTTATACTTCCTAGCTGTCCAAATGAAAAAATAAAACAGTTTAACATTTTGCTCAATTTTTCCTAACAAGTGCACTGGAGCAGAAAATAAGTCTCGACCTAAATCTGAAACCAGCATCCATCTTTGCATTCATTGATACATCATGTGCGCAAGTTTGGACTTCCTAGTTGTCTAAATGTAAAAATAAAACATTTTAACATTTTGCTCAATTTTTCATAACAAGCGCACTGGTGCAGAAAATATAGGTCATGACCTTAATCTGAAACCAGCATCCATCTTTGCATACATAGATATATCATTTGTGGAAGTTTGGACTTCCTAGATGTTCAAATCAAAAACTAAAACTTTTTAACATTTTGCTTAAATTTTCCTTACAAGTGTATTGGAGCGGAAAACATAGGTCATGACCCAAATCTGAAACCAGCATCCATTTTTGCATATATAGACACATCATTTGTGTAAGTTTGGATTTTCTTACTGTCCAAATAACAAAATAAATAAAACTTTTTTCTATTTGACTTAATTTTTCCTAACATGTGCACTGGAGCGGAAAATATAGGTCATTATCTAAATCTGAAACCAGCTAACATTTTGGCATATATAGATACATTCTTTGTGCAAGTTTGGACTTCTTTGCTGTCCAAATAAAAAAATAAAACTTTTTAACATTTTACTCAAATGCACAACTACACATAAAGATACATTATCCATATAAGTTTAAACTTCCTATCTACAATAGTTCTTGAGTTATTGCCCGGACAGACGCCAACACCGACGCCGATGTGATAGCATAAGCTCCCTGTCACTTCGTGAGGTGAGCTAATAAAAACTATTTAAAATTCTTTTAGTAACTATGACCTCAAATTTTCATGGCATGCAAATGACGAATCACCTTAGAAAATAAAGGCCTGACTGACATACATGTACATGAGGAAATCCAGAGCATCTGATATCACTGGACTACCCTGCTTCTCCAATTATTTGTTGATCAGTTTTATATTTATAAATTTATAAAGGAAAGAGTCACCTGCTACTGCACCACATACTGATGACTGCCAGGGGTCTACTGGATATCCTTGCAAACCTGACCAGCGTTTCTATAACAACATATAACATCACTGAATTAGATGATTGCTGTAGAAATGATCATTTCATAAGTATCAAACATGTACATGCACATGTACTTGATAAAAGGTAAAATTTTGATATTACTTTATAAAGTCTGATAGTGCACTTGTCTTATGTTTTGCTCAGGAGCTGTCTGAACGACACTGTGTACAAACACACACATATACACACACCTACAAATGCTATAAGGTGATACTGCTCTACACACCCATATACTAAGTGCAATTTGATTAAAACCGTATCTTTATTCTGCTTCTCTATTTGTCCTATTGCGGATAAAGTTCTGGCGAAACCAAAATTTTTATTTCCCATGGCCAATCAATGATTCAGCTAGGCATAAGCAAGTGATGCAATATGTAACAAACACTGTTCAAATACTATCTTGTAGGTCACACTTACACTGAAGTGAAACATACGAACATAGGGAATGTTAATTTAGTAAATAAGTAGATTACCATAGCTGAGTTAGTGGCCATAAAATTTGATAACTGTATAAGGATTTAGTGAGTTTGACTGCTAAACTTTGTTCCCTAATTGACTGATGACTGTTCAATACCATACCAGGATTTATTTACCTACAAGGAAGTGGTACTGCCTTATATACTGTGTGATATATAATGACCTATTTCAATTCTAACTACCTAATTTGACAAACTGGAAACCAAATCCAGAACCTTCAATTTCAATTCATTTACCGGTATTTCTTTATGTCATAGATCCAACAGATATATATTTACAGTATATACAGATTCCTACAGAAACTTAGTCAACAGACAGTGAATGAGTACAAACATTTTGATACATACAAAGCAGTGTTAATATCTATTCAGTTATAGTATATTGGTACATGTATATATTTGTATAAGTACGCTTGATTAAGATATATATAAACATTTTACATATTTTATGTAAGTACATGTATATCAACACCTTATCGATAATTTCTGTCTTCAGTATTACCTTTGTAAACCTATCAATCCTCATTATCAAAAACTTATAATTGCAAAATTTCGGTTGTCTTTTCATGATTTAGCTATTGAGAATGGTAGATATCTCAATAATGATAGACACCAACGTATTTGTCCCTTTTGTAATATTAATGATATTGAGAATGAATTTCACTTTATATTTATTTGTCCATTCTATCACGATATTAGAGTTCAATATATTAAAAGATGTTATTTCATAAAACCGTGAGTATTCAAACTTTTGCAACTCCTATGTGTTAGCATTGTTAGAGAACTTACAAAACTCGACAGATATACATGTAATTCACCTCTAGAAGCCCTTCGTATGTTACAGAACATATCGTGTTTATATAGACTCTAAATCTAAAAATCTTTGTTTTATAACAATAAAAAGAGAATTATCGTATATGTTTTCGTTCCATGTGTATGACAGCCCTAGCCTGTCAAGTTCAGCTTTGATGTCTAATATCCAATGGTCATTATGGTACATACGTATGACTCGGTAATCATAACAAGATTTTAAAATACAATTAGTTGTGAATTGTAATTTAAGCCAGTATTTCATAACTTAAACTTCCTGAGCCATTAGCTTATCACTGAATTATGTCCAGGGTCCGGCGCCATAAACTGAGAATATACTTAAGTCATAATTTCATGTTCTTCTGTTCATCAATGAATTAATAACTGGGATTTGGATTTTATTTAGTTTTGTTCTATCCATAAATAGAATTAAACCATTCAGCCTGAAAATTTATTTGAACGTTCGATAATGAAATAAATTAAAATGAAATATTTGAATTAAGTATTTTCTCAGTTTATGGCGCTGGACCCAGTTCTTTATATCATGTGATTTTCTATATAGTGATGACAGAGAATTTCAAAGAATTAGTCTAGGATTCTGAGCTCTGACCATGAATCCTTTTTCATTCATAAGAATTACACAGTATGGGTTTTGGTCAGACAGTTGCACACAAAATGGTTTGTTTCACTAACATTCTCAAAAATTTATCCTCCTTTTGTGTTCATCTGATTTACAACAATGATTTTTCTATCAAATTTTCAATATTCTGAGTATTTTTTCATTTTAATTAATTTTCAATTTTTGCAGGACTACAAGAATGAGGAAATCAATACCACATACAAAAGGGAAATTTACAACATGCACAGAAGCCAAGTGCGCTGATTAACCAGAGACTGGGTTCTGCACTATAAGCTAATAGAATAATAGTTACCTTGAAGTATTCCCAAAGAGGAAACTGGATCAGCGAGAAAGGGACCTCTCTTAACACTGTACTCATATAGCCTCTGTAAAGTCCCCGTAGACCCTGAAAAGTTCACACAAACCAATCAAGATACCTGTATATTACTACTGAAACAGTATGAGTCTTGTAGAAAGCAAAATTTTTTATCCAATATCCAAATAAATGGATAATATTAGCAATGCCTACATTGCAAAATACCCATAATTTAAAGAGAGTAAGTTTCTACAATGGCATTAGCGTCAGCATCAGTAGCATGTGTACCAATTCAAGAAAACTGAGTCTAAATGATTTGGTATGTATCATGTATACAAACTTTATCAACAGTTTAGCATGTTACCTTGACCTTGGAAAAATTAGGTATTGTCCTCTTGTCACAAAAAGTACATGTACCAAATTTGACTGTCCCAACCCAAATGGTTTGGTCTGTATCTTGTCTACAAACTTTATCAACAGCGTGACCTTGACCTTTGACTATTAACTTTGAAAAACAACAGGGTCATCCTTTCAGCAACAGCAGTATATAAACCCAGTTTAACATGTCTGATTTTCCTATCCTAAATGGTTTAGTTTGAATCATATTTACAACCTTTATCAACAATATTAAACAAGTGACAATTACCTTTGACCTGTAACCTTGAAGAACTAAATGTTGTCATCATTTCATAATAAATACATGTACCAATTTTGATGGTCTTAGCCAAAATGATTTAGTGTGTATCATGTTAATAAATTTGATAATCAGTGTTTAGCATGTGACCTTGACTTTTAACCTCTGAACCTGAAAAACAATCAGCGGCATCCCCTTGTCAAAAGGAGTATATGTACAAATTTTGATGATATTAGTCACAGTTGTTTAGTTTGAATACTGTTCACAAATGTTATCTACAATGTTTAGTTTGTGACCTTGACCTTTGACTCAAACTCCTTGAACAGATAGGTGCAGAGACCCACAGACAGATGCTCTGAACTAAAATATAATAACATAATAGTTCAGTCTATGAGAGGCATATAAAAGTGATAAATTTATATTAACTACTTAACGACTTTGATATATTATGTCAGGATTCGAAATTAGCAGTGGTCCAGTTGTAAAAAAACAACCTAAAATGTCTTTGGGCAACTTAAAATTTCAGTAAATATTATGGAGTTTGTCCAAATTTTCTTTAAATTTGCCAATTTGACAACCCAAAAGTTTTGTCAATTTTGAGCCCTGTTATGATGATGAATTTCATGTTTTTCCTGCTCTCAAGTAAAAAAGATCTCTCAAACATTAACTAATTTGTAATTGCATATAACATGAGGGGTGTTATGAATTCAACTGGATATATTCTAGAGTATGTTTCAGTAGCAAGGTTTTTAAACTGTCAATAATTGTCTATTTTTACTTAGTTTTCTAAGAAAATTCAGCATACTCACTCATACCCAAAGGGAACATCCATCATGCCATAGTGCTGTATACCAATTCAATTAATTCTAGTTTCAGCACTCTACAGTGAAAACAGTTATGAGAAACAACATAACAATAAAACAACTTTATTGTTGTTACATCAGTATTATTACCTCGTCTTTAAGAGTTGATGACAGTATTGATAATGATGAAAGATGTGGTAGAGTTTGAGCTCTTTGTTTGACCACCTCTACTGGAACTCGGACCAAGCAAGCTGACTGTGGGAATAAATGAACAACATATATTGCAACATGCATGTTACTATTAACAAAGCTGATTATAAATTAAAGAGTTCAGTACATGTATTGTCAGATTGTCAGCCGTCATGTCTAGGTATAGACAGCTTAAACGTCATTAGTCATTTAATGTTTCTGTTAGTCTTTTAAAATATATGTTTTTGTCAGGTAATATTCTGTTATTGTCTGCGAATAGTGCTGGTATTGTCAATTACCTGTAATATTCTGCTATTGTCAGTTATTATACTGGTATTGTCTGTGAATATTCTGGTATTGTCAATTACCGGTAATATTCTGTTGTTGTTAGTCAATATTCTAGTATTGTCAGTTAGAACTCTTGTACTGTCAATATTTCTGGCATCATCAGCTATTAGTGTCCTGTACTGACATTATGACATACTGAATTATGGATAACCAGCACTGCAATACAGTTCGTGTTATTTTTACTCAGATGAGCTAAAGAGTTTCTGTATATATATATATTTTTTTTTTTTCCGTCAAAATACAATTAGATATTAAAATGAAAACAATTACAGCACATACCACTTCTCCGACTGAAGCTGCAAGCATATGGGAGACAGGCTCCCATTTCTTTCCAATTACCTTGCCAGACTGTGTCTTTACAAGCTCATAGGAACAAAAGAATAGTGCAGCTGAAATAATATCATTTCACATTACCATAAAAAATAGAGCGTGTGCGTTCCAAGGAACACATGACTGTATCTTATGCCAAATCAGCTCAATAAGAGGTGTGATTGATATCAAAAGTGATTAAACTGTAGTCAAGTGGTGTGATTGATAGTGATTAAACTGTAGTCAAGTGGTGTGATTGATAGTGATTAAACTGTAGTCAAGTGGTGTGATTGATAGTGATTAAACTGTAGTCAAGTGGTGTGATTGATAGTGATTAAACTGTAGTCAAGTGGTGTGATTGAAAGTAATTAAACTGTAGTCAAGTGGTGTGAATGATAGTGATTAAACTGTAGTCAAGTGGTGTGATTGATAGTGATTCAACTGTAGACAAGTGGTGTGATTGATAGTAATTTTACTGTAGTCAAGTGATGTGCAACTATGAAATAATAACACAATAATGTGTAACAGAGAGGGTAAAAAATTGTGGCTGGACTCCTAATTCAAACCGAGAACCTTCCGCTATCAAAAAACCGTTGCTCTCACCATTGAGCTACCTGGGCTGATACTGGCATCTTTCACACTTGCCCCCTGTCAGAGGTTTCCAAACCTGGAAACCCAATAGAGAAATTACCCTGCTTCTCCCTCACATGAGAGTCAATCTCACTGTACCAAATCTGGAACAGACAGGGTAAAAAATTGTGGCTAGACCAGGGAGTCAAACCCAGAACCTGATGGATGCTGTCACCATTGAACTATCTGGGCTGATACCAGCATCCATGACATATGTTTTAGCATCTTAATTATTGATATGATTTCTTTCGAATGCAACAATGAACAAATTAATTTTCAAACAATTTAGATAATATTACATATAACCCTACCTTAAAATTTACTTATTACATGTATATCTATTTCAAAAGGCAAGACTAGATTAAACTTAGAGTCTAGACAGCAAAAAGTTGTTAGGTAGACTGACAAAGGAGACACAGTCAGTCAGGTGGACTAGCTATCTCGACTTTGCTGAAATTATCCCTAAATAACTGCTTCTCTATCTCTTATGTTGTGTACCTGAACTGTGTTACACAAGAACTACACAGTTTAAATCAACAAGAGTAAATTTAAACAACAGGGTAAAATTCAGGTAAATTTCAAATTAGCAAACAAAAACTACTAAAATGACTGCATATTCACAACAGAAATTTATGATAAAGCTGAAAACTGCTGTAATTGTAACTGTAATCAAAGGCAATATAATTAACATATATCAAACATACACAGCAATGCCACTAGCTCTGTCATGTAACCATTATATCTAACATACACAGCAATGCCACTAGCTCTGTCATGTAACCATTATATCTAACATACACAGCAATGCCACTAGCTCTGTCATGTAACCATTATATCTAACATACACAGCAATGCCACTAGCTCTGTCATGTAACCATTATATCTAACATACACAGCAATGCCACTAGCTCTGTCATGTAACCATTATATCTAACATACACAGCAATGCCACTAGCTCTGTCATGTAACCATTATATCTAACATACACAGCAATGCCACTAGCTCTGTCATGTAACCATTATATCTAACATACACAGCAATGCCACTAGCTCTGTCATGTAACCATTATATCTAACATACACAGCAATGCCACTAGCTCTGCCATGTAACCATTATATCTAACATACACAGCAATGCCACTAGCTCTGTCATGTAACCATTATCATATCTAATATACACAACAATGCCACTAGCTCTGCCATGTAACCATTATATCTAACATACACAGCAATGCCACTAGCTCTGCCATGTAACCATTATATCTAACATACACAGCAATGCCACTAGCTCTGTCATGTAACCATTATATCTAACATACACAGCAATGCCACTAGCTCTGTCATGTAACCATTATATCTAACATACACAGCAATGCCACTAGCTCTGTCATGTAACCATTATATCTAACATACACAGCAATGCCACTAGCTCTGTCATGTAACCATTATATCTAACATACACAGCAATGCCACTAGCTCTGCCATGTTACCATTATTATATCTAACATATACAGCAATGCCACTAGCTCTGTCATGTAACCATTATATCTAACATACACAGCAATGTCACTAGCTCTGTCATGTAACCATTATATCTAACATACACAGCAATGCCACTAGCTCTGTCATGTAACCATTATATCTAACATACACAGCAATGCCACTAGCTCTGCCATGTAACCATTATATCTCACATACACAGCAATGCCACTAGCTCTGCCATGTAACCATTATATCTCACATACACAGCAATGCCACTAGCTCTGCCATGTAACCATTATATCTCACATACACAGCAATGCCACTAGCTCTGCCATGTAACCATTATATCTCACATACACAGCAATGCCACTAGCTCTGTCAAGTAACCATTATATCTAACATACACAGCAATGCCACTAGCTCTGTCATGTAACCATTATATCTAACATACACAGCAATGCCACTAACTCTGTCATGTAACCATTATATCTAACATACACAGCAATGCCACTAGCTCTGTCATGTAACCATTATATCTAACATACACAGCAATACCACTACTTCTGCCATGTAACCATTATATCTAACATACACAGCAATGCCACTAGCTCTGTCATGTAACCATTATATCTAACATACACAGCAATGCCACTAGCTCTGCCATGTAACCATTATATCTAACATACACAGCAATGCCACTAGCTCTGTCATGTAACCATTATATCTAACATACACAGCAATGCCACTAGCTCTGCCATGTAACCATTATATCTAAAATACACAGCAATGCCACTAGCTCTGCCATGTAACCATTATATCTAACATACACAGCAATGCCACTAGCTCTGTCATGTAACCATTATATCTAACATACACAGCAATGCCACTAGCTCTGTCATGTAACCATTATATCTAACATACACAGCAATGCCACTAGCTCTGCCATGTAACCATTATATCTAACATACACAGCAATGCCACTAGCTCTGTCATGTAACCATTATATCTAACATACACAGCAATGCCACTAGCTCTGCCATGTAACCATTATATCTAACATACACAGCAATGCCACTAGCTCTGTCATGTAACCATTATATCTAACATACACAGCAATGCCACTAGCTCTGTCATGTAACCATTATATCTAACATACACAGCAATGCCACTAACTCTGTCATGTAACCATTATATCTAACATACACAGCAATGCCACTAGCTCTGTCAAGTAACCATTATATCTAACATACACAGCAATGCCACTAGCTCTGCCATGTAACCATTATATCTAACATACACAGCAATGCCACTAGCTCTGTCATGTAACCATTATATCTAACATACACAGCAATGCCACTAGCTCTGTCATGTAACCATTATATCTAACATACACAGCAATGCCACTAGCTCTGTCTTGTAACCATTATATCTAACATACACAGCAATGCCACTAACTCTGTCATGTAACCATTATATCTAACATACACAGCAATGCCACTAACTCTGTCATGTAACCATTATATCTAACATACACAGCAATGCCACTAGCTCTGTCATGTAACCATTATATCTAACATACACAGCAATGCCACTAGCTCTGTCATGTAACCATTATATCTAACATACACAGCAATGCCACTAGCTCTGCCATGTAACCATTATATCTAACATACACAGCAATGCCACTAGCTCTGTCATGTAACCATTATAACTGACATACACAGCAATGCCACTAGCTCTGCCATGTAACCATTATTATATCTGACATACACAACAATGCCACTAGCTCTGCCATGTATCCGTTATATCAAACATACACAGCAATGCCACTAGCTCTGCCATGTAACCATTATATCTAACATACACAGCAATGCCACTAGCTCTGTCATGTAACCATTATATCTAACATACACAGCAATGCCACTAATTCTGTCATGTTATCATTACTATATCTAACATACATTTTCAATTATCAAATTAAAGCCGGCGTGGCCTAGTGGTATCACGCTGGACTCCTAATCGGGAGGCCGGAGTTCGATTCCCACTCTGGTCATGCCGGTGTCCTGTCTTTCGGATTAGACAGTAAAAACCGATGCCCCTTGTCATGGTATGCATGGCATGTTAAAGATCCCTCACTGCTTCAGGCGGGTCCATTTGCAAAGGTCAAAATTTGTATGCCCCGCATCAGGCAGATGCCGTCACCATGCTTCATCGTAGAAACATATAACATACACCAAAAGTTATGACTAAACAAGATCTGTCGATTGATATTAATTTTGTAAAACTATTCTAAAGATCAATAAGTGAAAATCCAGATTTTTCAGTTTACAAAGTGAGTGGCGCGGACACTAGCTCTGCCATGTAACCATTATTATATCTAACATACACAGCAATGCCACTAGCTCTGACATGTAACCATTATCATATCTAACATACACAGCAATGCCACTAGCTCTGCCATGTAACCATTATTATATCTAACATACACAGCAATGCCACTAGCTCTGACATGTAACCATTATCATATCTAACATACACAGCAATGCCACTAGCTCTGCCATGTAGCCATTATATCTATAGAATATACACAGCAATGCCACTAGCTCTACCATGTAACCATTATCATATCTAATATACACAGCAATGCCACTAGCTCTGCCATGTAACCATTATCATATCTAATATACACAGCAATGCCACTACTGTCCGCGCCACTCACTTTGTAAACCGAAAAATATGGATTTTCACTTATTTATATTTAAAATAGTTTTACAAAATTAATATCAATCGACAGATCTTGTTTAGTCGTAACTTTTGTCGTATGTTATATGTCTCTATGAAGAAGCATTCGTATTTTATAGGGAAAAATCATTTTAGATGGGGCGTTTTCTATGTTAATTTTGATGTGATGTCGCCGATGTTTAACATGGAAATCGCCCTATCTAAAACTGATTTTTTTCTATAAAATATGAATGCTTCTTCATACAAACATATAGCATACACCAAAAGTTACGACTAAACAAGATCTATCGAATGGTTTTGCCTTTTTGAAATTATTCTGAAGATGAATAACTGAAAATCCAGATTTTCCAGTTTACAGTGTGAGTGGCACGGACAGTAGCTCTGCCATGTAACCATTATCATATCTAACATACACAGCAATGCCACTGGTTCTGCCATGTAGCAACCGGTATTATTATATCTAATATACAAAGCAATGCCAATAGTTCTGCAATGTTACCATTATTGCTTACATTCAATTATTGATCCCATAAAGTGCAATTACATTAAATTTTGTCTTTGATAATCATGCAATCAATTATTGATCCCATAAAGTGCAATTACATTAAATTTTGTCTTTGATAATCATGCAATCAATTATTGATCCCATAAAGTGCAATTACATTTAATTTTGTCTTTGATAATCATGCAAACAAAGCCAGTATTGGCCTAGTGGTATCATGCTGGTCTCTGATCGGGAGACCCAGGTTCGAGTCATGCTCTGGTCACGCCGGAGACCTGTTGTTCGGATGAGACAGTAAAAATCGAGGCCCCGTGTCATGGTATGCATGGCATGTTAAAGATCCTTCACTGCTTTGGATGGGTCTGTTGCATAGGTCAAAATTTGTATGCCCTACATCAGACAGATGCCTTCACCATATACGTGAAATATTCATGGTGTGACGTTAAACAAAAATCAATCAATCATGCAATCAAAAATGTCACATTCCATAATCACTGAAACTCGCATTCTCAAATTCAAGTAGATACTTTAAAAGTAATGATCAATGTTAAACAACTGACTGCTCTGATTTATTGATATGAAATTTCTCAAATTATTCAATACTAACAAGAGATTTCCCTTACAGATGCAAAGTGCCGAGTTGCGAAACCTCAGAAACAATAGGGAAACATATTCCACTAATGGTGAGTAATTGTATGAAGTTTCATTGCAATACCACTAAACATATTGCACTTTTGGTTCAGAAATTAATTTTTGATACCCCACTCCTATGACCTTGACCTTTTAACCCCAGAAACAATAAGGCACATCTTCCACTCATGATGAGTAAATGTATGAAGTTTCATTGCAATAGCAGCAAATGTACTGGACTTATGGTCTGGAAACCAATTTTTGCTACCCCACTCCTATGACCTAGACCTTTGACCTTTTGACCACAAAAACAATAAGGCACATCTTCCAGTCATGGTGAGTAAGTGTATGAAGTTTCCTTGCAATAGCACTAAACATATTGGACTTATGGTCTGGAAACAAATTTTTGACAGATGCCTGCCCGCCCATCCACGTAACATCAAATTAAGAGCCGAGTTTGCAACTCAGTTAAAAACAGACCATCAGGAACAAATTGCTTAAAATTTTTACCAGTGGTTAAATTAGCCAATGCTTAAACTTAAATCACTATCTTTAATGATAGACCATCTGGAGCCAAATACATGTACTCAAACTTAAACCAGTGGTAAAATAAACCCATGATAAACTTTATATTTCATTGGAAAGAGTTGATATTTTTTAACTCATTAAAAGGACATGAAATTTGTTAATTACTGTTAGTACAATATCTCTATAATGGATTCACAGATGTATATGCATATCAAACTTCAACTAATCTCAGCCTCATGGTTAGTCTAACTAGAAAATAAAGCTTGGACTAACTAACCTGGCATTAAATGGACAGACAGGTGAACAGAACTAGGACTCACACTTAAAAAAGTGACAGAATTTTCAGAAATGTGATGCATGCTATATATTTACTTTGGAAACCAGCAATGATTAGTTCCAAAATTATGTGTGAAGAAACTTTTTGACACAATTCTTAAGTCCAGAGTGAACCCTGAGGCTACAGACAAAGAAAGATATGTTTGTCATTATGTACCAAAGTTGACAAAACATTTAAATATGATAATGAAAGGCACTATAATTTTCAATTATTTTTTATCTTATGATAATGAATATCACCTCCAGGAGCTGAACCAATGAGCACAGATGGTAATCCAGCATAAACCCCTCGAAATCCACCTGACTTGAAAAATCCAGCCTCACTCTGTAAACGAGTCTTTATGGTATCTAGTGGAAATAAGGATACATCAACTGCTGTCCCTGCTGCTGCACCTGACTGGATATGAAAGTGAATTTTAAGCTTATGAGTGTACAATGTAAAATAAAAGTTCTGGTGTGTTAAAAATGCAAAAACCACAATGGAAATTCTAATGTTTACACTTGGTTTATAATAGAATCAATGTGCTTCCTATTCTTCTTACTACTGTATATGGAACAGCCAGCAAATAAGATAGAAAAATGTTTGTCTACAAGCCTTGCAATAAAGTAATGACTGTAATCACAGTACATACATATAAATCAAGATAGAATGGTAAACTGTATTACAATTACAAACCACAAGTCTCTGACAAGACAGGAGCTCTGTTATTTCTTGATTTAAGATTGAGATACATTGTATGTTCTACTACATGTACTACTAAACAGCTGAATATTCCTTAAGGTGGCTTCTGTGGTGGGGGAGGGAGGGGATATGACAGGCTAATAGATAGTCGAAGATTCTCTGTCCTGCTCCCACTTTTGATAGCGTTTTGTGGGAGAGGGTCATCTCCATTTCGTCATTTGTGTATAAAGTATGATGTTAGATCTCGCTGAACTAGACTTTGCATTTGTGACAAATAGCAAAGAAGCCAAGTCAAGGTTGCCTTGTGTTTTTCTTTACAAAAATGTGTCAGCTGCTGAAGTGTCACGAATGCAAATTCGCATTCTGTGACACCTGACGTTTTAGCCTACTGTATACATGAATGGCGAAATGAAAGTATTGTCATGTTTTCGGATAAAACGGCAGCTAGCAGGTGTTATAGATCTCATTTGGAAAAGATATTGATATGATCGAGTAAAATAAATGTTCATTTATTAAATTATATGTTGCAAGTTCGATGTGAAAACGTTTATTTGTCGCCGGAGCCTTGTACATTCTGATACCAGATGGTATCACTAAAATTCTAACTTTTGATGAAGAAAGTCTCTCAGACCCTCTCACACAAACCGCCGATTTAAGAAGTGCATGATGGACAGAGAATCTCCCAACTAGTTAAGGGAAAATTGACTGTTCCAGATTTCTAAAATCCATTTGATATCTCTGGCTGTCTGAAGGGAGTATTTCCAAATTGTTGACATACTAGCCTGCCCACTTCAATACTCACTTCAGCTGAGTTTGGCTTAAAATTTCACTTACTGACACTGCTCCAGCCCAAAATTGACATGCTCACATCATGGCATATTTTCGAAGTCGGATTGGTCATATCAGGTTTGACCTAAAATGTGGAATATTTGTTGGGGGATAAATCTCGGGATTTATCATTACCTTATATGAAAATCCAGTATTTTGAAGTTCATTTCTTTAAACTGCAGTCATATATAATTTCAAAAAGAAAACTTGGGAAATATTTTTAGGATTCCTCAATGAATTTTGGCAGTTTGATGACACATATACCTCTTGTGCTCAAAACAGAATTCATCAAAGTTGCATTATAGCCTATGATAAACATCAAGTTTACCCAAAGGCCATCATCGGAATGTTTCAGGTATTGATAACCTTTATTTAGATCTTAGTGTGATGCCACTCTTACTTTGAGACTGGTGTTGCTAAAAAAGTCCCACTTATCAGGTTGGGGGCAACCTCTTATATGAGAGATAATCACTCGAATCAGTAACTATCACAGTTTTCAGTAATCAATATCAAGGAATGAACAGAAGTAAACAAGTACTGAAAAATTAAAGTTTCAAAATTTTGACTTAAACTTAAAAGGGCACAACTTACTAATATACTGAACATAAAATACAAAAAAAGTTTACCTTTTCATTACTTACCATTTTAAAGTTTATAGCTGCAACATTTGTGCAGCTATGAACTCCAAAACAGTAAGTTAAAAATGTCAACTTGTTTTGTAAACTATATTCAGTATGTTGTAAACATGTGCCCTTTTGAATTTCAAATCATAATTCCAAAATTTCATTTTTTAGTACTTGTTTACTTCTGTTCATTCCTTGAAACTGATTACTGAAAAGAGAGATGCATGTAGTTGTATTACTCAAATGAGAGGTTGACCCCAACCTGCTTATTCACCTTGTCCCACATCATTTTTACAATCGTATGGTGATGTAAATAAAAGTTTTATCTAATGACTTTGTCATATACATTTCCACATGATGCTCAAATCATGACAACTATAAAATTTGTTAAAGTTCAAGGGCGGATTTAGGGGGGTTTGGGAGCCCCCCCCCCCTCCCAGAGCCCCCCTACAAGAGGGAGTCAACCCTTCCGTACCCTCCCCTTCTCAGTTAGTGTCTCGGATCGCCCTTTGGGCCTCCTCCAAACCCACCCATCCCACTTCAGCTTCTGGATCGGCCCCTGTAATTAACTAATTAATTATGATTAAAGAAGTATGTGTGTACGCTCATGTCCGACCAGTAATTGTATTATCACTATTATTGTTGTTAAACATATTATCAAGTTCTACTTCTTGACCAACACAAGATCTAATGTCACTTTACCGCAAACTAGCTTGAGGCTGAGCTCTTCTTCGGATGTCCCTCCTTCAGATGAGGAGCACCCCCATTATTGAATACTTACCAACAGTGCAACACGAAAATCTGACATCGATGCTGCCTATTTATTACAATTGGCAGTGTTCCCCATATTTTGCTTCTTCAAAAGGCATCGGGTGTTAAATTACCCCTTTGAATTTTAATATTACATCACTGGCATGATATGCATGGTAAACACACGTGAAAATTAGTTTAGGAAAATGCAATGAAATAAATAGTTTCCAAACCCGTACTGAATTATAATTTCCGAAAAAAGGGAAGAATTTTAAAAGCGTTCCAGGCCTAGTACTGGATAACGTATATATGTGGATATATGTCTCTGCTTGAGTAGATCTATTTGATGTGTGGGGTCTGAAATGATTTTTCTCATTTGGATCGAGGTTAGAAATGCCTGGTCAGGCGCGGCGCGCGGGGTACATGTACTTCATGACGGATGTCACCTCCTACAGAGTTCCTTGTAGTCCTTTGATTCATTTCTTTATGTTGTATTGGACCTCTGGGTTTGTGAGATTTGTCTATTCCCTTTGAATTTGTTAACTGTTACGTATTATTCATACACCATTGCATGCGTCATGCACAATTTTGAATCGTGCATCTATACATATACATCATCTCGTTAGCATAATCTGAGCTTAGTAATATACTCAATCTGCTAATATACGGTATTAATATCTATTTCATTCGTAAATAACGAAGCAACTGAGCGGAATGAATAGTATGTTGTATATACACTTTACAGATTATTTCTGGGCAAGGATAAAATTTTAACAATGCACGGTCAAATTATTGGGGCGGGACTACAGCAACCCCCCCCCCCCCCCTCCTGCCTCCGACAGTCTCTGGACAATAGGTGAATCCTAAAACAAGCTTCCTGTAGGTTTGCTTATCTGTTCATTGACATGTAAAACATCTGGGTTAAGCTGAGAAATAAGAGTATTCATGACATGTCTCTAATCAGTGTACACAAAGACGGTTCTTCACAGTATGCCACATTTTACGGAGATGTTTATACCTATCATTCTCATGTTATGTATTAGATTTTAAGTGTATGCATTATCGTCTGTATGCTATATAAATAACATCAATAGCTTGTCTTGTAAACTGTATCGCTATGCGTTGGTAATTGCCCGGCTTGCCTGGAGCTGCTGAATTACTGGTAGCTCGAACGGAGCTGCTGTTTTACTGACAGCTTATAAGGAGCTGCCGGTAAATACCTATATAAAGCGAAGCGTTATCAGCACGACGGCTCACTCATCTCACTTACTTGTCTCACTCATCTCACTTACTTGTCTCACTTATCTCACTTACTTGTCTCACTTATCTCACTTGATTCATATTTCCGTTTACTTATATATCATGTGGATGTAATTGTGATTACTGATGCATTCTTTAATTGTTTATTAGTTCATAGTTGTTAATAAATTAAGAAATGTACACACCGTCTAACTAACTTGTATATGGGCGCGCGCGCGCGCGTGTGTGTGTGTAAGAACAAAGGAGTACTTTTGGAAATCACCTTCTATAAATATCTATAAAAAGTATAGAAAATATATATCAAAATTCTGACTACTGTCCGCGCCACTCACTCTGGAAACTGGAAAATCTGGATTTTCAGTTATTCATCTTCAGAATAATTTCAAAAAGGCAAAACCATTCGATAGATCTTGTTTAGTCGTAACTTTTGGTGTATGCTATATGTTTGTATGAAGACGCGTTCATATTTTATAGAAAAAAATCAATTTTATATAGGGCGATTTCCATGTTAAATTTTGACGTGACGTCGCCAAGTTTCCCATAGACTCAATGTTAAACGTCGGCGACGTCACGTCAAAAATAACATAGAAAACGTTCTATCTAAAATGATTTTTCCCTATAAAATATGAATGCTTTTTCGTAGAAGCATATAACATACACCAACAGTTACGACTAAACAAGATCTGTCGATTAATATTAATTTTGTAAAACTATTTTAAAGATAAATAAGTGAAAATCCAGATTTTTCGGTTTACAAAGTGAGTGGTGCGGACAGTAATTTTATTACAGATTAATAATAAAGTAGTATATATACATGTAAAACCATACATTTGAATAGAATATATGTATATGTAGAATATATATATATATATATATATATATATATATATATATATATATATATATATATATATATATATATATATATATATATATATATATATATATATATATATATATATTATTCATACACTATTGCATGCGTCTAAACCATGCGCTAAAATATAATGCATCAGATTTACTGTTATATCTGTATTGCACTCACATCATTCATTTACGCAATTCACAAATAGTTGTACATACCAGTCCATAAACGATAGGTATTTCAGTATTGTTCGGAACATTTGCTGAATTTATGCAATACGAATGAAATTCACTACAGTTTTATTTTTTAAGATGAAAGACATGCGTCAGGATGTTAAATTTGAATAAACAGCACATAAAATCACTGAAACTTAAAATATATTCTTTCATGCACATTGATTTACTTGTCAGTTAACAGGCATTTAAAGACAGGTAAAAATAACTCGGCATTATGTGATAAAATTGACACCCCATCGTCTTTACACTTGGAAAAATTGGCTCTTTTTGATTTGGCGATCTTTATTTTCATCCGCCAATAAAGCCCAGATTTCCATCGCGCCAAAATTATAATCGATATACGATATTTACATATATATATATATACCACCTCTGGGAAAATACTCGTTATTTAATTGGTCGAGATGGACGCGACATATTATTGTATCAGGTTCCTACTTCGGCTTCGCGTTGCCCAATACAACTTTTTTTCATGGGCCCTATATATTCCGTATCACCCCTGGAAAGCACTATATAGATAATAACATATATGACTCGTGCCATATCTTATCTGTAATAACCTTTTAGCTGACGAACAGAATGGCTTTCGGACCGACAGATCTTGTATAAATCACGTGTTCACGTTAAACAGTGTTTAACAAAACAGAGCCCCTTCTTTCGTTACCTTCATTGATCTACGAAAGGCCTTTGATATGGTAGATAGAGACATGTTAGCGTATAACTAACTTGTAAATGGAATTGACGGTATTTTTACCAATCAATTAAATCGCTCTACCAAAACACCGAATCTTTTGTGCGAGTGGGTAACTAAAATACAAACTGGTTCGGCTGTAAATTTGGGTTGCGACAGGAAGATAATCTTTCTCCTACACTTTTTGCTCTTTTTATCAACTGTCTCGCGACTCAGATTAAAAGCCTAAACAAAGGAGTAGAGATAGGCAACGAGAACCTTACTCATGGCCATGTACGATGATAGATTCACGAAAATTGATTGATTGAATTTTGTTTTACGTCACTCCACGATTCAATCGTAACAAATCGTCCATTTTGTTTAAAAAAATGGCGATGGTGTTACGATTGTCCACGATTATTTCACGTATATGGTGGCGGCATCTGCCTGATGCATTGCATACAAATTTAGTCCTTTGCAATGGACCCGCCCAAAGCAGTGAGGGATCTTTTATGTGCCACGCCTACCGTGACACGGGACCTCGGTTTTTACTGTCTCATCCGAAAGACAGAACACCGGTGCGCCCAGGGCGGGAGTCGAACCCGGGACCTCTCGATCACGAGCCGAGCACCTTATTCACTAGGCCACATCAGCTTCATTCACGAAAAAGGTGTATATATATATAAGCATAATTAGGAAATATAATAACAGTGTTCACTATTCAAAAATGTCGGATCAACCGTGAGTCAATGCAAGTCGCTAAAGAATAAAAGAGGTCAAATATAGAAGCACAAGAAAGCGATAAACGACACTTAAATAAAAAAATTTTTAGTGTCCTTTGTGGCTTTCTTGTGCTTATATATATATATATATATATATATATATATATATATATATATATATATATATATATATATATATATATATATATATATATATATATAATCTAATACAGGATTGGACCAAACAAGGTCGCGGACAGTAACTGTCAAGAAAGGTAGGCACTAAGAATCATACGTTTTATCAGGGACGTATATATCTAAATTATTAGATATATATATACGTCCCTGGTTTTATTTGCTTATTCCGTTTAATTTATATAAATCATATACACTATTTGACCACAACATGACCACTTAGTTGTTTAATACATTGTGTCATCAATTATGTGTGAAATTGTAAATTTCTTAATGAAAGTCCACGCTATCTGGGAGATTTAGTTTGAAGCGGATGGCGATGTTTTTCTTCCACTTTACAAGTATTTCATGAAGCAAATTGTCGGTTAAATAGATCTAGCTGAAAGATTTGGCTTTAAATTCCATTCAATTTAAGCGATATGTGCACTGCGCTGGTAACAAAAATATTTTAATACGTTGAATATTTGTCTATGTGCAGGACTGAAATTGCTTCACATTAATTGTGTGACAGTTGTAGCACTCTTGTCCGAACACTGGGCATTTTTTAATTTCGTGATTAACTCCACATTTTTTACAATTTTTAATCAAGCCAGAAGTTTTCTTTTAATTTCTGTTTATAACATTGACACTTTCTGCTTGGTCGGCACTTTTCGGCATCGCTTTCATTTGATTTTCGGTAGCTTCTGCTTCAACTCTTTTTCTTGTGTTAAGTCTTGCGTGCTAAGTACTCGAAAAGATACCGAAAAAGACCAATCCCGAACCGAATTTAAGGTCCAGTCCGACAGTGTGTGTGTGTGTGTGTGTGTGTGTGTGTGTGTGTGTGTGTGTGTGTGTAAAAACGGCAATATCTTTGACACCACTAAATATTTTCTATATAAGGTCCATTAAAAATCAATAATTGGAAAATATAACAAATTGGTATACTGTACTCATGAGCTCTCATGCTGAAAGTTTTTTTTTTACTTAAATATCTAGCTTAAACTGAATGAAGTTAAAGCCAAATCTTTCAGCTCTATCTATTTAACCGACAATTTTGCTTCATACATTGGAAGGAAAACATCGCCATCCGCTTCAAACTAAATCTCCGAGATAGCGTGGACTTTCATCTAGGAATTTACAATTTCACACGCACATAATTTGACACAAAGTGTTAAATAACTGCACAGGATTGTCGTGGTCAACTAGTGTACATGTATATAATTTCTATATAAAATCATGGAATAAGCATATAAAACTTGTATTTCTTACTGCCTACCTTTCTTGACAACTGCTATCCACCCTCTCGTTTGCTCCAGTCCTACACACGACCACGACAGTGATTTTTATTTAGCCTTATTTTCGAGGAATGCCAAAAGCACGTACATATATATGCTGCTGAATATCTAAAATTTAAAATGATTTAATTTCAGTTGTTTCTGTATATTTGATTGGTCGAAATATAGACGTTAAATCTTTCACAAGAACTTTCGTCACATGATAATAAGTAGAGAGTCACATGTCAACACGTATTTGTACCAGTTCATCAGTTACAACAAGTATGCGTTAATGTATTGATTTGTTGATATACTCAGAAAATTTATCGACGCGAGTGACCGTGTGTAAATTTAACTGTAAATCCATAGCTGTGTAACCATAATTTAAATGTAGAACTGTTGCATGTGAGCTGTAATATGTGAGATAAGTCCATTATATGGCTATTGTAAGTCAATTATACATGAAATGCAAGTTCGTCACAGGCCAGCTGTAAATGTTATAGATGTACTGAAAGTCCATTACAGATGCAGTGTAAGTCTGTTACAAAATTTATGAACTTTAAATCAATTACATGTGAAATGTAAGTCAGCAACAAGTGAACGGAAAATATCATTACAGGTTTACTATACGCCCGTTACCTGTAAACCGAAAGTCCGTAACAAGAGAATTGTAAGTCTATTATACGTTTACTGTAAATAAGTTCGTTACAAATGAGCTAGAAAAATAAGTGTGTTCCAAGTTCTCTGTAAGTTTGTATCAAGTAAAGTGTATGTCAATTACTGGTGAACTGCTACATACTTTTAAGCCGGCGTCGCCTAGTGGTATCGCACTGGACTCCTAATCGGGAGGCCGGGGTTCGATTCCCGCTCTGGTCATGCCAGTGTCCTGTCTTTCGGACGAGACAGTAAAAACCGAGGTCCCGTGTTGTGGTATGCATGGCACGTTAAAGATCTCTCACTGCTTCGGGTGGGTCCGTTGCAAAGGTCAAAATTTGTTTGCCCCGCATCAGGCAGTTGCCGTCACCATATACGTGAAATATTCGTGGTGTGACGTTAAACAAAAATCAATCAATAAAAGGCTACATACTTTCCAACTGCACGTGAATCGTAGTAAATCCATCTCAATCACAGTTCGATGGTATAAACCATTAATTTATAACTACCTGAAAGTTTGCCCGAGTTTAAAAACTTTTATCCATCTGGTTTGAAACCCCCTCACCCCCCCCCCCCCCCCCCAAAAAAAAAGAAAGAAAAAAGGGAAAAAAAGACAAGAAAAGAAAAAGGAAAAACACACACAAACAAACAAGAAAAACAAAAACAAAACAAAAATAAACAAACAATCGAAAGTTCTTGACTGTTTAATATGTACAAATTGTAAGTCTTAGTCTTCAATAACAAGGCTGTGACTAACAGGATGTTAGTGGTTACGTTTAGACTCGTCCATGATTTCATCGTCACTAGGACAGTCCTCAACCATGTAACGCTTTCATCGATGGCACTGGCGTCAGAAATGAAGTTGACTGCTGCACTAGTATCATTTCTCTTTTCATCATTTGATAGTTAATCATGGCATTCTGAAACTTTCCTTAACTGTCTATCTCTGGTTATGTATCCGTGAAAAGTGAAATCGGTGGAATTTGTGAGGTCGGTGAGTACGCATGCGCTTACAGCACTTCTTCCTACATTGAGTTTAGAAAGATGTACCCAGGACTGAACTTCAGGGTCATACACTTCTACTTCAGGGGAAGTTGTCTCACCTGCTTTTGAAAACAATAATGCCCCTATATGTTAATGAGTTAATATTAATGCATTAATAATGATACTACTACTTATATATCTTTAAGACTTCCGGAGGCAAGCACACTGGTTACAGTAATGATAAAATCACTCTTTAAATTTGTTACTGTTTTACAAAAAGACAGAAAAAAAAAAGAAAAGGGGGAGGGGGAAGGGGGGTTGGAAACAGAAGTCATCTGACAAAGTTGTATGACATAAATCACCAAGGACATGCACACAAAACATGATAATAATAGAATATACACGGAGAAATGACATTACTTAAATGTTCAATTGTGTTGCTGTTACGATACTGACTTAGGATGGTCAATTTAAGTAACAGACGTCTCTTAATTGGTGTGGTTAACCGGTTTACGGGCACCCACATTCCCACTCACCGCAAAAGCAGCACAATCAAAGGACACACATGTAAACTTTTATAAATAAATCTCCATATAGAGAAAAACTCAATAGGTTTCTCAAGAAGATAGGTCATAAGAATTATATTACACACGAAACGTTTATAAAATAATATGTTGCTATCAAAAATATGTAAGGCGACATCAACTTAAATAAACCGTGTTCTGCCCGTCTGTAAGCGAGCTCAGATCCTTGATCAATAGGAGTCCCGACTAACAGTCAGAGGGCACGAGAATCAGGACCTTGTCTCCTCTGAAAAGGTTTCGACAAGGCCCGTCATAGAGTCCCCACCGCCCTGTTATAGTCAGCGTACAACGCTCAAGTAAACGTCTGCACTGGGTCATAGAGGGATCAAATACAAGACCTATGGTCTTAACGATGATCTCGGGGTCATAATGAAGGCGTTTAATAATTCTAGAACCCGTCAATATGAAATTATCAGAACCTTTGTCCCTCTTTAGTTTGTACACTAGATCACCGTAGAAATTGGGATGGAAAATTCCGCTTGATACGTATTGTTGAAAAGTCACATTTCCGAATTTAGATAAAAAGACTGAATAAGATCTGTAAAATTTACTAAACGTTTTTCAAAGTTTATGATATCTATAATCATGAGTAAGAAGTTTAAAAGTAATCTGAGAATTTTTTTTGCGTGAAAATCCAAAACGTTAGTGCAGGCTCTAGCGAATCGAACCAATTGATTAATATAAATACCATATGATGGGAGTCTGGGAATATCACCATCCAGATAGGGAAATTTAAACTAGGAAATATAAAGTCGTCACGTTAATATACATATTAATATGAATATTGTTGTTAATAATTTTAATATTTAAGTCCAAGTGTTTCCTGTTCGGAAGTATTGGCTTTGTTTAATTGAAGTTCAGGTGGATAAATGTCAGTAATATAGTTTTCAAACTAGGGGTTATCGATAACCAAAACATCATCAAGATATCTAGAAAGGCAACACGCAAAGTGTGGTATCCATTCGAGGCGGCATATATTTTATATATTTTGAACTCCCCCTTTTGATTTCTGAACTTGAATTTCAGCAAGGTTTAACATGTGTGGAAAATTCATAGGTTTTATTTCGAGTATTTTTTAATTTCTAGTGTTCACAATATTCCAAACACAGATCCATACATTGACATGAACGCACAGGAACAATGCATTCTAATGTCAAAGAGAGCCATTCTATAGATATATGAAGTCTTATGTTTACTTTAATCTAATTAAAACTTCCATGATGATGAATATACCCGTGATAGGGTTATATCTTAACCTTAATCCAAAGTTATTTTTCATGGTGAGAATTAGTCGTTTAATACGATTTTTGTCCGATCAGTTTGAAATGTTAAACGTGTATGCTTTTTTCGATCTGCTTCATACATAGCAGAATTGTTATCCATCATGACCAAAGGGCATGCATTCAAAGGCAACTTTACAGTGAGCTTAAAGCGTTTGGTCCATAAAATCAATATGCTTGCTTGAGCAAGTGTGTGTCATTACCTTGACTTTGGGTAAAACAGCTAGGTCAAGGCAACAAAATCATTAGTTATGCCCTCGGATTGATAGATCGGGGCTTATTGTTACTGTCCTGTTTGTTTGTTTGTTTGTTTTTCTGTCTGTTGTCAATATTAGCCTTAGCTATAACTTTTGAATCGTAAGGGATAGAGACTTCATATTTAATATGCATACTCAATTAATGAAGCATTTTCAAATGACGCCAAGGTCAATGACCTTTTGACCTTGACAATGACCTTCACGCTAAAAATAACTTTTTTGACTTTGGTACCGCCAGGGACATTCGTGTTTCACAGCTTGTTTTTGCTTAATTTCATTTGGTAAATTGACTTATATTTTGACGTATAACAGAATTCATACACGTTTCAAACATCGTTTGCCACTCAAATTCATGTATATATTATATGCTGGAAGGGATGCTTGGACCTGGTTACTCTTGCTACACACATGTGTAGAAAAATAGATTTATTTAGGTGGAACCAACATAATCATTATTTCATTATTATTAATGTCATTGTTGTTGTTTGTGGTGATGATGTTATTGTTATTTCTGTTGTTGTTTTTGCTGCTCTGTTTTCTTACCGTCATAACCCCCGATTGCTACAATTTTCTTATTCATTACGACGGCAGCAAAGTTACTTCTTCCCAGCTTCATAGGCGCCATACATGTCCAAGTTTTCTTATTAATGCTGTAATATTCAGCTGTAAAATGAAAGTTGTGTACCTATAATCTATTAAATACCTTAACGATCAAATACACAATACAGAAAAAAGTCACTTTAGAATTTAGATTGAAAAGTCCCCATTAAAAATGTCATTTTTCGTAACTGGGGCGAATTTTCGGATAGGTTTTGACATAAGCAAATTAATATTAATAAGCTGAATAAACATTTACTTGAAAATGTAGGTATTTAGAATTATTTTTCCCCAAAAATCGTCGTCGGGATAACGGTGACCACACGTTACTGTATTATCACATAAAAAAATCAGGTTTAGATAACACTTAAAAAGATCATACCACTTTCAAGCCGTTTGAATCCATCATACCCTCCAAGTGCAACTATGTCATTATCCAGTGTCACAAGAACGACGCCACTGCGTCGTAACGCCATATTCATTAGCATCGTCCATTGCTCTGTCTTTACGTCGTACATTTCCATGGAATCCAGGCATGATTGCCCGTCAAATCCTCCAGCGATGTATATTTTGTCTGTATCACAAATAAATGTACAAATAATGAACAGCAGGGGCCAGTTGTTCGAAACTCTAACCACTGGTTAAGCTAACCAGTGGTTAAAGTTTGAGGGACAATTAATTCATTTCATAAGATTTCTGTTAAAAAAACTAAATTACTTTACAAAGCTTGTTTCCTATGCTACAAATCAGTACACAGACTATGACTTAAAGTCTTCTCATTTCAAAGATATAGTTAGACGAATTTTAACCATTGGTTAGCTGAACCAGTGGTTAAAGTTTCGAACAACTGACCCCAGGGCATTTAATTGCATTATTCTTCTATAATGATCTTGTTAGCTAAATCATTTCAGACTTGGAATGTCTCGGCTTATACCTGGTTTCCAACCTAGCGCTCTCGGTGCTCAGTGACAATGGCCGAGGATCAGGGATGAGTTTTACTAGATCTAAAGTTCATAAGACCAAACGTAGATGTAAGTCTATGTAAGCTTTGCTAAGAAATAGAGAGTTTGAGATTTTTAACGCCTACGACTACGTGTACGTGTCGGCGGTGTTTAAGATTATGACGTCATCAAAATTTGTGCACCACGCACCTATGACCACACGCTACACGTCATTATGAACGTGTAGAAAACTGTTTACTTCAACATATTTCTCGCTTTTAATCAATTCTTCATAGTGCAACCATATATAATTTTACAGTTTAGGAAGTGAAAAATTCGTTTGCATTGTATTTTGATCATTGTTCATACTGTTTTATTCCAAAATATGGGTCCGAGGCAGGGGTAGTTTCATGGTATACAACACCCAGCACGAAGGCACCGGCATTAGCAAAACAGAAGACCACCCTGAGAGACTTACCACCCAGCACGAAGGCACTGGCGTTAGCAAAGCAGAAGAACACCCTGAGAGACTTACCACTCAGCACGAAGGCACTGGCGTTATTAAAGCAGAAGACCACCCTGAGAGACTTACCACCCAGCACGAAGGCACTGGCGTTAGCAAAGCAGAAGACCACCCTGAGAGACTTACCACCCAGCACGAAGGCACTGGCGTCAGCAAAGTAGAAAACCGTCGTCAGAGACTTACCACCCAGCATGGAGGCACTGGCGTCAGCAAAGCAGAAGACCACCCTGAGAGACTTACCACCCAGCACGGAGGCACTGGCGTCAACAAAGCAGAAAACTACCATGAGAGACTTACCACCCAGCACGGAGGCACTGGCGCCAACAAAGCAGAAAACTACCATGAGAGACTTACCACCCAGCACGGAGGCAATGGCGTCAACAAAGCAGAAAACTACCATGAGAGACTAACACCGAGCACGCAGGCACCGGCGTCAACAAAGCATAAAACTACCCTGAGAGACTTACCAGCCAGCATGGAGGTATTAGCTTCAGTAAAGTAGACCCCCCCCCCGCCCCCTTGAGAGACTTGCCACCCAGCACGAAGGCATTAGCGTCAGCAAAGCAGAAAACCACCGTTAGAGACTTACCACCCAGCATGGAGGCACTGGCGTCAACAAAGTAGAAAACCACCCTGAGAGACTTACCACCCAGCACGGAGCCACCGGCGTTAGCAGAGCAGAAGAACACCCTGAGAGACTTACCACTCAGCACGAAGGCACTGGCGTTATTAAAGCAGAAAACCACCCTGAGAGACTTACCACCCAGCACGAAGGCACTGGCGTTAGCAAAGCAGAAGACCACCCTAAGAGACTAACCACCCAGCACGAAGGCACTGGCGCCAGCAAAATAGAAAACCGTCGTCAGAGACTTACCACCCAGCATGGAGGCACTGGCGTCAGCAAAGCAGAAGACCACCCTGAGAGATTTACCACCCAGCACGGAGGCACTGGCGTCAACAAAGCAGAAAACTACCATGAGAGACTTACCACCCAGCACGGAGGCACTGGTGCCAACAAAGCAGAAAACTACCATGAGAGACTTACCACCCAGCACGGAGGCAATGGCGTCAACAAAGCAGAAAACTACGATGAGAGACTAACACCGAGCACGCAGGCACCGGCGTCAACAAAGCATAAAACAACCCTGAGAGACTTACCAGCCAGCATGGAGGTATTAGCTTCAGTAAAGTAGAAACAACCCCAACCCCCCACCCCCTTGAGAGACTTGCCACCCAGCACGAAGGCATTAGCGTCAGCAAAGCAGAAAACCACCGTGAGAGACTTACCACCCAGCATGGAGGCACTGGCGTCAACAAAGTAGAAAACCACCCTGAGAGACTTACCACCCAGCACGGAGCCACCGGCGTCAGCAAAGTAGAAAACCACTCTGAGAGACTTGCCACCCAGCACGAAGGCACCGGCGTTAGCAAAGCAGAAATCCACACTGAGAGACTTACCACCCAGCACGAAGGCACCGGCGTTAGCAAAGCAGAAAACCACCCTGAGAGACTTACCATCCAGCACGGAGGCACTGGCGTCGGCAAAGCAGAAAACCACCATGAGAGACTTACACCGAGCACGAGCACGCGTCAACAAAGCAGCACGGAGGCATTAGCTTCAGTAAAGTAGAACATACCCCCCCCCCCCCCCGCCCCCTTGAGAGACTTGCCACCCAGCACGAAGGCACCAGCGTTAGCAAAGCAGAAAACCACCCTGAGAGACTTACCACCCAGCACGGAGGCACTGGCGTCAGCAAAGTAGAAAACCGTCGTCAGAGACTTACCACCCAGCATGCAACCATATATAATTTTACAGTTTAGGAAGTGAAAAATTCGTTTGCATTGTATTTTGATCATTGTTCATACTGCTTTATTCCAAATATGGGTCCGAGGCAGGGGTAGTTTCATGGTACACAACACCCAGCACGAAGGCACCGGCATTAGCAAAGCAGAAGACCACCCTGAGAGACCTACCTCCCAGCACGAAGGCACTGGCGTTAGCAAAGCAGAAGATAACCCTGAGAGACTTACCACCCAGCACGAAGGCACTGGCGTTATCAAAGCAGAAGACCACCCTGAGAGACTTACCACCCAGCACGAAGGCACTGGCGTTAGCAAAGCAGAAGACCACTCTGAGAGACTTACCACCCAGCACGAAGGCACTGGGGCCAGCAAAGTAGAAAACCGTCGTCACAGACTTACCACCCAGCATGGAGGCACTGGCGTCAGCAAAGCAGAAGACCACCCTGAGAGATTTACCACCCAGCACGCAGGCACCGGCGTCAACAAAGCAGCACGGAGGCATTAGCTTCAGTAAAGTAGAAACTACCCCCCACCCCCCGCCCCCTTGAGAGACTTGCCACCCAGCACGAAGGTACCAGCGTTAGCAAAGCAGAAAACCACCCTGAGAGACTTACCACCCAGGAAGGAGACATTAGAGACAGCAAAGTAGAAAACCGCCCTGAGAGACTTACCACCCAGCACGGAGGCACCGGCGTCAGCAAAGTAGAAAACCGTCGTCAGAGACTTACCACCCAGCACGGAGGCACTGGCGTCGACAAAGCAGAAAACTACCCTGAGAGACTTACCACCCAGCACGAAGGCACTGGCGTCAGCAAAGTAGAAAACCGTCGTCAGAAACTTACCACCCAGCATGGAGGCACTGGCGTCAGCAAAGCAGAAAACTACCATGAGAGACTTACCACCCAGCACGGAGGCACTGGCGTCAACAAAGCAGAAAACTACGATGAGAGACTAACACCGAGCACGCAGGCACCGGCGTCAACAAAGCATAAAACTACCCTGAGAGACTTACCAGCCAGCATGGAGGTATTAGCTTCAGTAAAGTAGAAACAACCCCAACCCCCACCCCCTTGAGAGACTTGCCACCCAGCACGAAGGCATTAGCGTCAGCAAAGCAGAAAACCACCGTGAAAGACTTACCACCCAGCATGGAGGCACTGGCGTCAACAAAGTAGAAAACCACCCTGAGAGACTTACCACCCAGCACGGAGCCACCGGCGTCAGCAAAGTAGAAAACCACTCTGAGAGACTTGCCACCCAGCACGAAGGCACCGGCGTTAGCAAAGCAGAAAACTACCCCGAGAGACTTACCACCCAGCACGAAGGCACCGACGTTAGCAAAGCAGAAAACCACCATGAAAGACTTACCATCCAGCACGGAGGCACTGGCGTCGGCAAAGCAGAAAACCACCATGAGAGACTTACACCGAGCACGCAGGCACCGGCGTCAACAAAGCAGCACGGAGGCATTAGCTTCAGTAAAGTAGAAACTATCCCCCCCCCCCCCGCCCCCTTGAGAGACTTGCCACCCAGCACGAAGGTACCAGCGTTAGCAAAGCAGAAAACCACCCTGAGAGACTTACCACCCAGCACGGAGGCACCGGCGTCAGCAAAGTAGAAAACAGTCGTCAGAGACTTACCACCCAGCACGGAGGCACTGGCGTCGACAAAGCAGAAAACTACCCTGAGAGACTTACCACCCAGCACGGAGGCACTGGCGTCAGCAAAGTAGAAAACTACCTTGAAAGACTTACCTACCAGCAAGGAGGCATTAGAGACAGCAAAGTAGAAAACCGCCCTGAGAGACTTACCACCCAGCACGGAGGCACCGGCGTCAGCAAAGTAGAAAACCGTCGTCAGAGACTTACCACCCAGCACGGAGGCACTGGCGTCGACAAAGCAGAAAACTACCCAGAGAGACTTACCACCCAGCACGGATGCACCGGCGTCAGCAAAGCAGAAAACCACCCTGAGAAACTTACCAGCCAGCATGGAGGCATTAGCGTCAGCAAAGCAGAAAACCACCCTGAGAGACTTACCACCCAGCACGGAGCCATCGGTGTCAACAAAGCAGAAAATTACCCTGAGAGACTTACCACCCAGCATGGAGGCATAAGCGTCAGCAAAGTAGAAAACCACCCTGAGAGACTTACCACCCAGAACGGAGCCACCGGCGTCAACAAAGCAGAAAATTACCCTGAGAGACTTACCACCCAGCATGGAGGCATTAGCGTCAGCAAAGTAGAAAACCACCGTGAGAGACTTACCACCCAGCACGGAGGCACCGGCGTCAGCAAAGTAGAAAACCGTCGTCAGAGACTTACCACTAAGCATGGAGGCACTGGCGTCGGCAAAGCAGAAAACCACCATGAGAGACTTACCACCCAGCACGGAGCCACCGGCGTCAACAAAGCAGAAAATTACCCTGAGAGACTTACCACCCAGCATGGAGGCATTAGCGTCAGCAAAGCAGAAAACCACCGTGAGAGACTTACCACCCAGCATGGAGGCACTGGTGTCAACAAAGCAGAAAACCACCCCGAGAGACTTACCTCCCAGCATGGAGGCACTGGCGTCGACAAAGCAGAAAACCACCCCGAGAGACTTACCATCCAGCACGGAGGCACCAGCGTCACTTCTCTGATGACGCATTGGCTGAATCTTCGACCATTGGTTTCTTGATGGATCGTAACGCTCCACGGAATTATGACGCTGTCGTCCATCAAACCCACCACAAGCGTAAAGGAACCCTGTAAAACGATGACACAGTATACCGTTTATTACATTACTATTCTCATCATCGGAAATCCATGGTCGGTTGCGATTCCCTTAGTAAGAAAAGCCAAACCGACCGTAGGTTTCCCATGATGTACTACTGTCTTAGTTGTCGTTTTTCGCTACTCCAATATTATTGCACTTAAATGGTGGCGTATGTATACATTAACTACTAAACAACTGAATAACACTGCGAATATATGAAAGAAATTTGACGGTATACCTTAATTCCTGTAGGAATGAAATACATTATATTCAAGATTTAAATGTAAAGGTTTATGAATTTTTAATTTAGAGATATTCTACAGGAAATTCTGGTTAATAACATCAACTTTAAACTGTCCCCGAATCAAATTCGATAGCTTGAAAAATATTATTATTATTATTATTATTATTATTATTATTATTATTATTATTATTATTATTATTATATTTCTAAGTATATCGCCAAGGAATACATCCATGTCAATTTGATCCTGTAGTCTTAAGTAATGATACCATTTAAGATTCCATATGGAAATGTAAATGATCAATAATGATAACTCCGTAAAAGAAATAATGTCATAACTCAGCAATGATTGCAGCATATTTGAATCCGGTTAAATGACTATTATAATGCTGAAATAAATTTACGGTAAAATTTCATTCTAATATCAGTTTTGTTACATTGATATTGATATCATGCCTTGGTGAACAACACATGAACACATTGCATGTTAATAAATTTGTTACGACAACGTTGTTTCGATTATTGCTTATCTATTCATTTATTTATTTATTTATTTATTTATTTATTTATTTATAATAAATCATCATCATCATCATCATCATCAGTATCTATTTATTTAATTATTTTTCGGATTTTGTTGAGAGGACAGTTGGTTCTTGTAATAATTTTTCAATTTATACTTTAACTAAAAAGTCGTTTACCATGCAATGATACGACGCTAACATAACAGCGTGACATGTACATGGGTGCTCTCTCCTCCCACAGTTTGAGTTCCGGATTGAAGCTCATTACGCTGCTAAGATAGCGGTTGCCATCGAAACCGCCTACTACGTAAATGAGACCATTCATTGGCACGGTACCATGATAAGCTCTGGGTGATTCCATATCTATCTTCTCGGACTCGGGTAAGTATCTAAACCACCGGTTAACGTGTTTGTCATAGGTTTCAATCGAGTTCACGACACCATTACTCGACCAACCTCCAACTGTGAATATAATCTCTTTGGGTGATCGCGGACAGCTAAACTGTTCATTGTAATCGATATCCAAAGGTTCAAGATTTACAGCTTCCCAAGCGCTTGAAACTATATGTGTACAACTGCTGAGTTTCTTCACTTCACTTTTGAGAAATATGTTGTTGAAAAAATAAGTATCCATGTAGGTAAATCGTAGAGTATTTAACAATTCAGGATAATGTACTTTTCTTTTTCTGTATTCATATTTTACCCATCGCTGAATGGCAGTAAAGACTTCACTTTCATTCATTACATTTAAACTGTTGCTTGAAAGGATTTCTAAAAGATTAGGCAACGCTAATTGCAAATATTCCTGGCTGTTATCGGCAATGTCCTTGAAGTTCATCAATATGTATTTCCATGTTTTCTCCGCTGTGTGGGAACAATTATAAAATCGTAAAAAATTCAAAATGCCCAAACAATTTTCTGGTGAAAGTTGATAATAAAGGAAATTTGCACATTCTCTTTGAAGTCCAAAGATATGAAACCTATCGGCTGCAGGTAATAGGTCTTCCACCGTGTCCACTGTTATGTTTGCTTGTCTAAGATAGGCATATCGAATTACTTGTTCCATTGTGCTCGAAGAGACACTTTGAATAACAATTTCATTTTCCTCTGTTTCTTTCCATCCCAATGTAAACAACGAACGGAAATATTGGCTGCAACATGCCATGACATTACGATGCACATTTAATTTAACGTTTTCATCCGGAATGATAATGGCAGCATCACAGAAAATTCCATGAACTCGCATATCATACATTTGATGCTGCACATCTTCCTCCAAAGCATCTCCCATTCCAAACGACATCATGATTTTCTTTTTTCTTAAAACCTGAAAGTAGATAAACGGCTGCGGCCATTTATTTGCGTCATACTTTATGACGTCATAAATGGACCGAACGTCAAACTGTGCGTGTGAATTCCATGCACTACTAGTGTCTTATATTTCGCGTTTGTAAAATTTTGTAAAATACATTCTGTGGTCAATAAAGTAAGTGAAAGTTATAAACGAGGAAATATTGACGTCATTGATTGCAGACTTGCCATTGCATTATGATCATGTAGAATATTGCTGTTGTGTGAAAAATGCAAAATTGCAAGCGCTAAATGCTGATCGAGTGACGCTTGCCTTAGTGATGGAGGATATCGCAATTTTGAGAGAAACACCTTCCTTAGATCGGAAATATGCTACCAGGTCTACAAACTTGCTCTGATTTGGCATAGAAACCACATTCGACTTGTAAGCGTATACAAAAGATATATATTCTATATATTCAACCAATTTGAGCAGTGTCCTATGGCATATTTGTAATTTGGGAAATTAAAACATGCATGAATGAATAATAGTCATTCATGCGTGTTTTAATTTCCCATATTACAAATATGTCATAGGACAATAGCCCTTGAGCCTACACGGTTACTGGGTCCATTAGAGGCGTAGCTGGACGTTTAAATATGCGTGACCAAATCCGCGAATCGCCTATACATGGTAAATGTGAAAATGGTGGGAGAGCTGTTTGTGAAACACTAATGTCCCCGGCGGCAACAAAGTCCAAAAAGTTATTTTTAGTGTGAAGGTCATTGTCAAGGTCAAAATGTCATCGACCTTGGTGTCATTTGAAAGCGCTTCATTAGCTGAGTACCCATGTCAAATATGAAGTATATCCCTCACGATTCAAGCCGGTGTGGCCCAGTGGATAGGATGCTCGGATCGTGATCGAGAGGTCCCGGGTTCGACTCCCAGCCTGTGCACACCGGTGTTCTGTCTTTCGGATGAGACAGTAAAAACCGAAGTCCCGTGTCACGGTAGGCGTGGCACGTAAAAGATCCCTCACTGCTTCGGGTACGTCCGTAGCAAAGGTCTAAATTTGTATGCAATGCATCAGGCAGATGCCGTCACCATATAGTGAAATAATCGTAAAGTGACGTAAAACAATTATCAGTCAATCAATCGATCAACCCTCACGGTTCATAAGTTATGGCCAAGGTTAAAGTTGACAACAGACAGACTGACAGGACAAAACAATAAGCGCCCGATCTATCTATCCGGGAGCATAAAAAGAAAGCTGGATGTCGACCCAAGGTACTATTATGTTCTAATTTTTGAATGTACTTAGTGGGGATGGGGATGGGGGTTTAATCTGTCATAGTTTAACGTTACAGTACGGAGTGTGATGACACCTGACCGTCTGAAAATATCTTAGTAAATTATGGTGTCCGACTTTTGAACATAATCAGAAATCACACCGTTTTATATATGGCATATGACTGTCTGCAAAGTACTTAGGGATAACTGATCGACACGTCAAAATCATTTCTCGTATATAGTAACGGCATGATGTATGACCGAATGTCGACCTATACAACCGAATAATTCGAAGCAGTGAAGGGTACCAACCAGTTTCTGTCTTACCATGATTATTGCACATACATATATGGTTATTGAATGTGTTGAAAGGTACTGGAGTTATCATCCGGAAATCAATGTAACACAGAAGGACAGAATAATGGAAGGACAGACAAAGCAAACGCTTAATGCCCCTGTCATACCTGGCGGGGGCATGATAAACCAGAAGATGCAAGTTCTGAAGGGAACGTCATTACAAAAACATAATGGATACGTTTGACTGGGACTTATGTCCAGTAAATAATATCCATATGGCAATCCTATTAACCTGGTGATTAGTAGTAGCGGCGAAATGATTTAATTGACAATACTACTGCTATTTTGCACAGCCCTCTTCAAATCGATATAATGTCACTGCAAGCATAGAATTTACATCTTATTCTAAACACGTTCTATCTGATTTTATGATACCAGGTAGCCTGAATCCATGCATAGCGAGTATTTCAGTAAGTGTAGCAAGGAGTTATGAATATTTGCATATGATACGGAATGATGTAAAGTTTCAAGTTTTCATGAAAAATTTGAAATTAATTTTTGGAAATATTAAGAAAATTCATTGACAGGAGAGACTAAGTCCAGTAGCTTAAATGTTCCTGTATATCTAGAAATGTGGTCCAGTCCACATTTCATATGGTGAGATGATAACGCATAGGAAGTCATTCACTTTAATGAACGAAGAAGAAAAATAGACAAGCTCTGAAAACATTAAAAAAGTCAGGTGGTTCTTTGATTGTTACCTGGTGTAATAACAAAGAATACGTTCAGAGATGAAAAGCTGCACATTCAGAAGTTTCTGAATTTTGTACAATCATGTCATATTTCAATTACAGTTTGACTTTTTCAATTTATTTTCTCATGATATTGCACATTAAATAATCACAATAATAAATGATAAATTCTAACAATCTCATGATCTAAATATTAAGTCTTTTCATCGTCCCATTTGGGACGGTATCTGACGTAAAACAATTATGAATTCCTATGAAAGCGTCATTTGTAGACTATCATTTCACTGAGTTTTAGATCAGTTTCCATATAATTTGATGACGTAATAATTGTTTTACATCAGATACCGTCCCAAATGGGAAGTAACTCTGTATAACGAAAAGACAGAACACATGTACATGTAATTATCACATTTTCAAATTTATAATTTCATGTGTATAATAAAACATGCAAAAATTAAATAACTGTAACTTTGAAAATATAGACTTTGTAATGTTGATATACATATACATGTATGTGAATATAAACAACAACATACACCCAATATACATGGGCAATTATCAAAGAACACGTAAAAGGCAGATCCAGCAAGTTTTGGAAGGATGAGGGTGGTGGTTTTTTTTTCTATTAAAGGGGAATCCACTGTAAAATATCCTTTAAAATAACCTTTCTTCTGGTAAAATTTACTATCAAAGAAGAAATTAAGCCCTGAAACCCTGCCTTCTCTATCTGTGTATGCAAAGCTACTCTATCACTGCAGACTAATGAATACTGTCCCACAATCTGATGGAGCATAATGTAGCCATGGGGCAGTCTGACTACTGTATCAGTGCTGTAAGTAGTTTTGCTTTTCTTTGTTTCAGACCTAAAATTGAATTGTTTGTGAGATGCTATTGTAAAGTTCTTGTATATAATAATTTTGGTACCCATGTTCAAATTAAAATCAATGGGATTAAGGGATGTTTTTTTCCCAGTTGGACACAAGAAAGGGCCTTATGCTAGACATAATTCTTTATCTTGATTTTCATTATCATAATGAAGTTAATGTTTGCAATTTGATATCACAGTACAATGAAGCTAATTTTGAAAGCCAAACAGCAAATGTCTGACATGTAATGAGAGATAAGTTCAATGGGAAAATGTACATGTATCTTAATAATTAATTAGTTATAATAAATGTATTGTTGTGATATTATTGGAGCAACACCACTTGATGTAAATTGTGTTTAAAGAAAATATTTGTATTACCTTTTAAGATTACTATCACTTTCAGGGGAAAATACAGTAGAAACTCGCTATCTCAAAGGTGCTTATTTCAAAATTCTGTTTACCTCAAACTCAAGTTCAATACTTGAATTTTTTCCTTTAATTTCTAATTTTACTTCTGTTAGGTCGAAGATGTGTATGGTTTAGTCAAAATTAGGCTTAGGTCAAAGGCATTTTATGGCCAATTGTTTGACTCTGAAGCCATTTCACCTTGATCAACTAGAACTGTCCTAACGGGACAAATACCCCCTGCGGCACCAACATTCAAAATAGGGCATAGACCAAGGACAAAAGACCAAGGTCACAAGGTCGCAAATGTTGGTATCAACAGAAAGGTCTTGCCACAAGGAATACACATGTGTAGTATGAAGGTCCCATCTCTTTTCTTTCAAAAGTTGTCAAATGTCAAGGCCAAGCTCACAAGGTCAAAAATTTTGGTACCAAAGAAAGGTCTTACCACAAGGAATATACATGTTTAGTATGAATACCCAGTCTATTTTGGTTCAAAAGTTATGGCTAAGGTTAAAGTTTTTAAAAAGTGGGTCAAATGTCAAGGCCAAGATCACAAGGTCAAAAATTTTGGTACCGAAAGAAAGGTCTTGCCACAAGGAATATACATGTGTAGTATGAATACCCAGTCTCTTTTGGTTCAAAAGTTATAGCTAAGGTTAAAGTTTTTAAAAAGTGGGGCAAATGTCAAGGCCAAGGTCACAAGGTCAAAACTTTTGGTACCAAAAGAAAGATCTTGCCACAAAGAATACACATGTGTAGTATGAAAACCAAGTCTCCTTTGGTTCAAAAGTTATAGCTAAGGTTAAAGTTTTTAAAAAGTAGGTCAAATGTCAAGGCCAAGGTCAAAACATCAATAATTTTGGCCCCAAAAGAAAGGTCTTGCCACAAGGAATAAACATGTGTAGTATGAACACCCAGTCTCTTTTGGTTCAAAAGTTATAGCTAAAGTTAAATTTTTTAAAAAGTAGGTCAAATCTCAAGGCCAAGGCCCCAAGGTCAAAAATTTGGTTGGTTATAATGATGATTAGATACTTGGATTACATCAGCACTTGTTATTTTAAAATATGCCAATCTTAACAGTCAAAACATCTTCATTTGGGGCAGATTATAGGTTATTTCAATTAAGGTGACATATAGTAGTTAAAATTTAGTTGATAGAAGTATACATTATAATATGAAAAAATAACATGTAAACAATACATGTATATTCATATGTTAATAAGAATGATTGAAAATGGTTATATAAACAGCTGATGTTTATCTCAAATTCCGAACAAGTCAAAATATTTGCTATGGTCTCCTTGACTACAACATAATGAGTTTCAAATGTACATATAACAGAAGTAATGCATAAAATATAATCATATATATAATCAAATACTTAGTTTCTTCTCTGCATCAATTAATCAAGACAATGGCTAAAAAGTGTAAAAAAGATGAAAGAAATGTTTTTTCCCAACCTATATTTCAAAATGACTTAGTTAACGCAGTCAGTGCTGCAAAACATTTGAAAACTTGTTCTGATGTAATGAAATGAAAAAAACTGAATGGGATTTGAACCACTATCCTAAAGCCTGCAAATCATGGTCATGACCTATATAAACTAAAAAAAAAACACCTTGAAAAGTCATAAAAACTAATTATATAAATTTTGACATGAAATTTTCAAGTAACTCTTTATGCTTCATTGCTTCTCTTTATCAAATAAATCAAGAAAATAATACAAAAATGTGTGAAAATGACCAAGTCAGAGTAGAAGCCAAAAAAACTTAAATTTTTACTCTCAGATTTTAACCAAAAACACTTTTCATTCATACATCCATCTACATCACTCAGATGCATTTTGTTTTTCATCCTATGAGCTAATATGGAGAGAATTCTCTTTGACATACCATGCCCCACCCCTGGAAATTTTTATAAAAAAACACTAAAAAGTAGTAAAGAATCTGGAGTAATGTTTGCTACCAAGTTTCAATTGAACCTTCTCAGATGTTTAAAAGAAGAAAATAATTTTGTGAAATGACCACAGATATATGAAGGACAGATAATGTGTAATCTCTGTAGCTTACTTGAACCTTTCACCAAGGTTAGCTGAAATCCAACAAAAAGCCAAATGGGTCCAAACTGTGTAAGCTTTGGCACTTGAATAACTAAAATATTTAAGACTACTGCTGTGAGAAGACATGTTATAATGCTACATTTAAATGTCAAAAAACTTTTCAAACATCTTTTGATGTTTGTAATTAAAAAAAAGAAAATAATACTATTTTAGGATTTTTAGTCCTAATCTCTCAATACAATAATTAATATTCTGCTGTAGCATTAACCATAAAAATGCTGAATGCATTTAATAGCAGTAATGCATTTTACATACATGATTGTATATTTTCTTTAAACCACTATAAAAGGGCAAGATACCTGAACATTTCATAGATTGAGGGTCTTCATTATCATATCATTAACGATTTCTTTAAAAAATATTTGTGAAAAAAGGTATGTGATAACAACCATAATGATTGTTTATTCTAATTTTTGAAATTTTTCATAACAAGAAGTGAGGTTAATACAAAGCAGTTATTTTCTCGTACCATACTAACACTACATACAACTTAATTTTCACGAAGATCTTGCTTTGAACGGATTCAAGAAAAATCATTATTATCTAAAAGCATTACGAACATAATATATATTTAATGTGTAGTAGTCAAGAGTGACAAACTAGTTGCAAGTATATTATTGTTGCAAGTATATTATTTTTACATTGAACCATATTCAATATGTATGAATAAGATAAGTTCTAAGAAATAGAAAGTATTTTACAGCACATAAAAGATATAGAACTGAAATAAATTATATGACACCATGTAACAATGTCGTTTAGTATTTTATAAAGATCTACAAAACCAGATTAAAGTTTCCGTACAACTGCTACCCCAGCATCACACCTTGGTGTACTCATGGCATTTTCTAACATTTCCCAAGTGCCTGTCAAGGGTTCATAGCTCTCAACAGTGTTTAGCAATGTACTTCCATCATACCTGTAAAGTACTGATATTTCATAATAGCTATAAAACTTAAAAATTTGCATGTCAATCACATTTTCTAAACCAAAAATGCATAAAAAAAAAGACAGATACACATTTGAAATTTCAATTTTTGGGGAATATAATATACAGTAAAACATGTTTATAGCGAATTGCTAGGGACCAATAAAGCTGGTTCGTACTATGCATAGTTAGCCATATGCATATTACGAATTTACCGAGAGAAGAAATAAAGTTCGCTATAACCAAATATGCAGCAAATTGTGTTTAATTTATTGAGGAACAACACAGTAGACCATTTATATACTGAATTCATTTATAAACAATGAATATATCATAGAGTGTTGTGGTCTGCAATCAAAGGTTGTGCAATGCATCCAATCTTCAGAAGTAGTCAGTTGATTTTATTCTTTGTCATTGTATTTGATGTTTTATCTCACACAAATTCCTTGAATGTATGTAGACGGTTTAAAACCTCAATATCATATCACGGTTTTCAAGTATTATACTCCATGTATTTTTGCGAATACGAAAGTCTGTCGCAGTGTCCTTCTTTGTCTGTTATCCTTCATCAATTCTAACAATGATTTAGTATTTACCTGCAGTTTCTTATGATATCGTTATGCATTTCCTAGATAAGCGGGCAAGCGTGAGGTAGTGGTTAAGCGCTTGGCTTGTGGCGCTGATTATCCGGGTTCGATTCCCGGGTTGCGCCACTATGTTTGAGAGGTAGGTAACCTCCTCCTTCCATGTCGCGATATAACTGAAATATTGTTGAAAGCGACATAAAGCACCAATCAACCAACCTAGATGGGATCCATTATCAAGCTTAAACTATCCACTCAAATGTCAGATAAACACGGGTAAGACAGACACGCTTTTGTTTGTCAAACAATTATTGCCTCAAATCTGAACTATGGTGTCAAACAAGTCGTTATTACTAATCAAGTAACTGTAGTAATCACAGGTAAGCAGTTCATAATAACAGTGTGTATTTATGAAGAAACGTAACCACGGGGCCAGTGGGTTTGGTTCGCAATATGCATTAGTTCGTACTATTAAAATTTGCTAAAAACGGAAAATTTCCAATAACTTTACATGGCAGTAAGGTTGGGGAATTCATCTTAATTTGAAATAAGCATGAATTCTTAATAAACGTGTTCGTTGAATGTGGAGTTTACTGTACATGCATATATATAAATATATATATATATATATATATATATATATTTCGAACAAATTTATTTTCATTTATACAACTGATTTAATATTTTTACCTTCATTATATTTCTACACGATCAAAAACTGAACACTAAATCATATTTGTCAGCATGAAAGGGCATAGCTATCCTTAACAAAATAATTATTTCTTAATACATTTTCTGTATGATAGCATGTATGTGGTTTATTGTTTGTTTGATTTTTATGTCATGTCACGATAATTTCATGTATACAGTGACAACATCTGCCAGATGCTTTGTACAGAAATTCATATCAAGTCTACAGAACAACATGAAACACTGAGGGATATTTTACATGCCAACATCTACCGTGATATGGTACTTCAATTTTTCCCGTCTCATCAGAAAGACATGTCAATGATGTGGCATTCACCTCATTCTGACCTATGACCTCTGAGCCAGTCCTTAGCATGCTAGACTGAGCTAGCATAAATCCTCACAATGTTACTTTTATGATATACATTGCATTTTATGATATACATTGTATTTTATGATATATATTGTATTTTATGATATACATTGTATTTTCCATTTGAACATCAAGTAAGATGTACCTGTATAATAACCTGTACTTACCCAGCCACAACATAGAGTTTTCCTCTCATTACACAAGCACCCACATAGCATCGAGGAACGATCATATTCTGTAAGGATGTCCACTGTTTGGTATGGAGATTGTAACACTCGACAGAGGCTAAATGATCCGTTCCATCATACCCCCCACAGACGTAGATAATGTCATTCACTACAGCCACTCCAGCACCTGGTAAAATAATCAAGGCTACTGATTGTATCTATATATAATATATTACTATACCTATATGTTAGTTTTCTGTTATAAGACAGATTAATAAGGTGAGTTATATGCCCTTGTGTGCTTAAGTAGTCCCCAAAAGTTGAAAAAGATATTACAAAAGTTGTGTAATGATTTGGTTTGTTTCTTTTTTTTTGAGATAGCTAATTTAGTCAGTCAAGCAGCAAATACCTTTATATACCTAAACCTTACCATGATAAAAGTGTGCTGAAGAAAAACATATGCACATGCAGACTTTGCAGTTCTTCTAAACAAAGGATCAGAAATATCCTAAGTCTTAGTAATGCTTTGATAACACTTTTTAAGAAAATTTTAATGACTGATCTCTAAAAATTAATTTTCACTTTTTCATAGAATTTATAAATAAAGTCTTAAAGCTTCATACTAGATATACCTGATCTCCTTGTTGACATTGGTGCTATAGTCTCCCATTCATCCATATCCAGGTGATAAATCTCTGCCGAGTCTAGAAGATTTATGCCATCATATCCCCCTATACATAGAATGCTATCCCCTGCTAGCACCAAACCGGCACCTTCTCTGCCCACTGCCATGCCCCCTAGGGTACGCCACTGATCCAGTGTTGGGTTGTAACACTCCATACTAGTGTGTCTGCTATAACCATCAAATCCACCACATACATAGATTTCACCTGAAATTCATAAAACTCTAAAACTCATTCATGTAGTTCTATTGTTTATTATTAGTTTCAACACTTGGCACAGCACTGGATAACAGACCCATTCATATGTCATTTTATTCTAATTTTGCTACTTCTAGTTTTGAGTGATATGTACATCTGACATATGTATTATCATTGAGATATGAAGTAGTTTTATCATGAGCCTTTAGTTACTGGGGTAATGCCCTTATTAAAATTTAATCTTGTAAAAAGAAAAATAATCATTTCACAATCAAAAACTAAAACCCTATATAAGTACTACCAGTAGCTCAAGTAACAATATCTTTACATTTGTTTTTTGAGGACACTAGTCTACCTTTATAGACACAGACACCCGCCAGGCCTCTTCTCTGAGACATAGAACTAACAGTCTGCCAACTCAATTCCTCTGCTGATAAATCCAAACATTCAACTGTACTAAGTCTTGATTGGCCATCATATCCACCAATCACATACACTTTACCATCTACAGAGGCTGCTGCAACATACCTACGTCTCTTTGTTAAATTCTGAAAATTATACAACCACTGTAAAACATTGGACTTTTTTTTGCAAAGATCTCACTCAATAGAATACTAACAAATAAAAAGTAATTTATCGTACAATTATAAGAGAAACTTTCAAAAATGAAAACTGAAACTTGATATATCTTAATGTCTGTCTATGGCAGAGGCATATTTAATTTGTGTTATATGACTTGACTTTTGACATTTCCACCAAAAATCAATATCATAAAATAATGTTTCAATCAGTAGGAAGTTCCATTAGAAATAGATCACTCATTTAATATAAACAGTTCCAGTAGAATATCTAGGATGGAAAGAAGTGCATGATTGTGCAACAAATGCCCTTACTGTGGGCCTACTTCATAGAAGTAACAAAGTTTCCAAGTTTACAATTTTAGTTTGAGTTTTACGGACAATAACTCCCATAAATGTTACCAGTATCAATCTCGATCATTGACCTATTGATCCTAACTCCAAATTTGGTTTGTGAATGTTTATATAGGATACACAGTACTCATCATCTAGAAACCGATAATATCAGTCTATAAATACCAATACCGGTAGTAACATTGACCTTTTCACCTGAAAATCAATCTTCTACATGTACTTTGGTAAGTACATGTATTCATATATGTATATCAAAATTTGGTTTGGACAGGATGCCAGAAACTTGAACTATCATCCAGAAAGCAATTGCGATGGAGTAACGGAAGTACAGAATCAGGGACAAAGCAAACACTTTATGCCCCCAGCTGTGTCCAATAAATATCCACTGAATGAAATGGAGTCAAATAAATACTATTTACATTTAATGGCATTTAAGTTATATCTAAAGGGAATATTGTAAAAAAAAAAATCTTTTAATATTGTTAGGTTAATATAAATACAGTGATTATTAACATTATTCAGGAAGCAACTAAATGACCATAATATGTGTGACATACATCTTCAGTATGATGCAAAAAGAACTTTACAAGTGGTTACATTCACAAGGTTAATATGTTACTTAGTTAGCAGTAACACAAATTACTCACTGGAAGTCTTGTCCATTCATCTGCCTTAGGATCATACTGTTCTGCTACTTCTACCATGTTCTGATGAGATCCAAATCCTCCGGTAACAACCAAAATATCATCAGTGCCTGGTATAAAACAACCAATACATGATCAATGCCTAGAATAGAACAACCAATATATTCCTAGGATTAAACAACAAATACAAGTGTAAGATCAGTGCCTAGGATTAAACAACCAAAATATCATCAGTGCCTGGTATAAAACAACCAATACATGATCAATGCCTAGAATAGAACAACCAATATATGCCTAGGATTAAACAACAAATACAAGTGTATGATCAGTGCCTAGGATTAAACAACCAAAATATCATCAGTGCCCAGGATAAAACAATCAAAATATCATAAATGTCAAAAGTAAAACAAAAATCTCATTAGTATCTAGCATTAAAAAACCCAAAATATTATCATTGCCTAGAATTAAAACACCAAAATATCATCATTTCCTGTGAATAACACAAAAACTATCATCAATGCCTACATTAACAAAAAAAAAAAAAAAAAATTGGGAGAATTGTGGTTCCCCCACTTTCGGGGTTCTATCAGTAAGGGTGCAGTGATCTGTGACAAATTGTCATGGCTGTGCATGTCTACAAATACACATGCCAAATATGAAGGCCCTACGCCTTACGGTAAAAAAGTTACATTGAAGTAGGTCAAAGGTCACGGGCAAGGTCACATGATAAAAAATTCTGGTACCGACGGAAAGGTATTGCAATTAGGGACACACATGCCAAATATGAAAGCCCTATGTCTTAAGGTTAAAAAGTTACATTGAAGTAGGTCAAAGGTCACATGATAAAAATTTTGGTACCAATGGAAAGGTATTGCAATTAAAAAAAAAAACAAAACAAAACATCCTTGCTATCTAGGATATAATTACCAAAAAATAACATCTGTGGAAATAGCAAAACAACCATCTGGGTACACAGTAAATCTGAAATTATCAATCAGTGCCTACAGTAAACCAAATAAAATATCCTTGGTCCATACAGTAGACAACTGGAATATTATCAGTATATTTTGAACAGGTTTACAAAAACAGTAATAAAAATGGAGAAAAAGAAGCAAACAAAACATTAAATAATTAACCATGTCTTTTTTCTTGGCATATGATCAATGGATTAGAACCACAACTGAAGACCACACACCAAAAATGTCTGCGTGAGGAATAGAAGGAATAATCCTAAGTAATGCAATCCATAAAAACTTTTGCTACACTATGTGACTGCTTTTAATGTACAACTGAAACAAGAGGCCCAAGTGGACCTATATCGCTCACATGAGTACCTAGATTATCAGTCTTGCTTGAAGGAAAAAGTCATTTATTTTTGCATTACTGCGACTAAGTCAAAACAAATGTTGAAAATATGTCAAATTTTATTTCAGACCAGAATAAAAAACAACAACACTTTCTTGCACATCCATAATTTTATATATTGAGTGTTGTGAAACATTTAAAAATTTATTTAGATGTGTAAAGAAATTAAAAAACAAATTGACCACAACTGGATTTGAACCGCTACTCTCCATATTTTAATTACCAAGTGGTATATGTACCACTGTGAGACCTATATTTTAGCCATGGAAGCACCACCTGTTGACCATTTTGGATGAAATGTACAAAATTCATAGAGTACTTCATGTATACCATATTTCATTAAAATCTTTCATGTGGTATAACAACAGAAGTTAAAAATGCGAAGAACTATCCCTAGACATCCTCATTTGGAAGTCTTAAAAAATTCATAGAAAATAAAAAAAATTGAGATATTGACAAAATTCTTTCAAAATAACATTCCTTACCATAATTATGATAAAAATAATCCATAAGAAACCATCATTATCAATTAACTTAGAAACATGATGACACTTTTCTGCATAGAAATTACTAAGCCCAAAAAAATGTTGCAAATACGTCAGAAATTTGATTTTAAATTTGAATATAACAACACTTCTTCACACATTCCTCTAAATTATTTGTACGCATAGTTTGTCTCTGTATGCATCCAGTCTGAAGAGGAAGTTTGTCAAAGGAGGATACCCTCTGTGACTTACTTTTGCCTGTGGTGGTGCCATCTGTTGACGGATTGGGACAAAAAAACAACAACATTTGTAGAGGACCATGAGTACCTTATTCCTATTAGGTCTTATAGATATCTGCTCAGTGGTTCTTGAGAAGATGTAGAAAATGTGAAAAGTTTACAATGGATGGATGGATGATGGACGGCACACTATGACTATAGCTCACTTAAGCCTATGGCTCAGGTGAGCCAAAAAATGAAAAAATTGGTCATAAACTAAGGACAATATCTGATAATCTTGATATATTCAAATGACTTTAGACAACACTGTCTGCTACTTTTATTGTACTATAGGTAACAAATAATTGTAATACATTATATTACAGTTTACATACATGTGTAGGTGTCAACAACTTACCAATCCTAGTTTTCATTCTTGGACCATTCATCTGAGATCGTAGGTCTGGACGAAGATGGAATTTCTTTGCTTCATCTACAAGGTCTCTACAGTGATGACTTCTTTTCACTAAGGGCTAAATAAAATTCAGTACAATTTAATACTTCCACAGAAGCAAGTATTTCCTACAATTCATTCTATGTATACTGATATGATATCTGCAAGGATTTACTTTAACAAAACTTGAATTAGTAACATAAAGGAACTTAGTTAATTATAACTACATGTACTATGAAACATGTAATTTTGCTGATTTAAGTCAGATACATTTCCAATGCTGGGTTACAAGTCCGTCTCAGGTTATTTTCCAAGCTGAAGCATTTATATATGTAGTAGAAACAAACAATGTGGATATCGTACCTCGACTACAGATACAATGGGAAAATCAAGTAGCCATAGTGACTCCCTAGCTGGGGATCTTCCCATTGAAAGCACAACTCTAGATAGAGTGGACATAATGAGGCCCAAGGTGGTGATTTTCAAATTATAAGCATAACACTGAGGCATCAACTGGTCATTTTCCAGTAACAAATACATCAATTGATTAAATGGCTACAATGAGGCAGGAACTGGTGATTTTCCGATTGCAAGCATAACACTAAATCAAGTGGACAGAGTGAAGCCTAAGGTGGTGATTTTCCAATTACAAGTATGACACTAAATCAAGTGGACAAAGTGAAGCCTAAGGTGGTGATTTTTCAATTAGAAGTACGACAATAAATCAAGTGGACAGAGTGAAGCCAAAGGTGGTGATTTTCCAATTACAAGTATGACACTAAATTAAGTGGACAGAGTGAAGCCAAAGGTGGTGATTTTCCGATTACAAGTATGACACTAAAATAAGTGTCTATACATGTATATTGCATTACGATATTTTCTCTACAATAATTTTATGTTCAGTTATGAGAATAAATAATTTGTTGGTTGATTGATTGGTGTTTTACGTCACTTTCAACAATATTTCAGTTATATCACGACATGGAAGCAGGAGATTACCAACCTCTTAAACATAGTGGTGCAACCCGGGAATCAAACCCAGATTGTCGGCGCTGCAAGCCAAGCACTTAACCACTACACCAAGCCTGCCCCTAAATAATTTGTTATTGTTAACCTACATCAATACAGACGTAGATGACAATGTAAAATCTGTATTTAAACTTACACCTAAATAAACGATAACAACCAAGATAACAACCGAGATGATAACCTTCAGATTAACTCAAACCCATGACTATTGAAAATCTCCAAATAAATAAAAATATATACATGTTCAACATTTTACTGCCACATTCCTAGTCTAGTCTCACCTCCTCATCCACTATGTCTGTAATATATCTAGCTGTCAGTAAAGGAAGACGAACATTCTCTAATAACCGTGGCAACTGTGATTCTCTGTTCTCTACATCATATTTCACCCAATTAATCACAGCTTCATATACAGGTCCTTCAGAATTTACCTGAAAGTACAAAATTCAACTTAATGATTTACTTTAATTTTATTGACAAAACAAGTAAGAGCATGACTTTGTGAAGTTTTTTCACAACTCACATATCTCATACAGTGTATACAATACAAGATAACAAAGCAAAGTACCCATATCAGATATACATGTACTATGGTAAACTGTAAGTCTTTAGGTAGTCTTATTTTCTTTGCAGAAGTCTATGATAAATCAAAACCAAACTAATAATGAACATACATGTATTTAAATGTTAAAGCTTTCAAAAATTTGAACTTTTTATTCGTAATATTTTAAATATTTTAGTAGTTGAATAACTCTTATGAAACTTTGATATTAAGATCAAAATTAACTGAATAAAACAACCACCTCTATACTAAAGCATTTTGTTTGTTTTGTCATGGTAACATATCCCATGATGTGTTTGAACTATGTTTGACATAGTAAGTAATGCTTAAGTCCACATTCTGGTAAATTTCACCATGCACTTCATATGGCCATGGACATTAGCTAATATATACAATAACATCCTGCTACATCTCAAAATGAGGTGTATCCCGAGAACACTTACACAAGAATTTCCCGACGCTAATGTTTGGTTAGGATCTGTACCACATCTCAAGTAAAGAAGTTGTTGTATAATGACTTGTAAAAAGTACTATTTTCACAAACTTTCAGCCTTCACTTGATGTGGCCTTCATCAAGTGAAGTAAACAGTGTTAAAACCCAGAGACATATATACACAGAGACTGGAAACTCCCATTGAAAGCTATATAGCTCTCTCACATAGGAAACATTATCTGACAGGCATCCTGATAAACTGGATGTCCACCATATTGCTCTCAGCATTGGTTCACTTGAAACTTTTAATCTCGTAAAGAAGGGAAATTAGCAGTGATCTTTAAACAAAGGTAGTTCAGTTAAGTAAAAAAGGAAATATACAAACCATTTGAATCATTAAACATTTCATTTATGGTCGATTCAATATGAAACCATAACCCCCATCAGAAGCCATTTGATGTTGATAGACCTGTGAAAACATTCACTCAGTTGCAGTCAAATAATTTACACAATATTGAAGCACATGTGACCATTTTTCGTTTTTAGCACCTTCAATGTTTATTTGAGTTAGAGTTATTTAATTTTCTCATGAATTTTCTTTAAATCATGCATAATTACACGCCAAGTGTAAAGATTTCATGACATTTTTCTCCTCACTACCGACAAACAACAACAACAATAATATTCTTTGCCTGACTAAATTCACCTGTTTGTGTTTAGAAAGGTCTTCAGACACATTTTATACCATTGGGTGTGCAAAACTTTGTTCGTTATTTGATTTTAATCCAATTTTACTGGACGGTAAATCTTCTATCTTTTTTTAAACCAGAAAACCGATAGCATACTATAAGTGACAAAGTAATCTTATTACCTGTTAATATATTATTTGTTTTATATTGGAAGTCATTTTATCAACATTAGAGAAATTAAAGTTGCCATTTTAGTACGAATTGAAGAAATTATCAACATGAACATATGAACATATTGCAATGCGAATTTTCTTTAGCCGCTCAGATTGCCATTTTGTTTTTACTTCTTAACATAGAAGGGAGTAAAACAGTTCATATCACATCAAGTGTGCATATAAGATAAAACATTATTTTGCCTTGTTATGTACCATCTGAATTTTTTAAAAATAAGCACTACATTCTTATTTACTGCCCATGAATGACAATGACAAATGCTGGTGCTTCCCCTGGGGTGATAATTCTGGTTACTTAAACAAACAGTAGTAAAACAGGTGCACTGATTGCATATATTAACAATTCGTAAATGGCAACAAACATTGTTAAATGAATAAATATATAAAGAGATATAAACATTTGGAAAAAAAAGCAGGAAATGAAGGCATCTCACTACAAAATTAATCTTCTTTGAAAATATTCTTTAATGATTAATGATACAAGTTTGTCTCCATTTTGTTAGAAAGAAAAAGGAGAATATTATTTCTAAACATCAATAGAATTAACATGAAAGATAAAAGAAAAAAAATAATAGGTGGCGGTAGAATTTGAACCCAGGTGCGTTGGGAGGAAAAGACCAACAGCGCTATACGTCCTCGCGCGATATTCGACGGGTTAAAATCAGTGTTTTGTAGAGCGCTGTCACCTAAGTAGTATAACAAAAGGATGTGCATCATATGCCGGACGAAGCGGCGAGTTTCCAGTCTCTGTGTATATATGCCTGTGTAAAACCTAACTATGTAAAGTCCATGCTAATGTTACATTATGATTTGTAATATTAGCATGGTTTTTAACACAGTTTAGAATTTAACATCATTTATTTCATTTGATAAAGGCCAAGAAGCCGAAAGATTTTTGAAAAGGATGTTTTTACTTATTTGTCCACAAGTGATATGAATTTTGCCCGAGTGTTCTTGGAAGTGTTCTCCATTAGGGGACATATATATATGTAGATGTCTATCTTATTACTACAGAACATGGCAATATGAGGAACTTCCACAATGAAGTGTATTAAATTATTATATAATGGGCAAAATATGACTGAGGCAGATCATGTTGAGTAATAAGCTGACATAATATCGAAATAAGTGTGTCTCTTTTTAATGCACTAATCAACGTCAATGTCAAATGCTGAAAAGCAGGTATCACATAAACACAAGTTCACAATGCCTATCCTTGCCTGAATTTCATCACTTCTGATGAGAGATTCCACTTGTTCTATAGGTAAGGTTTTAAATTCTTCCTGTGAGATAACTTCATCAAAATGTTTCAACCCATATGACTCGGCAGCAGACCATAAATCTTCACAGGAATGCTGTTCTGCAAACACTTTAATGCCTAGACAATTAGTAGAGTCTAATTGTTTCTCTAAGAATGAGCAACAGGCATCTTTTACACCTGAAATTTGACAATCCATATCATTATTTATACAGTTCAATGATTTTGATCTATCATGTCAAATAAAGTCTTTCAAGGGTTTTTTATTTTCAAATATATCTGGCCATATGTTAAAGAGGGGAAATTAGTAACTATAGTTACCAGGATGTAGTTACACACTAAGGAGTGAGAATTTCAGAAAACTGTACATGATAAAATTGTTTTTCTATATACTATAGACCAGAATGTTTGAGAATTAAAAGTCGGTTCTTCCGTTACAGTCTTGTTTGACATATGACGGTTTGTTCTAAGTTTATGCCTGTATGTTTGACATTTTAAAGTCACTTTTTTCTTAAGGTTTGACATGTGATACTTTCCTTGCTATCCATGAAAGGTTGCTTGAAAGGAATACAAATTTTTGATATAGCAAAATGAATATTGCTACTATATACAAAACAGAGTGCACAATATACCGAAATTGATACAAAAGCAAACTCAGATAATTCCCATAATCCTAGGCCAAAATCTGTTCCTTTACAAAACGTTACTCCAGAATTATAAAGAACTGAATTGAATCCAGTAATGTGTAACATCCTACCAGTAAGCTGAAGTAGACAGGCTGCTGGAAGGAGTTCCTGAACATTCTCTACACTAACATTGACTGTCTCTGTGTACACAAAGTCTAACAAAACGTCCATGACACTGGCTGCGACTTCGTGTAATTCCACTTCTGACTGATCACGTTCATACATCTAATCAAAATACAAAATAAATCAATGGAAAAAAATTATAATAAATTCAAATTTCAAAATGTAATGGTGAAAAGCGTGATAGTCACGATGTTATAGTCATGGTGTTATAGTCACGGTGTTATAGTAACAGTGTTATAGTCATAGTGTTATAGTCACGGTGTTATAGTCACGATGTTATAGTCACAATGTTACAGTCATGATGTTATCACAATTCATGAAGTTGACTAATCATCACATGAAACCTGTGGTAAAAGAATTTATAATGTTTTGTTTATTGTGTTCATGTAGCGCCACATAGGGATTATTTCACTTATCTGGTAACACCACCTTAAAACTTTGGCCTATACACTGTACAATAAACCAAACAAAGGCAACAAGGGACCTTTTACTTTCTAATGTATACTGTAACACAAGTCTTTGGATTTTACCGTCGTTTATGAGAGACAGAGATAGAGGTACTAGAAAAATCACCGTGTTCAAAAAATTGTTTCCGAAAGCTGCAGACAACTGCTGGTCATCAGATTACAATACAGTTTAATACCATGACAACATATCCCAATTTGTAATTAGAATTTTCCATTATGTTCCATACTCTGGATACAACAATCAGCATTAAGCAGGATTGAATTTAGTTCTTATCTCATGAAAGTCTTTTTTAATCAGTAAATTCTCACCTCATTGGTAAACATTGCACAGAAGTAATCACTGCAGGCAGCCAACACAATACGATGAGCCAAAAACGTTTCACCTTGGACTTTTAAAGTGATATCGCAAAGTTTTCCAAGTTTCCGTAAATTGTTCATTGTAGACAGTATAGATTTAGCATGGCTGTCAGTAAATATCTGATTTTCTCCTGCCATTGTTTTCAGTCTTCTTCTTAAAATACTTAAAATACCAGAGTCCTGTTTTTCTGTCTGTTTGAAGTTAACCCATACTGTTCGTGCACTGGCAAAAGAAATATAAAGCCAAAATGTATAAAGGAGATTCTCACTTTCAATGCTTAATTCTAATTTTCAATGCTGACTAAACTAAATTGATGAAGAGATTCATATACTACAATAATGACAAATATCATCTACATTTGACTATCTACAGATTTCTCATACAGAATATACTGATACTAGTTGCTTTTGACCTTCTAAATGTTACAGCCACATGTACTTGTACATGAAGGAAAATATCTGTAGAATAAACTCATAATAGTTCCTTTTAACCATCTGAATGTTACAACAGAACTGCTTGTACTTGAAGACAAATATCTGCAGACTCTGTTAAGGTCAAGGTCACAAAGCTCATATAAGGATACAGCCCATCAAGATCTATCTATATGTGTGGTTTGAAAGATTTAATTCTCTTGATCTTTCGAACTAAACTTAAATACTGTATAAGTAGAATCATTCGCTGGTACTTTCCTTCACGGTTTTATGAAATTCAAAGTAAACCTTTTCAGGTGGACAATGATTCGCAGATTTGCCCCTGATGATAAATAAAATGTACAAGTAATTTCACTGAAAGGTAGTGGTCATTTACAAGGGGAAAACTACACAATGCCACAAAAAATACTCTCTACCAAGGACTGGGATATCTACCACACCCACAGTCATTGGTCGAATACAGACATGTATCTCAGGTATTTTTTTTCATACAATAATTTTAAACAACAAAATACGAATTGCTTTTTAAACTCGTTCTATATACTTATATAGTTGTTTATACTAATTTGACCCTCTAGAAAGTGTTCCGCCGGGACACCGGAAATCCTGGCAATTAAACTTGTGCCCCAGACTATATGGTTGTCACGTGATCACAAGTAGGGGGTGGGGGGGAACAAAACTTGACAGCCACTTGCATTATTTAACTGAGTGTGTATCAATCGTCAATGTTTGGATAGTAATCATTCACAGTAGTAGTGAAATAAGAAGCCAAGTAACTGACGGATTAACATACTTGTCATATTACCGTATGTGAAGTATAGTCGCGATGAAAATAATCTACCTTTCTGAAACAAAACACTGGCTGTAAATGATGTCTAAAAGCCCATAGATTTGAATCAGTAATAGAAAAATTGACAAAAATAACATAGCAGTGGTTTATGTATTGTAAGTTGGAATTTCAATCCTGTTACTCTGGTCAAGTTGTAAGCAGACTGAAAGACGGCAAATGTGCGGACGACATAATAAAATCAATTGACTTGAGGGCATTTAAAGTTTTTGATGAACTGTGCAGAAAAACAAACGTTATTTTGGATTTGTTTGCCAGTGCTATCATATCAGCAGCCATGATCGATGCGAGACAGTAAACTAGTCCAGCTTTTTTTTTAAACTTTCAACTGACTTTGAATTAATGAACTTTTAAATTAATTTTTTATTTAGTCCTGCTTTTACTATTTTAGAAAAAAATGTACATTTACCTTTTATAAAATTTCATTATAACTGTCATTTAAGGATTATCTGTCTTTTAAGCCTTATGTACCTCCAGGCTAAAAGTCAATAGAAAGAAAATGAGTGTGCGAGCATGTCTTTTAAGCGATATATTTGGTATTTAAATTCACTGAGACAAACTTTCGCGGTACGAAACTGACCGCAAAAATAGCGAAAGTAAATACACAGCGAATGATTCTACTTATACAGTATGCTTTTAACTTTTAAACTGGGAACCTTCAAAGTCAAAGTCACAGAAGAAAGTCACCAGGAATAGTACTCATCAAGTCAATCTATATGTGTGGATTGAAAGACATAACTCTCATGGTTTTTTCTATAGTCAATTACACATCTGACCTTGAAACTGGGAACCTTCAAGGTAAAGGACACAAACAAAGGTTTTCAATGGATGAAGCTCATCAAAGTCTATCTACATGAGAAGTTTGAAAGAATTTTTGTCTTCAAATCAATTAAATTATGAATTTGACCTTGAAACTGTGAACCTTTAAGATCAATGTCACAAACAAAAGTTTCAATTGACAGAGCTCATCAAGGCTTATCTACATGTGAAGTTTGAAAGACATAACTCTCACAGTCTTTCTGTAAATGAACTAAATTCAATCACACATTTGACCTTCAAACTGGGAACTTACAAGGTCAAGGTAAAAATACAACAGTTTAAATGGATAGAGCTCATCAAAGTCTATCTACATGTGAAGTTTGAAAGACATAACTCTCAGGATCTTTCTGTAACTGAACAAAAGTCCATCACCATTTGCCCTTAAAACTGGAACGGTTCAAGTCCAAGGTCACAGTAAAGGTTTCAATGAGAGCTCATCAAGGTGTACCGGTATCTACATGTGAAGTTTCAAAAGAGTTATTGTCAATGGTCCTTCTGCAATGAACTTAAACGTCAATTACACATTTGACCTTAAAACTGAGAATCTTCGAGGTCAAGGCCACAAACAAAGGTTTTGATGAAAGAGCTCATCAAGGGATTATCTACATGTGAAGTTTGAAACAATGATTGCCAATGGTCTGTCTGCAATGAACTTAAACGCAACAACTAAACAGTTGATGCAGACAGACGGACAGACAGATTGATGGACATACAGATGGACATCACCATTTTATAGACCGGATTTTGCTTTGTAATCCAGCCAAAAAGAATCAAACTGTTAAATGTTTAATCAATGAAGATACTTATTGAGACTTGAATATTCTGTGATGTTAAATGGCAACAGCTACAGTGTACAGTGTGATGACTTCATACTTTGCATCTATAATACTCATTCACATACAAACAACAACAGGTGAAAAGTTGTCCACTAAGAACTAAATTTGCCATCAGTCACAAATCTTATTAGTTTATTACTGTCCGTTCAAACTTAACATCACATATTCTAATAGAATAGATGAACAACTCTTGAATCTTCCAATCTTTCCCCCTTTGCATTTCTGGATTAGTCTGAGAACTGCTTCATTAAATCAATAGTAAAAAAATCTTTACAATAACTTCACTAAATATACATACAAACTTATTTCAGTAATATCTCAAGTAATATAAAATCTTAACTGATGCACTGATTGCCATTTCACATACTTTCCCTGTTAGAGGGAGAAATCTGAAGATCTGTTGTATAACATCATTTGGTCCCATTAACACATAATGACATCATTCTCCTTTAAAGGGCATCATTTCATAGCCTTGAACAGTAGAGTGTAGAAAACCCCTAATTAATGGCTTGTTCATATTTTTATGTATTTTTTTGTATACTACAAATATAATTCACATTTGTTTGATATACATCCCAAAAAAGTTTTATGGTTTCCTTGCACAAGCGTTTATGCAAGATGTATTACCTACCCCAAATAGTGAGAGATCAATTAAACCTCAACATCTGCTATGCAGTAGTGCCTCTGGTTTTGCTGCTATATCTGAAAGACAAAATAAACAAGCAGTTGCCAATCTGGCTTGAAGTCATAACTATTCAGCATCAAGCTAATCATGCTTCCAACTGAACTATACTGGGTGAGGACCAGTTCTCGGCAATACTACCTTATTATGAATATACAAAAACCATTATTTTGGTAATGACAGTAAAAAACTGCCCTATGTATTGCAGACAATCACATAAAGAATCTTGCAAATTCAGTTTTCAAAAGTTCAGATAACAATTTAGCCAGGAACTGGTCATTGAAGAGCATCAGTTCACCACAAGTACCCCCCCCCCCTCCCCATTTTGAAAATCCTGGATCCACCACTGGATTCTCTAATATGATTTACTAGTTTACCTTCCTTTCTTCTTATACAGGTTGGCATCAGCGACTTAACTAAAAGGCCAAAAAAAGAAATCTGCCCTTTTATCTCTTGGCACAACTCTTGAAAAAAAGAGGCAAAACTGGTAGATCTCCAGGTGACACTTGTGCATGATGGATTATTGAGGCGAAGACACAGGAATGCCTACAGTCATGCTAATTCTTTCATATATGACTTATGGGAAAGACTTAACAGGAAGATGGTCAACCCATCAACCTTTCTAAGGGAATGTGGTGCCATATATGGTCCCAAAGTCCTAGACTCAGCATCTGAGTAGGTGCAATACCAGTGTTACATGTACAGAAAAATGTGATGATTCTCTGCAATTTCGGGTGATTTTTGCCAGTGTGAACGTCCTGTGGATTTATGGAAAAAAATTACTTGCACTGCTTCAATAATACTGCAATAAAATGGCTTGTCTGTAGCATATGAATTCGTCTCGGTTCTTATTTCACAATTTTCACATTTAATGTGCATGTTCCTCAAATGGGAGATACCGCCATTCACTGCAGTCTTAATATTTAGGAAAGAAATAAACATATTCCCGCAAAAATGACGTAAAGAACAATGGTACAATATTGTGACGTCATAAGGTTGCTAACTCCAATCGATGTTATTAACTGATAATACACAAGTGCCACCTAAGGGTGGTACCTCCCATTGGCGATTGTGTCATACAGCTTGTTCAGATGTCTTCTGTCTTCTCTTTTGACACATAGGTCCACAATAATCATTATGAAAACATAAGGCTGACATTTCCGAGACCTAACCAGCAATAGTCATTTTTAAAAACGTAGACCCGAAACCTCTGAGGCAGAACCAGATTTTGTCCGAAACCCCTGAAGTATGAACAAGTTCTTGTCCGAAACTGCTGGTAACCTTCCAGACTTGCATCATAGAGCTGATTATCAATTCAATGCTTATTCTTTTAGTTCAATGTTTCCTTATTATTTTCTAGCATAATAGCCAATAGTAAAGTTTCTAGGTATGGCAAACTTTTCACTCATTATTGCATAGCTTCAGTATTTCGCCTTTTCCCACACTTGTTAACTAATTCGTCATTCATTATGTGTGGGGAAGGCTAATCAGTTCCTTCCCATACGGTCCTGTGGCGCAGGCCGATTGTGATACATAATCGCACTATTCTGGATTATATACAAGGAATAAACTTCAAAATCTATGTAAATCTAGCTAAGAATAGATAATTTTGTATGAATCTAACTGAAATTATCCATCATAGTCTGATTTTTAGGCGATTGTAAGATTTGAAAGCGGTCTGAAAACTTACAATTTTATGGAATTTTTAAATCTTTGAATATTACCGTTTTTAAAGACACTCTGTAGAAAAAATGTAGTACTATTCAGTTTAAATCATTGAATATAAGGAGGATTTATAATTTCGTGACGTTATTTTCTAAATGTCATACCAAAAAGTGCGATATTGTGTAACAATCGGCTAGTGCCACAAGACCGTATGGGAAGGAACTGAAGCCCTACCCACACATAGTGAAATGACCAAATAATAAACAAGTGTGGGGGAAGGCGAAATACTAAAGCTAATTTTTGCAAAGCTTTCAGACTTCAGTTAAGTCTTAAGAGATGGTTCCTTAGTTTAGGAAGTATATTTTATGCACATTAATGGTTTTTGAATGATATTCACCGAATGGCAAATTGTTGTATAAGTGGGTTAACTATTATATAATGTAATATAAACCGTAAACTAATCTGCATAACTAATATACTAAATAATGTAAAAAAAAAAAAAAAGCTTACAGGATATCAATCTTTGCATGACATTACATAAAACTAAAACCTATAACGTACACTGCCCGGATTTTGTTTCCCGGCAGTCAGCAATCCTTTTATTCAGCATTTTCTCTTACATTAATTAACATTTGTCTTCCTTTGAGTGGTAAAAACTAATAATAATAATAATAATAGTAATGATAATAATAATAAAACAGCTAAAGATACCATGATCATAACGACAGTATATCGAAATCTGATCGCTGAAAACCTTATATAGCCTTCTGCGGCAGTTTAAACAAGTCCGACAACCGACAACAGACTATGAATACGTCTCTGCTTTAAAAAGCCAATTTGACCAAGGTGGTCAAAATTGGTTAGTCAGTTGAAATATATATCGATAAACGATAATGATACCATGTGGTCCTGTAGAATAAGTGATCATCTCATGCAAACGAGTCACGCCCGCCTGCCCCATTCTACTATCAAATATGAGTATAAAACAGGATGCAATAAATCACTTTTACACCAGTTTTATGAGGTTAGAAAAGGAGCCAAATTCAAGGTTTTGCACCCACTTAATTTTAAAACGCTTCCTACGGTCCTGTCTTCAAGAAAGAACTCATTTAATCCTGATGATCTAAAACCGGCAAGAATAACATCTATATACAAACAAGGAGACAAGGCTTCTCGAGGTAACTATCATCCTATTAGCATATTACCAACTCTATCAAAACTGTTTGAAAAGCATATAGCGCACCGAATTAGACGCATTCTCGAGGACTTTGATCTCTTTCAGAAAGAATAATTTCGGGTTTAGATCAAATCATTCATGTTTAACGACCCTTACTAAATTTACTGAGAAATGGGTAGAGAAAATAGGCTAAGGAAACCTAACTTCCTGAAGTTGATTTTAGTATATGTTCGACCATCCAAAAAAAAAAAAAAAAAAAAAAAAAAATATATATATATATATATATATATATATATATATATATATATATATATATATATATATATATATATATATATATATATATATATATATATATATACACAATTCTACAGATTTGACGACGTGTCTTTAAATTTTATAAAAATATACTTTTAAAGTAATCATAGTCAATGTGTAGCAATAGGAAGCAAGTGTTCCAACCCCCTCCCTATTACATCAGGTGTTCCCCAAGGCTCAGTACTTTGCCCTCTTTTATTTATTATTTTTATAAATGATTTACCTATTCACAGTGAGCATTCAAACATAGACATATTTGCAGATGACACAACAGTGCACAATTTACAGGGTAATATTATCTCTAGTCTAAATAATCTCAAGTTTATTTGAATAACATATATGAGTGGTGTTTACAGATTATAAACGAAAACAAAACAAAACAGTGTTAATTGGAACAAACAAAAAGGCAGCTTCATGCAAGGGTGATTTTAGACTGACAATAAATAATGAACACTTAGAAAATATGAAACATGACAAATTATTGGGTGTTAATATCGAAGCGCTTTAAACTATAATAAACACATTTATCAAGTTATATCTGTAGTAACGTTTCTTCCAAAATAGGTTTATAGTGAAGAATTAAGAAATATTTACCACTTCCCACCAGAAAATAATATTATAATGCGTACATTCTTCCAGTAATCGGTACTGTCTTACAGTGCGGGGACTGTTTCGAAGACACAATTAGAGAGAATTTACACTGAAATTTCAGAAGCGGGTGGCGAGATTAATAATGGACATGCCCTTCGATTCTCCATCAATGCCACTTTTTCATGAATTAAATTGGCTTACTATTTATGAGAAAATTGAATATAACAAAACCTTACTTATATATAAATCTGTACATGGTATGACCCCATCCTATGCTGATATAATAATTATTGACTTTTCAATCTTCTGAAAATTACAACTCAAGATCAGTCTCAAATAATAACATGTGTATACCTATACACCAAACAAAACTTTTTGAAAGATCCTTGCAATACACAGGAGTATATATTTGGAACAATATGCCTCAAGTACTGCAAAATGCACCAAGTATAGGTTCTTTTGTTAAAACGCCTCCTGTATTTGCATATCATTTCAAAACATGTGGTCCCTGAAATATGGTCATATCTTACCTCCATCAATAGCTTCTTTTATATCGTACATATATAGTAAAGTACATAAGCACGTACATGTTTTAATCTCACTTTTCACTTGTATAATTTCTTGTATCTATTACTGCTATGATTATCTTTGTTATAAGCAGATTACTAGACTGTAATTTTGTGAGTTAGCTACAATATCGTAATGATTAAGAATTCACGCAGTCACTTTACAGAACTCTGTTTGTATTTAGCTCACTAAATATTATATGCATAAGCATATGTATCTTTGAAACGCAAACATGGATTTTACATAGCTTTGTATTTGCCATCTGAAAAATTGCTTGATAAAGGTCGTGAGGCCGAAAATTTGGAATACAGAGTGTTTGTGTTCCTTTACTTCTATGTACCGGACTTCCCTTTGGAGGACTTCTGCGACTTCTTATTAACCCCCCCCCCCCCAATAAAAAAAACCCCCAACCATCCAAACAAACAAACAAACAAAAAACATATACAAAAACCAAAACATCCTACGGTAAAATTGCATCTCCGGATATACTACTCTATTACATTTTCGACTCTGTACATTACAATCTCATTGACGATAAACCAATCAAAATCTCTCTAACTTCCGAGTACCGAACTGGTTAGCGTCCCCTGCATGGCAGCCCCGGAGAATTTCTGAGCACGATCGTCCCACTTACATTTTGATAAATAGGTAAAATAGAGAGCAATGTAAAACTGCACAATTCTTTCATTACCTTGTATTTATTATTTTTATTTTCAAAGCTTATTCTCCATGTTATTTTATACACAAATGATCGGGATTCAGCAATCAGTGTTCCGGTCGCCGAACTGTTCGTGGAATTTTGGGAAAATTTTATTTCCAAAAGAAGTTTATAGAGTAAACTATGAGTAAAAAGTGTACAAGCTTAGCTTTTAAAAAAGCTTAGAATGCAAACCCTGTAGCATTTTTAATTGCGAGGAAAATGGTACTTGTGGGTCAGTTTAAAATGAAGACCCTTTCGTATGATGTTAGCTAGGTTGTTGTCTAAATAATAGTTAATACCTCCTTTCTAATGTTTATTTATGTTTAGACTTGGGTTGGGAAAGCTGACCATATTTGTCGGGATGACATTTCGTACAGTTAGACATGGAAGAAATCATACAAAGTACGCAGTACTTGCTCCACCAACTTCAACACCTAAAGAACACGAACTCCCCGTCGAGGCCTCTTGTGTCCAAATAATCGCCGGGGAAGTTTGCATAAGTACAAAGAATGTTACAAACTGCGCAGTAATTGCTACACCAATTAAACTGCTAGAAATCCTTGATACTCCGCCTTCATTTACTCGGAACTTTTCGAGATTTTCTATAGCCAGATAATGTACATACGCTAAAAGGTACGAACATCTAAATAGTATTACGCGGGAAAATTCTGTTGGATTATTCCACTGCTGCCGTGGGAAAGGTTACACGAATGTTGATTTCCAAAATATGAATATCCTTCATATTTATACATGTTTATGTGGCATCCACTAATTTATCTAGAAATAAGTATTTTAAAGTATTTTTTTTTATTTTTAGAATACATTGCATGTAAGATTTATTTATCATTTATATGCATTCACTAAAGAAAATCACCCCAAGTCATAATGTCTATCCTATTAAAATCTCTATCCTCATATACTCCTCTCTGCGTTTGAAAGTACGGTAAATCTATTCGTGTGGAACGCTTAATTGTAACATTGATCTAGTATTGAGCATTGCCTTTGAAAGCAAGGGTATTCTTCTTCATTCCTTTTCCTTTTAAGCACAATAGAAATATCGATGTCATGGACAATACAAAACTTATACTGTCTGACCTCGTAAAGTAAAGCAACTACTTTTTGGAGGCTATGTTTTCCCAGCATGCAGCATAATCATGTCGCACATGCGCATTTCCAGATTAGATATCAACGTAATATGCAAACCCCCGACGGGGTTTGCAATAAATCAATGGAAAATATTCTGTTATTTGTTATGCGGTCTGTAAAATGTTCTACAATGTCTTATTTGACTCCGCATTAGACACAATAAAGCAAACGAAAATAATAATAATAAAAAAAAAAAAAACACATGCAAACATTAAACATGCTGTTTCAGTTAAACAGAATCAATTATTGCATACAACATACATACTTGTATTCTCAAAGTCGGGCATCCGGGTATTTGATAATGACCATTCGGAACATTTGGGGTAAAGCATCACACTTTATCTTAGAGAGCCATGCATATTCCAGAAGAAATTTTGATTTAAAGGAATAATTAAAATATTTTATCATTCAAACAAGTAAATTTTGAATACATACTTTACACATTTTTGATTGTATTTTATAAGAAAACTCCTTAAGAATTGATACAGAACTCAAAATTGTATTAACACTAACGATAAACCCAGAGTTTTACCCCAAGTGTCATTGCTAGACTTCTCGGGTACATGTATCTACATAGACCAATATAGACAGTGACGTGAAGCCCACTTCGATAATACCCTATAAATACAACAGATGAAGGCTTTGGGCGATTGACAGGATAAACCAATGAATGATTGTTATTTCTTTACTTTCTAACCGATTCCTTTAACTGCAGCTGTGACTTTTTGTGGGTTTGTCAGTATTCCAAAATCTTGGACTCAAGTATAAGATTGGGTCTGAATTCCTTCTTGGTCCACAAGAAAGAATTGATGGCAATAAAAAAAACTTAACTTTTCATTACTTTCGTTAATTTGAGTCATTCTCGAATTAACATCTTGTTCTATAAATTGGATAAAATCCTGTAACAACTGAATTTTACTTTTATTAAGATTTTTTTTACATATAGGATACATTATAGATGCAGGCTCTTAGAACCTCTATATCCAATATCAAATATATCACAGTGTTTTCTCTAGGGTGCAGGAATGCAGGATTCCCCACTAAACATACATTAATCCCCATTAAAAATCACAAACCGCGGCAGGATCCTGCATAACTTATATACCTGATTTTCCAGATTAGACTACTTGTCTACTCCAGCCTAGTTCAGATTTTACAATTGTCAAACTCAATCACTTGAGCGTTTGATTGTTACAGACCTCCATAATTGTGTTAAGCGTGAAGTGACGCAGATTAGTAAACCGCACACCTCAATTCACAAATTGTTCGTGAGTCACACGGCACATGCCAATCTTTTTTATACTAAATTGTTATTTATCATAGTACTCCTATTATGGGTTACCCATAATTTCCATTTACATGTAATACTCAAAGATAGATTATGGTATACATGTACTAATCTAGTCCTAGTCTTCACGATAAGATTTTGTTACTGTGATTTTATGTAAGATTAGAATTTTCACAGTTTGAATTAAAAAGGATTTATTTGTGAATTTTATAAGTTTTTCCTTTCTTTGATATGCAGTACCATGATTCAGAGCAGAGTACAGGTCTAGTGCCTACTTGTCAAGTGTCTTGAATCCCTCCAAGATTTTATATTGTCCCCCTCAAGCATAATGATGGGGGGGAATTTCCCCCCATGAAAAATTTTCTGGAGAAAACACTATTATCATACAACTTGTTCAAGTGGTTAGCTCGTGGTATTGACTAAATAAAGTTAATGCCCATAAAACATAACAGCAGCCATTTTCTTTTCAGTGTTCATCTAGCTGTATTTCATGTATTGAAAACAGTCTCTGCATTGATAATATGTTGTGGCAAATTATTCCAAATGATTGTCTACTCTTATTATTTCAGTCCCAGAATTTCCTCCTTTTTCTCCAAAATTGAAATTCACCATAATTTGAAAATAGAATTCATAAAAAATGTAAGGAGATTTGAAATCTTATGATACTCCTTTAATCATAGCATCATGCTTCTTGTCCTGTGAAAATACAAACTTTCTCACAATCTACTTCTGGTCACGAGCCAAGCAATCATTGATTATAACTTTCAAACTGTACAATAATTTTTGACCTTGACTTTGACTACATTTCAGAAACTTTAACATTGGTTATAATTTCAACTTTGTTGTTGAAGGAGGGGTGGGGTAGGGCAATCATGTTTCACAAACACAATTATTTGATGAAGCACAATGAAATTTTTATGCAGTCATTATTGTACAGAAAATTAAAATTTAGTCCAGATTGTCCGGTATATTGGGTCACATACTTTAAGACATCATGTATGTTGCAAGTAGTCTGATTTATTTAACCCTTAATGACAATAAGTAAGTAGATAGTGAAAATTCAACTAGTATAAATCCAGGTCTCCTGAGTGCTTTAATAAAAGAATTCCTGTAATACCTATCTATTCAAAGTGTAAAAGTGGTTTACATTGTAAATAGATGTATATCTAAATAACAAATAAATAAATGAATACATGTAAATGTCTTGAAATACATTGTATAATTGATAGTTTCTTTCAAATTGTGAGTTGTACATGTAGGACATTCAACTTTGTGTAAAGGAGTTACTAACAGTGTTAATTGTTATCATCCACTTAAAATCCTTTTAGTGGTACATGTACAATTTTGATATACATGTATACAGTTATTAGACCTGTTTCAAAAAGCCATGATGGTGATCAAACAAAGGAGTCTGGAGATTTGTGTCACATTACTGTAAAGTTGCAATCCAGACTTTGTTAAGTTAACATCATAATGAAAACTCTAGCAAAGAGCGGTTTGTCCAATATTGGGCCCCTTATATGATTAAGATCAAGAAAAGATCAACCTGAGTAAATGTAGTGCAATGCATTGTATTTGAATTATGATTTGAAATTGGAAAGTTGTGTTGTTATCTTTAAATATTAAATTATTTATATTTTAGAAATTTTCTTCCTACAAAATGCCTGGTCTGAAAAGGAAAGCTTCTCAACCTGTAGCCAATGAATCACCTCCTAAACTTAAAAAACAATCAACAAGTACCACAATAGTTACTGGTCATCCGATTATCCAAAGGAAGAAAGAAATCCCACAAAGTCCTCCTAGATTGAAAAAGGCAGATTCAGAAAAACAAGGGAAAAAACTCATGCCGAAAAAGTCACCTGTTAAACCTCACAAAATGCCACGTTTTCCAACTCTTAAGCCTACAGCACCAATGAATGATGGCCCAGATTTCACATTTTCTGCTCCCAATTTTTATAAGAAGGCAAGCATGAAGAAAGCACCAACTTTACTTATAAAGGAAGAAAGTGTGAAGGAGAAAGTAATGAAGAAAGCAGCCAGTAAAGGACCTACAGTGGAACTGACATCTCAGCCAACAGAAATATTACAGCCTGTCATAGAAGTAGATCCAGGAGCAACAAGAGCTACTGATATAGAAAAGAAAATTCAAATGCTTCCCTCTGGATCTGTACTTGGAAAAATTACAAATTTAGAGTTTGATGAAGATATGAGTCTGCCATCCAATGCATCTCTAGTCATTTATGAATTTTCTGAAGAGAGTTCCTCCACATCATTTGGTGCTACCCCCGGAAAACCATGTCCACCACAATCTAGACCATCAGCAATAGCTGTGGCTGATTACTTCACAGCAACTGATGGATCTAAAGACTTTGGATTCAGTGATGAGGAATTTATTTCAGGAGTTGAAGACTCTGATTCCACTGCAAAATCAGGTGCAACTAATGGAACTCCTTCAAAATCGCCTAAGAAAGTACCAGGAGGAGTAAGGGAAATAGTTTTCTCTTTTGATACAACAGGTTCCATGTACAATTACATGGAGGAAGCAGGGGAAAAAATTAAAGACTTAGTATCCAAACTTCAAGTTGATATCCCAGGAATACGTCTTGCCTTTATTGCCCATGGTGATTATTATGACTTGAAGCAAGATCGATATCTGATTAAATGGCTAGATTTTGGTGCCAGTATTGAGGAGACAGCAAAGTTCTTTGAAAATCTTAATATAACACATGGCGGGGATGCTGATGAATGTTATGAGCTTGCCCTTCGTAAAGTAAGAGAAGCTTTATCATGGACACCTGGAAGTCAGCGATGTTTGGTGATGATTGGAGATTCAGACCCTCATGAACCAGGTTATAAGTTTGATGAATTTGTCAATGATATTGACTGGAGAGTTGAAGCATCTCTTTTAAGGGATATGGTAAGACAACTAAAACAGGGTCCGATGCCATAAGCTGAGGATATACTTAAAGCAGCATGGTCCGATTGATGTCGGGAAAAGTTTAAAAAAATGTAAACAGATTTCTTAAACCGTAATCAATTGCTAGTATATTATCTGAGATGTGTAAAAAGTATCGTTACCAAAGTCAATAACGTTAACGAGATATGCCCTTTTTAAATTTGCAACATATTAACCGGGCCAACTCCTTGAATATTGATGAGGTCGGTCAGAGGAAATCACGTGACAATGAAACTCGAGCTTTACCCGATTCTAGTAATATTTGTTCCACTTTTCCTTTTTGGCCTCCGAGTCTGTGTATAGTTATTTTCTACCACACTTTTGCTTTTCTTGTGCTCGTATTCCTCCATGTGAACCATTTTTGTTGTTTTCTACAGTAAATATCCACGCATGTGCATGATTATGGGCAGAACATCGCCTTATTTGGGAATTTGATACCAACCAAATTTAATTCGACTCCATTACCTTTATTCTGCAAAAACATTGAGGGATTTTAGTGTTAAATTTTGCAATTAACACAAAGTTAATTATTTATGTAATACAGGAAAAATAAGATATTGTCGTAATTTATCCTTTTCATGCTATATTTTTCAGTCTCAGACTATATCCCTTTAAGTCAAAAATTTCATTTTAATTTATTCCATTATCAAACGTTCAAATAAATTTTAATACAGAATGGTTTAATTCTATTTGTCAGTAGAATAAAACTAAATAAAATCCAAATCCCAGTTATTAATTCATTGATGAACAGAAGAATGTGAATTTTTGACTTAAGTATATTTTCACTCTCAGTATATGGCGCCGGACCCTGGTCTTCTTAGAACATTAATTAGATGTGAATTTTTGCAACAAGGCTGAAATTTTGAGTGTATCATATATGATTTCTAACAAAGTACATGTGTAGTTTCTGTACTGGTATAAAATGTACGCCACTGTCGTAGTTCTATCGTTATGGTGCTTTATTAACGCTGAGAGGTCCAGGATTCAAGTCCCACTGGCAATGCAGGTATAAATTAGGCAACAAAAACTGAAAGCACATGTCATGGTAAACTTCACAAAATTGGGCATTGAAGCAATTCTCCCTGTACATTGATTTAAAGAGTAACTGAAAATCTCAGATTTTAAAATTGTGGGTAAACAATCAAATATGACATTCAAAAACTAATGATATGTCACTTGTTAAATTCTACTTCTACTCTTTTTATTTGGTCCCACTCAAGTGCAATTTATTAAATAGGTTATATATATATTATGTAGTTTCATTTGAAAGTGGGGTCACTTGGTTAAAGATCCCACACTTCTTTCAGTATAGTTAGTCAAAATGTGTAGGTCATGTACATGTACCAGAAAGATGAATCCACCATATACATGATATATGTAGGTGATATAGTCCCACACAGTGTGTGGTGTTCAATCAAAACCAAACTATATCTATTTGAAAGTCCCTAAATTTGTGTACCCTCACAGTTGCTGTAATTTCATGTGCTGTTTCAATTTCAAGGGTGTCCGAATCTATGGAATGCAGGTTGGATATCGCTCAGATTTTTATCGTCAAATATCACAGATTACAGGAGGGGCTCACCTTAGAATCGACAATGCCAGCTTCACATATGATATGCTAATGTCCATATGCCTAAGAGAAGGCTCTCTCAAGCTCCTTAAGGTAATGAATTCATAGGAGAGGTACAATTGTTCTTCTCATGTCGTGGTAGGGTTAAGAGTGGAACTTCAATAGTTTGAATGTCAGGGTTCAACATTAACTTTTGAGAGAGGTGGTCCAGATGGACAGCCTCAAAGAAATTATGCCTGTCCGAATCCAAATCCAGATGGTCCATTTATACATCATGTAGCTGAAGTGATTAAGTTCAGATTCTAACCTGTTACTTAAATCTAAACACTGCAACAGTCAGAAAACGCCAAAACAGCAATGCTAATCCAATTTTATTTACCAACATAAATTGATATGATTGAAAGCATTACTACACTGGTTGATTTCGATGTAGATTATAAGTACATTATCCTCTTACCATAGGACATGTTCAAATGCTACTTTATTTCACATAACTTTTTTGTATGAAAGGGGCTTACATGTAAGTTTCCCTTTGAACGGTTTTGGCATTTTGACGCACAATTATTTCGTTCGCAGAAACCTGTGATACTTTCTGCTTTTGTTAAATACTAAATACTGATCTCATATTTGTCAACTTGGAATCTGTAACTGATAGACAGCAATTGAGTGATCGTCAAATGCCCGACATTACACATTTTGGCACACTTGTTCATTATGACGTCATAAATAAATGGCCTGTCAAACATGAATTTAACTATGACGTCACAATGGAGGTGTGTAATGGGCGTGGTTAAGGTTGGATCTGGCGATCCCTCAATTTGATAACATTAACATTCACTGCGAAGTAATTCAGATATAAAACTATATAGGCTTAACGGCAAACCTGTCCATTCGGGTTAACTACAGAAATATTTATTAACTGCCCACTGCCGATTTTTACCAGACGATGTTGGTCTGACGTGCCTTAATGTCAAACCTTGTATGTGTATGTCTGCAATTACTTTCATGTATATGTGTATGAGAATTTAAGAGCAAAGATTTCCTCATTGTAGTGTATAAAAGACACAAACATTCTTGTACAACTAAGGTGTAATGCATGTAAATTAGCAAACGGACTCGTGATGATTGGGGATTTCATACATGTAGCCATCACTTTATACTCATATCATCAATACATATAGCATTTAAAGGTCATGTGCAAAGGTTTTCCCAAAAATTCTAATTCATGTTAATTTTGCAAGTGATTACCCTCGTATGCATATACACGAAGACTTTTTATAAGCCCGTCAAAAGACAGGATGTATTATGGTATGGTGATGTCCATCTGTCTGTCCACTATGGAACGCGATAACTTTAGTAAACATCAGTTGTTTTTCCATGAAACTCGTACAGAATGCTTAAATAGTGCAGGGGAAGCTGCCTTTCAATTTTGAGCAAGTTCTGTTCAGTCGTTACGGAGTTATGGGACTTTGATTTTATTTTTACTATGATAAGATGCTATGGATCCCTATATCTTTAATAAACATCAACTGTTTTTCATGAAAATCATGCACAATGCTTAAATAAGATAATGGAAGTTATATAACACATAATGATAATATATAATATGATATATTAATGTGGGCTTATATTTCACTGCTTTAATAGAATTCAATAATTACCCTCTTCTTTGATTTCAATATTTTATTAAAATATTACCAGAGTCCCAAGTTTGGGAGTAATAAAACCATATGTCTGAATTGATCCCATCCAAAGTAAGCGATGGGTGTATTAAGTCACACTAGTTAAAAATAATTTGTGTATACTTCAATGGGGGGGGGGGGGGGGCAGTGGTATATAATGTAATGTGTGATGCTTGATAAGAGTGTTACATCATTACAATACTTCTGTACGTTTGAGTAACTGAGAAATAGTTATGTAGCATGGACAGTTTTTTTCAAATGAAACGAATAAACTTATATGTGATCGGAAAAAACTGATCAATTTCATTTTTTTTTTTCATATGCGATCAGGAAACTGGCCCAATGTAAAAAAGAAAAACTTGATATTTCCAAGAACATAATTATGTATATTTAAAATGCCATTATTTTCCGTGCCACCGCTGTGAATACTATTATGCTACATGTAGATGTATAAGTTTACAAAAATATAAATTAAAGTTTCTACTTACTATCCAAATAATGTCTAGTTCAGATCTGGTATTTCTTTATATTCTTTATGTGCTATCAGATGTTTTAATGTAACTCTGATATTGATTAAAATATATTCACATAAAGTAATTATCAAAATATCACCTTTTATTTTGAAAAATGTAGATGACAAATACTTTTCACAGCATTTTCGTAAGCGTAAACCACCCCCCTCCACCTGTTTTATCAACATAATTATGTTTCTCCTTAATTATTCATTTAATTATTTAATTATTAGGACAATTTGATAAATGTGAAAAGAATGAAATATGTTTTTACGTACAAGATGTTGTAACTTCTTTACAATGCCTTATAAACAGGAAACCTGAAAATAAGTCCTTGTCCTTCATTACTATGAATGCCCAGTTTATTAAGATTGCTAATTAATATCTTGAAAGATGACAAAAGGGTGATATTTGCTGAGTCAAACACTGAGCTGGTGATATTACATGTACATAATAATTGAGTCACACAGGTGACAGATGATTGCCTTAGATTATGTTACCCTGATATACCCTCTACATATTGAAATTGTTGCAGCTTGATAAGGAAGTAAACTATTATAGAATTTGTCTTGGGACTGATCATCTGACTGTGACAAAGAGTAGTCACTTTTTTTGGTGTTTTCATCATGAAAACCAACTAATTTGGGATAAATCCTCTTTTAATAGTTTTATACTGATCAGATTAATTGAAGGTCTTATAAACATTTTTTATGGCCTATCTTTGCAACCAGAGTCGTAAAATTGGGTTATATTCTTGTCAGAACATATCACATTGAACAGTTTGAATGGCACTGTCACATATTTTGTCACAATCACAAATGATAACTCATGCAAGCTGAAAGTACTTGTTTTTGAGTGTGGATTACAGATATATTTTGGGGATATTTAAATTAAAATTAATTTTTTTACAGTCTTCAATACATTTTTATTTGAATGAAAAAAGAAAAATGATGTATTTAAAATCTTTGCACATCAGCTTTAATCCTCAAATTACATCTTCAGATCAATGAAAGTTAGTGTATAGTCAAGTGATTGAAGTGGCATTGATGGGAGCCACCTGTTCACATTCATAATTTATTTACTACAAAGGACAGCCTTGGGTAACCATCTGGATTAGTTGCATTTATGTCATCATTTACCATTTGGTTAGCGTTTTATCTAAAGCAAATCAGCATGGCGCCTTGCCATGCCCTATTTATGCAGCGCCATGCCCTTTTTCTGAGTGCCATGCCCTTATTTTCCCTTATTATTTTATGAGACTAAAGAAGATCGATCTTCATTCACGTAATACAAAACTCTCTCAGAGATTGTTATTTACAGGGCCAGTATATTACGAATATCGCTTCGGACATGCCCTCTTTAACACTTTCCGCACATTACGTAATTGTCTAAGTCAGCTGTTTGACCCACTAAATATCAGCCATAACCAGCGTACTGCTCTGCCTGCTACTTTTCAGGTGTTATTTGGGGGATTGTAATCAATGTTACCATTTTAGATTTAGATTAGGCTACATTTGTACATGAACAGGCAGATTGCAGTCATAATTAGGTGTCCCATGAAGCTATATTTTATCTTAATTATAACATGATGACAATTGAAATTTCATATTCTTAGAGATTTGTACATAAACATATGTAAAACACTTTTTTTTCTGAATTGTGCCTTTAAAGAGTAATGATATTATTTAGAATATATTAAAATTATTATTGAAAAAATACCCATTCTGGTACTGTGCAATGATTAATTTTGAAATTTATTGTAGTATTACATTTTTTTCAGAGTTATGAAAATGAGGTACGGAAATCAAAGAAGGAAGCCGGAGAGGTTGGCTTATTGGATTTAGAATTAGAGCGATTGTTTAGTTCCTTAAAGAGTGTTGAAGACAACAAATCCTCCAAAGTCAAAATGAAACTCAAGCTACAGGCAGAGAAAGAGGAAGAAGAAAAATCAGAAACTCCTACAAAGCGACCTCTGGATACTTCAAATTCTAAGCCTAGCCAAGAACCATCACCTAAGAAATCTAAGATTAATAAATTTGAACTTTTAACGCCAAAGTTGATCAAAGAGAGAAAGAAAGCAGAGAAAGCTGCTAAAAAAGCAGAGAAATTATCAAAGAAAGATACATTCACAAAACTGAAAACAGTTAGTAAGAAAAAGATTATGCCATCAAAAAAAGAGATAACTGTGAAAAAGAGTGTAGGAAGACCAAAGAAGAATTTGTCTGTAAAACAAAACAAGGCCAAAGAAATCCTCAAAAAAACTGTTTCTAAGAAACCAAAGCAATCTGTGAAAAAGGTGATCAAAGAAACCAAAGTTATTGTTAAAAAGGCATTGTCTGAGAAGAAGGTAAATCTGAAGAATGATTTGAAATCTCCAGGAAAAAGGCCTGTAGGGCGACCACCAGGAAAAGGTAAAAATCAATCTGTGGAGAAAAAGTCTGATGCTAAACCACAAATGAAGAAACCAGTTAATCAATCTGTTACTAAGAAATCTGTTGGACGACCTCCTGTCAAGAATTCTGTTAAAAAACCTGTGAAGAAAACTGGGGGAAAACCCCTGGTTAATAAATCTACTGGAAAACCTGCAGTAAAGAAACCTGTTGAAAAACCTACAGCAAAAAAACCTGTGGAGAAAAAACTTGGTCCAGTAAAGAAACGAGGTAGACCTCCAGGAAGTGCCAAGAAGACTACAAAAGAAATGAACAAATCTAATCTAGGAAAAAAACCACCTGGGCGACCTGCAGGAAAAATAGTGAAAAATACTAAAATCACTAAAGAACTTAAGATAAGTAACAAAAAGGCTGAAGCCATCAGGAAAGTGTTCATATCAAAAACTTCTGAGAAGGTGTCTGTGAAAGCACAAAAGAATGAGAAAGTGTCTGTGAAAGCACAGAAAAATGAGAAAGTGTCTGTGAAAGCACAAAAGAAAGAAACAAAGGGATCTCCTGTTGTTAAAAGTTCCAAAACACAGGTATGTATTTTTACAGGCGAAGTTGATTCAGTATTAAGGCCTAAACGTTATTGAAGATAAGGTACGTGTTTGAAAGTATGAAAATATTTTTCTTTCATAGGTTTTGAAGTAATTGTAAGTCGTTCATAGGAAACAAGCTAAGTGTACTAAATCTAAGTCTAACAAGTCAAATGCTTATAAGGATGAATATTTTATTGATTTCATCTTGTGAAGAATAATTATAACCTTCTTCCTCCCGTTAATATATAAAATATGATTCTTTATATTTATGGACAAACTGTTAATAAGATCATCAATTAACACAAATGATATGGGTTTAAAGGATGATAGAAACTGGATCAAACAGCCGACTTGTGAGAATTTTTTCTTAACTTTTTGACTATACTTGATTTGACATAATACGTGTATACATATGTATGCAGATATTTGTTCACCTGGGTTTCCGACATCGGAATTTCAGGCATTGGAATTTCAGGCAGGCAGCATTTCTTGCCGTGAATGGGAAATTTGACTTTGTGTCCCTGTTTCCTTTGTATGTTCATGTGTGTATATTTATGTATAAATTTACCTCCTCAATTTGAAAGGTTGTTGCAGGACTTTTGCGACAGGTGTTGCATGCAACCATGGGATGCTTACTCCTTCCGGCCACCTGGTCTTGCCTCCAATTTATTGTGGTTCACATTTGTCTGAATATGACACTAAACACGATATTGTCCCCTTTATTCCATGGACTATGAGATATGGTTTACCCTACAGTACTTCTTCGTTTTTTACTTACTTACATGTACACAATTAATAGGGAAGACATGTGATTTGACTTGTGCAAATGTAAAAGGACAAAGGTTACACTAAAGGAATGCCATGTTACAAAACTGGTAATACGGCAATTATACCCCCTTTATACTACACATCTGTATTCCTTGTGGCAAAACCTTTCCGTTGATACTAAAAAGTTTTACCCCCTGACCTTGACGTTTGACCTACTTTTAAAAAACTTTAACCTAGGTCATAACTTTTGAAACAAATAAAATGGGGTCTTCATACTACACATGTATATTCCTTGTGGCAAGACCTTTCTGTTGGTACCAAAATGTTTGACTCCATGACCTTGACCTTGACGGTTGACCTACTTTTGAAAAATTTTAACCTTCGCCATAACTTTTGAATTAGAAGAGTTGGGGCCTTCATATTAACCATGTTTATTCCTTGTCACAAGATTTATTTGTCTGTACCAAAAATGTTCTACCTTGTGACCTGACTTTTGACCTACTTTTGAAAAATTGAACCCTAGCCATAACTTTTGACTCAAGAGAGATTGGGCCTTCCTAAGACACATGGGTATTCCTTGTGGCATGACCTGTCTATCAGTACCAAAATTTTTGACCCCTGTGACCTTTACCTTGACATTTGATCTACTTTTGAAAAACTTTAACCTAAATTTTGAATCAAAAGATATGGGCCTTCATACAACACGTGTGTATTCCTTATAGCAAGACCTATCTGTCGGTACCTTTTTTCGTTAGAACATTTCTAGTCTGACATTTACCGATAGATAATTTGCATTGTCATTGTGGTACACATGTTTTGAGACATGGGTCATATTGATAAGTTTCTAAACAGCTAGGGAAAGCGTGGGGACATTAAATCTCATTCTTCCATCTGTCTGTCGTTCCGTCTGTCACAAAAAGTTGAAAACTTTAACTTTGGTCATAACTTTGTCTTTTAAACCGTAAGACGTAGGACCTTCATATTTGGAATGTGTGTCTCTAATTACAATACCTTTCTGTTGGTACCAAAATTTTTATCATGTGACCTTGACCGTGACCTTTCACTTACTTTGATGTAATTCTTTAACTGTAAGACGTAGGGCCTTCATATTTGGCATGTGTGTTCCTAATCGCAGATACATGTAGACATGCACAACCATGACATTATGTCACAGATCTCTGCACCCTTACTGATAGAACCCCAAAAGCGGAGGACCACAATTCTCTTATTTGCTTGTTATGATAGTTTTTACATGGAATAAGATACTTTTAAAAATTGGTACATACCGGGTAATGGATACAAGTATTTGGGATTAAGCATCATTGAAGACGAATTTACATTACCAGCTGATTATCATCACCTGTATAGTTATTCAACTTTCAAGTAATTGCAGAGGTATTTTCAGGAATATAATACTTGCATGAGCAAGTCAACATACAGGTCTATTAGACCTGTTGATTTACTAGTATTTTGGTAAATTGACAAAGAAATTTGTCAGTTAAGAGAGATTTTATGGAAATTTATAAGACTACATTGTGAACAATTTATATAAGAAAATTGATAATAAATAATTCAGCAAGAAAATGTACCGTTAATTTTATTTTTTGATACGATTTATCAGGAATTGATAAATATTAGGATAAATATAGTAATGATTTCCTGAAACTGCTGCATTTACCTTTACCTGTAACTCAGATGAATCGGGAATTTTCTTTGTTAAAGCTGAGAAAAAAGATACAGGTTTTTCAACTGAGAATGAGGGCAAATAATACATCCAAAAAGTAATTTTTTATGAATTAATCATCTGATTGAAACTTAAAGGCCAGATGGGAAATTTTTAGAAAAAATAAAGAAAATAAAACCTTTCATTCATTATCATGTCACATTCATGATTAGAATAAGAGATTTGACAAAGTTTTAGTATAATTCTTAATTTTGTTCAAGGTGCAAGCATTTTGTATTTAAATTTGACATTTTTTATTTCAGTCCCCATCAAAACCTCTTTCAAAGAAACCCAGGGAGGCTGCTACACTCATCAAATTCACCATGGCTCCACTGAATACTATGTTCTGGGATGATTGGAATACCTTCTTAGTTGCAGAAAAACCTGGCATCAAAAGCAGTGAATGGAAGAAGTCACCCAGCTGGTGCCCAGGATTCTATAATACCTCACTATACACAGACTCCAAACAAGTGACAGGAGTGTATGAAATAGCAGTATCACCGCCTAACAGTAACAAGAGATACCCAGTTTACTTCAATATTAAATCTCTTTGGGAAAACTTTGATACACCCTCTGTGAAAAATGAAATTGAGCGTATTCTTAAGAAGAAAGGCTGTATAAGTGTCCGGCGAGGTGTCCTGAAGAAACCAAGTGAAACTGGATTCCAAAAAGTTGTGGAGTTTATAGCTGGCAGTTTTGATTATGCTTGGCAGGGAAGATCAGAAAAAGTTGTTAAAGACGGATTCTGTATCTCCACTTTATAAAACCATTACGTGTACGAGTACGGTAGTAGATAAAAAGTGCCCGATAGTGGTATTGTCTATTGGTGTAGATTGCACATACCCGGTATGTACCCAGTAGAGTCTGGCTATTCAAGGTGTTACTGCATGTATGGTTCTGAATATGAATACATGATGTATATTGATAAATGTTTTTTATTTTGTGGGTGAAAGAAGACAATCTTTTGTTAAAGCTATACATAATTATAAGAATCCTTATTTATTGCTAACAAGATATATAAGGTGGACATGACACATACATACATGTATAGGCAAATATTCAAATTCAAATATTCATCGATTTTATAATTTGTAGATACTTACAGTTTTCTATGAATTATTAATAACAGTCATTGCATTATTTCACTTTATATCATGTCTCTGTAATATGAGATTTGGAAGCACATAATTTTTGCCGTATTTGTTTGTCTGTCTTTAAACTATAACATTGACAAGGATTTTCCAATGGTTATTTTTGACAGTGACCTTGAACTTTGACTTTTCAAAATGTTTCTGGATATTGTTGCTGTCCTGTCAATTTTTCCCAAACATGTTTTTAATAAAAGATTGAAAAAAATTACTTTGCTTGAAATTGGTAGTATGATTTGGTACAATAGCAAAATTAATGGTTGTATCATTAGAAAATGAACTTGAACATTTATGGTGGCAATGTTGATTTATACAGTAGACTAGAGATTACCACTGTAATGTTGGGACATGCTTAACATAGATATTTTAGATGTAAACAATAATGTACAAGAACAATGCTCAATTATACACATATGCATTTTGCAGTTTATTTATTCCTTTTTAAAGTTAAGTTATAAACTGTCTTACAATATGTACAATGCATTGTTATGACAAAAGAGTTGATCAAATGAATATATTTTGTGACCAATTAGTTTTGTAATGCATTGTTTGTTTCTTTTGAATTTTCGTATGATATGATGGATACTTGCATCATTATTGAATCATTACCAGGGATTATTATTATGATCAAGGATCCTGAATATTGAAATAGAATCAAATTGTAACAAGAACATTTTTATGACAAAATGAAATGAAAATTTGAAAAAAGGGTTTAAATCCTTTCTGAATTTTTCAAAGATTTCTATTGATTTCAGGTATAGTCACTCTTCATTATATGTAATTCTTAAAATCTGATACTGGACACAGGCATTCATTCAAGATATAGTTATGACTATAAGAACATGTTTACCAACACATGTTTTATTTTTGTGCAGCAAAAGTATATCACATAGTATTCACATTTCAGTAACATTTATGACATTTTTTTACACATAAACAATAACAGTTCTTGGATTATTTATTGCAGCACTTTGTTATGGAAAATGTATGTAGTACTGGGCTAATACATTCTGCCAAATCAGTGCTTTTGATTGGACAAAATCTTATATTTTCATTTTAATGATGATGATTATTTTGATTAGGTGTATACAGTTTGTTAGGGAATGATTGTTGACTTAGCTCTGTTGGATGTTCATTGTTGTGTAAAGTAAGAAGACTGAAATGGTTAAAGTTAACATACTAAATTCTGTGTGAAAGCCTTGTTCTGTACATGGTATTAATTGAAAAAAATGATATTAAGGGAGATTGCAGACATTACTGTATATACATTATATCGAGTTTACAGAATGTTATGATCTCAACACAGCATTTTATTGTTTCCTGCAAAGCATAGCAACATGTAGGCATCGCTTTGTTGTCGTTCTGTCAATCTTTCACACCGATCTTTGAACATCTTTGCAGGTGACACATTGTTTGAAACACTACACTGTAATTTTTAAATGATGTATAAATGAAATATGAAATAAATACTTTTTATGCAGTCAAAATATATGCATTCTTGAGAAGTTTTGTTACAACTTGTTCTTCTGGTTCCTTTTACTGTAGTTACTGACATATGCTAGTTTTGGAACTTGCGTTATGATTTTAAGTGTAAGACTTCACAGTGGAACTTGATATTTAGGATTGGTGATCGTTAGATTGAGAGCTTTCAGTTTCATTTTAAAATTACTGTACCTACACCGTTTGATTTGGTCATTTGATTGGCCATAAATGTTTACATATAAGAAAAAAGTTTTAACTTAGTGTACGTCATCATTACTGTATGCATGCTTATTTTAGTGTGTCCATATTTTACCACAAAATGATGAAAATATAAAATGTTTGTGATATAATAGCAAAACTTTCTGTAACATTTAACAGTTTTTTGTGTATTTATAAACAGTTGCATTAGCATGACGAAGTGCACATTGAGATAGATTTAGCTCTGAAGAAATATGAATCCTGCTAAAGTTAGCACACATATAGTAGGACAAGGCCTTTCCAAATCCAGTATGACAAAATCTACAGTATGATAAGTCCTTTCCACATACAGTATGAGCCCTTTCCACATACCATATGACACAGTCTTTCCACATCTGTATAACAAGTTCTTTCCACATACTGTATGACAAGGTATTTCCACATACAGTAGGAGGCCTTTTCACATACTGTATAAGGAGGCCTTTCCATATACTGTAAGACAAGGTTTTTCCATTTACAATATCTTTCCATACACTGTATGACAAGGTTTAATCTCATATTTAGTAATTTACCAATTTATTTGATAAAGTTAAAATTCAGTTGTGATAATGTGACATGAACTTCCAGGAAAAAGTTTTTGTTATGAAATTCATATTGGTCCATAAAATGTGTTTACAAGGTTCTTTAAAAATGTTATAAATATGTAGTGTAAGGTATACATTGTGGTATGCAAGGAGTTGTATCTTATGTTATCACATGTAAAATCAACTATGTGAAGGTGAAGCAAAAGTGAAATTGAAAGTAAATTTACTGTGATCTTATTTCAGGATAAATTTTTATGTGATTTGACTACTAGTATGCTGTTAATCACATGTTCAAATTCTTAGTACTAAAATGTTGTCATTCTGGTAGTCAGATATGTGTAAGATGGAATATTATGATCAGTTTTATACATCATTATAATGAGTTAAGAATGCAAGGTGCATCAGTTTTTAGGTGTCATTTTATTAGTTTAATAATTTACAAACATTAGTTAAATGAATGTGTGAAGGACCTTACCTGTTATAAATGCTTTGTTATGTACTCTTTTATCAGAGAGTGTTATATATGCATATGATTGGGTTTATATGAGAGTATTTCCATATATTGGTATATGAATGTTTCATGTATGGAGATAGAGCTCTTTGTTTCAGCATTTGTAAAGAAAGAATTTTTGTCCTTTATTTGATTGATTTTCTAAAGACAGAAAATGTGATTCGTATTTGTTTTATTACTGACAGTAAATTTGAAGAAAGAACCAATTTTGTCATGTTGTACTATATGGCTTGCAATGAAAATTATCCAAAGAACTGCATGTGTTGTCATACACCTTTTGCTTGTTACTCTGGTCAACAGATTCTTTGGAAGTCTTTTAACCTACATAATCAAGATTTGCATCAGTCTAAGATATGCGGTTTCTCTGTAATGGAATTGCTGCATTATGGGAAAATAATGTGTTTAAACACAGCTAAGGATATAGCACGCCATTCCTCCTTCATAGGCTATAGCCTGATTAATATGCTGCATTAATGTCTCTTCCTTGATCTTCACCGAGAGACTTTGAGCTTTTACGGCAAGTCTGTTACAAAGAAACTAGAATGATGTCTCTTATAAAACTTGATGTTATTGTTTAGTGTGTAGCAATTCTTTTAGGTATGATAAAAATTGAATTATAAATAATGGATTTGAAGCTCGGTTAATAGGGGAAAGTAATAATGTCCCTCAGTTTGTCCATTACAGACGGTCTGTGTCAAGAATTTGTATGCCCTTGGATCGATAGATTAGAGGCATATTGTTTTTGTCTTGTCAGTTTGTCTGTTTATGTATTTGTCTGTTGTCAACTTTAACCTTGACTATAACGTTTGAACCGTGAGGGATAGAGACTTATGTATGACATGCATACTCGACTAATGAAGCCCCTTTCAAATGACACCAAGGTTGATGGCATTTTGACCTTGACAATGACCATCACGCTAAAAATAACTTTTTGGACTTTAGTGCCGCCGGGGGCATTAGTGTTTCACAAACAGCTTGTGAGTTATGTAACGAATGAACTGTAAAAAATATACATAGGTATTTTAAAAATGTATACATATTGGTGAGAACATAGTACTCATGATCACTGTTTGTAGCCTTGGACTTCATTTTTGCTGATTTTCGATATTTTTTTCTTTGTTTCTTTTTTTATGGAGAAGGGTATATGTGAATCTACCGGACCGCTTGTCTTCAGCGAAATTTCAAAATTACTGTCATATAATTACAATTGCTATGTAGTGCCAGCTTTTTATGATATAGAGTTTACTTCTTTTGACTGAGTTGAGGGTAGTCCAATGGGGACAGTGTAACTAAATACTCGTGTCTCAGTACACCTTAGCATACTGACGATGTGACTGCTGCATAGACCAAATAATGACTTGCGGAACATATGGAGACAGTGTAACCAAAGACTCGTGTCACAGTGCACTTTGGCATACTGGCATTGTTACTTGCATAGGTCAAACCATGACTGAAGGATCCAATGGAGACAGTGTGACCAAAGACTCGTGTCACAGTACTCTTTGGCATACTGACATTGTGACTGTTGCACAGGCCAAATCATGACTGGTGGAACTAGAGAGGATTGTTACCCTACTATCGATAAAAAGAATTTAAGGTGGTAATATTTTTACTTTTAAAAGAAACAGCTCCTGACCTTGTCCATTTTGACCATTTTGGAAAATTTCTAGATCTGCACCTGTATGGCGACATCCACCATGTAGGTACCATCGCCATATAAGTAGATTAATTTGGCATGGCATTGTACAGTTAGGAAACAAATCATTTTGGTTTTGTATTTGAAAAAAGAGAAGATCAACCAAATTTTATGCTTGTTAAATACAATTGAATGTGAAGGCGAACGCAGCAAATTCAGTTTAGAGGTTGTCAATCGGTTTAAAGGAGCCGTCAAAGTTCAGCTGGTAAGATGCTTTGCCTGTGACCTACAAATTAAGGATTCGAGTTCCACAGGTGCACAGTGTTCCGTTGGTGCTCTGTCTTTCGGATGAAGCACAGAAGTCCCGTGTCACGTAAAAGATCTGTCATCGAATCGGTGAGTCCGTTCATAGGTCTTAATTTCATTGCCATGTATCAAGCAAAAGTCGTTATCTTGTAAATGCAATGATCTTGGTATGAAATATAACAAAAACCAAAAAAGATGTGTATGAAAAATGCTAAATACGTAAATCTTTGATGGAAATGACTTAGTTCTAAATTCACAGAGACGGCATAGAGCAGTCGGTGTTGTTCTTGTGTCCTATGAAATATTTGAAATATTCTGATATTTAAATAATAGTAGTCATTATGCATATTTAAATATCAGAATATTTCAAATATGTCATAGGACACTTGACTGATAATCGAAAATCCCCGACATCTCGTTTGTGTCTAGTCTTTCTGGACATAATAAAAATCGAGGTCCCGTGTGTCCCTCACTGCTCCAGGGTCCGGCGCCATAAACTGAGAAAATAATTAAGTCAATTATTTCATTTTAATTGTTCCATTATCAAACATACAAATAAATTGTCATGCAGAGTGGTTTAATTCTGTTTATATGTAGAATAAAACTCAATTAAATCCAAATCCCAGTTATTAATTAATTTTTGTTGGTTGGTTGATTGGTGTTTTAGGTCGCTTTCAACAATATTTCAGTTATATAGCGACATGGTAGCAGGAGGTTACCAACCTCTTAAACATAGTGGTGCAACCCGGGAATCGAACCCGGATCGTCGGCGCTGCAAGCCAAGCGCTTAACCACTACACCACGCCAGTAGTGTAACGATCCCCGATAATGCAAAAAAATGAGTTTGACCTATTTGCACTAAAAGTATGTACTGATTTGACCTAAACGTACTATAGTAGGTTAAAGATGAGTTCAAAAAAGTGTCCTTGACCTTGGATTGAATGTGGAAATTGTACTTGTTAACCTTGAGTTTACTTTTCTAAAGAATTGGTTAGCCCTTAAAAGGGCTGTTTTTTTTTCTTCTTACCCCTTACCAGCATAAGGGGCAATGGCGACGTGCCTTTCTCCTCTCGCTGCGCCTTAGTTGGTTATTGAGGAGTCTATCTACCAAGTGACCCACCCGGCAGGGTGGTGTTCTTCTCCTACCGGGTGGATGATCTTGTCTCTCTTCCTTCGGTTCTCTTTTGATGACCGTAGCATTCATCGGTTGATCTGGCTCTATCTTGACATCTTGTCCCGACTCTCTATCTCTTAAGATGACCCGTCCTATGGCCGGCTCATGTATAGTGTAGATCAATTTCCTCTCCCAATCAATCGTGATTCTGATACTCGCTTCCATGTCGTCGAAAAAAATAAAATTTTTTCAGGTAAAGTACTAGAACATATTCTGAAGTATATATACTAATGTAAACGCGGACGTGTAAGGAAACACCTTTTTGGTAACGTAAACATTCTAATGTAAAACATAAACAATTTAAATTCAATCTACCATAAAACGCGGACGTGTAAGGAAACACCTTTTTGGTAACCTAAGTGTACTAAGACAAAGTCTTGAAATATTTTACTGTAATTGCGGACGTGTAAGGAAACACCTTTTTGGTAACGTAAACATTCTAATGTAAAACATAAACAATTTAAATTCAATCTACCATAAAACGCGGACGTGTAAGGAAACACCCTTTTTTCAGTATAAATAAGATTTTTTTTCTAGAGAAGCGCCAGTTTTGAATCGAGATTTTTCGAATCAAGATGAGTTCATCGAACAATATCGACTTTGAGTCCCTTTTGGAGATGTTATTGAAGGATGATGATATGCAGGAAAAGGCAGGAGGGGGACAAACATCATCTATCCCCACTACAGTAAATCAACAGCCACAACATCAGGCACAACTTTTACAGCAGCAGCAAGCCCAGCCGCATCAACAACAGACACAGGCACAGGTACAACAGCAGCAAAAGCAAAAGCAAAACACCAACATTGCGCTGCCGGCGCTGCCTAAGATTAGTTCAACGCAGCAGAACCGATTAACAACAACAAGGGTGCTGCAGCGTCGGATTCACGTGCTGGAATCCAACCAGAAAGTACTGATTGAGGAGCTAGGAAAGACCAGACATTGCCTCAGAGAGTTAGCTAAGATAGTGTTAGCTAATAAAGAAGACGAAGACATGTAATTCAACATCATCAAAATAAAAAGGTCCTTTTAAGGACCACCCAAAGTTTTACGAAAAGTAGTCATTTGTTGAATGCAACAGTTATTTACTATGACTTTTCAGGAAATAAAAGAAGACGAGGAATAAAAATGTAAGTTTTTTTTCTGTATAATGTATAACGGGTAAAAAATATATAAGTTTTTTTTTTAGAAATAATGATACGAACTCGTTTAAATGTTTTCAACCTTATGGTTACTTTTCTAAAGATATGGTTGGCCCTTAAAAGGGCCGTTTTATGTTGTTAAAAATCTTCTCATTCTTCTCTCTGTGGAGGGTAACTTGGATGGTCATAGTTTAATAGCCTTTCGATCTCTCGGTCTTGTTGCCTGCTATACTCCATCATTTCTTCTTCTTCTTCCTCACTCATTTCCTGGTCGTTCTGCTCGTTGGTGTGATGGAGGATATTAGATAGTAATTGTCTAAATATCCTCCACCACAGCAAACTCCTAGGGTTCCGTCCCGGATGACCAATATGGATACTGATATCCTCGTCTCCCACTCTGAACGTAATAACACCTCTTATTTCAACATCCATTTTGAAATGAAGTCTTAATACACGGTAAATGACTATATACTGTCAAATTGCGGACGTCAAAGGCATCACCTTTTTCATGTATTCAGAAGTGAAGGTCGATTGAAATGAAGTCTTAATACACGGTAAATGACTATATACTGTCAAATTGCGGACGTCAAAGGCATCACCTTTTTTCATGTATTCAGAAGTGAAGGTCGAGCTATTTTCGTCACACAGTCACGAAAAGAACTCGAGTTTTTTTTAACTTAACTAAGAAAATACGACAAACGATAGAGATAAAGTAAGACATGTTTTATTCACATAATTACATGATCAATAAAATTGTCGTTTACACATAATCAATAAAAATATCGTTTACACACAATGTCATTACATGATCAAAGCGATGTTTTTCTTGGTCATCTTTTTCTTTGGTAACGTCTCCTTTTTTTCTGCAATCTTTACTTTCTTGGGAGCTTTCATGTTAGGAGTTTTCGGAGGAGGCATACTCGGAGTGGTTTTCGGACTCGGTGGTTCCGTGATTACAGGACTAGATGGTTGTCGAGCCTGTGGACACTCGTTAGCCCAATGTCCTTCTTCGTTACATCGAAAACAATTTCCCTTGTTCGCTTGTTGTTGTTGTCTCTGAGGGCATTGTCTAAACCAATGTCCAGGTTGTTGACAATGGAAACACACATTATTAGGAGTGTTCGTTTCCACTGTGTTGTATTTAAATTTCTTACGGCTAGGTTCGCCTGTATCATCGTCACCATCATTATCGTGGTACCTCTTGTTAGCCATTCGTTTCTTGATCTCACGTAACATATTTTGGGCATCAGCAACGTGTAAGTTCATTTCACCCATGCCTACATTGATTTGCACGGTTTCTAGCTTGGTTTCTTCCACGGTCTTTTGCAGTGTAGCTAGCGAACTCGTCAAGGTATCTTGGTTTTCTTTTAGGGTCTGCATCTCGACCTGATGTTTCTGTGCGACGAGGCTCTTCAATTGAGTCAGTAGAGCCTCTTCGTTCGAAGGTAACATGAGAGTATCATCGTTCTGCATCCCTTCGTCACGCATCAAATCTTTAATGAAATTGGTAGGAATCTCTGGTGGATGCATGCTCGTTTCGTCTATGAAGGCAGCAGAAGAACCAGCAGTAACAGTAGCAGTAGGAAACCTCGGTTGAGCCATGGTTGTTTTCTCTTGCGTGATGAATGCGAGAATGAAGTCTGTCGTTTACTCTCGTCTTTATAAACGAAATGAGTGACCTTCACCCTTAAATCTTACCTTCACCCTTTAAATCTGACCTTGACATTGAAATGAATGTTCTAGACTTTTTTTTCTAAAGTTGACCTTGTATTAGATCACATCAACCTTGACATTGAAATAAAATCACGACCTTGACATTTCAAGGTCATAGGAATCGTATAAAAACCCGTGAAAACGCGATCGAGATTAAAACGCGAATTATCAGTCACGATGCCAGTCACGAGAGAATTATTGAGATCGAGAAAGTTTCGCACGCTTCTACGACGATGGATACAAAGACATGGTGGAATAGAAGGAGCTAGACGTCGCCTGCGGGAAATGAACAAGTCACCGCAAGATTTCTATACCATCAAGTTGAATCGATCACACAAGTCCAGAAAATTCAAGACCAGTGGTATACGATACAACGTACAGTTTAAAGCATTGACTCGAGAGATATCTCCAGGTCAGCTGCCGAGGTTTCTACCTAGGGTCATGAATTCGTTAGTAAACGATTTGAAAAGTAAGTGCCATGCCAAAGACAAAGACTACATCAGACTGATCATCAATCACCCTTCTCTGAAGTCCGAAGTATGGGTACCTTTCACCATGAGTCAACACTTGTCTAGCGAAATGGTCTTGGCCGAAATACAGAAAGTACAACAGAGTAATGAAGACTTTAAGTTGGAAGACGGGCAAACAACGATAGACGTCATCCACATCGAGATGCCTTATGGAACGGGAGGTAACAAGGCGAAACATCTGCATGCCGAAAAAGATGAATTTAGGAAAGACAAGAGATCCATCGTTCGGATCGTAAACGATTCCGACAACATGTGCCTAGCTAGAGCCATCGTGGTCGCCCGTCTACAAGCCTAGAAACCCACGGACCCCAAAGAGATGCAAGAATGGAAAAATGCATGGTTTCGTATGAAAGTTTCCGATAGATTCCGTGATCAAGAAAGAGCAGCTAAATCACTATGTCAGGAAGCGGGCGTGTCCATAGAGCATGGGTGTGGACCTGTAGAATGGGGTAAATTCCAGACGGTCCTGAGTCCACAGTTCAGATTGAAAATCCACCATCAGTTGACAGAAGCTAAGAAGATAAAACTACAGTTACTGTACAAGGGGGACGTGAGAAACAACATGAGACCCACCATGCTGAATATCCTGTATTCGAACCAACAGTACGATACCATCAGGTCTATGACTGGTTTGATCGAACGTCAACATTACTGCGACTTTTGCGACGTCGGGTATACCCACAAGGAAGATCATCGCACGAAATGTCCCGTGAGGTGTAACTACTGTTTGAATTCACCACCGTGCCCCCAGGACGAATCTAAGGTCACGTGTCAGAGCTGCAAAGGACATTTTCCCAACATGCAGTGTTATTGGAACCATCTGAAACCAAACAAAGTGGGAAAGAGCATATGCGACCTCATGACGAGATGCCGGGATTGTGGAAGTTGGATGAGTAAAGTACTGATGAAAATACACCGCTGCGGCGATAAAGAGCACGTCTGTTCCATCTGTAAGACCGTGGTGGAACAGGATCATCTCTGTTACGTACAACGTAAACCTAAACCTAAGAAGAAGAAAGGAGAAAAGAACTCGTACATCTTCTACGACTTCGAATGTAGCCAGGACACGGGAGTACACGTTCCAAACTTTTGCGTGGCACATCGAGCTTGCGATGCATGCATACACTCACCCATCGAAGAAGAGTGCGAGACGTGCACCCCATTACCCGGAGGAAGAGAAGTCATCTTTCAAGGAGAGAAAACCTTAGAAAACTTCATGAGCTGGATATTTTCTAGCTGTGTCACGAACACCAACAGAGAAAAGAAATCATGCCACGACGGTGTGACGGCCATCGCTCACAACATGAGAGGATACGACGGTCAATTTATTTTACATTTCCTGGTCAATCGTGCATGCATGAAACCCGACGTCTTGATGAGCGGAGCCAAGATCATGACGATGTCTGCCAACGGAATACGTTTCATCGATTCCTACAACTTCATGAGTTCCTCGTTGAGTAAATTACCCAAGGCCTTCGGATTGACCGAATTGAAGAAAGGTTACTTCCCTCATCTTTTCAACACCCCGGTCAACCAGCAGTACTCGGGTACCTATCCTCCGATGGAAACGTACTTGCCCGACTCCATGGAAACCGAGGCTCGACGTCAGTTCATCTCGTGGTACGAAGATAAAGTGAAGAGCGGAGAACGGTTCGATTTTGCCACCGAGATGCGAGAGTATTGTCGATCCGATGTAGACATCTTGAGAAAATGCTGTGGAAAGTTCCGAGAAACCCTTCTGAACTTGGTCGACGTCGATCCCTTTGCGGAATGCGTCACGTTTGCCAGTGCCGCCAACTTGGCGTTTCGACGCAATTTCATGCCTAGAGATAGTTTGGCCATCATACCTACCGAAGGATACCATCCAAAGCGCAAATATTCCATCAAAGCCCTACGATGGTTGAAATGGATCGCTCACGACACCAATCACGACATACGACACGCTCGCAACGGAGGGGAAGTCAGTATTGGACCATATACCGTGGACGGTTACGATACCAACACCCAAACCATTTACGAGTTCCACGGATGTTTCTGGCACGGTTGCCCCGAATGTTTCCCGAACATGATACATGAGGACCATCCGATACAACACGCACTCACGTTTGGGGAAATATATCAAGCCACGCAACAACGACAAGTCAATCTGAACGAAATGGGATTCAACGTGACCTGTATATGGGAACACGAGTACGAACAGAAGATCAAGGACGACCCGATGTTTGCCGAGTTCATTCTTTCGACGTACAAACAGATAGCCGATCCGCTGGAACCACGAGATGCACTGTTTGGAGGTCGCACCAATGCCACTCGATTGTATTGCGACGAAGGAGATATGCGTTACATCGACGTCTGTTCTTTATATCCATTCGTATTGAAATATGGTATCTTTCCCATCGGACATCCTACCATCATCACGGAGAAATTCCAGAACGTGAGGGAATACACGGGACTCGTCAAGTGTCGCATCTTCCCACCCCGTGGATTGTATCACCCCGTATTACCCTACCGCACGGATCATAAGTTATTGTTTCCTTTATGTCGGACGTGCGTGATGAGTAAAGAGAACATAGGATCCGACTACCGATGCGAACACACGGACGACGAGCGAGCACTCACGGGTACTTGGACCACGCCAGAAATCGACATGGCCTTAGACATGGGATATCGAATAGATCGCCTGTACGAAGTGTGGCATTTCGAACAATCCAGCAACACGCTATTTCGAAAGTATATAGATACCTTTCTACGCATCAAACAAGAAGCCAGCGGATTCCCTAGCGATTGCGATACGGAGGAAAAGAAGTTATCGTACATCGAGGAAGTGTTCCAGCGAGAAGGTATACGGATGCAGGAAGTATGTAAAAATCCCGTGTTACGTACCATAGCCAAATTATTTCTGAACTGTCTGTGGGGAAAATTTGCTCAGCGACTGGCTCTGACTCAGAATCGTTACTTATCGGAACGGAGCGAACTGATCGAGTTGTTACACGACGATACGAAAGACGTCAAACACGTAGAAGTCATCACCAACGCCGAAGACGATTCCTTAGACATGGTATTGGCGAGTTTCACGGACAGCAACGATTTCATACCACCGTGTCCCTTTGGTAACGTGGTCATCGCCTGTTTTACCACCTCTCTGGCTCGTCTCAAGTTATACGATGCATTACACCGACTAGATAGAAGAGTACTCTATTTCGATACAGATAGCATCATCTACGTTCACGACAAAGACGCCTGGTCTCCCACCATCATGGATAGTTTGGGATGTTGGACCGACGAATTGAACGGAAAATCTATCACGACGTTTGTATCGGGAGGACCAAAGAACTATGCCTACCAATTAAGCGACGGAAGCACGACATGTAAAGTGAAAGGTTTGACCTTGGACTACCGTACCAGTGAAATCATTAACTTCGATTCTATGAAGGAGATGGTTTTAAGAAAACTCGAAGGCCTCGACATCGAAGAGGAAAAGATCAAGGTCGTTTATCCTTCAAAGATCGTCCGTGCAAAAGATCATACTCTTCACACTAAGGTGACCAGTAAAGACTATCGCGTGGTGTATGATAAGAGACAAGTTTTAAACAATCTCGACACTTTACCTTACGGCTATTGAAGGAACAAGATGTGTGACGACACGACACAGCGTTGCTCAAACGTTTGTTTGAAGTGTGACCATGACGAAATAGAAGAACTGTTTGGACCACAATATTATCCTTGTCCTCACTGCAAGAGAGAAACGTTTGAGGAAGACTTGGGATGGTATTGTTACCAGTGTCATTTCGAGGTCTGTGAAGATTGTACTCATCCAGACAAATGTCCGTTTTATCGATGTCGACATTGTCAAAACAAGTCCGACGATGGAATCTGTTGTCTTAAATGTAAACAGCTGATTTGTAAGTCGTGTGTGACAACGACATGTATCTATCTTCAATGTGAATTTTGCATGGAAGGTATCGAAGAAGACAAACTCGAAGATTCCATTTGTGCAGACTGTCGCGAAATAGTCGATAGACATTGGTCTAAGAAACATTGAAAAAATCGAATCATTTTACCGTCGGATGCCGAACGAGCAAGATGTGCGACGACATTCGTCCGATGATTAAACTGGTACTGTGTATGAACATGAACCTACGTAAATGTAATGGATGTTTTCGAGGAGAATCATGTGATTATGATTTCGAAAGGATCATGAACAATGTGTTACACGACGGGAACATTATATCGGACATCATCATGTTAGTGTGTCGTTTTCATAAGACTTTTGTGCCTAGAGCCTACGTGAAAGAAGAACTCATAAATGTTTTACCTTTGTATTATTCGAATCTTCGTTCTATCTATTGTTGTCAATAAATTTGTATAGAACACAATAATGTAAAACATTTGTTTGTACAAATAAATTTGTGTAAAACATTTGTTGTAAAATAAAATTTGTGTAAAACATTTGTTGTAAATAAATTTGTGTAAAACACAATAATGTCTTATTATTCATGGTCTTAAGCTATCGACGTCATTTGACGTCATGACTTCAAACGTGCGGGTCATAGATTCGAACTTGATCGACGATGCATTCGTGTTTAAACACGAATTTACCATGGTGGTAGCCGGACCTAGTCGTTCGGGAAAAACAGAATTTGTTAAGAAGTTGGTGAATCTGAAAGATTTCATCATAAGACCACCACCCCGATGAGTCATCTGGTGTTATCGAGAATGGCAAAAGGCTTACGAAGACATGAGAGGTGACGTCAAGTTCATCAAAGACATTCCAGAAGACGACGAACTCTTAGTATCCGATACTACCGTTCCCCATCTCCTGGTCTTCGACGACATGATGGGTGGTAAAGCCGGCGACTCCATCGTGGATTGGTTCACGAGAAAAGCCCATCACCGCAATACCAGTGTGGTATATATCACGCAAAACGTGTTCGACCGAGGACCTCATCATCGCACCATTAGCTTGAATGCACATTACCTGGTGTTGTTCAAAAATCCTCGAGATAAAAATCAAGTGGACGTGTTATCGAGACAGTTAAAACTTCCTCACATGAACCACGCCTATCAAGATGCCACCGCTCGTGCTCACGGGTATTTGGTGGTAGACCTGACTCCCACCACACCGGACGAGTATAGATTACGTTCGGACGTGTTTCATCATCCGGAAGAAGGAGGAATCGTCGTGTATGCTCCCAAGCTATAAGAAGTCCGACTCGAAACGTTCGAGGTCATTATTCGACAAACCGACGAGATGCCAGGATCACGGCCGAGAACTTCGGGAAAATTGATAGAACTCTTGAGAAAGTTGAAAACGACTAAAGATGCCAGACGAAGACAATTTCTACTGGAGGAGGGTCGTAAATCTCTATTGAATTGGTTCAGCATGGGGGCCAGGAACATGATCAACGGAAGCATGCCCATGACCAAACCGACGGAAAAATTCGTCAAGAAACATTTCGATATCTTACAGGCGATAGCCGATCGGAACACGGATCCCGACGAAAGACGACGTCTCATCTTGAAACGAGGTGGAGCTGGATTCTTGGGTGGGGTCATCATTCGCAACATGATGCAATGGCCGCAACGTGAAAACGACAATAAGCGTTTTTACCGAGTACGTAACAGAAATCCCTTGGAGAATCCTCCCCTCAGACGCGGTGTCAGAAGAACACCGCAACCCAAGCGTCAGAGAAAACAGAGAAGAGCACAGCCTAAACGTGGGAGAAGACAGAGAAGAGCACCGCAACCTAATCGAAGACGTAACAATTCACCGCCCATCATGAGTGCAGCAGCACGTGTGGCGTTAGAAGCGGCTAATCGTAACTTCGGTGCTAACGTGGAGCCTTATTTCAAGGCTTTCAAGAAACCCATACCCCCTTTGAGACTCAAAAGAGACAGTGGATCCTCCTCTTGGGTACCTGTATAAAGTTTTGCACCAAAAAAAAAAAAAAAATATAAAGGAGACGACACATACGACAAGGTGGCATTACTGAAAGACACGTAGTCTGAGAAACATCATCATCATGGTTAAAAAGAAAACGGCAGGTTTACGAGCTCATGCAGATTTCATCCGGTTATTGGGAAATCCCTCTTACTCCAAAAAGTTTAAAAAGGCCATGCTACGAGAAGCTCCAGACAGCTGCATCTGCAAATTGTGCGAATGTATCTTGAACGTATTAAAAGGCGTGGTACCTTTGACTCCTCATCAGAAAGCCAAGTTAGCTCCAACGAAGCAGGTGTTGAGACTACTCGTCAAACCGGGTAAAAGCATCAAAGATCGACGAAAAACGTTGATACGACAGACTGGAGGAATATTTCCTTTACTTCCACTACTTCCTGCAATATTAGGACCCGTACTGGGAGGATTAGCGGGTGGTGGACGTTAAACAAATCATGGCGCGAAAGATGGTCTTGGTTCCTAACGCTCTATACGAAGAGATGCAACGCAGTAGAGATCCCATGACTTTACCGCATCCTTTACCTTATCCACCCGAAGTCACGGCGGCCGTAAGAACGGGACAAGAATTGGATGCTTTAACGCAAGGACCCAGTGATTTCACACCATCCCAGAGAAATGCATTGATAGGACAGAGTTTGTATCGTTATCGTACCTACTTGGATCATACGAAACAAAACAGACCCGTCAACTTACCGACGTTACCGAATACTCAGGGAAATACCGATGTCGCGGGAGAAGATCCGACGGTAAAGGAGGGGCTGATCGAACAGATCGTGAGTAGCGCCCCTAAACCCATGCGTGCCAAAGCCAAGATGTTGATTCAACACATTCAACGCCATCCACAGATCTTATCCTGGGACGAAAAGGGACAAGTCAAGTATCGCGGAAAAGTCGTTCCCAACACCAACGTCATCGACTTGATCGGAGATGCCGTGCGTAGTACGGATCGTAAGGGATTCAGACCACAAGGAATAGAAATGTTTACTCGAGGTCTAGGGGAAATCAACGTCCCTCGCGATTACGTCCGCAACCCGAAATTCATCAGACATTTGAAGACGGCACCTACGCCCAAAGTCACACCACCATCACCACCACCATCACCACCACTACAGGATTCACAGAGGTCGACGCCATTCCTTCCTAAATCCCCCGCACGAGAAAAGAGATCGGTAGATGAAGAAGAGGAGGAGGAGGAGGAGGAAGAGGGTGGATTTTCCTCGCCGTTAAATACGCCCTTTAAGACTCCCAAGTCTCATTCCGAGATGGAAAAGAGATGGATAACGTTCAGTCCTAGATCATGGCTAGGCGGAAGCAGTTAATCTTATCCGATCTATTACGCGACATCTTTTACGATCCGGGACAACCTGGTGGATATGGAGGAGTTCGACGCCTGTACCGACAAGCCAAACGTTTAGCACCCGTTTCCTTAAAGTTCAAGAAAGAAGACGTAGAAGAATGGTTGAGAGAGCAATCGACATATACGCTTCACAAACCCATCAGACGTAGATTTCCACGCAATCGTACCGTGGTGACCACCATGGACGAACAGTGGCAAGCCGATCTAGCAGACGTGTCCAACCTCAAAGACGACAACGACGGGATGACGTTTCTCTTGTGCGTCATCGACGTGTTTTCCAAGTATGCCTGGGTAGAACCTCTGAAAAACAAAACTGGAAAGGAAATGATCCAAGGATTTCTAAACATCTTGAAAAGAGCCAAGTCCCGACATCCGAGACGTTTTCAAACGGATAAGGGCAAAGAATTTTTAAACAAGGATTTTCAACGCATGTTAAAAGAACGAGACATTCACTTCTTTACCACGAACAACACCGATACGAAAGCCAGCGTGGTGGAACGATTTCAAAGGACTTTGAAAGCACGCATGTGGAAATATTTCACTCACAAGCGAACTCGACGATACGTAGACGTCTTACCTAGATTTGTGAAGAGTTACAACACATCCCGTCACTCGACCATCGGACGGGCACCGGCCGACGTGAATCCCTCTAACGTCATCGACGTGTGGCAATACGCTTACGAGAACCTAGGACCTAAAAAAGGGAAACCACCCAAGTTCGAAGAAGGAGATCGAGTGCGCATCAGTAAAGTCAAGCACGTGTTTACCAAGGGATACTTACCGAATTGGACGACGGAACTCTTTACCATCAAACGTCGAGTAACGGGGCGTTATCCGTACGTCTACGTCCTCGAAGACGATCACGGCGAACAGTTGGAAGGAACGTTTTACGAAAGCGAACTTCAGAAAGTGATCAAGTCGGACGACGTCTACGAAGTCGAAAAGGTGATCGAAACTAGAAAACGCCGCGTCGGAAAGAATCGCGTCATTCGAGAAGCGTTAGTCAGGTGGAAAGGTTATCCACCCAGTTTCGATTCATGGATTCCTCATCAGAACCTCATCGCATTGACGTAGAGGAGAGTCCGATACCACCTATCAACAACAACAACAACAACAACAACAACAACAATAACATCGTGCGTTCATGGAAGTGGTGTGGCGAAGCGGTACCTAGAAGCGAGATCGTATTTTTCACCCAAGCGTTCGTGGCGATGACGGTCATCTTGGCGGGCATCATTTGTCTGGCTTTGGGTCAAGACAACAGAGAATTCTGGATGGTCATGCTGAGCGGAAGTTTGGGGTATATAATGCCCAGTCCCAAGTTGAAACAATCAAATTGGATGCGATCGCGACTGGAGAAGACGTCAACATGAGTTTCTACATGACATTACCCAGCGACGGATCTTTGGAAACCTTTCCGAACAACACCCTGTCTTCTTTCCGTACACACTTACCTCAGATGATGGACTTAGACGACGGGGAATGGGAAGTAGGATTGAGCGAGATCGTCTATCCCACCACCGTGGAAAACGTCAAAGAGGGAGGCAACTACATGGAGATCATCGTACCCAGTTACTTTCGAGGAAGATCCGTGACACCGAGTCCTTCCGAGCGTTTCAAGATTAAAAAGCTCACCAACAGCTTACCGTTCAGTGCCGCCGACCGTCCCGACATACGTGTTCCCATCGCCCACCCCAGTTTCAGCATCCCCATCGTGGGCGTGACCTACCGAGTCGAAATCATGACGGGATTTTACAGTTCCATCGAAGGAGTATTGGCAGAATTGAATCACGTACTTAAACACGGATTCGGAAGCATCTTGAAAGGGTTGGCAGACGAAAACGAGACCGATTTCAGAGAGCTGAAGTTCGAGTATTTGAAGACCTTCAATCGAGTACAGTTGTTGGTCACGGGACCCGATCACGGTACCAAATACATCTATCCCGTCCGATTATGTCCGGCTCTGGCGCACATGTTGGGATTCACGATCGATTCGGATCCCTCGTGGATGACCAAGACGACTTACGGCGTAGTGACTCCGGATCTCTACATAGGAATGAGTGCCCTGTACCTGTATAACAACGTCACGCGATCACAGATCGTAGGATCCAAGAACCTACAGCTCTTACGCATCGTACCTTTCAAACAACAAAGGGTCGACACCGATGCAAACTCGCACGGACATTGGGAACCGCGCCTGGTGGAATACATACCTCTGGCCAAAACCCACTTCGATACCTTGGACATCCATATATACGACGGATTGGGGGAACGAGTCTCATTCTTCAACGGCAAAGTCATCGTGAAGTTACATTTTCGTCAGAAGCGCTACATTTAAACCATGATCGTTCATCGAGGGGTGGTCCGTCAGAGAGGTCGGGGCTTGGGTCGTGGTGTTCGAAATCAACGAGGAGGAGTATTTTCGTTACCGGTTCTTGCATATAAAGCAATGAAAAAAAGAGAAGAACAAAGTAAAAACGCTCCAAAACCCTCAATGAAAGATTTGTTTAAAGTATGGAAAGCTCATGCTTCTCTTATAAGAGAAGCGCAAACGAAAAGAGGACCTAACGGAATGTATCTGGATCCCTTAAAAATAGTTATGAATATGCATGGTAATCCCTTTACCATCTTTCCATCCTAAGAGGAACCATCCATATATACGACGGATTGGGGGAACGAGTATCATTCTTCAACGGCAAAGTCATCGTGAAACTACATTTTCGTCAGAAGCGCTACATTTAAACCATGATCGTTCATCGAGGGGTGGCCCGTCAGAGAGGTCGGGGCTTGGGTCCCCTGATAGGACTGGGAGCCAAAATGATGATGGGACCCGGAATGTCGATAGCTCAGTCGGTCTTACCAGCGATTTTACCCGCACTCATGGGACAAGGAGGTCGAGGACGACGAAGAAGAGGGCAGACGGGATCGGGATTTAAGGATATAGCCTTGTCCTTTCTCAAAAAAGGGGGAAAGAAAGTATTGAAAGGAGCACTCAACGCGGGACTAGACATCGTGAATCGGAAAAGAAACTGGAAAGATGCTTTTTTACATCACGGCAGAGAAACGGCTAGCGACATTCTGTCGTCGGCACCTTCCGACATATTCACCAGCGTGGTGATGCCGGAACCCAAGAGAGCCAGACCGCCCGAGGAAGGCGTCAGACGAGCTCTCGCAGAAGTCGTCAAGCGTCATAATCCCGTCAAACGAACTCCTATCACGGCAGGAGTCAAACGAACTCCTACCACGGCAGGAGTCAAACGTGCAAATCCGGTCAAGAAAGCAGGTGCCGTGGGACCCCGGGCTCCCATAAAAAGAAGAGCTGTCGGAAAGAAACGTCAGTCTGGAAAAGGACGTGTCAGAAGAAAGTTGGGTGTTATACTACCCGCCGGTCCAATCCAGAGAAAACTGAAATCTGCCAAGAAAAGACTGAGATCCATCAAGAGAAGATCGATAGACATATTCGATTAAGATGATGCACAGAGAATCATGCGAGTGTTCGACGGAGGGCTTACAGTTGAATCGAGTTCCACAAACGATGACGGTGTTGGAGAAAGCCCAATGGGAAGAATTTTATCCCGTGAGTTCCATCGACAATCGAAATCCGACGGCACCGATCGAATTCGATATCAAGGGACACGGGGAGGACTTTTTAGATCTTTCTCAGACTTTCGTCTACATGAAATTCAAGGTCACGAAAGCGGACGGAACGGATTTAGGCGCCGACACGCAGGTCACTCCCGTCAACAACATCATGCACAGCATGTTTTCGCAGATCGACATGTCCATGAACGGCAAGACCATCACCCCGAGCACCGACACGTATCCGTATCGAGCTTATTTGGAGACTTTACTCTCGTACACTCCCGAGACCCTCAGGAAACAGATCAGTAGTACCGACTTGTGGTTCACGGATCAAGCTGGACGCATGAATGCCGTCAACCCGTACGAGGACGATAAGACTGCCGCCGGCTACAACATCGGTCTGATCCAACGTCACAAGAAGATCGAAGAAAGTAAATGGTTGGAATTGTACGATCGCATACATCTGGACATGTTTCAACAAGGGAATTTCATCGTCAACGGCGTGGACGTCCGCTTGAGATTCAACAGGGCTCGTACGTCGTTTTGTCTGATGGGAAACGAGGACGGTAACATTCACATCGAACAGATGATGTTATTCGTGCGTAAAGTGAGACTCATGCCAAATGCGCTGTTAGGAGTCAATCAGATGTTGAACACCACGACGGCCAAATACCCCATAAGACGCGTGGAAGTGAAATCCTTTACCATTCCGCAGGGCACTCGTTCGAAGATCACAGACAACGTGTTTTCCGGACAGTTACCCAAACGGGTATTCTTTTGCATGACGAAAAATGCAGGCTACAACGGAGCTTTGAATCGGAACCCGTTCGATTTCGGAAACTTCGATCTGGAGAAAATAGAAATCAGTCTGAACGGAGACGTCCAACACACCAAACCCTACGAACCGAACTTTGACGACAATCTATACCTGCGTTCTTACATGTCCTTGTACCAATCCCTGGGAAGGATCGGCGACGATTGGGCTCCAGACATATCCTACCAGGAATACAAGAACGGTTTCGCCATTTGGGGATTCGACTTCACCACGGACCAGAACGGACACGTAGCCGATAAATTTCACATGGTAAAAACGGGTAACATGCGCATCGAACTTCAGTTCGGCACAGCGTTACCGACCGTCATCAATTGCATCGTGTATGCAGAATTCGACAACGTCATACAAATCAACAAACAGAGGGAAATCGATGTCGACTATTAAAGCCCTGGATACTCATCAACTGTACGATATTCTGTCTCGCGATCCATACGTGAGTCCTCATTTTGGAGGCGTGTATCCTCGGGACGCCTTACCGATTGGAAGCGACGGACGATCTTTCGTCATCAACACGGACGAGGCCGATAAACCGGGAGAACATTGGGTGTGTGTTCACTTCGGAGAGGACGGGATAGCCGAATATTTCGATTCCTACGGATTACCACCATGGGCGTATGGCGATATCGTACGTTTCATGCGATCCAAAAGTCGAAGCCTAGTCTACAATACCGTACCTTATCAAAGTTGGGATACCCCCGTGTGCGGACATTACTGTATCTATTACCTACACCACAGAAGTCGAAAGGTACCCAGATCGGATATGATGCGTTGGCTGATGTCGTATCACCTACCGATCCCGTCCAAGACGACATGGAAGAAAGAAGACAACGATCGTTTCATTTACCAATGGTATCGAGAGAACGTGATCCCGAGAAAACCCAGACCTTTAACGATGAAGAAACAGACTTGCTTGTGTCGGAAAGCGCCGAATCTCGTACATCCCGCCGCTGCTGTGACGTCTGCCTTGACTTGACTTCTTTCATACTCATGATTTTAGCCATTCAATTGTTCATTGTAGGTTTAGCTTTGCTTAACTATGTATGATATTATGTATGATATTATGTCAAAATGTATATATCAAAATGTATATATCAAATTATGATAATCAAACAAAAATATTTGTCGAGTATCCGAAATGACCAAACTTGGACGATGGAGACATCGCTCCGAGCCGTAATGGCAGAGTTTAAACAAAGTAGTGAGACAGATATTTGATTGTACATATGCATTGTAAGTGAAGAACAAAGGGACGGTCCTAATCCTTGTTCTTTACGTTGTGTTAGCGGGACAATAAATTGATTCAAAACATATTCTTCTTGTTTGTCTCAAGTACAAGGTTAATTGAATAGAACAAGTTCAAGGTCGTATAGACAAAATGTTATTTGAATACAAGTTCAAGGTCAATTGATTTAAAAACAACTTCAAGGTCGTATGGAAAAGTCCAGAACCTTCAGTACAAGTTCAAGGTCATTTTGAAAAAACCCAAGGTCAAGGTCAAGGTCATCAAGTACAAGTTCAAGGTCGAAACCAGATATATAAAATAGGGAAAGAAAGCAAGACTCGTCATTATCATCAATCATCATGAATACTTCGTTCGACAGACCAAACCCGGAGCACGTTCACCTTGCCAAACAGAGATTCGCCAACATGTTACATTCCTTGAATGAGGAACTGAAAGGACAGGGGCTTCGAGACCTCAAGATCAATTTACAGTTCGTCTATGATATGTCGCCAGCAGAAGTATACACCCAGTGTGCCAGTGATCTCGTTCAAAGGATGTTGTGGAATCTATTCATACGCTTCGAACCTGAAAAGCGTAACGTGAACTTGAAAGCACTGCTACAATGTCTCAATACCAAAAACACTCGCAAGGCATTCGATCTGGTATACGATGCTTGGGAAGAAATGATCGTGACTTTGAAAGATTTGACGATCATATCCATGCACAGAGTCTATCGATACGAAGAAGAAAAAAAAGGATGTCACTATGAGCAAACCGCAAAATCAAGAAGAAAAGGATGTCACTATGAGCAAACCGCAAAATCAAGAACTATCCGATTCGGAAGACCACGACGACCATACGCCGTCCCGAGTGGAATACTTCGCCGTTCATCCCGATTGCATCGGGGAAGAAGATCACCAAAATCAACTCATGTTAGAAATCTGTCCGAAGTGTCGGAAATATAACGAAGCCTTACATAAAGACGAAATAATGATGCTCTCTTAAAAGACAGAGTCGTAATAGAAACTCGATCAGTTACCGTCATGTTGTCGAGACTACTACAGTGGCAGATTTGGTTCTCTTTAACCATCCTTAGACGTTCGCAATGGAGAGAAATGTTATCCGACATCAAAAACTTGAGGGACTATCACGAAGTAGTGATCGCCATGTTTAAAGACGGAAGAGTGTCCGAAACAAAACTATACGTGTTAGAACTCTTTACTAAAGATCTGTGTCGAAAATTCGGAAGCGATGTATTCAAAGACTCCTTCGATAGAGTGAAAGATAGACTCATGAGATTAAGACCAGTGACTGTGTAAACATTTTGTATGACGAAATATGTAAAATAATAATGATAAACATTCTGCCATTGCTATGTAAATAAAATCATAATAAACTCATAATAAAATAAGACTTACCGTGTTTTTGTTATTGCATCAACCCTCGAGTTACTTTTCAATTTTGTAGTATTGCATCGACCATTTGACTACTTTTCTTAAGATATGGTGGCCCTAAAAAGGGCCGTTTTTTAGTTCTTTAAAAGAACTCAGTGACCCCCGCAATTGCGGGAGCCACACGCCGGGCACGACAGTGCCCGTCTTCTAGCAGCACGAGAAAGTGCTGCTAGAGGACGGGAGGTAAAGTGCAAAAGTTCCGGCTGGAACGGAGGTTCGGGAGGCTGTGATAGAATTTCAGCCTCCCAATCTTCTCTAGGAACAGGAGCTGGTTGTGCTGCCGCTGCAGGTGGTGGTGGTCTTTCCGGTGGTGGTAGCCTTACCGGTGGTGGTGGCCTTGCCGGTGCTGACGTCAGTACTGGTACTTGTGGTGGTGGAGGGGGTGGCGGGTAGTTCGGAGGGCCGTGATGTTGATTGGGCCTCCAGCTAAATGGTCTTAAAGTCACCACCTGCCTGACTGTTCTTGGCTCCTTTTTCTGTTCTTCCTCTCTTTTCTTTTCGATTAGATTGCTAATTTCATTAGCAATTTCATCCAATTTATCCGCCAACTCCACCAACTCTATTGCTTTCAATCTATGTTTCTCGGAAATTTCTCTTAGGCGTATTGAATACTGCTCCATACTGTATAAAGAACTCATCTTTAATACGTAAATCTTGATTCGAAAAAATCTCGATTCAAAACTGGCGCTTCTCTAGAAAAAAAATCTTATTTATACTGAAAAAAGGGTGTTTCCTTACACGTCCGCGTTTTATGGTAGATTGAATATAAATTGTTTATGTTTTACATTAGAATGTTTACGTTACCAAAAAGGTGTTTCCTTACACGTCCGCAATTACAGTAAAATATTTCAAGACTTTGTCTTAGTACACTTAGGTTACCAAAAAGGTGTTTCCTTACACGTCCGCGTTTTATGGTAGATTGAATTTAAATTGTTTATGTTTTACATTAGAATGTTTACGTTACCAAAAAGGTGTTTCCTTACACGTCCGCGTTTACATTAGTATATATACTTCAGAATATGTTCTAGTACTTTACCTGAAAAAATTTTATTTTTTTCGACGACATGGAAGCGAGTATCAGAATCACGATTGATTGGGAGAGGAAATTGATCTACACTATACATGAGCCGGCCATAGGACGGGTCATCTTAAGAGATAGAGAGTCGGGACAAGATGTCAAGATAGAGCCAGATCAACCGATGAATGCTACGGTCATCAAAAGAGAACCGAAGGAAGAGAGACAAGATCATCCACCCGGTAGGAGAAGAACACCACCCTGCCGGGTGGGTCACTTGGTAGATAGACTCCTCAATAACCAACTAAGGCGCAGCGAGAGGAGAAAGGCACGTCGCCATTGCCCCTTATGCTGGTAAGGGGTAAGAAGAAAAAAAAAACAGCCCTTTTAAGGGCTAACCAATTCTTTAGAAAAGTAAACTCAAGGTTAACAAGTACAATTTCCACATTCAATCCAAGGTCAAGGACACTTTTTTGAACTCATCTTTAACCTACTATAGTACGTTTAGGTCAAATCAGTACATACTTTTAGTGCAAATAGGTCAAACTCATTTTTTTGCATTATCGGGGATCGTTACACTACTCACGCCTGCCCCCAAAATTCATTTTTGAACTGAAGAATACGAAATTATTACTTTTAAAAGTATTTTGTCACTTCAGATGGGTCCATTGCATAGGTCTAAGTTTTATGCGATGTATGGAGCATATATGGCGGCCGCCATAAAAGTAAGATTATGAAATAACGCGAAAAAAAGAAACATACAAAATTAAAAATTCGCAAACTGCACATTTAGAAAAAACAATACAAAACAACCCCCCCCCCCCAAAAAAAAAAAAAAAAAAAACAAAAAAAAACAAAAAAAACCAAAACCCCCCCCCCACAAAAAAAAAAAAAAAAAAAAAAAAAAAAAAAAAAAAAAAACAAACAAACAAAAACAAAAAAAAAAAAAAAAAAAACCCCAAAACGATTGCTCCGACCGCGGTTTAATATTCCTGATTTTGCTTATAAACTAACATTCATGAATATTTACACACTTAACACACAACTTCGTATAGTCAGAGCTTTCAAACTCACAAAATATTGAAGGGACAGGCGTGGTGTAGTAGTTAAGCGCTAGGCTTGGGGCGCCGACGATCCGGGTTCATTTCCCGGGTTGCGCCACTATGTTTAAGAGGTTGGTTACCTCCTGCTTCCATGTCGCGATATAACTGAAATATTGTTGAAAGCGACGTAAAACACCAATCTACCAACCAACCAACCAACCATAAAGTATTGATCGCCGTTTGACTTGTAGACAGACAAGTTTGACATGACCTCATTCCAAAGTATTGAATATTGTTGTTTACTTTTAATTAATTTTTTTAGATATGAAAACAATTGAAAATAAAATCACAATCTAAAAATCGTACCCCGGCTTTTCCAGTAACCACGTATTCACGATATGTATTGTCATATGAATAGCGGTCAGCGAAAGGGTAAAATTTTCGAAAACAATGGTGCATCCAGGATTTCTGAAAAGGTGGAGGGGGGGGGGGCGTACATGTGAAAGTAATGTATTAACCAAAATACTCAGCCATTTTGGCCGCCAAATCTAAGTTTTACTCATACAAAGGAAAGGGGGGGGGTGTTTCGCCCTCTCTAAATCTGCTATTGGTGAAGTAGAATGGGGTTATTGAATGAGACAATTAGTAGTAGTAGTACTACTACTACTACTACTACTACTACTACCGCCACCACCACCACCACCACCAACAACAATAACAACAAAAATATTAATTTACGTATAATAATATCGAAGTGCATTTTTAAGATCAGTATATTTTCCAGACGAAGTATATCGGAAGAAGAGTTTTTCCTCGGTTTTGTCTGCATATTCACCCTTTTCCTCCCCTGCTACGGATAGCTTTGTGAAAAGTCACAAGTCATAATGCAGATATTCTTGTGATGAAGATATATATCGAAAGTTATCTGTTAACTGCTAATGAACAAAATGTAATGGTTGTTCCCCGTTTTATTGAATTTAAATCCAGATTAATAGATAGAGAAACACTTGTCAGAAGTGTAAATGAATAAATAGATGCAAAAGTAATCGTCTCGTTTTTGGACACGCTGCACAAACATCGCTTGAATACTTTTAAAAGTATAAAAGTTTCTGAAAAAAATATGCCTGAGATACCCACAACATTGTAGAGAACAGAAATAGAATTTTGTGCTCGATATCTGGCGCAATCGAGTATTGCCGTATATAATATATCCTCGAGGATATAGATTCCATAAGCAGAGATACCGACATTGTAATAAGTAGGTAATTAGAGTAGTAATAGGTGTATTGGTTCCCTGGAAATAAGAGGTGATACGAATTGTCAGGGAGTAAGCTTCTCCTGATTGTCCAGTGACAACCGCCATGGATGCTCAAAACATAGAGTATAAGAAATGAATAGATATACACCAAATCAAAATGAGCAACACGGCTATACTGTATATTGTATATTAACACTCTTATCCATGAATTCCATGCTGTAAAGAACAGGATACCTGATGTTCTTCTTTTTATTGTGTTTATTTTCTTTATCTTGTTCTGTATTGAATTATTCTGTGTCTGAATTTATCCTCATGTTACTTGAGACAGATTTCATCTTTATCGAATATCAAAACACTGACAAGAAAATAGATATCAATATTTTGATGCTTGATAGAAGTCAAAGAATAATAAAAGATTTCATTTCCCATTTGTGTATCAAATGGTAAAAATACTTCAAATATACAGAAGGAGACTAAAGAGGTAGTGAATGCGGTTTATGGCTACCTCCTGCAGTGACCCTAAATCTAATTAACGTATCTGTAAAATTATGAATGGTAAAACCTATGTGAAATAGGTAGAGAGAAAATCTCGCAATGTTTCAGATGTCGATGTGTGAAACACTACTACAATTGAAGTGGGTAATGATGACAAGGTATTCCTTATAACTGGTGTTAACATGTCTCTTATGATTGGAGTTGTATGTCCAGTGGTTAAAATAGCAATCCACCGACCCAATTACATAATGGGAAAGAAATAGGAAACACAAAAGACTTTTTCATCAGTAGGGCATTAAACACCAGCTACACATCAAAGGCCAAGCATCTTCCAAATTTTCAGGGGGTAGGGAATGAAGAGGATTTACGAATAGGGGTGGTGGTGTGAAAGTCAATATAAACCAAAACACTCAGCCATTTTGGGTGCCAGATCTGGAATTTTATTTTTATTATCTGAGTGTTTTCCACCTTATCATCTATACATGCCTTGTAAACTGGTGGCAAAAAAAGGGGGAGGGGGCGCTGGCCTCTCTCTAAATCCGCCACTGCAAATAATTATAGTTACGTATATATATAACTATACAGGTATTTAGTACGTTGTAATTTATCTCTTACTGATTTTCTGTGGTTAATGCTTAGTCCTCAATACCTGATAATGCAACTGGTGTTAACATGTAGAGGTCTTGTTTTATAGTGCACCGAGAATTGACACAGTTCCCGTTAAAGCACGACCAAGAAACATAGCAATGTTGAAAAGTCCAGTTCATTATTTAACTGTGACAATATAATGAAAATGTGACCATTGATATTCTGTTAGATTGATTTGACACTTTAGTCAATATGTTTAATGCATATGATATGCTATTGAACGGTGAACAGGGTAGACCTTTACGGGTAATGGACAATCTTAGAATTCCTGAAAATAATTCTTTGGACTTGAAGTTTAAGTTGTTGAGAGCCAGCGCGTATTATACGACATATTTTGAAAATTAGTCCTTGCCGGGATCTGAGAGTCGAATGAAAATCAGTTGGTTATTAAATGAATGTTCAAAATTAAGGAAGGGGACGCAAGATATTAACCTTGATTAGAAGACAATGTCTACCCTTTAGCAAAACAAACCCCAACATTAAACGAGGATTAAACACTCCTAAAATAATTACAAAAAATATTTAAATCAATCAATTTTACGGAAATCATAGTTCCGAAAATTACTGGACGTTTACCTAACGTGACACAGACAATGGATTTGGTGTAGTTTATAGACCCAAACTTCCTGTCGCGAATTCCCTGTCATCAAAGACACTCAAAACATATGTACACACAATACTCTATAGTCAAACAAAATAAAAAAAAAGTCACCATGGAAAAATCTTCCGTGAAACAGGACCTCAAAACCTCTCAGTCTGGTCTAAATACACTAACGACTGAACTACATTGAACTACACGGGGTTTTGAATCTGAAATGAATTACTTCAATACATCAACTAGAATTAGTGAAAAAACCCTGTCAATTTCATCATGGCATATCAGATGAGTAGAGGACAACCACCAGAAAATATGTGCAGTGTTTTTGTCTGCAAGATTTGCTTGGACTGCTAGCCAGACAGGACACGTTTATTTCTTTCGGACAACTGGTCTATTTCCACTGATGGAAGTTGAACAGAAATCATGGAGTCCTAATTAATATGCAAATCAGAATGCAGCACTCAAGAAAAGATTCTTCAGTATCCAGTGTGGCTAAATGGTCAGCAAGTTGGGTTTTACTATGACCAAGAGGTCATAGAGGGTACTACTGGTCAGCAGGCGATGCTTACTTTTCAATGACAACACCCTATCCGACCTCCGGCTCTTAACAAGTCTGCGATTACTCATTTAAAATTTGGTATCGTAAATTAAGGTAATGTAACCGAGCACTGTTTGGTATATGAGCATATTACTCTGTATAGATTTGTTGAAAAATTTGATGGAAAGCTAACGGGTTTACGATGTATGAGGTGATGGAGAGCTAACGGGTTTACGATGTATGAGGTGATGGAAAGCTAACGGGTTCACGATGTATGAGGTGATGGAGAGCTAACGGGTTTACGATGTATGAGGTGATGGAGAGCTAACGGGTTTACGATGTATGAGGTGATGGAAAGCTAACGGGTTTACGATGTATGAGGTGATGGAGAGCTAACGGGTTTACGATGTATGAGGTGATGGAAAGCTAACGGGTTTACGATGTATGAGGTGATGGAAAGCTAACGGGTTTACGTTGTATGAGGTGGTGGAAAGCTAACGGGTTTACGATGTATGAGGTGATGGAGAGCTAACGGGTTTACGATGTATGAGGTGATGGAAAGCTAACGGGTTTACGATGTATGAGGTGATGGAAAGCTAACGGGTTTACGATGTATGAGGTGATGGAGAGCTAACGGGTTTACGATATATGAGGTGATGGAGAGCTAACGGGTTTACGATGTATGAGGTGATGGAAAGCTAACGGGTTTACGATGTATGAGGTGGTGGAAAGCTAACGGGTTTACGATGTATGAGGTGCACATTTACAATTAAAACATTTTAACCATTTTGGAGTGTTTCTTGATGCTTTCATGAACATCTCTGGACCTTTGATCATAGTTATCACTTCATAAACTAGGACTGGAGTTCTCTTTGTAAACAAACACGCGAACACTGTAGTTAGAGTATCACTAATGTACTGATAAACCGCTTCCATTGAAAAATATAAGTAAAGGAATACCGTTAAAACGAAATTATAATTAAGATTGTATACGATAGTAACCAGTAGCGGATTTAGAGCCCCCCCCCCCCCCCCCCCCCTTTTTCGAAAATCCTGCTGGATCCGCCACTGGTAATGGGTGCTTAGTCACTGTCACACATAGAAGTCTTTCCGCGATATACATGCATCAACCTCTGTGAATTAGAGATGACACTAGGTGTTGAGTAATGATCTTCTGTTAAGCCAACCAAACGCCATAACTTCTCAAAGTACAAAAGCAAAAGAAAAAACAATATCAAGACTGAACATGTGAGATTTTATTTAGGACGTGCACCTGAAATAAAATCACAAGGTAAAAAAAGGTGAAGGTAATAATGAAGGCTATCAATTGTATCTTATTACTTCCCACTAAATCTACGTATCAGAAAGTGATCCCTACTTCCTCTTGCAGTCTTGTTAAATCTGTATCTCGTGAATTAATGCATTAAACAGAGGATGCCCTATACTGCTTTATATGGATAACCCAATTGAGTAGTGTCGCTCCGTGTGTAAAATAAACAATAATCGCACGTACATGCTAATATTGACATCATACGTATCTTTATCACATGGTAGTGTATACTTGTCCAAGGTCATCTGTTCTTCTTGAGAGGTAGTGTGTAGTGTGTAGAACATTGTGCTGCTTCAAATCGGCTTCTACAGGACTCGGAATAGAATGTCAGGGGAAGAGAAAGTCGTTCTTATAGCAATAGACGGAAGTGAACATGCCAAGTACGCTTTCAACTGTAAGTATTCATACTTGGTATGTATTGAGGTATATGTAGCTATATCGGCATAAGGTATGGGATGTGGACAGGGTTTTCATTAGTCCAGACACGGCTTCCATCACAACGTTGTATGCGCTTACCGCCTTCTTGTTTTCGGTATTAATTGAAGAGTATTGAAGAATTGATCATTATAAATTGTGTGAAGATTATATAAGATTGGTAATAAATCGATCAAATATATAAGACAACTATGAATTTTATTATATATTATGCATTGCAGATTATATTCGTCACCACTGATAAATTTCAATTAAATTTTATTCGGTATAGTGCATATTGGTCTACTGCCGAAATCACTTATAATGGACAAGAAAGGATAAACATATGATTTGTATGGGGTTGGTGGGACAATGACATTTCCCTGTCCTTAGACAATTGCAAACTTACATTTAGATGTCTGTAAATTGTGGTTTTGTAATATGGTATTGTTGAACGTTGTTTTTCATCGTTTATACATTGTGAAAACTAGTTATTTTTCTTTGTATTTGCTTGTCTGTTTGAAATGTCCTATGCATTTATTGCGTAAATGGTTCAGACTGCTGAATCAGCCGTTACAAGGTATACATCTATACGTCAAATTTCGTTTATCGAATTAAACTTCTGCAGTTTCAAATATGTGCTTCTGTACTGACACGAAATGTGCACTTCAATTTAACTGTGACAAAAGGCCTTGTCCATGGATGGGTTCTTTAGCTCTTACGACTAGGCCAATGTGGTAATAGGTTTTTATACTTTCGATTTTCAGTGTAGGCATTAAGCATTATTAATCAGAAATTACAAGATAAACAAGATTTTGGTCTAATATTTTGAACTGAAGATTTTGTTGAGGGAAAGGAAAACTTTTTTCCAAACAGGCAATCTTTTTTGAAATTTGGTCCAACTAAGTCGTGTGGTGTGAATTAACAAGTTTTGTGTCATGTATAAAAGTGAATACATATACATCATTTTGTGTATAGCAAGGAGGTAAATTGTGTTTATACCAGTCAAAGTGTTAAAAGGCAGGTGTCCGTCAGTCGAAAGCATGTTTTCCTCAGGAATAAAATCCGAATTCACGGTACTTCTTGTATATAAAAAAGGTCTCTCGCTGCTTCGGATGAATCCAATGCGCAGGTCCATATTTCCTGCGCGATAGACCAGACAAATGCTGACACCATATATCTATAAAATAATAAATGTGTGACGTATTCATAGTGTAAAGTAGATAAAACTAACAGATACATGTACATGGGTATCAATTACCAGTAATATTAACTGTAATGTGAATGAGCACTGTGTACGCATCGTACGAATTAGGAGTTTAAACTATTTACTTAAGATGTTTTCAACTGAATAATCAATACGTTATTTCATCAATATGCAGCATATTAAATTCATTGTTACTGAGAATGCACATTAGCTTTTTAATCAATTTAAGGTGATGTTATTCATTAATCACACTCTATGCAGGGTTTGGCATACGAATTCAGATACAGTGTATGGCGACACATTTGTGTTTATACCCAGTTTTTATGTATAGTTATTGTTGTACTGTTATACTTTATATCACTAAGTCAGATTTCTTGCTGACAACCGTAAGGTATTGACAGCGCACATTTCGTGCAATGTTTTGTATGTTTCCACCAGCATTCTATAGTATATAGTTTATATCATTCTCCTGATTGGTTTGGCTACTGCCAAATAACTAGCGTTATTTGAATTGGTCGTCTTAAAACGGTGCCTCAACGGCAGTACAACTGAATGTTTTTTGTAATGTCTTTCTATGTCTTGATTGTTTTCTTTTTTGTCTGTGATGACTTGTGTTATACGACTGAGTCAATGTCTTCTCAACACTCGATGTCCTGATTTCTTCCATTTACGACCACTGTTTTGTCCTATCTACATTAGTGTTTTTACATGTGAGATTTAAAGTCATATTAGGGACAGCAAGGACTATATTTCACGTGAAGTTATACTCGTGTGGAGTTATACTGGCGTGGAGTTAAATACGCCAAATTATTCAAGTATAAAGTCCTGGCAAATTAAAGGTTTTTTTTCAGTAATTATACGGTGATAATTGCACCACACAGCTTCCATAATATGATTGTTCTCCAGAGTATTATATGACATCTGATCCGAAAATGTTGTCATTATATTGTAGTTATTGATCGCTTGTAGAGATTTGAGTATCCCTTAATCTCGCCCCAACTCTGTGAGATAATGAACCCCTTGTGTTGACACATTAAAGTGTAATATTATGGCTGGTAGAATTGTGCTGGTAAAATTGTGCCTTGTATGATATATATATATATATTATTTTGTTCCCTAAATCTGTAAATGGTGTAACTACTCGAATAAAGCGTAAAAGGTGGCAGAAGAAAGAGGATTGTAATGAGACTTCCGTGTATAATGGACCATTGATAATGCAGAGATACAGATAAAATTCACATCCTGTGCAAATTAATTGTAAAATTAGGATGCAGTGTAGTGTAATATTCTATAGATAAGTGGGATTTGTGTCTATGTTGGTGTACCTCGGTCAGATCATTCGTATCTTTATTTGTATTGTTTTTTTAGTTAGTTTTTGTCTTTTGTTTATGATTTGGAAAGATACTGTAGAGTAAAAGTGCATGGGAACTAACTTAATTGTCCACAAAACATCTTTTTCAAAACGTACGATTTTCAGCATTCTAATGAGGATTAAGTAAGTAACGTTTACACTTTTGAATATAATCCTGGATATTTTGTACATTGCACTGTCTATGTCTATATTTTTCGTATTTGTGTGTGTATGTGTGTCCGTGTTTAATCCACATTTCATCTTATGTGTGCATTGCGTTTTGTTGTTTTAGCCTAACTCCTCAACTTACTTCAGAAAGGTTGACCATTATTTTTAATTGGTCGCAAGACGTTGTTATGGTGCTGTACGTCCATCCGGGATTATGCTTTGCGGTCTTTGTTTTTCGTAACGGTTGCATACATAGTGTTGAAATTTAGTCACAATCTCCCTCTCTCTCTCTCTCTCTCTCTCTCTCTCTCTCTCTCTCTCTCTCTCTCAAAAAGTGTCAAAGTGATTTTGCATTTGAACCAGATAGGTACACTCTGATCAACCTTACAGATGGCTTATTGTAGGTCAAACGGTTTTCTTTTCTGGACATTTTCTCATTATGTAATCACAAATTGCCGGATGTATGTGTATATATTTCAGATACATTATGATATGCACTAAATTCATACACATATACATATGCTAATATGTATTTTTACCACTGTGTCGATATAGTTGCAGGTGGGCCGATAATCCCAGATGGTAATCACAAAACCGACAGTGCTTTTGTATTGACCCGAAATATATACCTCCAATTCACCATGACAAAACTCTCTGTCCTTAGATAACCTCAGTTAAGTAATTTGTGTGCTCTTCAAACATTTACTTTTTGGATTTCCACCGTTTCGCTCTTGAGCATCACGGAAGAGACTACATTTTGTAGAAATGTGCACTAAATTAATAATCGTATATATCTTCTCATAGCCATAAGCGCACCATGACCCACTTAAAGAAGCAGGTAGGTCGAATAGTTTTCCTGATTTATTTTGTCTTTTGCGTACAGATATTGTCCAAAAATTTACTAACCACTTTCCTCTCCGAGAAATAAATGTTCTGTATGTGTTTCAGTGGTGCAACGCGTCCAACTTTATGGCTAAAAGTAATATAAGTAATAGTTTTAGTTACTTTTTTTCGGAAACAGATAAGTCATATCATTAATGTAAGAGAAATGAACGTTTTATTTACATGTCATCTGTACGTTTTGCATCATGTCCTAATCTAGGGCGAAAAGTAGGTGTAATTTGTCATATATGCATTTTCATATTATGCATAATAATTAAAATGAAGTTATGGGTATTTAAACAAAATCTGTAAGATATGTATCTGCAAGAAATCGGAATATTCACGTGTATAGCGCTTCATGTTGGTGCACTTCGGACGTTCAAACAAGTTATAAAAAGAATACGAAGAATATCTCTAAATTTTATGTAATATATGATAATATATTTTACGTTAAACGTTTGCATGTAAAAGATCATTCGACTCTTCCGGTGAGTTGCATTTGCCTTAACTTCTGTGAAATGCATTTGGCGGACGACGTTTCCATACGCAGAGTATATGAAATAATCTTGTTTTTCATGACTCCGGTGTCGTCAGCGAACTTTCTCGACTTCATGAAAATTTCATTATTGTTCCTGTTGACAAGGCAGCTTACAATTATCCTTTCGTATGTAAGGCATATTATATTAAATGCCTTATAGAAGAGCTTGGTCTTCATTTAACGCCTGGTAAGCCAACTTATACAGTTATAAAATTTGTCTCCCTCAGAGGTATTGGATAATCACAGTACTCATTTCATTCGGTATAACTACAGATGAATCTCACCTCGAGTTTCCATACCTTTTTTGAATTCCAAAGACGCATAAAACTCCATATAAGCATTGATTCATAGCTGGATCTCCCAAGTGTTCCACCAAGCCTCTTTCCATATTATCACCAAATTTCTAACAGAAATCAAACATGGTCTTCAGATATACTGCTCTTCTGCTTACTCGAGAAGTGGAATCAATCAGATATGGATCCTAAAGAATTCCAAGGAACTTCTAGAGCACTTAAAATCTCATATTTTCACTAATGCGACTAGCATCAAATCTTTTGACTTTTCGAGTCTTTATACAACCATTCCTCATTAAAAACTTAAGAATAGAATATCATCAATCATTCAAAACGCCTTCTTTAACGAAAAAGGAATTCGCAAGTATAAGTATATCGTTTTAGGCCATAAAGACACATTTTATAAAGGAACAGTATGATTCCAGCAGCAAGTAAAAAGAAAAAGAGATCATCCAAATGTTAGAATTTCTTATAGATAATATTTTGTGATATTATGTGTTCCAACAGATTTTTGGCATTCTGATGGGAACTAATTGCGCGCTTCTTCTGTCGACATAATTATTTTTGTACTCTTACGAAGCAGAATTAGTATCTCGGTTCAACTTTACATTCAGATACATCGATGAAATTTTGTCGATTAACAACTCTGTATTTAAGGATCACCTCAACATCATCTATACAAAGGAAATCGGGATGAGAGATACAGCTAAGAATGCATCTTCTGCTTCATACCTCGATATACTCCTTTCAGTTAGTGACGATTGTTCATTAGTAACCTCTCTCTATGACCACAGGGCTTTCGGTTCGTTGCCCCCCCCCCCCTTACTTATACCAATGTAATAAGAAGGGCTAGAACTTCCGATTTACCAAAAATACACCTCCTCCTGTTTGTGTCTTACAACTTTCCACCGGAATCCAAACTTTCCAGATCGGAAGTTCTTACCCTTCTTATTATATTGGTATAATTGAGGGGAGGGGACCAACGAGCCGAAACGCCTGTGCTATGACAAAGGTGACGATTTCAATTTCATTATTACCAACTTCCCTTTTCTGAGTAGCAACATACATTCCTCTCCCACATAAGGCGTATTCATTTCACAACTTATACGCTATGCCAGGGCATGCTCTAAATACGAAAATTTCGTCATGAGAGCGAGGCCTCTTTCCATGAAACTACTCTCACAAGAATATATTGAGGAACGTTTGAAATTGTCACTGGGGAAGTTCTATGGTCGACAAAGGGATCTAGTACAATTTCAGATTCTTCTTTCAAGAATGTTAATCGATATTTTTGGACCTGACCATACAAACTAACCATCTTAACATTTTGACTATACTTGATTTGACACAGTACATATATATACAGTCATTTGTTCACATGCATTTCTGATGCCGGAATTTCTGTTAAACAAAATTTCATGCCTTGAATAAGAAAATTTGACTTCGTGGTCTTGTCTCCTTCATGTGTTCATACGTGTATATTTATGTATTTACTTCCTAGACTTTGCAGAACTTTTGCGAAGGGTGTTGTATGCAACCAGGGGACGCTTACTCCTCCCGGGCACCTGGTCTCACCTCCATTTTATTGAGGTTCGCATTTGTATAAATATGACACTATACACGATATTGTCTTTTCATTCCATGGACTATGAGATATGATTTACCCTTCGGTACCCTTCGTAAAACAAGAGACAAACCTAAAAAGAAACAAAAATAAAAGAACAAACACAACAAAGATAAAACGGAAAAATACTAATTGAGTTGCTAGTCTGTATTATGAAACACATACGGTGACAGGACTTTCGAGTACCGTGTCAGTGACATACACGTTTGATAGGCATACACACACATCTGATCGACCGATATCGTGTGTCATGAAGTTAGGCAGCATTATTTGTCACTGTAATGACGGAGATATATCACACAACAGAGTCGAAATAATTGAAATAAATGAGATATTGTCGTAAGATTATTAGACTTTATTACGGCCCTTGCAAAAGGAACTCATTTCTCACGCAGTAGGACATGTTATAAAGGATTTCCTATGCGGGGATATTTGATAAAGAAATCGACAATTTGTAATAAGAGGAGCAGTCATAAGATGAACATCGACTATTAGGATTTCCAGAAGTCTGAATTTATTCTAATTCTTAAAATTACCTCTACGTATGTAGTTTAGTTTTGTCTTCCTAACATAAAGACATTATTTGAATTTATTTATTTTGAACAAAGTACTTATCAGTGGGCCGTTTCACAAAGAATCATACATGCGATATTTTACGTACGTACAAAAATTCCTTAAGTCTTAAAGGAATGTTTTTTGTACGTACGTAAAACAACGGCCCACAGATATACATTTTCGGTATTCGTATATATCTCGAAAGATACATAATAGTTTTACATTGACTCCACAGTGGATAGGTAAGATTGAATTATTTTGAATTATTTGTTTGATAAAAGTTTAATCGAAAATATAAGTATTTGACGAGTAAACTCATTACCAAGTTTATCTAGAAGAGCCAAATAACACATCCAAGGACAGAGGTATGCATGAGGGAGATAATTCTCAGTTTTAGAAAATTCTTATCATTCAGTGATATGAAGTATATATTTCGAGTTCACTGGGCTGAGGACATCCTCGGAAACTAACAGTCCATCAGCAGCGGTATCGACCCAGTGATAATAATAATAATAATAATATCAAAATATATATGTTTATTAATTTGTGGTATACCATATAGGCATTTCGACAACTTGTGGCTCTTCAATGATGCGGAACGCCTAAACTTGAAATCAAAAGATATTTGAAGAGCAAACTCAGTACCAAATTGTGCTATGCATGAGGGAAACACTCCTTAGTTTTGTAAGAAATATTAACAAAATTTTTATCACTCAGTAATTTGAAGTGTATATTTCGAGTGAGTACAGGTGTTCTTAGAATATCTGTTATTAATTCTGGGTCGATACGACTGCTGGTAGTATTTTAGGCCCGGTATCAAAAGCCCAGCTTTCATTGATTCGATCTGTATTGACTGGAAATTTGTACTTCAAATATATAGTGATAAATCTTTGTAAATTATTCTGAAACTAAGGAGTACCTCCATCATATCTCTGTCCTTAAATTGGTTCTATAATTCCTACACTTTGGTCAAGTTTGGTAATAGTTTTGTCATCCAAATATCAATATTTTGGTTTTCCGTAGTTTTTGGCCATCATCACCGAAAAAGCACAAGTTTTGAAATGGCACATATGGTGCTCTAATTAACACACGTGGATATGTTCTCATATTTATCAGTAAAGGATGATAAGTACATTCAATATCATACCATAAAAGCAAAATCATAGAAACGCTGTTCCGTGACATTTAGTTGTTTTTTTTTATTCTTTTTTACCGAGATTATTGTACTAATTTGGTGACCGAATCTGCAATACTGGTACCCACAAATTAAGACTTTTGAAACGGACCCTCTAGCACAAGTGAGGATCTTTTACAGTCGATCGTGATGCGGAACCTATGTTTTAAAAACTTTCCATTCAAAAAGCAATGTATTATGTAGCTAGTACCCTGAGCTACCAACTAAACCAATGAATGGACTTATATTGAAAGGCATTAACGAAAATGTACAATTTGGGGTTTGAATGAAAATGATGTTTAATATCTCTTATAAACTGAATAATATTATGTTGTATAATAAATAAATGTCTTGGGCAAGATATTATATTTTGTGTATTCTAGGACATTTGAATTTGAAAATCTATATAATTCAGCAGATGCACAATATATTATTATTTGATTTAAATATTATATTGTTTCGCTATTGCCCGCTATTGGTATGACTCTCATGCACCTTCAACTGTTTGATTGATTCATTGATTTCAATTTCTCTATCCCTTCGAATAATGTGCAGTGCGTTTTAATTCTTGACGACAGTATATACAATGCATGCAGCCTCCGTCAGAAATAGAAGTATTGATTGGAGGGTTATAAAAATCCTGTTCAGAACCCTGAGTGATTTAACTTCTGGCTCCTAGACCGCTGTTGTAAATACAGTTCTCCATTTTAATCGTCTTTTAAATTCCCTCGACAGGCATCGTATAGGTATCCGAACCTAGCATTGTCAACTTAAAAATATGTATACATAGCAGAAGTTGTGGAATCTTAGAGAATTTTCCCGTTTGAAATGTTATTCAGAAAGTTCCTAAATTCGGAGTTCATGTTAATTCTTTTATCACTTTGTTATGCGATTCAATATGCATCAATGACTTGTTTATCATACCTCACGGCTAAATGCTCTGTTTTAAGTACTGGTCAAGGAATCGTTATTAGTGAGACATCTGATTAGATAATCCTCTCTAGGGAGAGATAAACTATTATTTCAATGTATCATTGGCTCTATTTGTATTAAATCATTTGATCCATATATATATAGATAAATATTAATTCTGCTGTAAAATTATGAATATAAATCTTCTTGTAAAGTTTCTATGACTTACATCAGTGTTGTTGTTTACATTAGAAATTTGGCAGATTTTCCCTTTATTTGAGGAGGGAGGGGGGTTAGGATGACTGCCATCCAGCAAGATTTTCTCGAAATTAATGTGGAGGCTGACAAACATTTTGATAAATTGGTTATAAAGCTAAGATAAAGAAAGTTGTGTAAATCTTGCTTGAAGTTTGGTAATGTCAAATATGGCCTTATGGGAAAATGTATTATCATGCTTTGACCTATAGATCAACAAAACCGGATATTAGCTTGGTTAGTGTAAAATGCTTCAAACGTTTATTTCGTTAGCAGAAAGTGTAACTATTTCAACATTTGGTTTAATAAGTTTTTCATTGTAATTAGATAATAATAAGAATGAATTTTTACAATCAATATATTGATATTCATATTTATATCTTCAAGAGAAAACAGAAAACATCTGACAGAGCTGTATGACATAAATCACCAAGGACATGAACACAAAACATCAAAACATGATAAACTAGTCGCCTAGCCCTCAGAACAAAGTCATTGTTCTGAGGGCTAGGTGACTAGTTTATCATGCGACTTTCAGATAAGATACTCAACCAGGGTTAAATATGTGCAAGACTAACAACGTCACCGAGGAAGTTCTATGGTCGTTACGAGACTCTTATGGCTTAATGTGATATCGTTATCCAGACTTTTTACCTGATATTGTGGACTGAGACAGTCTCCGATCATTTATACAGATCTGACTCCTTATATACTAGAAGGTTACCTACTTTGACTTCTCCATATTTAAATATATATGGAATTTACAAAATATGACTTTTTCTACTGGGTATATATGACGAGTGTTGCTAACAAGCAGGAGATGCTCATTCTCCCCGTGCACCTGATCTCATTCCATCACGGGGGTTCACATATGCTCTTCAAGTAGACATTTTACGTTATTCTCTATTTGGTTTTCATTTTCACTGATTTTGTATGTCTTCTGCTTTCATGATTTTCGGACTTATGGTTTGGATTTATTCATCATCTTTACATGATATAGTAGTAGGATATACTTAGGACAGTCAATTGAAGTAACTTACGTCACTCAATTGGTGTGGTTAACCGGTTTACAGGCGCCCGTCTTCCCACTCATAGCAAAAGCGGCACAAGCAAAGGGCACACATTTAAATTTATAAACAATCTTCCATATAGAGGACAAAGATGAACAGGTTTCTCTAGAAGAACATTTATAGAAATGTATTACACACGAAACGTTTAATGAATAATATGTTGCTATCAAGAACATGTAAGGCGACATGACATCAAAATAATAAATATAGAACATATATACCTTTTAATTTTGTGCACCATATGCGCATTTCGACAAGTTATGTCTCTTCAGTGATGCTCGTAGCCGAATGATTGGAATTCTCAAAATATATAAAAATATGAAGAGCAGTGTTGAAGCTAAAATGACCGAAAAGTGAACCAAATAATCTATCTAAGGACAGAGCTATGCATGAGGGAGATACTCCTTAGCTTTAGAGTGATTTACTTAATTTGATGACTGAAAATTTGAAGTATATATTTCATGTCAGTACAAAAGCACTGAAAACTAGACTTATGATGCCCTCGGGTACTATCGGTCCACCAGCAGTGACACCGGCCTAGTGGTTATAATAAATATAGAGCATATATACCTTTTTATTTTGTGCACCATATGCGCATTTCGACTAGTTATGTCTCTTCAGTGATGCTCATAGCCGAAGTATTGGAATTCTCAAAATATATAGAAATATAAAGAGCAGTGTTGAAGCTAAAATGACCGAAAAGTGAACCAAAGAATCTATCTAAGGACAGAGCTATGCATGAGGAAGATACTTCTTAGTTTTAGAGTGATTTACTTGATTTGATGACTGAAAATTTAAGTAAACCGTGCTCAGTCCGTCTGTAAGCGAGCTCAGATCCTTGATCAATAGGAATCACGACAAACAGTAAGAGGGGACGTTTTGGACAAGGCCCACCACAGAGTCCCCTCTGCTTTGTAAGTCAGTGTGCAACGCTCAAGTAAAATTCTGCTTTGGGTTGTAAGACAAAAGAAATGAATTCATTTCTGAAGTGAAATAAATGATAGCAATTTTTACAATCATGTCCGCTATTAATTTTCCGTCATACGTCGGAGTCGGTTGGTATAATGATTACCGAATTATAGAATATTTTCCTGATATTTTGTATGGTTTTAATGTCGTGGTTTTTGGCTAAGGCAGACTAAATATAGTGATGATGCCTTGCCATGCGTTGGAGGTGAGCGGGGATTCGATTTCCAGACTGCTTGGTAGCATTTATGATTGATGATTGTTGATTGTTGATGATTATATTGTTGATATGTTTCTTGCATGGTTGTTTCTATTTTATATTGTTTAATAGATTCGCAAAATTTTATTTTGAAATGCACTTCATACATATTATGGTCGGTTTATCATATGTTGATACTGCCACGTCGATATTGATCCTGAATAATTGTCAGCCAATCATACGGAACTATAATCTCTGCTTGCACAATTTACATATGTGGTATACAAGGACACATTACATAATCCATAATTATATTTGTATATTGGATTTTGAACGAAAGCATTTCACACACAATCACTGAAGGCACCTCTCGAGGAAATGCACATAATTCAGATGTTAAGTACTTTTGTACTGACGATAAAAGTATACTTAAAATTTTCTGTCATGAAATTTCCTAAAGTACTCTAAAATGTATCGCACATATTGATTACGAGAAATAACGGTTTCGGTGACAGAGACGTCATCAGAGGTCATCAGAGGTCATAAGAACGTGAACCTTTGTGGGGTTTCACCAGATCTTTATACGCAATGGAACAAAAAGAGGAGCGGAATAAAGATATGGTTTTAATCAGATCGTCCTGTTTGAAGATCAGTCATAAATTGTTATTGTCGAATGATCTGACATCTGTACCCATAAAATGAAGTGCATGCTATCTAGAGATAAACAAATGGCGAAATTTAGATTAAACTTGCATCAATAACAACCTGATTTTGAAAATGTCGTTTTTGCTATTTTGGGATCAGAGCATATTGATTGGTCAATGGGGTTATAACTTTAACTGTAACTTAACTTGAACATTTGTTTATCTTTTGCAAGGACTATATTATTAGCTCATCTTTTCTAATGTGTTAACCCTCAGACAGTTCCGCCTTGCCAAACGAAAAGTTACATTTTTAAAAAAAAAACAAAATGAGTATACTGAGTGCGGTTGATACTGTTCATTCACAGAGATCATATCAGTAGTATGATAAGTTGTTTAAAACTTTTAATATGCTCCAGAATAGAATATTCGAGAACATATGTATATCTTTACCATCTCTTTATTGGCTCTATGTTCGTCGACACACTTGAAGAACCTTCTACACTAGAAGACGATAACGATGTATAATGATGCTAAGTATTGTTTTACCATATCGAGGAGAACTCTTTCTTATCATAGACAGAACGTCAACACAAACGTCTGTTTCCTACACTTGCGATGCTATTGGAAGAAAAAAGAGGAGTTACTGGCTCATTTATGTGGCAGAAGTCACTATGGAGCTATACAATACATGAATATAAATAATATACTAGAACATATAACACATTACAAAAATATTTGATTGTAGTGCAGTTACGATACCGACTTAGGACGGTCATTTAATTTGACAAAAGCCAAATAAATGGTGTGGTGTGGAGAAACTTTTTTCAAATAACTCACGGTTCTATTACTTTTGACAACAATTATGGTATTTGTCATTTGACTACTAGAGTAAAATTATTGGTCTTGATGGTTTGTGTTTTGACTGAAAGATAAATCATTATTATAGATAAGCCTTTATTACAAATGTTGTATCGAAAGAAATGTAAAGATGATGGATAAATCCCAACCACAAGTCCAAAAATCATGAAACCATAGGACATACAAAATCAGTGAAAATGAAAAACAAATGGAAAATAACAAAATATGTCTACTTGAAGAGCATATGTGAACCCCTGTGATGGAGTGAGATCAGGTGCCCGGGGAGAGTGAGCATAGGATTATTTACATTCAGAGTTAAAAAATATATATGTATGCTTGTTGTTTCACTGGCATAAGATTGTGTCAGGGTTGTTGATTATGATCCTCGCTCTATATATAAATCGTAAACTAGGTAACATAACGTGTTTTGTCTTATTTGGAATACATTATTAATCAATGATAGATAAAACCAACTAACATGTCCAAAAGCCACGAAAACAGAATGACACACGAATTCAGCAAACACCCCTCCCCCCTCCTAAAAAAAAAAGAAGGAAAGAAAAACAATAAACCCAAATAGAAACAAACAGAAGAACATCTACTAAGGAACAAAAGCAAACCCATTAAAATGGTGAAATCGTGTTCCCGGGAAGAGTAAAGCATCTCTTCCTTGCCAGAAACATTCATATAAGGTAGAAAAGCTACTATCATAAGGATATGAGGTATCGCGCATAACATCAACAACGTCAACATTCCGCAAATTTTACGGTCGTTTTAAAGACCTTGTTTGCTCATACGATAGATCGTTGTCTGACATGTCGCCTTTCTTATTCCATAGTACTTAGTTAGACCGTCTTCATTATCAAAACTGTGTTATTTTTACTGATATATACCGATTGTGACTACGGCTATGCCTACTTCTGCCACTGCGAATAATACTAATTCGCATATACTTACGGCATCACGGCGGGTATGACCGGTCGGCATGGAATGTATGTATTGTCATGTTCTTTGGACTTCGAAACGAAAAAGATAAATACCAAATTTTGAAGTTGTGAAATTAAGTGATAAAATAGTCAGAATAAATCTCAGTTTAGAATATTATTCACCATTCTGAACTACAAGATGTATTGTATGATAGTATAATAGAACTTCCTTAGTGGCTTGTTAGTCTACCACTTACATATATACCTGCTTGAGCAGTTTACCTTAACGTCGCTTTGCCTTCAGAACAAAGTCATTGTACCCTGTACTCTCTGGCATTATGCATGAACAGAGACATGGATACACCATTGGAAGTCGATGATAGGATGTTGCTCTATAAAAATGCAAGTTTGTGATGCTGAAATTAAAATCATGTTTTTCATAAAGTAAGGTATTCAAGTGGTAATATAATAGCCAGATACAAGCAGAATCGTAATTTTTATGGTTTTCCTAAACTTCCAGTTTATGTCTTTGGTAAATAACTATAGATATAATACATTAGCCTACATGTAAACAAATTAACCAACACACACACACACACACACACACACACACACACACACACACACACACACACACACACTTGTGCGCACGCACGCACGCGCACACGCAACAATATAATTATGTATTAGATTAATATTTCGATGCATTGCTACGTTGGTCATAGACGTATATATTAATACGTCTATGCGTTGGTGTAATTTTATTCTCTATTGAATAAAGAGTATGCACTTTTTCATTTATTTTCTTTATAATATATACATTGTAAACAAACATCAGTTTGGCTAAAACATTGGTCAATACATACTGGTGTCCTCGTTCGGATGAGACAGTAATAATCGAGATCCCGTGTCACGGTAGGCGTGGCACGTAAAAGATCCCTCACTACTTAGTGGATCTGATCTCTATGTAATTTATCAGGCAGATGCCATCATCATATACATGAAATAATACTGAAGTGCATAAAACAATAATCAATCGGACCCACTCGATATCTTACACTAAAGATCGAAGCGCAATAGGCGAAAAATCGATTTGGTTCCCTTTCTTATATGTAAACGTATGTAGGTTGTTTAACCACGCTAATTCTTTCAGCTTAGATAAGTATTACATAAGGCAATATCTTATTTTTACTTATTTAACATAATTATGCAGATCAAGTACTGATATTAAATACAATTACTAATCAGAACACTTGACTTTACTGTCATATCTTTATCACTTAGTCGCATCTTCTGATTTTCAAGGGTATAAAGACAATGTCCACAAAGAAAAAGACAAGGTGGTGTTGGTGCATGCAGTAGAGATGAACGAAATCCTTCATTCACAGCAATGGTATACATGTAAGTATTGTGAAGTGTATAATTAGATATATAGGTCTACGTGTATGACAGTATGAAAAGGATATGTAATTTTCAAACTGCTTTTATTTTTAGTTTCCTGTTAAATATTCCTGAGGCGAAGAGGTAATTTTATGTGTTAGTCTACTTCCCTATCGTTCTGAGATAACGTTTCCATATACTAGTAGCAACATTTCTTTATCACCTGCTTACGGTATTTATGTATCCCAATTGATTCGATATGCGCGAGCGTCATCTGAGTATTGCTCTTTCATTTATCGAAGCCAATTACTAGGAGAAAAGTTACTCAAACAAGGATAGGAGATATCACGACTTATGTCAACATTCCGCAAATTTTACGGTCGTTATAAAGACCTTATTTTCTCATATGATGTATCGTTGTCTGACATGTTGTATTACCTATACTATACAGCAGTATTCTTACTGCTTATGACATATACCTATTTTGACTACGGCTGTGCCGTTTCCTAATTCTGTGACAGGGAATAATACTATTTCGCTTATACTTATGGCATCACGACGGGTCTGACCGGTCGGTAGGGGATGCTTACTCCTCCATGGCACCTGATCCCACCTTTGTTTTGACAGAGGTTCGTGATTGTTTATATTATATTTACATATGTATTGTCGTGTTTCTTCGACTTCGAGTTGTGGATTTCGGAACAATATCTTGGATTTGTATTTATGACGTACATCGCGTGATTCAAAAAATAATCTTATCGTTCAGATTTAAATAGTTTTCAAATTTCTTTTATATATATTATCAATTAAAATACGAAAGTAACTGGTGTCCCTTGACTATGGCACTAACAACAGTGTACCACAGTGGGCATTCACTAACCCCTGAGACCAGGTGCCCGGAAACAACCTACAAACAAACAAAGACCGTTGCTATTTGTTCATCACCACATACCTATCTTTTTGTGTTTCATATATATCCATTTTGTCTTTAGTATTGAGGAAACAATACGTATTCAATAAAGACTAGCGATCGTCGTTAGATGGTCGTTAAAGAAGATTTGGCTATATATGATGGGATTTAAAGTATTAATTCTTACAAATTTCAGAAAGCTAGATCTAAATTAAGCAGGGAAGATGAATAGATCAAATAAGACGAATAATTTATTTAGTGATTCATTTTTATGCCCCCGGAATCAAAGTTTCGGGGTCAATAATTTTGGCCAGTCTGTTTGTCCGTTTGTTGCAAAAACGGTAACAATCCACATTAGTTTTCAACTGTGAAAGATAGGGCTTTGCATATTTCTTGTGACAAGACCCTTCCATGGGTACAATATTTTGACCTCGTGATCTCTGACCTACTTTTCAAAAATTTTAGTTATAACTTTTGAAACGTAAGAGGCGTAGGAGACAGGGCTTTGATATTTTATTTGCATATTCCTTGCGAGAAGGCCTTTCCATTAGTACATTAATTTTAATCCTCGTTACCTTGACCGTGACCTTTGACCTTTATTTCAAAACTTTTAAAATTGGTTACGACATTTTAAACGTCATAGTTAGGGTTTTTATATTTCACATATATATTCCCAGTGACAAGACTTTTTCGTCGGTACAGTAATTTTGACCTTATGACTTTGATCGTAACCTACATTTTAAAAACTTTAACATTGGTTCTAACGTTAGAATCATAAAAGACTGGGCTTTTATATTTCACATGCGTATTCAAATGGGGTCGGTGTCATCAAGATATAGGTGATTGCAAAATTTGCCTTATTTGGGCTTTGTTGCGCGTAGGAGGCATTTGCGTTTCACAAACACACCTAGTTTCTTTTTTGTAAATCGAATAATAATAACTATGTAAATACAGTATATAGCATAATGTATTTCAGCTCCATATGCTTTTGACAAAGATGTACTATTTTCTATGTTGGAGGAAGAAAAAGCGAAAGTTACTGCAAAACTAGAAGTGTTTGCACAGTGGCTTAGAGATTGTAAGGTACTAACAAAGTTAACATTTTATTGTTTAAAAATGCCAAATGTACATTTTTGTTGAAACGGATTGTTTGACTGACATGACTTATATATTTATATAGTGCTGGACTACAACTATATCATGCATACACTGTTGACTATTGTTGTTTTGTATGTATATATGTATTGGGCATTAATAGCTAGTGACGTTTGTCAAACTTGACTTGACATGAATGTCCACAGCGTTACGTTGTTGTATCACAGTGAATATTACCAAATGCTCCCATCCTCTAAATTATTGTCATGGACTTGATTCATTAGTGAAACATTATGACAGACTTATATATTGTTTTCAGATGAATGGTACAGTCAAAAGCATTCACTCTGCTAGTCCAGGAGAGGGAATCATTCAGATGGCAGGTGAAGTAAAGGCCGATGTAATTATTACAGGCACACGAGGCCAAGGCAAGGTCAGACGTACGTTGTTAGGCAGCGTCAGTGATTACATCTTGCATCATTCTCACATTCCTGTGATCGTGTGTAGACATACATAACCATATGTATTGTACTTAGATAACTAATGTAAACTTAATACAGTGACGATGACACTCACAAATGAACAATATTGCACTGATAAATTTTACGATAAAAGAAAATAAACTATTCTTCATTATATTATTTTATTTATATTATATTATATTATTTTTGGTCTTACGCATCTTGAACAAATAGCAACCGTGGAATAAATTTCGTAATGTTATGAAAATATTAACAAGAGGCACAAATATGCAGATATTGCTCACCTGAGCACCATTTGCACGAAAGAAATAAAAATTCAAAAAGTATCAGAATATTTACAAACAAAGCATCCTTTTTATTAATTTTACCAAATTAAATATCATATTAATTATTCTAAAACACTCATATAATCACCAACCCAGTTATCAGAGTTTCTGCACTGACCCCATATACTTCCCTTATGCACAACTCTGTCCTTAAATTGGTCCTGTGGTTCTTACTATTAGTTCAGTTTCATAATAAGTTTGCTCTATAAATATTTACACAGTTCAGGCCTAAGCATCACTGAACAGACATGAATAGTCGAAATGCGCATATGGCGCGCGCTAAATTTATACACTTATATATGATATGACATTAAATAGGATGAAAATCAAAGACAACATCTTGAAATCTGTAAATACAACTAAGTCAAAAAGATGTAAAACAAGGTGCAGGTGAAGTATTATGATGGCGCATTGTCCGTCGTATGTTGTTCGTCGTCCACAGGTCGTCCATAAACTTTAAAATTTTTGGACTTTTCCTCCGAAACCCTTCAACGGATTTTAATCACACTTGGTATATTGAGGTACTAATGGACCTCTTATACTTTCCTTTCTTATTTAGATCTTTCAATAGATGATGCCACCATAGAAAACGTATGTCAAAGACGGTACCCTCCTTTGAACATGTTCTTCCTGAGAAGGGATGCACGGACTGAAAAAGTAATGGTATCTGAGTATTCTAGGATTAAATTTTGATCTTTTCGTTTAAATTGGAAAAAGAACTTTTGATATTATTGATGTCTTTTTTGGACTTTGTCATCACGGCGGGTGTGACCGGTCGGTAGGTGATACTTACTCCTCCATGGCACTTGATCCCACCTCTGCTTTAACGTGATTGCGTGTGTGTATATAGATAAATAAATATATAAGAAAAATATGTTAAGCTACATCAATATAAGTCAAGCGCCCTGTGTAAGCGAGCTCTTATACCATCGTCATTGTATTGTACTTTGAAGAACTCTGCTCGTTGTTTGCAGTAAAAAAAATTATAACACATATGAAGTAAACATGACCATTTATTTGTAAAATGCCAACAGTGACTAAAACTACAACAATATGGCAAAACAATGTTATAATACTGATAAACAAATGTTGCAAAAAAGATGGGGTAAACCTCAATCAATACATGCCAACAATTACATATATTTGATATAATTGTAAAGAAATGGGACTGCAATTTGAAAATTGTACCATTCAACAGTAACATAGAATCGCTCAAAGAAAAATTAGAACGAAAATCGATCTGCTTAAAATTATTTGAAAGATATTATTACCCTTGAAAATAGGCGATGTTGGCTTCTAACAGACATGGGCTTAAGGTGGGCTTGTTTAAACTATAAGTTTCAAATTTAAAACCGAAGTGATGCTATCCCATAAATGCCATTTAGCATGAATACTAAAAGACTGACTGTAAAGAGAGATCTCTGATTGGCGTTTAATTATGTTATGAACTCGCAGATATGAAATTATCTGAACCCTTGACCTTCCCCAGTTTGATATGAGAAATTCCACTGGATAAGTATTCTTGAAAAGTCACATTTCCGAATTCAGATAACACGACTAGATAAGATCTGTAAAGGCATTTCCTTATCAGAAGTATTCAAGTGGATAAATATCTTAAATGTATTTTTGCAAACTCAGGGTTGTCGATAATTAAAATTTCATCAAGACACCTATAGGTGTCATTTAACTTTTCCATAAGATCCAAACATTTCGGAGGTTGAATAGAATGCATGGAGTCCCATTCATAACAATATAAAATAAGTGTTCTATAAGGGGAGCGCACTTAGTGTCCACAGATTATCTGATGATAAATCTTGCCATTAATTTGCAACATGAATATTATCCATTAAAAATGCGACGGCATTCCATCTCTCAGTACAAGTCCAATATTTGTAATTATCATATTTTTTGTTTAAGAAGACTTCGCTAGAATTTTCAAGTGACCAAAATTTATTGACGTTACTTTTGTTAACACAGCATTACAATCCGGGAAATCGAAAATTGTGCCGTTATCATCAAAGGTTGGATGGACGCCATTAACTTAAAATGAACACATCAAAGAGTGAATTTATAATGTTTGGCAGTAGGAAGCAACTGGACAAGTGTAGTACCAAAGTAATTAACATAAATGGCTAATGCACAAGTGAATTTGAAGTACATCACAGACTCGGAAACCGGAATTTGGTCCACAACAACTACCGCTACAGAGTAAAGAATAACAGAGGAAACAGAACATACTGGATCTGCTCCACCAAACGATGCCCTGCGAAAGTCACCACCCTAGACGATATGCTCATCAACTCAACAGACAACCACAACCACCCAGCGGACCCCTTTCAACTAGAAGTCAACGACGTGATAGGACAGATAAAGAGCCGATGTAGAGATGAACTCTTACCGATCCCTACCATCTACGCCCAAGAGATAACCAGACTGCGACAACACTCATGGACAGATGAAACCCGACAACTCGCCGAAAACCTTCCCACCTTCCACTCAGCAAAGAACAGCCTCTATTCGCAACGCAGCAAGACTATACCAATGCTACCAAAGTCTATCACGGACATCAACCTAGCTGGTAAATGGACCCAAACTACTGCTGGTGAAGACTTCCTTATCGCAGATGATGGTACCAACGAACGCCTACTCATATTCGCTACACATCAGAACCTCATCCACTTGACTGCTGCTACTACTATCTACGCTGACGGCACCTTCTATGCATGTCCTTCACTCTTCAAGCAGCTATATACAATCCATGCATTCGTAGACGGCACCATGTACCCACTCGTCTTTGCCTTATTACCAGGGAAGAGCCAGATCATCTACGAAAGAATGTTCCGCCTCATCATCGACGCTTGCAGCAGGTACAACTTGACTTTACTACCAAGCACCATCTTCCTGGACTTCGAAACGGCACCACGCAATGCAGCCCTACAACTCTTCCCAGACATCACTCCAAAAGGCTGCTTCTTCCACTACACTCAGTGTATTTGGCGCAAGGCACAGGAATGCGGTCTCCAAGTTCCTTACCAAGAAGACGACAACGTAAAACAACTGGTCCGACGAGCTGCCGTTCTACCCCTCATCCCTTCTGAAGACATAGAGGATGCATGGTTTTATACGCTGGAAGACAACGACGCTACCGACACCTACGCCAACACCACACCCTTCACAGACTATGTTACAGAATACTTGGTTGAAGGAAACAGACAGCTATGGAACCACTTCGACACCGACGGGCCACGGACCTCCAACAACCTAGAAAGATGGCACAGCAGACTCAACAAGAACGTTCAACACCCGCACCCAAACATCTACCGAGTCATCGAGATCATCCAGAGAATCCAAGCAGCCAATGAAGTACAGAGGGTCCAATACGCAGCAGGCGGCAAGAGAGCGACAAGAAAGAGGAAGTACGTACAGATCGACAACAAACTGGGTGACCTGAAGACATAATTGCGGAACGGAGACATTACTGTATTGGAGTACGCAGACGCAGCTTCACATCTTATTCATCTGGGGTGATTGTGATAAAGATACAGTGATAAAGATATAGTGATGATACAGTGATATAGTATTAATGATACAGTGACATAGTGATAATGATATAGTGATATAGTGAAAATGATAGTGATAGTGATAGTGATGCAGTGGTACATAGTGATAAAAGTGACTTTTATATTTCATATATGTACTTTGAATCTATTATTTTTGTCATTTAACTATATCATGATACATATGACATTTCTCCATCAATTAGTGCTTACATTTAATTTATTGATAATGTTTTCTTATGTATATAATATAAATGTTATGATATTATCTTATGCATGTATAAATTTTGTTTATCATTGCTTATTATTGATGCATCTTTAATAAAATGTTAAACTTCATTTCGCTTTTTATTTGATAAACAAGCTGCATTTGTGAAACACGAATGCCCCCGTTGGCGTCTTTGATAGTAGGTCAAAGGTCAAGGTCAAGGTCAGAAGGTAAAAAATGTGGTACCAAAAGTTGAGTCTCCTCTAGATACATGCAACATATGAAGTATCTGTCACTCACGGTTCAAATGTTATGGCGAAGGTTAAAGTTTTGTGCCACAGACTCACAGACAGACAAACAGACAGACAGACAGGACAAAAACTAGATTCCCCTGAATTCCATTCCGGGGACATAAAAACTGTTTTACGGTAATCCAATTATAGACCAGAGTGTAATCCAATTATAGACCAGAGTGTGTTGTTTTAACGAGATTAATTAATCCCGGGATGCCCATATCTTTTTCTCTACCTGTTGGTCGGCACATCAAAGAATGTGGGCATTCCGGGAATAAACCGTACTGTTGCACCTTCTATTTTGCACCATCGTTTACGATAAGAGTAAATGAAAATGACTGTTCTGGGGGCAAACCAATTTTCTCAGCCAGGAATCAACGGCTTCTATGGGACTGATTTCACGGGTGTTGCTAACAAAGAGGATTCTTACTCATCCCGGGTACCTAAGCTCATTCCCTCTTGGGAATACACTTTTTCTGTTTGCTTTTCCTTTTTGTTGATTTCGTATGCCCTTCAGTTTCTGGATTTGGTTTGAATCAATTATCTTATCAATTCATTATTGCAAACTAGGATTGGTTAGACGAACAGATAGAACTTTTCTAATCATAGACATGCAGAGTAGATAGATTTGAGCTTAGCCAAATTATCGAGTCACAAGAGTGTCAAGCAAATTACCGTAAGAGCAGATTCTAATGTTGCTATCCCATGTAAATATAGGATAATCTTTTGATTAAAAAGGAGATGTATGGAGAAATTTTAAAGAAAAGGCAATGTGTATCAAAGCTCTATAGTTAACCGTAAACAAAAATACTCTGTGAAAAATGAGTCAAAAAAAAATAATAATAATAATAATCACAAATAATGTATATAATGTTCAGTCTTTAATGTTATTGACAGAACATGCCAGATAGAAACAGAAGTTGTATGAATATACACAAATATTCTGTTCAGGTTTGTTGTCTTATTGGTGTATTACATCGCTTTAAACAGGTTTTCTGTCATATGGGCAGAAATCGGAGGTAACCTGCCACTTAAACATTGTGGTGCAATCCTGGAATCCAACGTGCACCGTAAGCCAAGCACTTAACTACTGTACCAGTTCTGTATCAACTTAAATTGGAACCATGACCCTGTCGACGCGGTTTTAAAAATAGATCACACGAAATAATCAATTAATCAGTTATGACGCATGGGCTTTGCAATTAAATTGGAGTGTTTTGAGAAGAACATAACCACCTGGGGAAAAGGTTCTCATTGCTATACCCCTACATATTTATGTCGATATAAACTCTACAGAAAAAAGTCCTATATACGATATACGAACTGTTAATACGAGCAGTCCAAATGAACTGTTAAAATCGAGTTATCTCCACTGATGGTATGTTAAACAAATATCGCGCTGTGGCGTCGGAGTAAGACATTGAAAGTATAAAATACTTCGTGCATAACGAAGGAGAGAGTAAGAACACATAAATGTGATAAAACTGGAAAAAAATCCCCACTCTTAATGACTTCCTCGTATTTATCAGTGAAACGGATGTAAGTCTTTTGAACGAAAGCCGAGTATTCGCAACAGCTACTCCTAAATTTCTTCAACTCCTTTTTTGCAATCGAGATAGTGGCTGAAAGTAAATTACAAAATATTAATTTCTTGTGTTTTATTTTAAATCCATGTGAGGTATAACGAAACAAGTATGGACAGTAGGAGACTTCGGCCAACAGACGATCAGTTTGAACCTCAGACCTTCGGCCTTGGGCAACAGTATGTCTTCGGGTCCAAGAGATCGTCTGTTGCCCTCAATCCCAGTCAATAACTGTATACTATCAACTACTATCACTCGGAGTATTAGCCTTTTATGAAGGAAATATTACAACACACATTGCTCTGTCGCGCTGTAGTAAATACACACGAAATGCTTTTAAATACTAGAACGTGTAACAGGATGTATATATTTCCCCTGGTGAAAACAAAATAGTACGTCTCTACACTTACCCTCTTGACCTTGGTTTGAACTTGGCATCAATTTTAAAGCAAATAACGTAGTGATGTAACTTATTTTTGTCTGATAAGTGACAAAAATTTGAGATTTAGACATGCTGAAATTTACTCGCACAGCGGATGGAGATCACATGACCTCAAGTACTGAATACACGTCGGACAAGATGGAAGGTAGCGGAGAGAAAAAACGAAAAGTTATAATAGCAATGGATGGGAGTACACCTGCTATTTCTGCATTTCACTGTAAGTACAAAATATGTATTTCAAATATTGTAAATCTATTATTTATGTACTTCATTCACAAACGTGAAAGTGAAATTCAGTTTCGTTTAGAGGTTATTCTGATTTAGTTTTTAAGACATTTAAAAGGTAAAGTAAACTTCCAATGCTACCTCACATATCACTACTGCACAGTTTTGTTTTATGGTTGTGTGCAAGTAAATAGTAAAGCCATCAATGATAACAAAAGTGCCGTGTACCAGCCTATCTCATAATTGAAAGAACCCCTTTATATAGTTGAGAAGTTGTATGGGGACGTAAATCGAGAAATTTTTACATGATTTCAAGTATTACCATCTAAATCATAAAGCACTTATGTGCATACTGAATACGAATATCGGGATCTGTGCAGTGCTGCAATCTAGATATTTGTGACACCTGTAAATAAGTGTAGATATGAGCATGTAGAGGGATTTGACATTCAACTCTCAGGCAATACATGTCGCACTGTTGAAAGAATCATCTGGTGATGAGCCCAAATACAATGTGAGATAGCACCTAGGAATGTTTACTCCTAGTGTATATCTCAATACATCATCTAATGCGACACATCAACATTTTGTCTGTTTATCATCTAGGTGACAAATACGTTATTCTGTTTATGCACATTTATAATAACCCATTCCACCTTTATAACATTGACTTCACATTGATTTTGTAACTAATGCAGTTCAATTCACAAGTTATATAAAAGTTACATTAATGCAGACGCGCAAATCTACAGATAGAGCTATAGGTCGACGTTTTGTGGCTACCTGTCTTCTTCTGTTGCATTCTTCGCGAAAACATTACTGATCTATAATTTACGTGTATTTTTGCATAGATCTCTATCTAAGGTTAGGAGAGGTTTTTTTTTACTTTTTATTTGTGTCCTGGTATTTTTTGTCTTATATTTGTCTGTGATATTCATATCATGAAAGGTGATCTAAAATCTTGAATTGAATTTAAAATGCAGCTTTGCAATGCATTGCAACTGCATTATTTTGAATAGGAGTAAAGGTGTGACTGTTTGATTTCTCTTAAGAACTATAAGAAGTTTCAAAATCAATATTTAGGCATATAAATGGACAACGTTTAAAGAGAGTAGTGTCATAGATACCTTTCGGTATGACTAATCTACTCTTATTACCGTTTGTGAAATGCTGTTTCATTGCCACAGATTTTACAGCATTTGTTGCTGTTTCTGTTGGTCTTACATTGTAAATCTCTAATATCACACCGTATCTACTACTGTAGTTTCACACGATTTCGCATCGTATTATCCGGTTGTTTTTCAGTATGACGTCACACTCTCTTTGCGTTTTTTTTTTCATGCTCGCTAATATATTGCTATAATATCTCACAATGTATTTGCTGCAGAGTTCCCATATAATACATGGTATTTATTGCTATGTATCTGTATTATATCATATCGTATCTACTGTTGTTGTTTTTGTTTTGTATTTTTCTTTTTTGTATTGTTATTTCCGTTTAATGTCAGTATGTTCGCTGTTAAATTGTGTTTCTCTATAATCTGACGTAGAATTTTTATTTCCTTTCCGCATAATGTGACATCATTGATTTGACATCGTGGATGCTGTTATGTTTCCATGTTATTTCACACAATTTTCTGTCGTATGTCCCCATGTATATTGTTGTTTTGGTTTTGGCTGTCCGCACAAAAGTGTTTCTCGCTGTAATTGTAACAGTTAATCTCACACCATTTTTACGCTGTGATCCTATGATTGTCATCGTGCTTTTCGCTGTAATTTGTATGATCTCTCATTATGTTTGTTGATATGATTCCGTATGATCTCGCATTGTATTTGCTGCTGTGATTCCGTATGATCTCTCATTGTGTTTGCTACTGTGATTCCGTATGATCTCTCACTGTATTTGTTGCTGTGATCCCGTATGATCTCTCATTGTGTTGGCTGCCGTGATTTCGTATGATCTCTCACTGTATTTGTTGATAGGATTCCGTACGATCTCTAATTGTGTTTGCTGCTGTGATTCCGTATGATCTCTCATTGTGTTTGCTGCTGTGATTCCCTATGATCTCTCATTGTGTTTGCTGCTGTGATTCCGTATGATTTCTCATTGTGTTTGCTGCTGTGATTCCGTATGATCTTTCATTGTGTTTGCTGCTGTGATTCCGTATGATTTCTCATTGTGTTTGCTGTTGTAATTTTGTATGATCTCTCATTGTGTTTGCTGCTGTGATTCCGTATGATTTCTCATTGTGTTTGCTGTTGTAATTTTGTATGATCTCTCATTGTGTTGGCTGCTGTGATCCCGTACGTTCTCTCATTGTATTTGCTGCTGTGATTCCCTATGATCTCTCATTGTGTTTGCTGTTGTAATTTTGTATGATCTCTCATTGTGTTGGCTGCTGTGATCCCGTACGTTCTCTCATTGTATTTGCTGCTGTGATTCCGTATGATCTCTCATTGTGTTTGCTGCTGTAATTTTATATGATCTGTCATTGTGTTTGCTGCTGTGATTCCGTATGATCTCTCATTGTATTTGATGAAGTGATTCAATACGATCTCTGCTCGTGTTAGACGCTGTGATTTCGTACGATCTCTCGTGGTGTTAGCCGATGTGATGCAATATGATTTCTACTAGTGTTTGACGTTGTGATTCCGTATGATCTCTCATTGTGTTAGCCGATATGATGCAATAAGATCTCTACTTGTGTTTGATGCTGTGATTCCGTATGATTTCTCTTTGTATTTGACGAGGTGATGCAATATGATCGATACTCGTGTTTGCCGATGTAATGCAGTAGGATCTCTGCTGGTGTTTGACGTTGTTATCCCGTTTGATTTCTCTTTGTATTCGCTTTAGTATCATCTCGCATCGTAGTTGCCGTTGCGATTCCAAGGATATTCCATTTTGTCGATTGTTTATTTAGTACCGTTCGTTACTCTATTGACCGTCCTAAGTCGGTATGGCATCTGATGTATAGTCAATATTTTTATAATGCCATTGCATATATTTCATTACTTCTTACCAAGTTTTATTGTGCATCTCTTTTCGTGACTTTCTTTCTACAATTAAGTCAGATGTCTTTCCCTTTCCCTACCATGAATCTGATTTCATCTCTGGTTTGCAGAATCTTGGAATGTGCAAGACAATGATAAAATTACATGTCACATTGTACCAGTTACTTTCTTTTTATACCTCACTGTTCCCTTTGCAGTGTGGAGCTCGTAAAAAATTCAGTGGCACTTTCTACACAATGTTCACATTCATGTATATATACACTGATGAATTATATTTGAATCGTCTTAGGGAAGGACATTCACGGCAGGTGTGTCTAGCTGAACAAGAAACGCTCACTTCTCCCGAGCACTTAGTCTCAGCCCTGAATATCACGGGTCCATTTATGTCCATTCTGGTACATTGTTGTTAGTGTCACAATGATGAGACACCAGTTCCTTTCGTATTTTACATAAAGTATGAACACTCATTATCTTGTTTATTTTCGGTACATGTACATATAGTTACACGTAATTACATAAATAAACTATGTTGTTCTAATATTGAAACAAGCCGGATTTATGAAACACTAATTCCCCCCGGCGGCACCAAAATCCAAAAAGTTATTTTTAGAATGAAGGTCATTGTCAAGGTCTAATGGTCATCGACCTTGATGTCATTGGAAAGACCTTCATTAGTTGAGTACGCATGTCATATATGAAGTCTCACTGAAGAGACATAACTTGTCGAAATGCGCATATGGTGCACAAAATTAAATTGTATATATGTTCTATATTTATTATAACCACTAGGCCGGCGTCACTGCTGGTGGACTGATTTTTGCCGAGGGCATCACAAGTCTAGTTTCTAGTGCTTTTGTACTGACATGATATATATACTTCAATTTTTCAGTCATCAAATTCAGTAAATCACTCTAAAACTAAGGAGTATCTCCCTCATGCATAGCTCTATCCTTAGATAGATTCTTTGGTTCACTTTTCGGCCACGAGCATCACTGAAGAGACATAACTTGTCGAAATGCGCATATGGTGCACAAAATTAAATGGTATATATGTTCTATATTTATTATAACCACTAGGCCGGTGTCATTGCTGGTGGACTGATAGTCCCCGAGGGCATCACAAGTCTAGTTTTCAGTGCTTTTGTACTGACATGATATATATACTTCAAATTTTCAGTCATCAAATTCAGCAAATCACTCTAAAACTAAGGAGTATCTCCCTCATGCATAGCTCTGTCCTGAAATAGATTCTTTGGTTCACTTTTCGGTCATTTTAGCTTCAACATTGCTCTTCAAATATTTATATATTATGAGAATTCCAATCACGAGCATCACTGAAGAGACATAATTTGTCGAAATGCGCATATGGTGCACAAAACTAAATGGTATATATGTTCTATATGTTCTATGTTCCGGGGCATAATAAGATGTTTAAATGCATCGTTAAAAAATAAATACACGGCAATATACACACACGAACTATATTTATAACTTTAAATATATGGTGGTTGAGTGTGTAAATTATAGATGATCTAAGTCTTTATGTTGTTAAGGAATAATCATCTATCGCTAAAAAAGAAATGTATTCGAAACGTCCCAAAATGTTAACATTTATTCATCCGTGACATTAATCTCATCGTGCTCAGGTAATCAATATTAGAACATGTTTATGCCGTTTCTAGTACTGGTAATGATGCACCTATGTAGAATGTAATCCTACCATTAACAGAAGTATTATTACTGGGTAACTTTCCCTTGACGGAACTATTATCTCATATCACACGTAATAACCTCACATGTCTAATTCTTTGTATTATGGTTTTGAAGTCTCGAATACCAGTGCTATTAAAAAGATTCTATCGAATAATACATATTCTTTCCGTTCATTGTCACATTCGTTCAGAGCATAATGACTCATAATGTAATTATATCGAGTAAATAAAAATACTTAGGGTCAAGGTTATAATCACGCATGTAAAGTAGAAGTAAAATGTTAAGATACGGGGGAGTAGTCTATAGGAATATCTATTATACTCAACAAAATAACAATTTTGGCTATCACGAACCCCTGGAAGAACCAGAGTAAGGATCAAATGCCATGGAGAAGTAAACATCCCTTGCTGATCGGTCACACCCACCGTAATACCATATTGTTTTGCAGTTTAGTATAATTTGTTATTATATTAAGTGGTGACAGTATAATTGTTGCTATATTATATGGTGACAGTATAATTGTTCTTATATTAAATAGTGACAATATAATTTGTTATCATATTAAGTGGTGACAGTATAATTGTTTTTATATTACTTGGTGACAGTATAATTATTATTATATTAAGTGGTGACAGTATAATTTGTTATTAAATTAAGTGGTGACAGTATAATTGTTATTATATTAAGTGGTGACAGTATAATTGTTATTTTATTAAGTGGTGACAGTATAATTGTTATCATATTAAGTCATGGCAGTATAATTGTTATCATATTAAGTCGTGGCAGTATAATTTGTCATTATATTAAGTGGTGACAGTATAATTGTTACAATCGTTAGGTAGTGAAACGTAATTGGTGTGATGTGTGGAAGCACAGACAAGCCAATAAACTAGAGGGTACTGGCGATTTAGACATGATATATCTGTTAAATCCACAGCGATTGGTCCTTCTTTTTCTCTCTGGATACGGGCTGAATTCTTCAATCCTCAGGAGTTCCAACTAACAACCAACCAGTACGAATATAAGTTTTTTTGTCTCATTAAGAAATAACAACTCATTGGATTCCACTACTTCACATGTATTGCATGTATATATTTTTGTCTGCTGTTCAAATGATATAGACTGTAGTTTTTTGATCGTGATAAACTGCACGTAGCCGTATATGTGTATATATATATATTGGCATCATTAGGAATAACACAGCTTGTGACACAATTCATATGAATCATGAATAGTGGAAAAAAATATAATGAATATTTACTGGGTGCAGAATAAGAAGAAAAACAAAACATGGATGTTACGTTAGCAGCCATAACTACGAAGCCATTTTCGTGTCATTTTAAGGAAGAAAAAACTTTTTTTATCTCGTTCGAACCAGGGACTATCTCGTTTGAACGAGAAAAAAATCTCGTTTGAACGAGAAACTATTCGTTCGAACTATCTAGTTTTCTTGGTAGCGGATGTTGTGGATCGTTTAAATAATTACATAAGCAAGAGCTGCACTTCTATGTGCCCCTGTTCTTGGCTTGAATTTGGTTGAAAACCATTATACGCATTATTTCAGACTATCAGTATATAAAAATGGTAGATCTAAAGTATGTTTGTAACATCTGATTTGGAACTTTATCTTCTCTCTTTTTATATTTAGACTTAAAGCCACTGGAATCAACCTAACTGGTTCAATAGACTCACCTATTGATATTAATCATTTATGAAATTACTATACATGATTAAGAGTGTTCTTCTGTATATCTATTCTGTAAGTACAGTAGTTTATATTTCAATTCTTAAATTCATAAAGCATACATGATAACTATCATAATATGCCTTTAATTACAAGATTCTGGCAGAATGTTTCTGATCGCATAACACTCCCCCTCTCTCTTTTCCTCCTCCTTTTCTTTCCATTCACGGAGTTTTTAACTATACTTTAACTTAAGTGTTTCCTGTCTATTGAAAAGCTATATATTTTAGAATAATCATGCAAGTAAGTATGAAGTGAATCTAGATTTTTATGATACTGAAGTTGAAATATATGCAATTATGCATATATTATTGTATCACTGTATATATCAATTGGAATGATTTCTAATAATACTTCTTAAAAATAACCAAACACCTTAATTCATATATATAACAGTTTCTCGTTCGAACAAGATATTTTCTTGTTCAAAAGAGATGCTTTCTAGTTCGAACGAGACAATTTGTCGCTCGAAACTGATATTTTCTCGTCTAAATGAGATACTTTCTCGTTCGAATGAGATAATTTCTCGTTCAAACGAGGTAAAAAATCTTTTCTTCTTTAAAATGGCACGAAAACGACTTCCTACGTAACCTATCATTATCTATGTAAACTATTCGTTTTAGATTGGAAATCGGTCTGAAGTACCACATACCCATCGCGACATAAGATGGCTGATAACACAAAATACAAAAGGCCAAACTTAAACATCTAACATGCCCGTATGGTATTGCAAATATTGCAACTGAGATATAAACCATAGCAAAGCACAATTTGCGAAAATGAAGTCAAATATTTATACGTCATATAAACAGAAAAAGAACCCTGTAAGCAAAACTGTCAAAGTTATAACATTAATAATTGCAAGTTAACACAATCTGTTTTACACACCATATAACTATTCTAGAAATATTCAGGCAATTTGCGCATAAACTGCTCTAAACAGCAGTAAATAAAATATCCACGAACACCACACATGTACAAAGATAGCAATAATCCGGCCTATCCGCATTTAGTTTAAAACTTAAAGGCCGAGCTTGACCTACATGAAAATCCGGTGGTAGTGCAATTAAGCGTATTTGGAGTTGGGCGGTCCTTGCCGCTGTAGCAGCGATAAAAATAACACACAGCGTGTTTCGGCCGAGTACAAAAACGTGTTTCACATATGGGTTCCTTAACAAAGTGAAAGCTAAATACGCATCACAGAAAAAAATAAATATTAATTACAGCTGGTACTTGATTAGTTTTATGCTATAACAATCTTTCGAATATATATCGAAATGCAATAGACCACCCCCCCCCCCCCTTATAGAAATCTGGTAATTGCATCCTTTATCAATTAGCAAACAAAGTGACGTGTGTCAGTATACAGCATTTTTATGATAGGCATTAAATATGGAAGGAAAACATAAATTAACTTTAAATGTTACGGAGTTGAAATTAAAAGCTATGAAAACTTTATTTATGCTAAGCAATTGGGACTTACACCTCCTTGACCCACCACAACACATTGGAATTGGCGGGAGTTCGTACGCGCTATTCCAGGGAGTGGACAAAGTGACTCAGACGGACTTTGGTGAAAATACTATTATATGTGATGGAGATGAACATAATGCCGAGGAGACATTTGTAATATCGCAAGATCCAAACAGTGAAGAGTGTCCGCTTTGTTTATGCAGACCTTGTATAACGGACGAAAGTAATACTCAGTTGTGGTGGGAATCCGAACCCAGTGTAACTTATCAACGGAACTGTAAGATAAGAAAAGACAAATATAAAAGGTTTTGGACAATGTTATTGCATCGTGGTGTGTGGAACGATCAAAGATACATTGACAGAAAATCTAGAGCACTCGAACATGACATGCAAGGTCAAGAATGGCACAGACGTGAAATGCCTCCGTGTGTAGTGAATTTGTTGAGGTCCTGGCTTCCCAATCCAAAGGATAAACCGTACATGGGACATATGTGGGAATAAAATTTACTCATCATGCAGTCTAATTAAAACCAAAAAAGTATAAGTACAAACTATTTTGATTTTCGGTTTTTATATCATCCAACATCGGAATGTACAAATTGTCGTTTATATACAATAGAATAAATACACCAGCAAACAATGCTTTAACGTATTATGTGTACTATAGTATAAATTCGTGGATATACTTGGATAATCAGAGACAGACCAGTAAGTCAACTTATTATTCTATATAATTATAGATCTTTTGATATTACTTTGACGAGGCACTCTTGCTATCACAGTTGGCGCTAAATTTCTTATCAGACCGTCAACATGTGCTGCTACATCCGGTGTAAACAATAACACACGAAAACACGCCCACTAACGAACGAAATTGAATTTGAAATTAGATAATGAGGTCTGCTTCAGAACTTTGATAAATAAATATATAATTATGGGAAAGTTTCATTACAATATAAGTAGATACGAACTTGTATATTACGGAGAGGAATGAGCACAACAGTTTTCGTGAGTAAAATCGACGTAATTGTTGATAATTTTACAAATTTATTGCTGCGATCTGAACGTGTCTCGAAAATTCAAATCTACCACCATTTTCTTGATTGGCCGCTATTTATACTCCGATATCGGCCTTTAAGGTAACAAAAATATCTCACGTTCATGCATCCATCATATAACATACCAAACATAAGTATCGATGGTCGTTCTGAAAGATATGACTTGAATCTGTTAACAATTGCTTAATAATGGTATATAAAATCAAACAAATGTTTAATTACATATTAGCAGAATGTTGGCCCCGTGGTATCACAAAGAATTTCTATACGACCCATGCTCCATCCCGACTATCGGTTCTGATATTTCCCTTTTAGCTACATGTCTCTAACGTTAAACAGTAAATAAACAAATAAAGTACTCGTAGCGCATTGGAACAAATGATAATGTTTATACTTGCTAGGAATCTGCATGGAATTTACCACATTAGTGAATAAGTGGCATTTATATATCAATTGCAGGGTATGCGAAGCGTATTTACAGTCTTAATGGCCCAGTTAGACTGACATACACTGCAGGGTATATCAAGCATATTTATTGCCAAAGTGCCTTAGTTAAATTGATTTACCCATTGTAGGTTATGTGAAGCATATTTATCGCCATAGAGACTTAGTTCCATTGATTTATCCATTGCATGGTATGTGAAGCATATTTACTACCATAGAGACTTAGTTACATTGATTTATCCATTGCAGGGTATGTGAAGCATATTTATCGCCATAGAGACTTAGTTACATTGATTTATTCATTGCAGGGTATGTGAAGCATATTTACCGCCATAGAGACTTAGTTACATTGATTTATCCATTGCAGGGTATGTGAAGCATATTTACCGCCATAGAGACTTAGTTACATTGATTTATCCATTGCAGGGTATGTGAAGCATATTTATCGCCATAGAGACTTAGTTACATTGATTTGTCCATTGCAGGGTATGTGAAGCATATTTACCCCCATAGAGACTTAGTTACATTGATTTATCCATTGCATGGTATGTGAAGCATATTTACCACCATAGAGACTTAGTTACATTGATTTATCCATTGCAGGGTATGTGAAGCATATTTACCGCCATAGAGACTTAGTTACATTGATTTATCCATTGCATGGTATGTGAAGCATATTTATCGCCACAGAGACTTAGTTCCATTGATTTATCCATTGCAGGGTATGTGAAGCATATTTACCGCCATAGAGACTTAGTTACATTGATTTATCCATTGCAGGGTATGTGAAGCATACTTACCGCCATAGAGACTTAGTTACATTGATTTATCCATTGCAGGGTATGGGAAGCATATTTACCACCATAGAGACTTAGTTACATTGATTTATCCATTGCAGGGTATGTGAAGCATATTTTCCGACATAGAGACTTAGTTACATTGATTTATCTATTGCTGGGTATGTGAAGCATATTTACCGCCATAGAAACTTACTTACATTGATTTATCCATTGCTGGGTATGTGAAGCATATTTATCGTCATAGAGACTTAGTTACATTGATTTATCCATTGCAGGGTATGTGAAGCATATTTACCACCATAGAGACTTAGTTAAATTGATTTACCCATTGTAGGTTATGTGAAGCATATTTATCGCCATAGAGACTTAGTTCCATTGATTTATCCATTGCATGGTATGTGAAGCATATTTACTACCATAGAGACTTAGTTACATTGATTTATCCATTGCAGGGTATGTGAAGCATATTTATCGCCATAGAGACTTAGTTACATTGATTTATTCATTGCAGGGTATGTGAAACATATTTACCGCCATAGAGACTTAGTTACATTGATTTATACATTGCAGGGTATGTGAAGCATATTTACCGCCATAGAGACTTAGTTACATTGATTTATCCATTGCAGGGTATGTGAAGCATATTTATCGCCATAGAGACTTAGTTACATTGATTTGTCCATTGCAGGGTATGTGAAGCATATTTACCACCATAGAGACTTAGTTACATTGATTTATCCATTGCATGGTATGTGAAGCATATTTACCACCATAGAGACTTAGTTACATTGATTTATCCATTGCAGGGTATGTGAAGCATATTTACCGCCATAGAGACTTAGTTACATTGATTTATCCATTGCATGGTATGTGAAGCATATTTATCGCCACAGAGACTTAGTTCCATTGATTTATCCATTGCAGGGTATGTGAAGCATATTTACCGCCATAGAGACTAAGTTACATTGATTTATCCATTGCAGGGTATGAGAAGCATACTTACCGCCATAGAGACTTAGTTACATTGATTTATCCATTGCAGGGTATGGGAAGCATATTTACCGCCATAGAGACTTAGTTACATTGATTTATCCATTGCAGGGTATGTGAAGCATATTTTCCGACATAGAGACTTAGTTACATTGATTTATCTATTGCAGGGTATGTGAAGCATATTTACCGCCATAGAAACTTACTTACATTGATTTATCCATTGCTGGGTATGTGAAGCATATTTATCGTCATAGAGACTTAGTTACATTGATTTATCCATTGCATGGTATGTGAAGCATATTTATCGCCACAGAGACTTAGTTCCATTGATTTATCCATTGCAGGGTATGTGAAGCATATTTACCGCCATAGAGACTAAGTTACATTGATTTATCCATTGCAGGGTATGAGAAGCATACTTACCGCCATAGAGACTTAGTTACATTGATTTATCCATTGCAGGGTATGGGAAGCATATTTACCGCCATAGAGACTTAGTTACATTGATTTATCCATTGCAGGGTATGTGAAGCATATTTTCCGACATAGAGACTTAGTTACATTGATTTATCTATTGCAGGGTATGTGAAGCATATTTACCGCCATAGAAACTTACTTACATTGATTTATCCATTGCTGGGTATGTGAAGCATATTTATCGTCATAGAGACTTAGTTACATTGATTTATCCATTGCAAGGTATGTGAAGCATATTTACCACCATAGAGACTTAGTTACATTGATTTATCCATTGCAGGGTATATGAAGCATATTTATCGCCATAGAGACTTAGTTCCATTGATTTATCCATTGCATGGTATGTGAAGCATATTTATCGTCATAGAGATTTAGTTAAATTGATTTATCCATTGCAGGGTATGTGAAGCATATTTATCGTCATAGAGACTTAGTTACATTGATTTATCCATTGCAGGGTATGTAAAGCATATTTATCGACATAGAGACTTAGTTACAATGATTTATCCATTGTAGGTTATGTGAAGCATATTTATCGCCATAGAGACTTAGGTACATTGATTTATCCATTGCAGGGTATGTGAAGCGTATTTATCGCCATAGAGACCTAGTTACATTGATTTATCCATTGCAGGGTATGTGAAGCATATTTACCGCCATAGAGACTTAGTTACATTGATTTACCCATTGCAAGGTATGTGAAGCATATTGATCGCCATAGAGACTTAGTTACAATGATTTATCCATTGCAGGGTATGTGAAGCATATTTACCGCCATAGAGACTTAGTTACATTGATTTATCCATTGCAGAGTATGTGAAGGATAATTACCGCCATAGAGACTTAGTTACATTGATTTGTCCATTGCAGGGTATGTAAAGCATAATTACCGCCATAGAGACCTAGTTACACTGATTTACCCATTGTAGGTTATGTGAAGCATATTTATCGGCATAGAGACTTAATTACATTGATTTATCCATTGCAGGGTATGTGAAGCATATTTACCGCCATAGAAACTTAGTTACATTGATTTATCCATTGCAGGGTATGTGAAGCATATTTTTCGCCATAGAGAGTTGGTTCCATTGATTTATCCATTGCAGGGTATGAGGAGCATATTTATCGATATAGAGACTTAGTTACAATGATTTATCCATTGCATGGTATGTGAAGCATATTTTTTGCCATAGAGACTTAGTTACATTGATTTATCCATTGCAGGGTATGTGAAGCATATTTATCGCCATAGAGACTAAGTTACATTGATTTATCCATTGCAGGGTATGTGAAGCATATTTATCGCCATAGAGACTTAGTTACATTGATTTATTCATTGCAGGGTATGTGAAACATATTTACCGCCATAGAGACTTAGTTACATTGATTTATACATTGCAGGGTATGTGAAGCATATTTACCGCCATAGAGACTTAGTTACATTGATTTATCCATTGCAGGGTATGTGAAGCATATTTATCGCCATAGAGACTTAGTTACATTGATTTGTCCATTGCAGGGTATGTGAAGCATATTTACCACCATAGAGACTTAGTTACATTGATTTATCCATTGCATGGTATGTGAAGCATATTTACCACCATAGAGACTTAGTTACATTGATTTATCCATTGCAGGGTATGTGAAGCATATTTACCGCCATAGAGACTTAGTTACATTGATTTATCCATTGCATGGTATGTGAAGCATATTTATCGCCACAGAGACTTAGTTCCATTGATTTATCCATTGCAGGGTATGTGAAGCATATTTACCGCCATAGAGACTAAGTTACATTGATTTATCCATTGCAGGGTATGAGAAGCATACTTACCGCCATAGAGACTTAGTTACATTGATTTATCCATTGCAGGGTATGGGAAGCATATTTACCGCCATAGAGACTTAGTTACATTGATTTATCCATTGCAGGGTATGTGAAGCATATTTTCCGACATAGAGACTTAGTTACATTGATTTATCTATTGCAGGGTATGTGAAGCATATTTACCGCCATAGAAACTTACTTACATTGATTTATCCATTGCTGGGTATGTGAAGCATATTTATCGTCATAGAGACTTAGTTACATTGATTTATCCATTGCAAGGTATGTGAAGCATATTTACCACCATAGAGACTTAGTTACATTGATTTATCCATTGCAGGGTATATGAAGCATATTTATCGCCATAGAGACTTAGTTCCATTGATTTATCCATTGCATGGTATGTGAAGCATATTTATCGTCATAGAGATTTAGTTAAATTGATTTATCCATTGCAGGGTATGTGAAGCATATTTATCGTCATAGAGACTTAGTTACATTGATTTATCCATTGCAGGGTATGTAAAGCATATTTATCGACATAGAGACTTAGTTACAATGATTTATCCATTGTAGGTTATGTGAAGCATATTTACCGCCATAGAAACTTACTTACATTGATTTATCCATTGCAGGGTATGTGAAGCGTATTTATCGCCATAGAGACCTAGTTACATTGATTTATCCATTGCAGGGTATGTGAAGCATATTTACCGCCATAGAGACTTAGTTACATTGATTTACCCATTGCAAGGTATGTGAAGCATATTGATCGCCATAGAGACTTAGTTACAATGATTTATCCATTGCAGGGTATGTGAAGCATATTTACCGCCATAGAGACTTAGTTACATTGATTTATCCATTGCAGAGTATGTGAAGGATAATTACCGCCATAGAGACTTAGTTACATTGATTTGTCCATTGCAGGGTATGTAAAGCATAATTACCGCCATAGAGACCTAGTTACACTGATTTACCCATTGTAGGTTATGTGAAGCATATTTATCGGCATAGAGACTTAATTACATTGATTTATCCATTGCAGGGTATGTGAAGCATATTTACCGCCATAGAAACTTAGTTACATTGATTTATCCATTGCAGGGTATGTGAAGCATATTTTTCGCCATAGAGAGTTGGTTCCATTGATTTATCCATTGCAGGGTATGAGGAGCATATTTATCGATATAGAGACTTAGTTACAATGATTTATCCATTGCATGGTATGTGAAGCATATTTTTTGCCATAGAGACTTAGTTACATTGATTTATCCATTGCAGGGTATGTGAAGCATATTTATCGCCATAGAGACTAAGTTACATTGATTTGTCCATTGCAGGGTATGTGAAGCATATTTATCGCCTTAGAGACTAAGTTACATTGATTTATCCATTGCAGGGTATGTGAAGCATATTTATCGCCATAGAGACTTAGTTACATTGATTTATCCATTGCAGGGTATATGAAGCATATTTACCGCCATAGAGACTTAGTTACATTGATTTGTCCATTGCAGGGTATGGGAAGCATATTTACCGCCGTAGAGACTTAGTTACATTGATTTATCCATTGCAGGGTATGTAAAGCATATTTACCGCCATAGAGACTTAGTTACATTGATTTATCGATTGCAGGGTATGTGAAGCATATTTACCGCCATAGAGACTTAGTTACATTGATTTGTCCATTGCAGGGTATGTGAAGCATATTTACCGCCAAAGAGACTTAGTTACATTGATTTATCCATTGCAGGGTATGTGAAGCATATTTATCGCCCTGCTGACTTAGTTATATTGATGTATGCTGCAGAGTTCCAGCATGATATTGAACAGAAATACCTTTATTCTAGTGAGTATTATTCTCTATTTGATATAGATTAGTGACCTTAATATATATCAAATATTGGATCACCATTACGTTTTTGTTATCTATCTAAGAACTATTGTCAAAGACGTATCATATATTTAATTGTATATAATGACATTTTGAGATGTTTCCTTTTATTTAATCGTTGTCCTTGTGATAGGCGATGAACAGACCACCTCGGTTGCAGATTTAGCTAAAAGCATAGAAAAACATCGGAAGATAGTGCAGGAAAAAGTAGAAGATTTCAAGACTATTCTAAAGTCTGCTAATGTAAGATACAATTTAAAAATAAAAGATAATGATTATAATAAATAAATGAATGAATTACGTCATCGCATTTGGAAGCTAAAATCTAGTTAGACATATTTATAGAAAATTTCATAACTACTGTTAATTTTATCAAACAGATTTCATTGAATACTAATTAATTAGTTAATTAATCATATCCTGCTCAGGTTTAGGTATTTTAATTTTTATCTCAGATTGAAGGTCAAGTAAACGCCATCGATTCCAAAATACCCGGGAAAGGGATAGTAACAGCTGCCAATGAAATGCAAGCCAGCTTCATCGTGACCGGAACAAGGGGACTAGGCGCCATTCGTCGTACAATATCTGGCAGTGTCAGTGATTATATTTTGCACCACTCCGCAGTTCCCGTCATCATATGTCATGAAGACGAATAAAGATATACATATTACGTCAGTACTCACGTGACAGGCTCAGTCATTTTTAGTGAATTTTACTCTTTCGTATTAGATGAATTAAATATATCATTTAACACATTTTATTATGTATTCTTTACAATATTGAAGCATAATCATCCATGCATCCATTCTAATATGATCTAATACAGAAGCAAGAAGACACGTTACAGATAAATGTTTTAAACATACTATGACGAAATACATTGGGTAATGTATGAACGAAATTATTTAAAAATAACACAATAACTCAAAAGATTATTAAATTAATCGACAAATTATATTTTGTGAACGATTTTTTTTCAACAGCATCGAAGTTGAACACATTTTGTTTCACCATGCTACATACATACATACATGTACTCACGCACGCACACACGCGCACACACATACACATACATACATACATACATACATACATACATACATACATACATACATACTTACATACGTGCATACATACATACATACATACATACATACATACATACATACATACAGACAGACAGACAGACAGACAGACATATAATTTTTGTTCACCAAGACTCTCAAAAAGGACAAAATTCCCTCCCTTTATGATGAAAGCCGTAGAAGATATTGTGTGTTCGGTGTATACTTAGGAGTATTAATGGCGGCTGCGTTTAGCGAAGAAGAAAATTCTCACTCCAACACCTGTCCCCATTCAAAGTGGAGTGGTTTCTAATCTAAAGTGACAAAGCACTAGTTATACCTTTATATACCTCTATATTTTGCCACGTGTGTTCCCCTTGCAATGAGGAGCTCGCACAATTTCGCGAGAAATTGACGTGTGTTATTGCGCCTTTGTTGATGTGTTGCGTGGCTCTGACACTATGTCTAATGTAGTCGTATTTCATTTCATATAAGCAATTTTAAAATATATTAGTGTCAGCTTATATCATATACTTTTATCACAGAATACATATATGTATACACACGAAGGCGAAATTGAGTTTTCAGTATAACACGTACACTTCAATAATCCAGTCATTTGACATTTGAACAACAACAACAACAACAACAACAACAACAACAACAATAATAATAATAATAATAATAATGATGATGATTGCTTTAAAGTTAAGTTGAATGTTTGTATTTCATGTATGTGAAGCACAGCAGTAACTGAGCTTAGGACATGTAACACAGACATATATCTATATATCTTCCGCTGGTTGACACTAGACTCCCAATAATATCCCAGATACTTGATCTTGATTTCCTTCTTTTGCACTCCATTTCAATCTTACATTATGTAAATATCATTGGCAACTATTACACGGTACAGTACGAATATGTATACATGACTTCGGCATACTGATTTCCGCTGCAGAACACCAAGACATATCCCGTACTTCCAGTAGAGCTTTTCCTATTCTTATAAATAAATGGTCAGACTTCTTGATTTGTTTGTAGCCCTTTTGTCTTTGACAAATACTGACTCATTAGTGTAACAGATGTTACAAGAATACACAACAGTTAAGTATTAGTGCCAGCAGACAAACCTTCTAACAACATTGTATATGTGTACAAGGCACATACTACTACGACTGCCGTCAATAGGAACTTGGTCTTCACTCAGATACTGGTAATCCTAATCAGTATTGTGTACATTTAATATGTCTACTAAAGAAAAAGACTTATCATACTTATACTGGATTCCTCAACTGCATAAAAATCCATTCAGACAAAGATATACTGCAGGATTCAAACCTATTTCAGCCCTCCTTATCAAAATTCTCTCAGCAGTTAAAGAAAAACCTCAGATGTACTCCGATTTAATATATTCTAGAAATGGTATCTAATCTGGTTTAGATATTAAAAAATTTAAAGGACCTTTTAGATAACTTGAAATTCGGAATACGTCTATTGTTAAATTCATCATGTCTTATGATTTTTCGACGCTTTACACAACTAATTCTCGTGGCAAATTGAAAGGTATATTATTTAAAATTATTGATAAAAGTTTTATAACAAAGAAAGGTTCTAGATGATACACGTACATAGTTTTGGGTTATCCAGACATATATTTTGTGGATTCATTGTTTGATTGATTTTTGTTTAACGTCACACCACGAATATTTCACGTATATGGTGACGGCATCTGCCTGATGCGGGGCATACAAATTTTGACCTTTGCAACGGACCCACCCGAAGCAGTGAGGGATCTTTAACGTGCCATGCATACCACGACACGGGGCCTCGATTTTTACTGTCTCATCCGAAAGACAGGACACCGGCATGACCAGAGCGGGACTCGAACCCTGGCCTCCCGATCAGGAGTCCAGCGCGATAGCACTAGGCCAAGTCGGCTTTATTTTTTGAAAAAAGGGCGACTTGAATTTTCTTATTGTTAATTTTCCATTTTCCTTTATCATCTGCATGATGTACATTTGTCTTCGCTGATCCGATATGTTAAAGCTTCTTCTGACTATGATTCCTTCATTCACCAAGATAAATTACTTAGCTATTATCACAAAGATATGAAAGCAAACGTCTTAAGTCAACAGTCCGCAATATTAAGAGGCACAGTTATCAGATATTAATTTCCGACTGACTAACTCGCTTGAAAATGGTGTTTATAGTTTAGATTGTGTAGATTGACTTCGAGTTTATTATACTTCGTGACCAGTTGGCAGATGATACTTACTACATGGCACCTGATCCCACTTCTGGATTTTTCTGGGAGTCCGTTATGGCCTTGACTCATTATTTTGTCTTTTATATCGATAGTCCGAGGTAACATTACTCAGTATCTTATTGTTATACTTATGCTAACTCATTATGCTTTTCTTTATATACTATGTAGTATTCGATTTCAATTGTTTAGAATTTTGTACGCATCACTTCATTTCGTGTATTAAACGTTTGGAGTGTAGAAGTACATTTTTCCCCTTTTATAATGTTTAAATCAAGATTTAATACGCTATGTTAATCACTACTGAGTCAGTGGTCGCACTCTACGCTCAGTTGTACAAGAACTTACTATATTAGCTGTCATAGGTGTAAAGCAGACAAGAGTTTTTTAACTAGAACATCACGGTAAAGTAGACAGGACGTTCTCACCAAATCCACCATAAAATATCAAAGTTATGTACCAAAGTAACTAGTGTAATCTTCAATTTCGTTGCAAGGTCATGTACAATTAACGAAAGTTGTCCTGTTCTATATATACTTACATGCGCACCTTAAACAAAACAGTAAAATCCAAAGTAACCGGTAATACGTTACAGAGGTACATTAAATACTTTGGGTTGTAAAACTCGACAGAATTTATGTTCGTCAAACTGTATATACATAAATGTAAAGATGATGGATAAATCCAAAGCACAAGTCCAAAAATCATAAAACCAGAGGACATACAAAATCAGTGAAAATGAAAAACAAATGGAAAATAACAAAATATGTCTACTTGAAGAGCATATGTGAACCCCTGTGATGGAGTGAGATCAGGTGCCCGGGGAGAGTGAGCATCTCCTGCTTGCTAGCAACACCCGTCACATATACCCAGTAGAAAGAGTCAGATCGTGTAAATTCCATATGTATTTATATATGGAGAAGACGAAGTAGGTGACCTTCTAGTATAGAAGGTGTCAAATCTGTGTAAAATGATCGGAATCGGTCTCAGTCCAGAATATCATTTAAAAGTCTGGATAACGAGATATCATATGGAGTAATAAGAGTCTCGTAACGACCGTAGAATTTCCTCAGTGACGTTGCTAGTCTAGCACGTATATAACCCTGGTTGAGCAGCTTAACTGAAAGTCGCCTAGCCCTCAGAACAAAGTCACTGTAATTTGAACATGCTCTGGAATAACGTATTAACTGAGATATGAATACGCCGTATGCGGGCGATGATGGAATGTTGCTACTTATGAAAGGAAGGTTTGTGATAGCGAAATTGAAATCGTCACGTTTGTCATAGAGTGAGGTGTTCAATTGACCATTAATGTCGAAAGACAACATAATATCTAAATACGAAGTAGAATTACTACTTTCTGTGGTTTCTTTGACCTCAAGTTCACTTGGATAGATGATGCTAAGGTAATCCGCGAATGAAGGATTATATTAATTGAAAGCAAGTCATCTATATATCTGTAAGTACAATTGAAGCCAAGAGCCAATTGGTTTTTTTTTCCTTGCGAAAGCAAAAACTGAATGAATTCAGCTACATAAAGCTTATTTACTCAGCAAGCCGCAGATCGGCATTCCAAGGACCGGTGAGCATCTTCTGGTTGGCTTGCTGCAGCCGTAAATAAAATTAAATCAGATAAAATATCAAAGCATTACACAACTGTCAACAAGACAGGGATATGGTGAAAGGGTCACAACAAAGCCAGATTATCAAATACGGTGAACCTGTCCGATGCATTTACACCGAAATGTATACTATGTAACGGATTCACCCAAAGCAGTGAATGGTCTTTTACGTACCTACTGTTATCTCTATTTTATCGTCACATGCAGAACACAGGATACTGTCCAGTACCTTGTAGAACTCGAACCTGGGACCTTTTGGCCATAATTGCTTGCTTGCTATAATTATCTGGGTTGCTTTAGTCTTAACTACTGTAACAGAGCAAAGTAAATGCAGTCATCGGGCATCACGAGACTATTTTTGCATACATAAAACAATTCCAAAGAGAAACGCATTGTTTATATAATAAAAAAAAAACATAAGCACTCAATATCACGACAAGAATTTTCGGCCACTTGGACTTTATCCATCTAACAATTTTTCTGTTTTATGCAATGTTATCAAAATTCTCACAAAAGTGACGTAAATTCAAGTTTTACTCGAGCGGGTCGCTTTGGAAGGCATATAGTAGTAGAACCAATTAACATGAGTATGTTAGATATCAAAACTTAATTAAAAATAAATCAAGATATGATACAATTTAAATTCATTGAAGCCATATAAAATTACGAAAGTTACTATACTTGTGTTAATTATATCGCATAAAATGTAACCAAACTTACAAAAAAGAGTGGGAAATGCCTGAGATTATTCAAGCTTACAAGACAAATGAACATTTCTCTTTTCTTTATCATTTATGTCAAGTTTTAATAAAATTGGTAGAAGAATGAAAACGAAAGAAAAAGCAGCAGAAACAATATAACAGAGGTCTACATAGGTAAGGTCCATATCACAATTCTGTTTCAGTGTTAATAACCGTCAATATACGGCATTCATTTGTAAAGAAGAATTTAGTTTTGGGGCAGAATGATTCTTTCTCTGTAAAATATTCTTTTAGAAGAAATGATGGAAGACTGAAGCGAATGATTTAATCTCTCTCTCTCTCTCCTGCAATCTAATCCCAAAACACATACATCAAAATTAGTCAAATAAATGCCAAACATTCACCTGCTACAAAACTTTTATCCAGTAGTATAAAGTTCCAAATTTATTTCTGCGGCGCCGACGATCCGGGTTCGATTCCCGGGTTGTGCCACTATATTTAAGAGGTTGGTAACCTTCTGCTTCCATGTCGCGATATAACTGAAATATTGTTGAAAGCGACGTAAAACACCAATCAACCAACCAACCAAATCCAAATTTATTTCAAGGATAGCATTTCATCACCAAGTTATGTGCCTGGGTCTGGCCCATTTCGGTGTGTGAAATATATCATTAATGACATAATGATTGAAATAGAGTATACAGAAACAAAAACATTTAAATAAAAATTTAATAAATACATGAAGTGCATCTTTGTTAAAGGCACCGAGATCAAATTCCTAGAAGGACCGTTTATGTATCCTGAATAAATGAGACTGGGCATTTATACCGATTGTCTTGACGTCAACCATGATTCTCAGATACCCCAGCACTCTCCAGTATAACCACGTCCTGGCGTTAGCTGACTGTCCTATCACTAATCACTTACAGAGGTAATTGCTGTCATATCATACTGTTTCATTCTTTGACAAACCAGATTTCGTTGGTACGGCCAAACAGTTGGAAGGGACTGTTGTAACCAACAGCGTACCAACAATCCTGTCTACAACATTCTTTTTCCTGCTGAACTTTTTCTGACAATTTCTGAGCTTCTGCCAACCAAGATTCATCGTTTGCAAAGCCTCCAAATGACGACACTAACACTCGCATTTCTGGACGCTCTTCAATAAAGACATCGGGGTCTGTTGGTTTCGGTGTGTCTTCTTGATGAATTGGTGGAACATAAAAGGAGGTAGTAAATGAACTTTCACAGTTTGGACCTGCGCCAGGTTCTACCCTCATGGTAACGGGTGTCGTCATTTCTATCTTGATACCTGTAGAATGAGTATTATCTATCTTATATATTACATATATATATACTACTGATTTAAGAAAGAATCATAATCTGTCCCACTCAAGCCCATCTATTGCGTCTAATTTTGTTTGAATAATTTAAAATTGTAGATCACTTTTGTGTGGTGACTGGTTTGGCCATATTGACACGTCGGATGTATTCGCGATACATTTTTTCGAAGGAAAAGGTAATCATTTAATGTTAGCATGTAATCCCACTCTTGATTTTGGTGTACCTCCATCAGCATGTTTTCTGTGGTGTCACGTCATTATGCTATTCGCAGCACTTTTCTTTTGTTTGATACAAAAAATTCCCAAATGAAACTTAAATTACTTTTGCCGTTACTGCTTAGACATATTAAGAAACACTCAATGTCAAGAAATGTTGGCCTTGTCACACATTATCAAATATTTTCACTGTAATAATAATAATGTGTATCACCAAATTATCTGTTGCATGATTCACGGGGATTTTGCCATAATCGAGTGGAAATATCTAACATTATAATATATTCACTCCTATACTTACCACGTCAATTCTAATGCTGTATAGCGTTATGTGTGGTTACATTTATTCAAGCAGGGAAGTGAGCAACCTCTTACGTTCCCGTTCCTCCTTTTAACTTTAAAATTTGTCAGTATCAATGTTTAGTTTATTTATCTTAAGTGATATAATAACCCCGAATGATTTTATGGTAAACCCCTTCGATCAAATAGACAAATCCACAAACAGCATACCCCTTTGGTAAATGGTAGCAAACATGTGAAGACTAAATACCTTTCTCATTTTTGCCCTGTATATAATTGAAGCACCGCCAGAATCCAGTACTGGTACAGTCTTTCTTTTTCATGCCCTTTACTGTAGTGCTCACCCATCTACAAGGGGGATAAACCCTCTCCTCGTAACCTTTGTCCTTTTTGTCCTGGTCCGAGCTGACCACTTTGTATTCAGGTTTATCCAGGAAGCTACTGGTAACCGTTGACGCTATATTCTTAAAGATACTCATTGTCTTCTGTCGCCGTAGAAATGAATGAGTAAGCGATGGCGTTCTCCGTAAAATACCTTCAATTTATTTACGAAAATATTGTAAACAAAGAACACTGCATATATTATCATTATAAAATATATCATTAAATAAATACTCATACAAAATATATACGAAGAATATACTATGAGTATACTTTTTGTAATGCATGACGTGTAGGGAGTGTTCGACTTCTCTTACTCTAGACATCATCCACACAGTCGACAGACTCGATAAGCAATTGTTTGGTCAAATTTCTTGAATTTTCATCTCATTCCGCTCAGTATTCGACCATCGTAACATCATCATCATGTTTTAAAATTAATTAATGTTTTATTTATTTTAGTTTTTAATACCGTAGCAGTACTAAAGTACATCATGTGTTCAGCATGAATGTTAAATTTTAAATCTTGATTATTTACACTTCATAAATGCTTGCTAGTGTTTTTGGAAAGACGGAATGGCAGATAGTTAAAGATCAAGAATACTTTTAAACTTGCCACTTCTCTGGTACAATCTTCTTTATTTAAGTTTTGAATTTTACGCATACTTGTAATTGATATACTTTTGTCATTACTTTCATGGTTCTAACTTTCACGTAAGCTAATTTTAGTGAATTCATGAAATGGTCAATTGCTGTAGCTACTGGTAGAATACTACAGCATTTACGTTAAGTATGAATTTGGTGGTTGTAGTAGTTCACACGTGGTGATTGCATTGTCCCATCTTTACAAATTGTTTTGATAAAAATAGGTCGTTTGAAAAATAGTTTAACTGAAATATGGAAGTGACATATGTGGATAACATTATCTCGTGAGCACATTCTTTCGTAAAGTATAGGTATATTTCTTACGTATCCAATGCCATTATCATGGTGGTTATGGGTCAGCCCTCGGCTTATGTACCACGTCCATTGGCTGTTTGTGGTTCTTGAAGTAAATGGTTAATCGGATTCATTATGCTCACTTCGTGTTTACTCTTTTGTCTAACTTATTTGCTTACTTAAAAATGCTATTGTTAAATAAAATCTAGATGCATTCCGCCAGTCCACACTGGTGCTGGACAGTGGCGTGACACACCCCCTTTCATTTAGGCAGAAAACGCAAATGCATACCCCATAATACGGTAATCTGGAGACTGTTACCTCTATCATAAATATTGATTCTGGATATTTTTAGAATAAGCATAGCCATAAAAAGCACATTAAAGCCCCGAGAGGCAAATTAGAACCCCCACCCCCACCCCACCTGAATCCTGTATTTCGGTGACTACTTTTTAAAATGAGACATTACTAGAGTTCAATCCGGAGAGAAAGAGAGAGAGAGAGAGAGAGAGAGAGTTCAATTGCTCGAGAGGTCCTTGCATGTGTAAAGTCGGTGGCTCGTGTTAGTAACCGAGGTCCTGTGGAAAATTCTTTTAAAAAAGTTGTGACACAGTGAAAACTGAGATCAAAACTATGTAAATATAATTAATTTAATCTAAAGTTGGAAGTATGTTAATCACTAGGCAGCCAAATTCTGTCTCGAATATCTGTTATTTAGATTCTTTCCGAGTCCTGGCATTTGTCGTCCATTTGACTCAGCGGGTATGAATGAGAACGATTTTAAATCGTTCTAATTTCTAAACCAACCTTACAAAACTCAACTAAATCGAAAATTTTGAAACAAAAATATATGCTTACCTATTTCGGTTGTTCCTTTCACCGTTGAATCTGAATCGTTCTTCCCTGGTATTTATACCATAAAAACAGACAGAAATTTTATCTTACATAAATGATGAGTATTCGGTTTAACACGTGTTGAAAAGCGTGATACAATGTAAACAAGGGACAAACAATTTTAAAAAGGGTTGGATTTTTGAAAGATAGAATACTATAGCAGTAAAGTTGTTGTAAATTTGCGAAATTATTTTTCCTTATCTATAATGTTCAATCTATTTTTACATTGTAAGTGGATAAGTTAGGAAACTGAATAATATAAAAGCTGTCGGGATAAAACGGGAGAAGGAAATTTTCGTATTTTACCCTGTCGTGAAATAGGGTAATCTATTTATATAATAGTTGTTTACTTCTGGGTCATAAGTTCACGCTCAGTTCAAGCCGAGGAGAATCTGCTGCAAGAGAGATTATGACAGCTAGCACGTGATTTAATTGTCAACATTTGGAACAACGATGTGCCTAAGGCAGTAACACAGACCTTTACAGTGCAAGTGTGCAAGTACAGTGGTCCGAGTAGGCCTAGTCAGGCTAGTGGGTATTTTCCAGTTTTGGCAACTTTGGGTACATTTGCATTAGGTTATACATATTTATTGTTGAGGTTCGCCGTTATATTACAGATATGGGTGTAGCCTAAGACTAAATAGGCGATATGAAGGGTCATCTTTACGCCTCCCACCCGCTCCCCCTCACTTTAAACGTATGCTATGAAGTCGGAAATATGGGTATTTAAGAACTGGCATTCGGAACATTTGGAGTAAAGCCTCGGACGTTATCGTAGAAAGCAATGCATATTTTTGTCCTTAGGAATGATTAAAATAATATTTTTGTTAAAAGCTTCCAAAGAGACAACGCAGGCGTTGCTTCCCTCAAAGATATCACAGGGATCACACATGCAGACAGGCAGATATTGTTAATTCACACTTTTCCTCCGTCTTCAACAAGAATGAACCTGTATACTCTGTTACGGACATTAGTCCGTCCCCACAGTGACATGTCACCAATCGGTGTTGGAGTGGAGGGTATCAAGAACTTGACACAGCTGCATATCCACAAAGCTACATGACCAGATGAGATATCATGGCACATATTAAAGGAGATGGCTACAGAGATTGAGCCTATGCTTCAACTCTTTTTCCAAGCCTCACTTGAACAAGGACACCTGCCTAAGGATGGGAAAACTGCAGATATTAATTGTCCCTATCTTCAAGAGGCGAGAGAAGATACCAGCAAAGCAGAAAACTCTCACCCAGTGAGCCTCACCTTAGTGTCATGCAAGCTACTGGAACATATCTTTAGATGAATCATGCAACAACTAGACCACCATGGGATCCTGAATGATGCACAGCACAGCTTTAGAAAGCAACGACCATGTGAGAGCCAGTTGATACTTACCATCCAAGACCTGGCCAAGTGCGGGAACTACAAAGAACAGACTGATTTGATCTGCATGATCTTTTCCGCGACAAAGAGATAAAGTACCATCCTGCACAAGATCCAGAATTATGGCAGTGGGCAGTGGGCTTTTGTTTTTCTTCTTCAAATCAGATCCGTTACAAGGACCCTTCCTAATGGAAATTTTATCGATTTTTCCCCGAATTTGTCTAACTTTTTCCCTAACATTGATCTTTTAGTATTATGCAAATAGGGATAAAATTCCCAAATGAATAAAAGGCAGGCATCTTTGAAAAAAAAACTGTATGGGATAAGAAGCAGCCACCTAGGTTGGAGACTTTCTTGACAGTCGCACACAGCAAGTATTACTGGAAGGAGTTTAATCCAACTCTGCTCCTGTACAAGGGAGTGTAATTGGACACCCATTGCTATTCTTCAAAGCTATGACATACCAGGGGAGGTATCGGGGGGTTCGACCTCTAGATCAGTGTATACTTATCATCTGTAAATTGCTGTGTACCTCTGGATCAGTGCATAATCTTTCAATTGCTGTGTACCTCTGGGTCAGTGCTATGTACCCCTGGGTCAGTGTGTAATCTGTCAGTTGCTATGTACCTCTGTGTCAGTGTATAATCTGGCAATTGCTATGTACTTCTGGGTCAGTGCTATGTACTTCGGAGTCAGTGTATAATCTGTCACTTACTATGTACCTCTTGATCAGTGTATAATATTTCACTTACTATGTTCCTCTGTACCAATGTTAATGCTTTATAACTGATAATAATAATAATAATAATAATAATAATAATAATAATAATAATAAGAAGAAGAAGAAGAAGAATACAGTAAAACACGAATTCCAAGGGACCCCGAGATTTAGTTCGCTATAAATATAGTTCGTACTATGTATATAACGAATTTTATCAAAACTGTACAAAAACTTCGTAATATCCGTGTTGATAAATATTAAGAAAACTATGTCATTTCAGGTAACTTTTAATACAATTCACAACTGGTACAATTCATACTAATAAACTGGTACAATTCATACTAATAAACTGTAAAATTGATCTATATATATAACTTAAATGGCAAAACTTTGACATGATTAACGGTCCAGTTATAGGTATGTTTGCAGAGCGTTTTTCTGTAAACCACTTAAATGCAGCAGATCCCACGGAATCATGTTGTCGTAGTAAATTGTAATTTTTTTTAAGTTAAGTTGAATGTTTGTATTTCATAAAGATAGCACCAAAGGGGCCTATAAATTTTACTTTCCCCCCCGTCTGCCTTTCTCTCCATCTTCCATATTATACATACCTACATTCTCTATACATTTCCCTGTAAATATAAAGGGATATTTTGATTCAACACGCTGTCATCTTTCATGGAAACAAATTTACAGATCAAATTTGAATTTCAGACAAGACTTGGCTTAGGTCATAGGGAACTTAAAGTTTGCGCATTGATATAGATTATGTTTAAAGTATTCGTTGATATTTTCAAATTATGCAAAAACGTAACCTTTCGACCAATATCCTTGTTAATTCTGTCTGAACTTATAAAAATACATTATGCAATTACCATGAATACTTATATATATTTACAATTCTAGTCTAATTCCTTCGATGAACCATGCTAAACAGACTCGGCTCATCAGCCCATAAACTTGGGTCATGGAAGTAGTACCCGGCATATGGCAAATCACATGCGTAGTAATATAAAAAGATTTATCTTTTCTCGCATGATTGAATTAATTATATATAAGAATTGTAATAACGAAAATAATACATCTGTTAATTTTGAGCAATTAAAGAAAGTACCTGGACAGATAGAGTATTTTTAGCATTCTAGACACGCACTATATTGCGTGGCGGAAGTACTTTTCCACTTCATGAAAAATTCGGTCATTTCCAGTTTGATTACGGGGAATTTGATATTTTGTTTTCAAAAAAGAAACTTTTAAAAATGCATTGTAAATATGAGGAATGACTGTCTATTTTTCTAGATTCATGGTGAATGAACTTCACGCGATTTGTTTGTTTCTCGCCCAAGTTCATTCCCCATGAACTCTAGAAAAAAGACAGTCATTCCTTAACGAGGCCGAGTACAATTTCAAAATGATAAACTTCTGCCCGAGAGATTTTGATCAAACTAATATCATCCATAAAATACTGGCTATTCACAATTTTAAAAAATAAAAAAGTAAAGTGCCCATCTAGTTTGGCCTGGGGAGCATATCAAAGTTTCATGTGTTTTTAACATAGGGGACCGTCTCAAAGTTTGCTCTCCGTCATTTTTTCTATACTAAATCTGAAATTGAATACAATTTCTGAGAAATGAATAATTATGGGTTGTTTTAAAGTTTTTAACTAAAACGGCATCAATGTGTATTTTCTTTTCACAGCAATATGTAAATGTTGTAACCTGGGGATAGTCTCAAAACTCGTATTGATTTTTTTTTAACTTGACAACTTTAACAAGTTATCAAACATATTTAAGGGGCTGTATTTGGTTTATTTGCCAGAAAACATCAATTTGAAAATTTAAATTATGCATATGAAAATTAAGCATAGATCTTCAACTTCAAGATTGAAATTTAGAAAAAAAAGGGAGGGTTGTACCCATTATTATATTGCAGAGAAATGAGGGCCATATCAAAGCTAACTCTGATTTTACATTGAGGTAAATGGGAAACATTTGATGAATATCGACTGAGATCCTTGTGATGATCGATGGGTTGTCTTCCAATTATCATATAATAGTCGTAGAATTATGATCTTGTGAAATTGATCTTGAAAGATGACCTTTGGGGGACAGAGATTTCTGAAGTCCCCCATTGGTTTTGCCCTATGTCTTAGTGATTTGAAATTGAAAAATGGGTCTGTTGTGAACAATTGGGAAAAATTACCCCGTGTTGTTTGTTTGGTTTTTTCTTTCTTTCTTTTTTTTTTTTTTTTGTTTTTTTTTTTTTTTTGTTTTTTTTTTGTTTTTTTTTTTTTTGTTTATTTTCAGACTAAGATATTTTCACTTATATGGTGACAGTACATGTATTTATCTTTTATGTAAAACTGTTAGTTTTAACTGCATCATTAGAAAAACATGATACAAACGAGCCATCAGTATGACTCAAACACAAAGCAATCTCAGTCTCAGACCAAGCACTTTGCCGTGTAATAGTTTATTAACTATTTAATTGAGTTAACTATAAATGAAAAGCATTTCGATTGTTAACATATTTAGGTTGCTTTCACCATTTCAACATAAAAAAAACCCTTAAACATATTTAAGGGGCTGTATTTGGTTCATTTGCCAGAAAACATCAATTTGAAAATTTAAATTATGCATATGAAAATTAAGCATAGATCTTCAACTTCAAGATTGAAATTTAGAAAAAAAAAAGGGGGGAGGGCTGTACCCATTATTATATTGCAGAGAAATGAGGGCCATATCAAAGCTAACTCTGATTTTACATTGAGGTAAATGGGAAACATTTGATGAATATCGACTGAGATCCTTGTGATGGTCGATGGGTTGTCTTCCAATTATCATATAATAGTCGTAGAATTATGATCTTGTGAAATTGATCTTGAAAGATGACCTTTGGGAGACAAAGATTTCTGAAGTCCCCCATTGGTTTTGCCCTATGTCTTAGTGATTTGAAATTGAAAAATGGGTCTGTTGTGAACAATTGGGAAAAATTACCCCGTGTTGTTTGTTTGGTTTTTTCTTTCTTTCTTTTTTTTTTTGTTTTTTTTTTTTTTGTTTTTTTTTTTGTTTTTTTTTTTTTTGTTTATTTTCAGACTAAGATATTTTCACTTATATGGTGACAGTACATGTATTTATCTTTTATGTAAAACTGTTAGTTTTAACTGCATCATTTGAAAAACATGATACAAACGAGCCATCAGTATGACTCAAACACAAAGCAATCTCAGTCTCAGACCAAGCACTTTGCCGTGTAATAGTTTATTAACTATTTAATTGAGTTAACTATAAATGAAAAGCATTTCGATTGTTAACATATTTAGGTTGCTTTCACCATTTCAACATAAAAAAAACCCTTCCGTAGTTCGTAAAAGAACGTGTATATTGAAGATTTTCAATTGTAATACTTATGACGTCATAAACGGATACGTCATTCACGGATGGGCTGTCAGACCTCAAATGACGTCATTACTATGAAAAAATGTTTTGTTGAACAATGAGTTCGAATTACGTCAAATCGAATTCACCGTCGGTCGAGCATGACGTTGCGCAGACATACTGCGCATCCGTATTTTAAAAAATAGCAGAATATATACATCTGTATTTAATTTTGATGTACCAACTTGTGCCTTCAGTGATTCACATGGCCTATACTGTGGAAATCGAAAGTATAGATAGTTGAAGAGCAAACTCCTCATTACCAAATTAGACAAAATAAATAAATAAATAAATAATAAATAAATAAATAAATAAATAAATAAATAAATAAATAAATAAATAAATAAATAAATAAATAATTAATTAATTAATTAATTAATTAATTAAATAAATAAACTGAAGAGCCCAAGTTCTTATTTATGGAGACAGAACTATGAGGAAGATAATCCTTAGTTTAAGAATATATTACTAATCGTTTACATAGTAGTTAGAAGTATACATATATATATATATATATAAGAATAAAGATAATGTCCAACGTAAAGAAATTCAATATTCAAAAAATAAGAACATTGTCTTCAAAGTATTGACGTATATCAAGACATATAACATAGACCATAGATGTATATCAAGACATATATCTGCTGGTGGACAGTAGGCTTCCAATGATATTAGCTTAGGACATATAACGTAGACCATAGACGTATATCAAGACATATAACATAGACCATAGATGTATATCAAGACATATATCTGCTGGTGGACATTAGGCTTCAAATGATATTCATGATATTTATCTTATACTGAACTGCATAAAAATCCATTCAGACAAAGATATACTGCAGGATTCATACCTATTTCAGCCCTCCTTATCAAAATTCTCTCAGCAGTTAAAGAAAAACCTCAGATGTACTCCGATTTAATCTATTCTAGAAATGGTGTTAATCAGTTGTGGATATTAAAAAATTCAAAAGACCTTTAGATAACTTGAAATTCGGAATTTGTCTATTTTTTTTTGTCTATTGTTAAATTCATCATATCTTACGGTTTTTCGACACTTTACAAAACTATCCCTCATGGCAAATTGACATGAAAGACTATCCAGACACATATGTTTTACCTATATTATCTGCATATGGTGTCTATTTGTCTTAGCTGATCCGATATGTTAGAGTTTATTCGGGCTACGATACCTTCATTCACCAAGGCAAATTACCTAGCTATTATCACAAAGATCTGAAAGCAAACGTCTAAAGTCAACATTCCGCAATTCTGACGGACGATATTAAAATCTTGTGCACAGTTATCAGATATAATTGTTCGACATGTTGACTGACTAATTCGCTTGAAATTGTTGTTTATCGTTTAGATTGTGGTAGATTTATGCTGCAATAAAAACACTAATCGTGACGTTTTACCAAATATGACTAGGGTATTATACCGTGTACTGAATGTGACTTCGAGTTTATTATACTTCGTGACCAGTTGGCAGGTGATGCTTACTACATGGCACCTGATCCCACTTCTGGATTTTTCTGGGAGTCCGTTATTGCTTTTACTCATTGTTTTGTCTTTTATATCGATAGTCCGAGGTAACATTACTCAGTATTTTATTGTTATACTTATGCTAACTCATTATGCTTTTCTTTATATACTATGTAGTATTCGATTTCAATTGTTTAGAATTTTGTACGCATCACTTCATTTCGCATATTAAACGTTTGGAGTATAGAAATACATTTTTACCTTTGAGTCAGTGGTCGTACTCTACGATCTGTAGTACAAGAACTTACTATATTAGCTGTTATAGGTGTAAAGTAGACAAGAGATTTGCTAACTAGTACATCACACTAGATTAGACAGAACATTCTCACCAAAAACATTATAAAATAAAGTTAAATACCAAAATACGAAAGTAACTGGTGTCACATGACTATGGCACTAACAACAATGTACCACAGTGGACATTCACGGACCCCTGAAACTAGTGTATTCCTCAATTTCGTTGCCAGGCCATGTACAGTTAAAGAAATTTTTCTTGTTGTATATGTATTTACATGCGTACCTGTAACAAAACAGTAAAAATCCAAAAGTAAACCGGTATTATGTTACACAGATACAATAAATACTCTGGGTTGTAAAAGGTCGGCAGAATTTATGTTCGTCATACTGTATATACGTAAAGCTTATTTACTCAGCAAGACCGCAGATCGGCATTCCAAGGACCGGTGAGTATCTTCTGGTTGGCTTGCTGCAACCGTCAATTAAAAGTAAATCAAATATAATATTAAAGCGTTACACCACCGTCAACAAGACAGTGATATGGTGAAAGGGTCACAACAAAGCCATATTATCAAATACGATGAACCTGTCCGATGCATCTATACCGAAATATGTAGTATGTAACGGATTCACCCAAAGCAGTGAATGGTCTATTACATACCTACTATTATTTCTATTTTATTGTCACATGCAAAAGACAGGATACTGTCCAGTCTCTAGAAGGACTGGAACCTGGGATCTTTTGGTCACCATTGCTTATTTGCTATAATCATCTGGATTGCTTTAGTCAAAACTACTGTAACAGAGCAAAGTAAATACAGTCGTCGGGCATCACGAGACAGTTCTTGTATACAGAAAACAATTTTAGACTTCGAAAGAGAAACGCACTGATTATAATAAAAAACATAAACACTCAAAATCATGAATTTTTGGCCTCTTGGGCTTTAATAATCTATCTAAACAATTTTTCTGCTTTACTACTTATACAATGTTATCAAAATTCATACAAAAGTGACGTAAATTCAAGCTATAAGATTTTTATGACGGGTCGTTGTGGAAGGCATATAATATTAGAACCAAATAACATGAGTATGTTACATATCAAAAATTTATCAAAAACTATGAAGATATGATACAATTTAAATTCATTGAAGCCATATAAAATTACGAAAGTTACTTTACTTGCGTTAATTTTATCGCATGCATCTAAACGAAACTTACAAAAAAAGAGGGGAGAAACGCCTGAGATTATTCAAGCTTACAGGAAATAATGAACATCTCTCTTTTCTTTGTCATTTATGTCAAGTTTTAATAAAATTAGTACAAAAATAAAAACGAAAGGAGGAGCAGCAGAAACAATATTACTGAGGCGTACATAGCTAAGGTCCACGTTCCATTTCTGTTTCAGTATTAATGACAGGGACTAAAGCTGTCAATACACGGCATTCATTGGTAAGAAGGAGTTAGTTTTGGGACAGAATGATTTTTTCTCTGTAAAACATTCTTTTAGAAGAAATGATTGAAGACTGTAGCGAGTGATTTTAACTCTCTCTCTCTCTCTCTCTCTCTCTCTCTCTCTCTCTCCTACAATTTTATCCCAGAAGTCATCTATCAAAATTAGTCAAATGAATGCCAAACATTCACTTGCTACAAAACTTTTATCCAGTAATATAAAGTTCCAAATTTATTTCAAGGATAGCATTTCACCACAAAGTTATGTGCCTGGGTCTGGCCCTTTTTGGCCTGTGAAATATATCATTAATGACATAATGATTGAAATAGAGTATACAGAAACAAAAACATTTAAATAAAAATTTAATAAATACATGAAGTGCATCTTTGTTAAAGGCACCGAGATCAAATTCCTAGAAGGGCCGTTTATGTATCCTGAATAAATGAGACTGGGTATTTATATCGATTGTCTTGACGTCAACCATGATTCTCAGATACCCCAGCACTCTCCAGTATAACCACGTCCTGGCGTTAGCTGACTGTCCTATCACTAATCACTTACAGAGGTAATTGCTGTCATATCATACTGTTTCATTCTTTGACAAACCAGATTTCGTTGGTACGGCCAAATAGTTGGAAGGGACTGTTATAACCAACAGCGTACCAACAATCCTGTCTACAACATTCTTTTTCCTGCTGAACTTTTTCTGACAATTTCTGAGCTTCTGCCAACCAAGATTCATCGTTTGCAAAGCCTCCAAATGACGACACTAACACTCGCATTTCTGGACGCTCTTCAATAAAGACATCCGGGTCTGTTGGTTTCGGTGTGTCTTCTTGATGAATTGGTGGAACATAAAAGGAGGTAGTAAATGAACTTTCACAGTTTGGACCTGCTCCAGGTTCTACCTTCATGGTAACTGGTGCCGTCATTTCTATCTTGATACCTGTAGAATGAGTATTATTTATCTTATATATCACATATATTATATTGTCATATATATTATATTGTCATATATATTATATTGTCATATATATATATATATATATATTCTACTGATTTAAGAAAGAATCATAATCTGGCCCACTCAAGCCCATCTATTGCGTCTATTTTTGTATGACACTCTTAATTTGTAGATCACTTTTATATGGTGTGAGCTTTATTTCTGCTATATCCATAAGTCGGACGTATTCGCAAGATATTTTTCAGAGGGAACAGAAATCATTTAATGTTAGCATGTAATCGCGCATTTGAATGGCTTAGCTATGTTTTTATCCATTAAGAAAACGTTTTTTTAAATGGCGTCACGTCACAATGCTTTTCACGGCTTTATTTCCTAGTGTTCCAAACAAAAACCTTCCCAAATGAAACCTCACTTTTGCCGTTATTGTTTAGACTTACATGTATTTAGGGAAAATTAATTAATAAAGAATAGTTGTATTATTTTTAACCCCCACCCCCCCCCCCCCAACACGCCCCTCCCCCCAAAACAAGAGGCCCAAGTGGGCCTATATCGCTCACCTGAGTACCTAGATGATCAGTCATGCATGAAGGAAGAATTCATTTATTTTTGCATTAATGTGACTAAGTCAACACAGATGTTGAAAATATGTCAAATTTTATTTCAGGCTAGAATAAAAAACAACACTTTTTTGCACATCCATTCACGTGATTTTGATATTAAGCATTTCCTTTGTCTCTGCAAGAAGTCATTCAGGGCAACAAGTTAGTCATTTTCTTTAGGTGGGGCCTTTTGTTGACTGATTTCAAGTCTGGGTCATGAACAACAATTGTTTCAAATATTGTCCAGATCTAACTTAAAATTGCCTAATTTCATATGTTGAGTGTTGAGAAACATCTAAAAACTTATTTAGATGTGTAAAGAAATGAAAAAAAAAAATTTCTCCATATTTCAATTACCAAGTGGTATATGTACCATTGTGAGAACTGCTTTTTAGACATGGTGGCATTATCTGTTAACCAATTTGGATAAAAATTTACCAAATTGATAGAGGACCTTTAGTACTTCATGTATTCCTTGTTTCATTAAAATCTTTCATGTGGTATAACAGCAGAAGTGAAAAATGTGATTCAATTGTTCCTATACACCCTCATTTGGAAGTCTTAAAACATTCATAGAAAATCCAAAAATTGAGATATTGACAAAATTCTTTCAAAGTAACAATCCTTACCATAATTATGATCACAATAGTCCATAAGAAATCATCATTATCAGTTAACTAGGAAATATGACACTTTTTTTTCTGCATTGAATCACCAAGTCCAAAGAAATGTCGAAAAAAAAATTCTAAAATTTGATTTTGGAAGGGAACCAAAATGACAATACGTCTTCACTCATCCCTCTAGATCATTTCAATGCATTCTGTTTGTCTCTGTATACAGCCCGTATGAAAAAGAATATTGTTAAAGGAGGGAACTCTTTTGTGACCTACTTTTGACTATGGTGGTGCCACCTGTAAAGAGGTCTGGACGAAAACAACAGAATTTGAAGAGGATCATAAGTGACTTATTTCTATCAAGATTTATTAAAATCCTTCAAACAGTTTTGTAGAAAAAGTTGAAAATGTGAAAAATGGCCACCCCCCCCCCCTTTTTTTTGGAAGTCTTAAACGTAAAATTCCTAATTTCATATGTTGAGTGTTGAGAAACATCTAAAAACTTATTTAGATGTGTAAAAAAAAAAAAAATTTTTTTGACCACAGCTGGATTTGATCCAAGTGGTATATGTACCATTGTGAGACCTACTTTTTAGACATGGTGGCATTATCTGTTAACCAATTTGGATGAAATTTACCACATTGATAGAGGACTTTTAGTACTTTATATATTCCATGTTTCATTAAAATCTTTCATGTGGTTTCGTAGAAAAAGTTGAAAATGTGAAAAATGGCCAACCCCCCCCCCCCTTTTTCTTGGAAGTCTTAAAAAATTCATAAAAAATCCAAAAATTGAGATAATGACAAAATTCTTTCACAATAATATTCCTTACCACAATTATGATCAAAATAGTCATTAAGAAATCATCAATATCAATTAACTGAAAAACATGACACTTTTCTTCATTGAAATGACTAAGTCCAGAAACACGTCAAAAAAGCGTAAATTTTTATTTGACGGATCTTAACCCCGAACACAATTTTTAACAACCCATCTTTATAGATTGTTGAAATGCAATTAGTTTCCCCATTTATGTACTGGTTCTGGAGAAGAAGATGTTTGAAGAGGGGTACCCTTTTGGGCACTTTTGGTCCCGCCCTGGATCCACCCCTGAGGGAATCTGGATCCCGAACACAATTTTAGTAGAGGACCTTGAGTACATCATTTACACAGAGAAGAAGTCGAAAATGTGAAAAAGTTAACGACGGACGACGACGACGACGACGACGACGACGCCGCCGCCGACGACGACGACGACGGACGATGGACGGCGCACTATGACTATAGCTCACTTGAGCCTTTGGCTCAGGTGAGCTAAAAACCAAAACAAAACAAAATAAACCCCCCCCAGAAACTGTGTATCTATAAAATAAATAACAAGAAACATTATATATCTATATATATATATATATATATATATATATATATATATATATGTGTGTGTGTGTGTGTGTGTGTGTGTGTGTGTGTGTGTGTGTGTGTGTGTGTGTGTGTGTATTCATTCAAAATTTCGATTCAAAATTCGGAAGTTTACATTAAATTTCCGGAAAATAAATTACGAATAATAATAATAATTATAATTGTATTGGATTTTTCCTCATTATTTCCACATATATATATTACAAAATACATGCATTGGTAGAAGAGGGAGGGGTGTAGGTTGTTACGTTTTCCTGTTGGAACTATATAGCAAGATCGACAATTAAATGTTTCATTTATCAAGTGTAAAACGCTATCAAGTATTTTCACTGATAAAATTAATTTTGTACCACCAAATTATCCGTATGAATACATATAGCATGACTGTGTGGCATTTTGCCATTACTCTTAGGATATTTCTATCAATATCTAAAAAAAGGGGTTTCAATATCGTGTCATCCACAGAATCTGAGGAACAAATGTCATTTTACGAAATAAAGTAACATCTTCTATTTTATTGTGACTTTTCTCTTAAATTTTGGAGAGAATTTGAGAAATGGCTTCTAGATACTTTTGAAATTGATATTTGTTTAAATGTCGAAAATATTATATTTGGATTAGCAGAGAAAAGGAACGATACATTAAATATTATTATCTGCATAGTAAAACATTATATTTTCAAACTGACGTTGACAAATTGCATTCCATATTTTATAGGTGCTAAAGGCGGCAACATTAATGACTATATAAAATCAGAAAAATACATATTTAAATAGAATGATCAAAATGGAAAGATATAAAATGACCCCGAATGATTTTATGGTTAACCTTTTCGATCAAACAGAGATTCCACAATGTGGACTAAATACCTTTATCATTTTTGCCTTGTATATAATTGAAGCATCGCCAAAATCCAATGCTGGTACAGTCTTTCTGTTTCATGCCCTTTACCGTAGTGCTCACCCATCTACAAGGGGGATAAACCCTCTCCTCGTAGCCTATGTCCTTTTTGTCCTGGTCCGAGCTGACCACTTTGTATTCAGGTTTATCCAGGAAGCTACTGGTAACCGTTGACGCTATATTCTTTAAGATACTCATTGTCTTCTGTCGCCGTAGAAATGAATGAGTAAGCGATGGCGTTCTCCTTAAAATACCTTCAATTTATTTATGAACATATTGTTATCAAAGGACACTGCATTTGTTATCACTGTCTTTTTCTAACTTTAAATTTTTGTTATAGAAAATTAAAAGTTATCAAATGACATCACTATAAATATATCATTAAATAAATACTTGTACATAATTATCAATATATACTAAGAATATACTATGAGTAGCATTTCTTGCAGTGGATGACGTGTTCGGCCAGTAGGGAGTGTTCGACTTTTCTAACTCTAGACATCATCTACAGAGTCGATAGAGTCGATAAGCACTTGTTTGGTCAAATTTCTTGAATATTCATCTCAATTCGCTCATTATTCGACCATCGTATCATCATCGTCATCTTTCTCAGCATGAATGTTGAGTTTTAAATCTTGATTATTTACACTTCATAAATGCTTGCTAATATTTTTGGAAGGACGGCGATGGGGGATAGTTAAAGATGATCGAAGAATTCTATAAAATTTGTCACTTCTTTGGTACAATCTTCTTAATGTAAGTTTTGAATTTTTACGCATACTTGTATTGGATATACTTTTGTCATTACTTTTATGGTTTTAACTTTCACGTAAGCTAATTTTAGTGAATTCACAAAGTGGTCAGTTGCTGTACATACATGTTGTCACAGATGAATACTACAACATTTACGTTAAGTGTGGATCTGGTGGTTGCACAGACTTCCATTAAATATAGGTATATTTCTTATGTGGCTATGCCATTATCGTGATGGTTATAGGTCTGCTCCCGGCTTATGTAACACGTTCAGTGGTTGTTTGTGGATAAATAAATGCCGGCTAGTCGTATTCATTTCACTAATTTTTAACTTCGTATTTACTCTTTTGTCTTACCTATTTGCTTATTTGAAAATGCTATTGGTAAATAAAATCTTGACGCATTTCACCGGTCTACACTGATGCTGGACAGTGGCATAGCGGCCCCCACCCTCAAATTACCCCTCTATATCCCATAATACCGTAATTTGTACAGTGCTTCCTCTATTATTAATATTGACTCTGGAACACCAGAGAGTCACTAAGCAGCCAAATTCTGTCTCAATTATCTGTTATTTCGATTCCTTCCGAGTCCTGGCATTTGTCGTCCATTTGACTCGGCGGGTATAAATTAGAACGATTTTAAATCGTTCTAATTTCTAAACCAACCTTTCAAAACTTGATATTTGAAACATAAAAATACATGCTTACCTATTTCAGTTGTTCCTGTCACTGTTGAATTTGAATCGTTCTTCCCTGGTATATATACCATAAAAACACAGAAAGAAATTTTATCTTACATAAATGATGAGTATTCAGTTTAACACGTGTTGAAAAGCGTGATATACAATGTAAACAAGGGACATACCATTTTAAGAAGGGTTAGATTTTTGAAAGATAGAAAACTATAGCAGAAATGTTGTCCTAAGTTTGCGAAACTATTTTTCCTTATCTGTAACATTCAGTTTATTTTTATACTATAAGTTGATAAGTTAGTAAATTGAATAATTTAAAAGCTCTCGGGGGAAAGGAATATTCTTATTTTACCCCATTGTGAAATAGGGCAATCAATTTATATAACTGTTCACTTCCGGGTCACGGGTCAGTCCGAGGAGAATCTGCCGCAATAGATATTTTGAAAACCAGCACATGATTTGATTGTCAGCATTCGGAACAACGAGGTGAGTAATTTCATCACTTCTCCCGGCGTCTCAGGATTAAGTATCACTAATTTCTATTGAAACGGTCGGCTCGGTGGTGAAGGTATGAGCCGACCGTTTCAATAGAAATTAAAGTATCACTAGCCTCATTTTGCTTGAGCTTGGACATCGGCTTTTCAGGCAATAACATAATTTCTATTGAAACGGTTCTGGCCCCGCCGTCACCAAAATTTTAGAAATCTCAACCTCAATACTCAACTCAAATCGCTGAGGTGAACTCAACTGCGTATACTCCTCAAATCGCCGTCACGAAATAGTTGAGGCTTTCCTCAGTTGAGGTCGATTTAACCATACTCAACTCAGTTGAGGTGTTACATTTTTTAAAATGAGTGAATTTTCGCGGATTTTCTTTTTTGCATCATTTTTACGTAATAAAGTACGTAATTTCACCTTATCGTCTTTTTGTTTGTTAAAACAAATTAAGAAAATGCTTGTATTCATGTAAATCTGTCATCAATGTTAAAGTTTACGGTTGTAAATACGAAATTATAAGCACAATACTCATTATGAATCTGTTACCTACTGTCCGCGCCACTCACTTTGTAAACCGAAAAATCTGGATTTTCACTTATTTATCTTTAAAATAGTTTTACAAAATTAATATCAATCGACAGATCTTGTTTAGTCGTAACTTTTGGTGTATGTTTAATGTTTCTACGAAGAATCATTCGTATTTTATAGTGGAAACAACATTTTAGATAGGGCGTTTTCTGTGTTAATTTTGACGTGACGTCGTCTATGTTTAACATTGAGCCTATGCGAAATTTGGCGAAGTCACGTCAAAATTTAACATGGAAATCGCCCTATGTAAACTTTATTTTTTTCTATAAAATATGAACGCTTCTTCATACAAACATATAACATACACCAAAAGTTACGACTAAACAAGATCTGTTGAATGGTTTTGCCTTTTTGAAATTATTCTGAAGATGAATAATTGAAAATCCAGATTTTCCAGTTTCCAGAGTGAGTGGCGCGGACAGTACAAAGGCAGTACTGGCGCCTACAGTAGGTTTGTAGCACTGATCAATGTCACAATCTTCAGCAAATTCAGGACCCCGTTTCCTCAGAGAACCTTAGCCTCGCCATACATAAGCTTATGAAGCAGCCTTATTCATAACTTTTTAGACTAAGAATAAATATGAAATTAAAAGAAGGCAAATAAGACGCGAAAATGTCCCTCGACTCGGAATCGTAAAATGTGTCCTACCTGTATGTAAGTGCGCTAAGAACTCCTTTCTCTAATAATTTTGATAACTCTTGTAGAAGTAAAAACATATGTACATATACAGTGAACTAGTGTAAAATATGCATCATACGTTATGCACACATCACGAATCAGTCAAGTTTAAGGCTACAAACTGGACACAGATATGACGTCATATTTTTTCCTGAACTATAATAATTAATATGACGAGTGGAAAAGAGTTTCAAGGCTACCTAAAAATTTCACTAATTTTGATAAAATAGCTTTTCCTCCCTATTTTCTTCATCAAATAACAATAAATAAATAATAAATAAATAAATAAAAACTAAAATAAAATTATAAATAAATAAATAGATTTAAATAAATTTGAAAATCTCCATCTGCGTACCATGCATTTTGTGATCTGAAAGATACCGGAAAATGATGCACATTAATACATTGGGTGACCTTAAAAGTGTACCTCATTTCAGCCGAATGTCTGTGTATACCTTTACTTTAGATATGAAGTTAACCCCCCTCCCCCTTGATTATTTCCAATGAGAAACAATGTGTCAAAAATAGAAAAAAAAATGTAAACTTAAAATTTGGGATAAATAAAATCCAAAGTTTTATAACAGTTCTCTTGAAATATGTATAAAATGCTCATGAAAATTTCGGAATATAATTCTGTTGTCCACAGCTATTTAGCCCTCAAAATTGGGCTTAATATTTTATTTTTAATTAAGAAGAAAAAAATCAGTTTAACTGTGTCCCTATGTTAAGATATGGTAAAAATGAAAATTTGACGATAAATTGCGCTGGCATAGATAAAATAAATAAACATGAAATGAAACATATTTTATTATAACAATGTGATCGGGAACAAGTTATCTCAATTTAGACCGCCGTCTCCCTATTGGAGTAAAACATTTGGAGTAAAGCCTCCAACTTTGTTATAGAAAGCAATGCATATTCCTGAAGCAGTTTTGGTCGTTAGGAATGATTAAAATAATATTTTTTGTTAAAAGCTTCCAAATAAACAATGCAGGAGTTGTTTCACTCAAGGATATCACAGACAGGCAGGAATTGTAAATTCACTCTTTTCCTCCGTCTTCAACAAGGATAAACCAGCAGACTTAGTTCTGGACAAAGGTACATCCCCAAAGTAACATGTCACCAATCAGTGTTGGAGTGGAGGGTGTCTTAAGATCTTGACACAGCTGCATATCCACAAAGCCACAGGACCGGATGAGATCATGTCGCATATTAAAGGAGATGGCTACAGAGATTGAGTCTATGCTTCAACTCTTCTTCCAAGCCTTGCTTGAACAAGAACACCTGCCTTAGGATTGAAAAACTGCAGATATTAATTGTCCCTGTCTTCAAGAGACGAGAGAAGATACATGTACCAGCAAAGCAGAAAATTCTTGCCCAGTGAGCCTCACCTCGGCGTCATACAAGCTACTTGAACATATCTTTAGACAAATCATGCAACATTTAGACTACCATGGGATCATGAATGATGCACAGCACAGCTTTAGAAAGCAGCGACCATGTGAGACCCAATTGATACCATCCAAGACCTGGCCAAGAGCGTGAACTACAAAGAGCAGACTGATTTGATCCTCGTGATCTTCTCTGAGACCTTTGATAAGTACCATCCAGTACAAGATCCAGAATTATGGCAGTGTTTTTTTTCTTCAAATCAGGTCCGTTATGATGACCCTTCCCAATGTAAATTTCATCGATTCTTCCCCAAACTCGTCTAACTTTTTCCCTAACATTGATCTTTTTGCTTTATGCAAATAGGACGAAAATTCACAAATGAATAAAAGGCAGGTACCTTTGAAAAAAAAAGAACTGTACGGGATAAGGAACAGCCACCTAGGTTGGAGACTTTCTTGACAGTCGCACACAGCAAGTGGAAGGAGTGAAATCCAACTCTGGTCCTGTACAGTCTGGTATGCCCTTAAGGAAGTGTACTCGGACACTCATTGCTCTTCTTCAAAGCTATTCATCAGTGACATACCAGGGGTGGTACCAGGGGTGGTATCAGGGGGTTCGACCTCTGGATCAGTGTATACATATCATCTCACAATTACCATTTACCTGTGGGTCAGTGTATAGTCTGTTGATTGCTATGTACCTGTGGGTCAGTGTATAGTCTGTTGATTGTTATGTACCTCAGGGTCAGTGTATAGTCTGTTGATTGCTATGTACCTCTGGGTCAGTGCTATGTACTTCTGAGTCAGTGTATAATCTGTCACTTACTGCATGTATGTACCTCTGGATCAGTGTATAATCTATCAATTGCTATGTACCTCTGGGACAGTGTATAATCTATCAATTACTATGTGCCTCTGGGACAGTGTATAATCTGTCATGATCAACTGCTATGTACCTCTGGATCAGTGTATAATCTATCAGTTGCTATGTATCTCTGGGACAGTGTATAATCTGTCAACTGCTACATGTACATGTATGTACCTCTAGGTCAGTGTATAATCTTTCACTTACCATGTACCTCTGGATCAGTGTATAATCTGTAAGTGGCTGTGTACCTATACAAGTTAAACAAACATGTTTACATCTGTTAATTTAGCATATTTTTGAAACATTAAGTTATTAAATGTTTAAGGAGGTGCCATGGTTTATGTTTTCGAAGTATTCTATTTCTGCTCATACATGTAGTAAACTTACTTTCATTCATATTATTGCTACCATCTGTAATACAATATACTTCAAGGTAATTAATCAATAGCAGTTTTTTTTATTGTATTATTTCAGTCAACCATGAAGTCAGTCTATGCTTTGCTGTGTTTTGTTATGGTTGTTCATGCAGAGGTGCTCAAATTTCAACCACAAATCCTTGAAAAGTTGCTGGGAGTCCAAACAGCAACAGGTTCTGGGTTGGACACAAGTTGGCCGCCAAAGTTTTGCAATGGATTAGCTTGTCCAAAGTATACAGTCATTAAAACAACAAAGGTATAAACTGTGTAAAAGAAACGTAAGAATGATAAATGATAAGGATTCTGGGTGAAATACATACAAAGTACATCAGAATTTGATATAAGACAGAGAGCTCCAAATCTGAACAATTTTGATCAATTTCTTTTAATTCCACCATCTCTGAAAGTCAATGAAAGAAGAAACATATTAATGTTTTTCAAATTTTTTCTACTGATAATACTTGTTGCCTCAGGAAATCTCTTAAATGTAGTTCTGAGCCTGCATAGATGTGGCAGTTAGGTGCTTGGCTCGTGATCAAGAGGTCCCATATTAGCTTGTGATTGAGAAGTCCCATATTAGCTCCTGACTGAGTCTTTGAGAGGTCCCACATCAGCTCCTGACTGAGTCTTTGAGAGGTCCCATATTAGCTCCTGACTGAGTCTTTGAGAGGTCCCATATTAGTTCATGATTGAGAGGTCCCATATTAACTCAAGATTGAGAAGTGCTATATTAGCTCTTGATTGAGAGATCCTATATTAGCTTTCGACTAAGAGGTCCCATATTGGCGTGTGATTGAAAGGTCCGATATTAGCTTGTGACTGAGAGGTCCCATATTGGCCATCTGACTGAAAGGTCCCATATTAGCTTAAGATTGAGAGGTCCCATGTTGACTTGTGATTGAGAGGTCCCATATTAGCTCATGTTTGAGAGGTCCCATATTAGCTCATGATTGAGTAGCCGCAAGTAGTGGCCCTAAATGAATGATAGGGCCACTACTTGCGGCTAATGATTGAGTGGTCCCATATTAGCTTGTGATTGAGAGGTCCCATATTGGCTTGTGATGGAGAGGTCCAAAGGTTACATATTAGGTTGAGAGATCCCATATTAGTTCATGATTGAAAGGTCCCATATTAGCTTGTGATTAAGAGGTCCCATATTAGCTCATGATTGAGAGGTCCCATAATAGCTTAAGATTGAGAGGTCCTATATTAGCTTGTGATCGAGAGATCCCATATTAGCTTTTGACTGAGAGGTTCCATATGGGCTAATGATTGAAAGGTCCCATATTGGCTTGTGATTGAATGGTACCATAGTATCTTGTGACTGAAAGGTACCATATTGGCTTGTGATTGAAAGGTCCCATATTATCTTGTAACTGAGAGGTCCCATATTGGCTCATGATTGAGAGGTCCCATATTAACTTGTGATTGAGAGGTCCGATATAAGCTCCTGTCTGAGAGGTCCCATATAAGTTCAAGATTGAGAGGTCCCAAATTAGCTCATGATTGAGAGGTCCCATATTAGCTCATGATTGAGAGGTCCCATATTAGCTTGTGATTGAGAGGTCCGATATTACATGTAGCTGGTGATTGAGAGGTCCGATATTAGCTCGTGACTGAGAGGTCCGATATTAGCTCGTGACTGAGAGGTCCCATATTGACTTGTGATTGAGAGGTCCCAGCTCATGATTGAGAGGTCCCATATTGCCTTGGAGTTAAGAGGTCCCATATTAGCTGATGATCAAGAGGTCCCATATTAGCTTGTGATTGAGAGGTCCCATATTAGCTTGTAATTGAGAGGTTCCATATTGGTTTGTGATTGAGAGGTCCCATATTAGCTTGTAATTGAGTGGTCCCATATTAGCTTGTGATTGAGTGGTCCCATATTAGCTCGTGAATGAGTGGTCCCATATTAGCTCGTGATTGAGTCTGAGAGGTCCCATATTGGTTTGTGATTGAGAGGTCCTAAAATTTCGGTAGCTCAGGATTGAGAGGTCTCAAATTGACTTGTGATTGAGAGGTCCTATATTACAATGTAGTTTTTTCATGTGGCTTGTCAGTGTCTTACTTTTGACATAAGATAGTTTAAACAAAGTCCATTGTCAACCATTATACTGAGATTACATGTATGACATTCAGATTGATCTGTTGTTGTTTTGTATCCATGCACCATAATAAACTATGAAGATGATATTCTTTCACTGAGTTATATAAAATAAACTGCATGTATTAAGTATCTCTTAAGTTTCCATTGTAGGATTTTGATTTACTTCATTTCGTTCCATTGTACATGTACATGCAGCACGTAGATTTATGGTTCCTTTCCATTGTAGGACAATGATTTATGGCTTCCTTTCCATTGTAGGACTATGATTTATGTCTTTCTCTCATGTTTTCATTGTAGGACTATGAATTACGTCAATACTCTGTATCCACTTGGGTATCCACAAATATGCCTGGAATAGAATACAAGGAAGCTACTTCCAAAGAGTTCAGACGACTTTTCAATTACATCTCTGGCGAAAATCAGAAAAGTTGGTAAAATTTGACTCTTACTCATGTACATGTCTGACAATATACTATCAAAAACCATTCAAGTTAATGCGCTACTTTGCTGTCTGTCATTTCTTTGTCTGAAAGTACATATACTGTCATTTAATTTGTTATTGCTACTCCTCCAAGACTATTGATCAGAGAAAATTAATTATATTTATAGTCTTTCTATGCCCCTGGTATGAAATTCGGGGGCATCAAGTTTTTGGCCTGTCTGTGACAAAAGAACTTTAAGTTTTGCGATAACTTTTGAACTGTGAGGGATAGAGGCTTCATATTTAGCAAGAATACTCCACTACTAATGCCCTTTCAAATTACATCAGGTCATTGACCTTGTGACCTTGACTGTGACCTTTGACCTGCATTTCAAAATTGCCTTATTTGTACTTTGTTGCTGCTGGGGCCAGGTATTCATGTTTCACAAACACATTTTGTTTTGTTTGGAATGGGGTCTATTTTTAATCACAAAATTTACCTTTAAATTTAGCATCATACTTGTAATTGTAGCTGAAAAACACAGCCCTATTTTGATGATAGAGAGAAATTGTACTGTGCTGTGTAAATTTTGATAAACAGACTGGCCAGCAAGATTCAGCACATTCAAGCATTACAAGGAACAAATAAAATGCATCCATAAACATTCAGCGAATGGCAAGAAATATTACTGGACCACCACACTGTAATTAGATGACAGTACACAAACTTTTCTACAGCTTGTGTCATATTTGCCTATTTGTTTATGTAGTCTGCATCATCCACGCATTTGATTCTGTTTACAAGATGCAATAATGCAATTTACATGTTGGAAAAAATGATTGCTAAATGCAGGTTCTGGGTTTGGGGCCATAAACTGAGAAAATACTTAATTCTTGTTTTCAAATTCTTCTTTTAAACAGTGAATTATAACTGGGATTTGGAGGTGTTTTGTTTTTTCAGTTTTATTTTATTCTTAGATTGAATTAAGACCTTATGCATAACAATCTATTCATTATTTGACAATGGAGTAAATTAAATTGATTAACTTAATAATAAGAATTTTTTCAGTTTATTGCCTCAACCCTGTAAGTTCTACAAGTTAAACTGATACTGTTAAATTGTTTTAAAATAGTTTGTCTGTCTTAAAGGAATTTGATTATTGTTTAACATCTTACTAGGAAATGAGGAATGTTTCACTTATTTAATGGCAGCACATGTTCTGTGTGTCATAGATTTTGACCTGGGCAACAGACCTAATGCTGAAACAAACACTAGTCAGCTCCCGTAAGCTTTATATAAGAAATATAGTTTAATGTTTCATTTTAGAGGAGAAGATTGCAATGACAGCGCCAGTGATCACCATGATCATCCCAGGTCAAGGTCCAGCTTGTGAGAATAACTTCACCATGTCTTTCTTCCTGACCTCTAACTTCACTTCTCCTCCCGCTCCTACCGACTCTAAAGTGTACATTGACCATGCTAAACCTTTTAAAGCCTACGTCAGGTAAGATTTCACAGAATTCATAATCACATGTATCACATATACATGGTGGACTGCAGTTGTAACAGAACATTCATGTTTAAAACATGGAAAGTAGTCACAGGAACTGCTTTAGCATACATTTATGTGGCAAGTACACTCAACTGAAATCCAGTTTGTTTCTTGCATGTGCTTGGTTCAGTTACCCTTTAACTTGATATATCACACAATTATTTGCTAATTTCCTTTATTCTATGCAGTCCCACTTTGTACTGGTGCATTAATGTTAGCTACATGTATTTTTTATAGATTTGACTTTCTTGCAGTTTTATACCTATTGTATCTCAAAGGCTAGCAAAAACTGGAAATATCTCTTGGTACATGTAATTGGAATTTTTAGCACAACCCCAAAATATTTGGTCAGAGGTAGTGCATAATTGTTCATGAAAACAACACGCATGTACCAGTATGTTCAGGATAAATATAACTCACATTAATCTGTGTTTGCTTCATTTCCTGACGCTTGTTACTGCTGTAGTAATGGAAGAAACACACAGAATTAATTTTCATATTCCCCTGAAAAGTAATCTTAAATGCTTATAAAGAATAACATATATAAAAAGTTCAGAAGTTTATGATGCAAGATCAGCAGTTTTATTTATTAGTACCGGTATTTTTTTCCAAACTTAAGAGGAAGTTCTCGTTCTTCAATACAAAATAAGTAAGAAAGAGGAGGGAGGACTACAACAAATAATTATTCCTTACGAAGGGAGTAATTCTTTAATATAATTTTTTATTCTGTTTTAACCAAAGTTTTGTATTCTCTTGTAAGTCAAGCTTTTGATTTGAGATCAAATTGACATGGTTGTCCTCCATAAGGCAGACATGTGACTTATCAGTAAAGGAAGCACTCTAATAGCAGTCTTCATGTTTATGTTATGTTCACTTAATCTTATAAAAGGACTGGACTCACGAATAATTTGTCCAGTAGTGTGGCACTGATCTGAGAACCTAGGTTCAATTCTGGCTGTCAGCTCTGATTTCATTCAGGGACCAGTTGTTCAAAACTTTAAGCACTGGTGAAGCTCCCCAATGGTTAAATTTCATCTGACTATATCTTTGAAATGAGAAGACCTCAAGTCATAATGTGTGTACTGATTTGTAGCATATGAAACAAGATTTGTAAAGTAATTTTGATTTCTATACAGAAGTCTGATAAATTAAATTAATTTTCTCTCAAACTTTAACCTCTTGTTAACTTAAAGTGGTTAAAGTTTCAAACAACTGGCCCCAGATGATTAATCATCTCCTGCCTGTGTGTCTGTTCTTTAGATGAGACTGAGGCCCCATTGGCACAAAATTGTACCTCATTGCTCAGGAGGGCAAAAGTATGAAGCTATGCACAAGGCAGATGCCACTACAATTTCTGAGCAATAATCTTCGAATGGTATCAAACAATAACAAAGTAAACAAAGATGTGTGATGAAAAATTCAGGGAATTGAATTTGTTCTTAACACCTAAAATAGAAACTTGATTGTGACATTTAGCTTTCATGGGGGAAGCATCTTCCAGATTTTCAAGAAAAAAACTTTTCCACAAACATTAATCTTTTAGCATTATGCGAATGGGACAGAAAATTCTCAAATATAAAGGTACAGACACCTTTGAAATAAAAATGAAAAAACACTGGTTCCTTGTGACAAGTGCATTTATTTGATATCATGACTTCTGACCTTAACATTGTTTCGAACTTGCTTGGGGGTTTAGTCATTAGTCTTTAGTGGTTTTATTTTATTATCATATAGAATCGTTTTCAGAATGCTTTCATTATTTATTTTTCATTTAAGTTAAATCCTAATTATTATTCACATAATTATGGTACAGTTTTATCGATATTGGGATTCGTATGGGTAATTTTAATCTCTGTAAATATAGACGATGTTCAGATCAAATCATTCATACATAAAATGTATGTTCCTGTAAGGCAGGAATAATCTTATAACAGTATTTAAGCAGGTTGACCTACAACGTGGCTTTTGACCTACTTCATTTAACTAAGTGGGATGACTTAATTAGTACAACACATAGGATACATTGTCTGTGGATGATCGATGAAGTTCATATGGAGGCATATGACCATCTATAGACCTCTTTCAATTTCATGAAACAGTAAGGTACTAGAATGAAACGATAATAAAGAAAAAAAAAAGATATTATTTTTTTGTGTGTATTTATCTTTTTCAATAATTTGATTTAATTTTGTAAACTTTGCAGGTCATTTCCAGGATATCACATGGGAAGTATTGATCCTTGGATTAAGGAAGCAGCCAAGCTAGCAGAGGCCATAGGGGATAAGAGCTTATATCATACAAGCTTTTACTTTACTGCTGGATATGACAGTCCATTCAGGTTCTTTAACAGACACAATGAAGTTTGGTTCATAACCATGTAAAAAGAACATCTGATGCAATGAATGATGTATATGCATCATAACCATATAACAAGAACAACGAAGAAGAAAGAGCGTAGCATTTTCTGTCGTATGAAAAAGATCTGCTTATACATTAACAACTCTTATATCTCATTCTCTACTTATAGCATAGTAAGCATTTTGCTTTATTAGATCTGGATCTGTAAGCTGTTTAAATCTCTTTATGTATACAATGGAAATGATCATTTGATTTCTTTCACAGACATTTGAATATTATTATGTATTTCTATGTGTATACATCTATGTGATCCAAAAATGTTCAAAAAGAATCTGTTTTGTGTATGTGTTCTCTTAATTGGAAATCTTCACAATTTTTCTTCCCATATGAATTTGTTTCAGTAATTAAAAGATATTTGTGAGGAACAGACACAAGACTCTTATCTAAAACTGTGTCATTATCTTTACAACATATGCTGTAGAAATTGCTTCTGCTAAAGTCCAAACATGTACAGTATTGTTAGAGTTATCTCTCTTGACTCATAGTTTAAATGTGACCATATGTTGAGATTTCATTACAGAGATGGGAAATGTGATCCATATTGTACATTGCACTGGATTTCTTAGATGTACTTAGCATGTATACCATCTGTTAATTTCATATCTCCATAGATCAGGACTAAGTCCGCATGCTGGAAATCCATTTCTTGTGATAGTCTGTAGAATAAAATGATATGCTGTCTGTAAAATAAAAAATGATGCACAGTTACTGGTATACTGTCAATAATACTTTATATGTTTTTGTATAATTCCTTGGCTTTTTGTTTATTGTCATACGTACTACAATATCAACAGACAGTAATATCATTCCAAGTATTCTTACATTCAAAAACTGTTGTTGCAATTTGATTCCATAAATACATGTGGATATTTTGTTGTTTGTAATATATATTGGTTCTTTTTTTTCAGTAATAAAATTTTTTTAAGAAAAAAAAATACATTTTGTTTTTTAATTTTTTTATTTTGGGGTTACCTGACCAAAATTTTGATTTGGTGGTGCCTGATGATGTTTTTATGTAGTTGGTGGTGCCTGATGATGTTGGAATTACATGTACTTTATCCCCTTATGTAGTACTGCCGGTTGGTGGTGACTGATGTTCTAATTACATGTACTTTACCCCTTTGTGTAGTACTATCAGTTGGTGGTGCCTGATGTTCTAATTACATGTACTCTATCCCTTTTGTGTAGAGCTATCAGTTTGTGGTGCCCGATGATGTTCTAATTACTTGTACTTTATCCCTTTGTGTATTACTATCAGTTGGTGGTGCTTGATGATGTTCTAATTACATGTACTGTACCCCATTGTATAGTACTATCAGTTTGTGGTACCTGATGTTCTAATTACATGTACTGTATCCCTTTCTGTAGTTATAACAGTTGGTGGTACCTGATGATGTTCTAATTACATCTACTGTATCCCTTTGTATAGTTTGTGGTGCCTGATGTTCTAATTACATGTACTTTACCCCTCTGTGTAGTATTATCAGTTGGTGGTGCCTGATGATGTTCTAATTACATGTACTTTACCCCTCTGTGTAGTATTATCAGTTGGTGGTGCCTGATGATGTGTAATAAGGTGTACTTTATCCTTTTGTGTTGTGCATTGTGCTGTCAGTTGGTGGTACCTGATGATGTTTTTAGCTCACCAGAGCCAAAGGCTCAAGTGAGCTATTGTGATCAATCACCGTCCGTCGTCCGTCGTCTGTCGTCCGTCGTTAACTTTTTACATTTTCGACTTCTTCTCCGGATTCACCGAACAGAATTTGATGAAACTTGATAAGCATGTAGTACTCATGGTCCCCTACAAGTGTTGTTGTTTTTCGTCTGGATTCATCAACAGGTGGCGCCACCACAGGCAAAAGTAGGTCAAAGAGGGTACCCTCCTTTGACAAACTTCTTCTTCAGACCAGGGGCATACAGAGACAAACCGAATGCATAGGAATGATCTAGAGGGATGTGTGAAGAAGTGTTGTTATTTTTGGTTGCGTTCCGAAATCAAATTTTTGACGTTTTTTTGTACTTGGTAGTTTTAATGCAGAAAAGAGGTATTTTTTTCTTTTAGTAAACATTGATGCATTAATTTGGTTTAATTTGATCATTTTGATGGTAAGAAATACTACTGGGAAGAAAATTTTTCAATATTTTATGTTTTGGATTTTTTATGAATTTTTTAAGACTTTCAAGAAAAAGGGGGGGGGGGATAATTGGTGTAAACATTTCACAGTTTGAACTTTTTCTTCGGAACCACTTGCTGGAATTCAATGAAACTTGGCATGCATCAAATACTCAAGGTCCCCGACAAATGTGGTCATCTTTGTCAGGATCCATGAACAGGTGGCACCACCACAGACAAAAGTAGGTCACAGAGGGTACCCTCCTTTTACAAACTTATTATTCAGATCGGGTGCATACAGCGACAAACCGACTGCATAGGAATGATTTAGAGGCATATGGGAAGAAGTGTTGATATTTTTGGTTCCATTCCGAAATCAAATTTTTGACGTTTGTTCATTTTTACTTTGGACTTTGTTATTTTAATGCATTAAAGAGTTATTATTTTCTTTTAGTAAACATTGATGCATTCATTTGGTTTCATTTAATCATTTCTATGGTAAGGAATGCTGGTGCGAAAGAATTTTTTCAATATCTCGATTTTTGAATTTTTTATGAATTTTTTAAGACTTCCAAGAAAAGGGGGGGGGGGACAATTTCTCATATCTTCAACTTGATCTACAGAACAACTTGAAGGATTGTGATAAAACTGGGTAGGATGCAAGTACTCATAGTCCTTTTCAAAGGTTTTGTTTAATGTGCGGATCATCCAAATTGGTTAACAGATAATGCCACCATGTCTAAAAGTATGTCTCACAATGGTACATATACCACTTGGTAATTGAAATATGGAGAGTAGCGGTTCAAATCCAGCTGTGGTCAAAAATTTTTTTTTTTTTTTACACAACTAAATAAGTTTTTAGATGTTTCTCAACACTCAACATATGAAATTAGGAATTTTACGTTTAAGACTTCCAAAAAAAAAAGGGGGGGTTTGGCCATTTTTCACATTTTCAACTTTTTCTACAAAACTGTTTGAAGGATTTTAATAAATCTTGGTAGAAATAAGTCACTTATGATCCTCTTCAAATTCTGTTGTTTTCGTCCAGACCTCTTTACAGGTGGCGCCACCATAGTCAAGAGTAGGTCACAAAAGAGTTCCCTCGTTTAACAATATTCTTTTTCATACGGGCTGTATACAGAGACAAACAGAATGCATAGAAATGATCTAGAGGGATGAGTGAAGATGTATTGTTATTTTGGTTCCCTTCCAAAATCAAATTTTAGAATTTTTTTCGACATTTCTTTGGACTTTGTGATTCAATGCAGAAAAAAGTGTCATATTTCCTAGTTAATTGATAATGATGATTTCTTATGGACTATTGTGATCATAATTATGGTAAGGATTGTTACTTTGAAAGAATTTTGTCAATATCTCAATTTTTGGATTTTCTATGAATTTTTTAAGACTTCCAAATGAGGGTGTATAGGAACAATTCAATCACATTTTTCACTTCTGCTGTTATACCACATGAAAGATTTTAATGAAACATGGAATACATGAAGTACTAAAAGTCCTCTATCAATTTGGTAAATTTCATCCAAATTGGTTAACAGATAATGCCACCATGTCTAAAAAGCAGTTCTCACAATAGTACATATACCACTTGGTAATTGAAATATGGAGAGTAGCAGTTCAAATCCAGCTGTGGTCAAAATTTTTTTTTCATTTCTTTACACATCTAAATAAGTTTTTAGATGTTTCTCAACACTCAACATATGAAATTAGGCAATTTTAAGTTAGATCTGGACAATATTTGAAACAATTGTTGTTCATGACCCAGACTTGAAATCAGTCAACAAAAGGCCCCACCTGAAGAAAATGACTAACTTGTTGCCCTGAATGACTTCTTGCAGAGACAAAGGAAATGCTTAATATCAAAATCACCTGAATGGATGTGCAAAAAAGTGTTGTTTTTTATTCTAGCCTGAAATAAAATTTGACATATTTTCAACATCTCTGTTGACTTAGTCACATTAATGCAAAAATTAATGAATTCTTCCTTCATGCATGACTGATAATCTAGGTACTCAGGTGAGCGATATAGGCCCACTTGGGCCTCTTGTTATGCCTCCGGATGGATAGATCGGGGGTATATTGTTTTTGTCCTGTCTTTTTGTCTGTTTGTCTGTCTGTTGTCAACTGTAACCTTGGTTATAACTTTTGAACCGTGAGGGATAGAGACTTCATATTTCACATGTATACTCAACTAATGAAGCCTTTTCAAATGACACCAAGGTTGATGACCTTTCGACCTTGACAATGACCTTCACACTAAAAATATTATTTTATTGGTGCCACCGGGGGCATTAGTGTTTCACAAACACAACTTGTAATTGCATGCACTTAATCAATATTTTTTAGTGCTGTCAGTTTTGGTGCCTGATGATGTTCTAATTACATGTACCTTAAGTACTATTAATTGGTGGTGCTTGGACTATTAATTTGAGGAATTAGAATTCATGAGATTTTAGCACATGGCTGTTAGGAGCATGAAGCTGATGAAAAAGAAGTTTTTGTTGCACATATCTGTTGATATATGTCCCTACATACAATTTAGCAGATATTTCATAAGATAAATGAAGTAGACTATGCAAAAAGTTTCTGGTCATTTTTTCAGTCATAGATAGAAATATTGATGTGAAATTCGGTTATTGTTATAGTATGGATGGAAACATTTTCATACTCAGGTCGATTCCTATCCATTCAGGTTTTGCAGAGTTGTGACTCTTTAATATAATGTATCTAGAATTTCATGATTGTCCTCTTTTATTTTTTTCCTTTGGGCGGGGCATTTGTGTCGTTTTGACAAATTTAGTTTGCATTGTGTAACTTTTTGATAAAGCGGGGACCAAACATGCACTGGATTCTCAGTATGTCGATTTTTTCCACTTGAATACTTCCAATATTTCTGAGTACGACCAATACTTTTCGCAAGGTTTTCAAGACATTACCAGGTTTTTACATATGCTGATATATACATATATATATTAGTTTATATGTGTTTAGAGGACGACACTGTCAAAAGTTTAAATCATGTATAAAGTAACCATGGAGTTCGGTCCAATTCTTGGACTGCATTGGTTGTCTTCCGAACATGGAGAAATATTGGGTGACTGGGTCTCTGTTGTCCAGTTTATTTGTATACTGTTCAAGTCTTAACCCTTAACCCGAAATTCACTCAGGCCAAAAATGAAACCGCTGAATTGTTCTGTGGTTATTGTACAATATAATTGCCGTACAGATTCTTCATGTGACACTTTTAAACACATAAATTCGGTTGGTACCTGTATCATCTAGATATGTGGATGGCTGTACGGAAACAGCCTACTGTATTTGCATGTACGATGCTTTCCTCAAGGCGATTATAATCCATTATTGTTTAAGGAAAAATGAGTATTTGTACGCGTTGCTATTACACATAAATGCCGGTTTAAAGCACTTGGAGTTGTTTGAAGTAGCTTTATCTAATATATTAACACTTTGGAAGTCGGTAAATGTCTTAGCGGTAACTCTGGGCCTGTTTGGCCTAATCGGTTAAATAGGTACATGTATCAGTTTATAATTTAATCTAAAGGAGAAATAATGGAGCAGTTACAATTTTCTTCGGAGATGTCCAGTAACTACGTCTCTAGACAACATCTCGTTAATTTCAATGGTCAGTTTAAAGTCCGGTTCTCTGATCATACTTCTTACTCCGTGAGGATTAAATCAAAATACATCGAATTGTTTACAATAGCATGTTATCATTGTCCACAAGAGGAGCGTCCAATACAGACCGTAAATAGCATTTAATGTACACCAACTCAAGTAGCCAAACATTACTGTGGACATGCTTGAACACCATTAATGGCCGAAGACACCTCGCGAGGCGCTATATAGTTACTTAGTGATAGATCAACAAATACTACTTTCTGACCCTTGCTACTAAGTGACCATGATAAACAGACCCCGGGTCAGTAATGTTTTAGAGGTGAAATCAAGTCATTCCGTAAAGAACGACTGTGTATGTGTATTTTTTTTTCGTTGGGGAGGGGTCGTTTGTTTGTTTGTTTGTTTGTTTTTTCATGCGCTTTATCAAAACCAGCAAAAGTTTTTGGAAAATCTGATTGTGTAGATAAAACATCTAAAGTCTTTTATACTTAATATTTATAAAAACTACTTGTAGTTTTTTAACTGCAATTCGTGTCTTCAACCACATCACGAAAAAGGGGGTTGGGCTAAGGGGAATGAAAAAATGTTCTTAATATTTCAGAAATCATCACAGCATCCAAGTTATTCCCCCTTCCCTCCCCGATACCGCTAGATCTGACTTTTCGCTACAGAAATTTAAGGAAAGGAGAAGGCGTACGATTGATAACGCACATTTGTACCCTTATCAAGTTCGCGTTCTGTTATGGATATCGACGGGTTTGGTTTGTTATCATTTTTGTATTGATTTCTAGATAGTTTTGGTATGTTCTTGTAGATTTGATTTCGTTAGGTGTTTTGTATGTTCTTGTAGACTTGATTTCGTTAGGTGTTTCACTCTTAATAGGCGACAGAATACAACAAATAGGGGGTTACTATACTCTACATGTATCATTGATTCTTTATCAACATAGAGGTCAAGTGTTATATAGATATATTGTATGTAACTTTTCAATCTAGATGTGTCTAGAATTGTTCCCAAAATAAACAAATTGGCGCTAATATCTCACAAACATTCTTTTACTGTATAAAGACATTAGAGATATTGGTTAACTGGTTTCAGACCATATTTGTGTATATTTGGTTAACTGGTTTCAGACCACATTTGTGTATATTGGTTAACTGGTTTCAGACCATATTTGTGTATATTGGTTAACTGGTTTCAGACCACATTTGTGTATATTGGTTAACTGGTTTCAGACCACATTTGTGTATATTGGTTAACTGGTTTCAGACCACATTTGTGTATATTTGCACATTAACAGAACAAATATCGTCACAAGCTATGGAACATATATCCTGTGAGTGGGGAAAATTCATTCTACGACATCTAGATCCGATATCAGAAAAGCTTTACATTCTGGGAAATCCAGATCTTCTACATTCACCAGACAGAAACCTAAATCCCACACTAGAAAGATAGACACAGTATGTGAAACCTCGATCCAGCATCACAAAAAAAAAAAAAAAAAAATACAGTATGTGAAACCTAGATCCTGCATCGAAAAGAATGACACAGTATGCGAAAACTAGATTCCGCACCAGAAAGAAAGATACAATATGTGAAACCTAGATCCCGCATCTAAAAGAAAGACACAGTATGTGAAACCTAGATCCCGCACCAGAAAGAAAGATACAGCATGTGAAACCTAGATCCCGCACCATAAAGAAAGATACAATATGTGAAACCTAGATCCCGCATCTTAAAGAAACACACAGTATGTGAAACCTAGATCCCGCACCAGAAAGAAAGATAGAGCATGTGAAACCTAGATCCCGCACCAGAAAGAAAGATACAATATGTGAAACCTAGATCCCGCATCTAAAAGAAAGACACAGTATGTGAAACCTAGATCCCGCAGCAGAAAGAAAGATACAGTATGTGAAACCTAGATCCCGCAGCAGAAAGAAAGATACAATATGTGAAACCTAGATCCCGCATCTAAAAGAGAGACACAGTATGTGAAACCTAGATCCCGCAGCAGAAAGAAAGATACAGTATGTGAAACCTAGATCCCGCAGCAGAAAGAAAGACACAATATGTGAAACCTAGATCCCGCATCTTAAAGAAAGATACAGTATGTGAAACCTAGATCCCGCAGCAGAAAGAAAGATACAGTGTGTGAAACCTAGATCCCGCACCAGAAAGAAAGATACAGTGTGTGAAACTTCCTCATCCTACACAAGGAGAAATTACAATCTGTTTCTCCATCAGCAAGAAGCCACTGTTAAACTTCGATCCTATCCCAATATCTACATAACTATAACAAATCTTAACCAACTTGCCAAAAATCGGTATTTAAAGGTATATACAGTGTAAATCAGCAAAATAAAAAATATGGGAAAAGTAGTATCGCTCATTCGCTGCCATTTTGTTGTAAATGATTGAAATAAATATGAATGCAAACAGAATAAACGTTTATTGTACTATGTTATGACTATGTGTTCTAAATTTTTGACAGGTTTAATATATAACACACGTTAGGACTGGATTTGTCCCCCGTTGCTACGTGTTGTGTCCTGACATTTGGTTTGTAGTTTTACTGATGACCCTCCTTAAATTATACATCGGTCAAATATTGATTCACGCCACTCTGTTTAGTGATTGTCACTGTTGAAAAGAAATTGTTGACATAAGAATTAGAATAACAGCAGCTCAGCAATGACCAGCTTTAGAAAGGAAGATCGTGGTCATTGCAGCTTTGATTGATTTCCAATGAATGGATTTTGTTACAAATTTCGTTATGAATATATAGGAATACTACTACTATTACTTAATTTATGACAGTCTCTAATCTTTATTTAGTTTTAGTTTTCATTATTTTTGGGACTAATTAAACTTTGACACTCATATTTAATGAAAATACGCTTACAACTCCGTCCACCATTAATTTTTCAGAAAAAGTAAAAACAATGGCGGATTTAGAGAAATGCAAGTGTTTTTTGTTTTTGTTTGTATGTTTTTTTTTCTGTACGAATTAATTATATATTATCTATCCGTATATAATTAAATAAAATATTGTACATGTTCTTATTAATGTTCTTCAAATTTTATTTTGAGAATCTCATCAAAGAATCATGGACAGAACAATGTTTTCACAGAGCTGTCATCCGTCCATTTTTTTTTTTGCCCAAACCATATATACTCAAAAACAGTTCAAATATCAACCAGCTTAGTTTGCTTTGACAACCGTCATACCTTGGCCAAATTCTTTTACACATACAAGGTGTAACAATATAAACAAATTGGTCAAGAATGGACATTTAAATATCTCGAGAAAATCTTAAGAGACTTTGGTATTATAGTAAGCTGAAGTTAAATCCCCTAGTGAGAATATGAATTAGTATTTAACAGTTGTTCTCCTATACCAAGGTATAAACTTCATTTACAATGCCTTATTGCATCGTAGCCAATGCTGAAATCTAATTCATATCTGAAAAAAGAGAAGGCAATAGCTGTCGAGACGTGGATATCGTTCATACTGTCAGACTTGCTTAACACCACATATATTCACCTGTTTTAAACAAACATTTTTCTTGGTACTTCAAAATTAATCTGTATTAAAAGACCACCAATCTAAAGCGACCACTTCTCTGCTTTTCATTTTGTGATTGCTTAAAACAGGTTATGGTCCATGGTCGAATTTACTTCAGAAAGCGGACCAATGGTTAGCTCAGACCAAGTTATGATCTATATTTGGTATTGTAGAGTATGTATGATCGCACACTTCGCTATTGTTCAATTCGTCGTGCGACATGGTGATTGGTAATGTCACCTGTCGTCGTACGATACGGTGATTGGTGATGTCGTCGTACGATACTGTGATTGGTGATGTCACCGGTCGTCGTGCGAGATGGCGATTGGTATTGTGGTCGTACGACACGGTGATTGGTAATGTCGTCGTACGACACGGCGATTGGTGATGCCACCTGTCGCTTTATGTCACAGTGATTGGTGATGTCACCTGCTTACGATCTCACAAAGACAGATCTTTACAATTCAAGAGGCAATCAATCGCCGATTGGTACGACTGGTTGCTCGATCGGTAGCTGTTGGCTACGACTAATCGCCTCACTGCTGTGTTCCATATTTACCAGCCATACAACGAGATTTACCTCTGTGCGTTCGAATAATCGAATAATCGCAGCATGCGTTATTATCGCAACTTCATATAAATAGCTACCACTTGCACGATTCATAAATCGTTCGATCCAGACTAATGGTAGTATAAGAATGGGGTTGAAATAAAAAGGGATCAATTTGCATAGAAAGGGAATGTTCGATTTTTGGAATTAAATTTACTCACGTTTGTCATGAAAGTTGCAAAAGTATTTAGTTAAAAATTTAATTGAAAACTATCCATAGACCAATATCTTACCATCTACTTCCATTGATCGTAATAAGTCTTTGTGTATAATACCTGATCCACTCCACTGGGTGGCTTTTTCCCGTATGCTCTCTCTCTCTCTGTTGTTGTTGTTGTTGGGGTTGTTTTGGGGTTTTATTTGGGGGGGGGGAGTGTTTTTGATATTTTTTGTCTTGTGTTGTTGTTGATTAATTGTTTTATTCTATTTATTTTTTGTTTGATTTCATATCACTTTCAGCAATATTCACTCATATCGCGACATGGAAGCTGTAAGTTACCACACTATGGAACACAGAGGAAAAATTCAGTGGTCGAATGTATGCCATGTTATTTAATTGAATTGTTTTGTTTTGCATGTATTTGTATTATACACTTGATGTACGACCATATATTTATATATCTGTCATTCATGTATGTTTTCTGAATTCTCATGCTAGTAATGATGAAATACAGTGAGTTTCATGTTTTGTGCAATTTATGAGTTGAGTTTCCTGTAATGTGCAACTTAAGAGTTGAATCTGCTGAACACTTGTGAATTCAGTCTATTGCTATGTATTGTTAATGAGTTCATTCTCCTGTTATATGCAGATTATGAGTTGAGTCTCCTCTTATGTGCAGCTTATGGGTTGAGTTTCATGTTATACGCAGTTAATGAGTTGAGTCTCTGTTATGTGCAGCTTATAATGATTAAGGTGTATCAATACATGTGTGGACAATCTTGATGTATAAGTTATAGTAAATATGATAAACATCATCAAAGCATGACGAATTCAGATTTGTTTTGGACTCTAGATTCATTCTAAAATATCAATTCTGTCAATATATCTATTCTATCAATTATTTGCACTCAATATTTATTCCAACTTTTGTATATAAAAAATGAAATTTTGAATCTAGATTTTATTAAATATTTCTTCTTTAAAATATCTTTCCTTGGAATAGCAGGACTTTGTAAAGATTCATTTTATCAAATATTGACATATATTTACCGATAACAAACAAGCCTTGAAATTTGGTTAGCACATTGTTTTGATAGATGTAAACTCTTATCGATTGTTTGATTTTTCGCGGTGATGTTGTGGACACGAGCTGGTCACTATCTGCGGAGTGGCACCGATTTCTTCATTGTGATCTCAGCGGTGATAGGTCTAGCTTGTAGCAGCGAGAATAGCTTGTGTCTGAAGTGCGATACTGGTTTTTATTTGTGAATTTGAGAAAAGTTAACACACAGAATGGGGGATATAGATATGATCAATCGGGATCCCAATGGCATCAACTCTCATCTGGGGGTGAGTGATAAAATCCATATTATCACAATGTAAATTACTTGAATATATATATATATATATACCAATAAACAAAGTCTTGAAATTTGGCTATTTGGCTTTATTGTCAGTGTCAATTTGCACTACTACTACTACTACTAATAATAATAATAATAATAATAATAATTTTGATAATAATTTTCGCGAGAAGCAATACACATTTCATATTTCGGCAGGAAAGTTGATAATGATTCATTATTGTAGTGGAGCATTCTCGCAAAATTAAATTTCCAACGAATGAAAACCGATAACGGTTCCGCAAAAACGGATAATTTGATCACGTGGCCAGATAAACCTATCGCAATAACTTCGAAACTATAGCTAGTTTTTATATAATATGCCCTATGTATAATAAACCATTTAAATTTTTGTTTTGTTGTGGTGATTTATATATTCAACAGATAATAAATCGGGTACTGCACATGTGTTTGGAAAAGTTACGTACTTAAGTCTCGCTTCACACTAATTCTATAACATATGCTTTATACCGTGCACTATATAAATTATATCATTAGAGACATGTTAATATGAAAGCGCATGATTAATTATAAACCAAGGTGTTAAATTCAATACAAAACACACGATCCAGGTGTATATTCCTCTCCAGCAGTACACGTTGATTATCGGATAAAAGACATCTTAATACAAAAGGAATCTTTAAAAATTAAATATCAAAGTCGATAAATAAAAGAGAAGTCCTTATACGAAATTTAATGTAAATTTTTCAACTAGAAATATTGTGCTTATGGAGTCTCTTATTGAAACAATTATAAACCGAAGACTTAAATAATGATTGGATTATCCCACAATTTTATAAAAAGATATTTCATATTGATTTTCTACATAAATGTTATTTCAGTGCTGTATTACCACAAATCGGCATAATGATTTGGGTAAACAACAATACCATGGTATTATATAGATAATGTGTCCAAACGGCAACGTTTTTTCATTATGATTTTAGAAATACGATATTACATTAATGAGAAAATTTCGCTTCAAAACTCAAATTTCCCGACAGAGAAATATGTGATTGGATGGAGTAATGGGCAGGTGATTTGGAGCTTGTTTAATAAGTAAGGTCTTCCTGTCTCCTTGTCCCTCCTCCTCGATTATATTAAATAGTGCCCCCCGGATGACCTCTCAACTTTATAACTTGGTTGAGCTTTTGTCATGTACCTAGGAGATTTGTTAATGTACTGTTTGAATTGTACTTTACTGCAATATTCATTATAAATCGGTGAGAAGGTAAGGCCTAGAGATAAAGTAGTTTACCTCATCGGTCAATTTCTTGTATGTCACTTGAATAACGTAGGCTAATCTTATTTCATTAAAAAACTTTCTTTCTTTCAGACATTGGTATTTACTGACGTCATCGGAGAGGTAGATGGTACCCACAGTATCGACTGCGTGTATAAATGCTCCAACAACTGCTACGAATGCTGGAAGTCCCTATGCTACAAGATCGCCACCACATGTTGTGGTATCTGCATTGCTATTTACTGGGGTTGTGAATTTGCTGGAATAGCCTTCTCCCATATTTGGTGTATCAGTCCAATTCTGAAGGTGTGTGAGATCAACTGCGGTTTGTGCCAGAGAGTGTACACCACCTGTATCAACTGTTGTCTTACACCTTGCTTTGAGGCGTGTGGTGGCATTTTCCATCATTTCAAGAAAGGATGATGTTGTTTTGCTTCACGTCAAACAGATCTGGGATGAATTTCTCCTCCTTTATCTAAGACATTGCTCATATATTGTATATGCAAGTTATTCATATATAATTATATGTTTACATTCACTGAATTTTTGTAACTCTCTTTTCTTTGATAAATATGTAAATATCTATGTATGTGTGGGTCTTGGTTTGGTTTTAGTTTTGTTTTTATGTGTGTGTGTACGTATGGACGGCGAAAGCAAACTGAAGGTAATGAAGACTCATATCCAAAAACTTCGTGTCAGATACCTGATAATTCCAATATCTATAACCTCTGTACCAAATACCAGAACAACTCTCATATCCACGACCTCCGTGTTCCATACCTGATAATTTTCATTTCCAAAACCACCCCGCCAGATACCTGATAATATTCATATCTTCAACCTCTGTTCCCAATACCTGATAACTCTCATCATCACAACTTCTGTGCAAAATACCCGATAACGCTTATATTGACGACCTCTGTGCCAAATACCTAATAAATCTCATATCAACAACCTCTGTACCAAATACCTGATAACTCTCATATCCACAACCAACCTGCCAGATACCTCATAATATTCATATTCGTAACCTCTGTACCAAATACCTGATAACTCCTTAATCCAAAACATCTGTGCCAAATACCTGATAACTCTCATATCCACAACCTCCGTTTCAGATGGTCAATAACTCTCATATCCACCACGTCTATGTCAAGTACCTGATAAATGTCATATCCACAACCTCCGTGTTCCATACCTGATTACTCTCATATCCACAACCACCCTGCCAGATACCTGATAATTTTCACATCCACAACCTCTGTGCCAAATACCTGATAAGTCTCATATCCACAACCTCTGTGCCAAATACCTGATAAGTCTCATATCCACAACCTCCGTGACAGATACCTGATACCTCTCATATCCTCCACCTCTGTGTCAGTATAGTTCTAGTGCCACCCTCATTAAGATGCGCATCGTGCTAGTGCCACCATCGTTAAGATGCGTATTGTGCTGGTACCATCATCATTAATATGCGTATAGTGCTCTTGCCATCATCATTAAGATGCGTATTGTGTTAGTGCCACCATCATTAAGATGTGTGCTGTCCTACTGCAACAATCATTAAGATGCGTATTATGCTATTACCACCATCATTAAGAGGCGTATTGTGCTTGAGGTGCAATGTTGTTCTAGGACCACCACCACTAGTATGCGTATTGTGCTAGTACTAACATCATTAAGATCGTATTGTACCTGTGCCGCCATCATAAAGATGCGTATACGGTATAGGGCTAGTACCACCATCATTAAGATGCGTTTTGTGCTTGTGTCGGCATCATTAACAGTGGTAGATCCAGGATTTCCGAAAAAGGGGAGGGGGGGGCCACATGTGTATTAGCTTAAACGACCTAGCCATTTTTGGTGCTAAATCTGGATTTTAACTAGAATATATTTGGCCAAAAGGGGTGGGGACGGGCCCCCGGCCTCCCCCTCTAAATCCGCCACTGATTAACATGCCTATTGTGGTGGTATCAACAACATTAAGATACTTATCAGTGTGGCCTCCATCATTAAGATGCGTATTGTAGTGGTACCACCATCACTAAGATGCGTATCGTGGTGGTAGCTCCATTATTAAAATGCCTATCGTGGTGGTACCGCCATCATTAAGATGCATATCTTGGTAGTACTGCTACCTTTAAGATGAGTATCGTGGTGGTACCAACATCATTGAGATGCGTATTATGCTAGTACCACCATCACTAAAATGTGGGTTTTGCTATGACCACCATCATTAGTATGCGTATAGTGCTAATGGTACCATAATTAAGATGCGCATTGTGTTAGTGCCACCATCACTAAAATGCGTGTTGTGCTACTGCATCCATCATTCAGACTGTGTTAGAGCCATTATCATTAAATTGCACATTTTGCTAGTGCCATAGTACCACCGTTATTAAGATGCGAGTCGCACTAGTTCCAACATTATTAAGATCCGTATTGTGCTTGTGCCGCCATCATTATAATGTGTATTCTGCTTGTATCACCATCATTAAACTACGTATTTGTCTAGTACCACTGTTAATAAAATGCTAATTGTGCTGGTACCACCATCATCAATATGCGTCTAGTGCTCTTGCCACCATCATTAAGATGGATATTGTGTTAGTGCCAGCATTATTCCATTATTAAGCTACGTGTTGCCTTACTGCTTATCACTATTAAGATGCAAGTCGTCATAGTACCACCATCATCAAAATGCGTATTATCCTAGTACCACCATCATTAATATGCGTATTATGATTGAGCTGCAATCATTAAGATGAGTATTGTGTTAGTGTTACCATCATTAAAATGTGTGCTGTGCTACTGCAACCATATTAAGGTGCGTATTGTGCTAGTTCCACCATTATTAAGATGTGCATTTTGCTCTTGCCACCATCATGCAGATGCGTATTGTGTTATTGCCACCATCATTGAGATGCGCGTTGTCCTACTGCAACAATCTTTAAGATGCGCATTGTGCTAGTGGTCTCAGCATGAAACTGCGTATTTTGCTAATGCCACTATTATCAAGATGCGAGTCGTGTTAGTGCTACCATCATTTAGGTGTATTGTGCCTGTGCCGCCAAGATTAAGATGCCTATCTTGGTGGTACAGACAACATTAAGATGTTTTTTTTGTGATATATCAATCACTAAAATGCGTATCGTGGTGGTAACACCTTCATTAAGATGGGTATTGTGTTAGTGCTGCCATCATTAAAATGTGTGCTTTGCTACTGCAAACATATGAAGATGCCAATCGTGCTAGTACCACCATTATTAAGATGAGTATAGTTTAAGTGCCACCATCATTAAAATGCGTATTGTGCTAGTTCCATCATTATTAAGATGTGCATTTTGCTCTTGCCACTATTATGCATATGCGTATTGTGTTAGTGCTACCATCATTAAAATGTGTACTATGCTACTGCAACCATTATATTAAGATGCAAATCGTGCTAATACCACCATCATTAAGATCCGTATTGTGCTAATACCACCATAATGAAGATACAAAATGTGCCTTTGTTGCCATCATTAAGATGGGTATTGTGCTAGTGCCACCATCATTAAAATGCATATCCTGCTAGTGCCACCATTATCAAGATGCAGATTGCGTTAGTGCCACTATCATTAAGATGCGTATTGTGCTTGATTTGAAATCATTAAGATGCGTATCGTGCCAGTGCCGCCATTATTAAGATGCGTATCGTGCCAGTGCCGCCATTATTAAGATGCGTATCGTGCTAGTGCCGCCATTATTAAGATGCGTATCGTGCCAGTGCCGCCATTATTAAGATGCGTATCGTGCCAGTGCCGCCATTATTAAGATGCGTATCGTGCCAGTGCCGCCATTATTAAGATGCGTATCGTGCCAGTGCCGCCATTATTAAGATGCGTATCGTGATAGTGCCGCCATTATTAAGATGCGTATCGTGCTAGTGCCGCCATTATTAAGATGCGTATCGTGATAGTGCCGCCATTATTAAGATGCGTATCGTGCCAGTGCCGCCATTATTAAGATGCGTATCGTGCCAGTGCCGCCATTATTAAGATGCGTATCGTGCCAGTGCCGCCATTATTAAGATGCGTATCGTTGTTGTACCTCCATCATTAAGACGCGTATAGTGGTGTAACCACCATCATTAAGATGTGTATTGTGCTAGTGCCACCATCATTAGTATGCGTAAAGTGCTAGTGCCACCATAATTGAAATGCGTATTGTGTTAGTATTACCATCATAAAAATAAAGTGATGGGTGATATTGACTTGGTATTGCGAGATCCAAATGGCATCAACGCACATCTTGGGGTGAGACTGATAAGTCTCACAATAGCGCATCATACCAATGTTGCCACCATTCAGTAACGTATTGGTACTATGCCAGTGTTGCCATTATTTATATGCGTATTTTGCTATTGTTGCTATCATTAAAATGCGTATCGTGCTAGTACCACCATCATTAAGATGCATATCGTGCTATCTCCGCCATCATTAAGATGCATATCGTGCTATCTCCGCCATCATTAAGATGCATATCGTGCTATCTCCGCCATCATTAAGATGCATATCGTGCTATCTCCGCCATCATTAAGATGCATACCGTGCTAGTACCACCATTAATAAGATGCGTTTTGTGTTCCTGTCACCATCATTAAGTATTGTGCTAGTGCCACCATCATTAAGATGTGTATCGTGCTAGTTCCACCATCATTAAGATGCGTATCGTGCTAGTGCCACCATCATTAATATTCGTTTTGTGCTAGAGCCACCATCATTAAGATGCGTATCGTGCTAGTGCCACCATCATTAATATTCGTTTTGTGCTAGAGCCACCATCATTAAGATGCGTATCGTGCTAGTACCATCACAAGTAAGATACGTATTGTGCTAGTGACACCATGATTGAGATGCGCATCGTGTTAGTGCCACCATCATTAAGATGCGTACCGTGCTAGTACCACCATCTTTAAGATGTGTATCGTGCTAGTGCCACCATCATTAAGATGAGTATCGTGTTAGTACCACCATCATTAAGATTCGTATTGTGCTAGAGCCACCATCATTAAGATGCGTATCGTGCTAGTGCCACCATCATAAAGATGTTTATCGTGTTAGTTTCTTTCATAAGTAAGATGCGTATCGTGCTAGTACCACCATGTGTAAGATGCGTATTGTGCTAGTGCCACTATCATTAAGATGCATATCGTGCTAGTACCACCATGTGTAAGATGCGTATTGTGCTAGTGTCGCTATCATTAAGTTGCGTATTGTGCTAGTGCCACTATCAGTAAGATGCGTATTGCGCAAGTGCCACCATCATTAGGATGTGTATTGTGCTCTCTGTTTTAGCTTTAAAGCAGTCGTGATGAAACACCATAGTAATTATCTACCCATGATAATCGACCAATATTATCAAGTAAAATATATAATATACGATAGTAATTATCTACCCATGATAATCGACCAATATTATCAAATAAAATATATAATATACGATAGTAATTATCTACCCATGATAATCGACCAATATTATCAAATAAAATATATAATATACGATAGTAATTATCTACCCATGATAATCGACCAATATTATCAAATAAAATATATAATATACGATAGTAATTATCTACACATGATAATCGACCAATATTATCAAATAAAATATATAATATACGATAGTAATTATCTACCCATGATAATCGACCAATATTATCAAATAAAATATATAATATACGATAGTAATTATCTACCCATGATAATCGACCAATATTATCAAATAAAATATATAATATACGATAGTAATTATCTACCCATGATAATCGACCAATATTATCAAATAAAATATATAATATACGATAGTAATTATCTACCCATGATAATCGACCAATATTATCAAATAAAATATATAATATACGATAGTAATTATCTACCCATGATAATCGACCAATATTATCAAATAAAATATATAATATACGATAGTAATTATCTACCCATGATAATCGACCAATATTATCAAATAAAATATATAGTATACGATAGTAATTATCTACCCATGATAATCGACCAATATTATCAAATAAAATATATAATATACGATAGTAATTATCTACCCATGATAATCGACCAATATTATCAAATAAAATATATAATATACGATAGTAATTATCTACCCATGATAATCGACCAATATTATCAAATAAAATATATAGTATACGATAGTAATTATCTACCCATGATAATCGACCAATTTTATCAAATAAAATATATAATATACGATAGTAACTGCGATCCTCGCAAGAACATACCACTAAGGACTTTTGTGGACTCTTAAAATACATAGCTGAGTTGATTAGGTGTTCGACCCGAGAGGTCCCGAGTTCGAATCCCACCGGTAGCAAGTTGGAATCCTGTATGTCTGATGATGAGACCCGAATATTGAAACATACATGTCATACAGAAATATACAGGTCATACCAAAATATAGAGGTCATATCAAAATATACAGGTCATACCAAAATATACAGGGGCATATCAAAATATACATGTCATACCAAAATATACAGGTCATATCAAAGTTTTAACACATCATATATGTGATGAATGTACAGAAAACGTTTAATCAAACCTCCTACGTCAACTTTTTACGAACTCGCTTCGAACTTTGCTCAGATTAAAGTGTAGTATCTGTTTTTGTAAGCTTAATATTACTGAAATTGTTCTGACGATGCTACAGATAGACATATAAATCTCGTCACCTTTTAACCACGGTATTCATATCATTATACCTGCATGAAAGATTACTTGATGTCACCTCTCGTGTCAGGACTCTATGAATGCACACGGTGCTACTCTGCCCTTTCGTGCCAAGGCTCTATGAATGCACACTGTGCTACTCTGGCCTTTCGTGCCAAGACTCTATGAAAGAAAAAAGAGGAGTTACTGGCTATGAATGTGCATTGTGGTACTCTGGACTTTGGTGTCAAGGCTGTATGACTGTACACTGTGGTATTTTGGCCTTTGGTATCAAGACTTTGTGTATGTACACTTTGGTGCTCTGGACTTTGGTCCTAGGACTCTATGAAAGTACTCAGTTACTCTGGTCTTTGATGTCAGAACTCCATATGAATGTACACTGTAGTACTCTGGCCTTTGGTGTCAGGACTCCACGAATGTACACTGTGGTACCCTGGACTTTGATGTTATAACTCTATAAGTGTACACTATGATACTCTGGCCTTTGGTGTCAAAACTCTAGAATGTACACTGTGGTACTCTGGACTTTGGTGCTCTGACTATGATATCGAATGTACACTATGATACTCTGGCCTTTGATGTCTGCACTTCATGAATGCACACTGAGTACTCTGGCCTTTGATGTCTGCACTTCATGAATATACGCTGTTTTACTCTGGTCTCTGGTGTCAGGACTACATGAATGTACACTGTGGTACTCTGGCCTTTGGTGTCAAGACTCCATGAATGCACACTTTGATACTCTGGCATTTGGTCTCTATGAACGTACAGTCTGGTACTTTGGTCTTTGGTGCAGTGACTCCATGAATGTACATGCACTATGGCACTCTGGCCTTTGGTTCCAAGACTCCATGAATGTACACTGTGGTACAATGGCCTTTGGTCTCTTTGAACGTACAGTCTGGTACTTTGGTCTTTGGTGTTGTGACTTCATGAATGTACATGCACTATGGTACTCTGACTTTTGGTGCCAAGACTCCATGAATGTACACTGTGGCACTCAGGCCTTTGATATCAGGACTCCACGAATGTACACTGTGATACTCTGGCCTTTGGCGTCAAGACTCCATGAATGTACACTGTGGCACTCAGGCCTTTGATATCAGGACTCCACGAATGTACACTGTGATACCCTGGCCTTTGGTGTCAAGACTCCATGAATGTATACTGTGGAAATCTGGAATTTGGTACCGAGACTCTATGAATGTACGCTGTGTTACTCTGGTCTTTTGTGTCAGGACTCCATGAATGTACGCTGTGGCAGTCTGGCCTTTGGAGTAAGGACTCTATGAATGTACACTGTGGTACTCTTAAGTAAATGCCACATCAACGTTGCATCAGGAACATTTGTTTTTATATCCCAGGTTAAAATATGGTGGGCATATCGTTATTGTCCTGTCTGTTTGTTTGTCTGTTGGTCAGAAACTTTAACCTTGCCCATGACTTTGAAAAATAAAAGACAGACTTCATATTTGGCATGTATTCCACAAATGAACTTCTTTCAAATGACATCAAAATCAATTACTTTGACAGTGATATTTAGACCAAAAAATTATTTTCTGTTCATATCTCGCGAAAACTCAAGTTTGCCTCGAGGGATTTATGTTATATTATAACACAACCAAGACCTAAGGAAGACCCCCTTTCGATTTTGAGAAAATTCCGTTTTTTCATCGTTGCGGAGTTATGGTACTTTGTATGCAAAAATGATGCGTATGTCCTACAATAACTCAAGTTTGCCTGGAGAGATTTAAATGACATCATCAAAAACACTTAATATCCGGACCCAAGGAAGACCATCATTTTGATGAATGTATGTTTCGCCGATGCGAAATTGTTACTTTATACGCGTAAAATAGCCTTTATCAGGCATGAAATGTCTATGTATGAAACTAACGGGGCCCTACAATAACTCCGTTTTGCCCTGAGATCTAGAGATTTTAAGTGATGTTATAACATATTCAATATCATACGGTTGCACAGAGGTGACATACACTACTCTTTTTTATCTCGAGGGAACGACTTCACGACTTCTTTATCTCGAGAGAACGACTTTGAATTCAAGGCATATGCAGCATCGCGTCGTCCGCTGGTGACAACAGATATAATGGCAGGTTAATAGAACTTTCGTTCACTGAAATCAAACAATGACTCATTCATAATATTTATTTATATTTGTAAGTAGCTGATACTAGAAGGCAGAAATGCTTATGTAAGAGTGTAATGCAGCATATCTACAGATAACAATCTATTACATTTTATTACGTCACAGATTCACAGTCATCCCATGATGAAAGTAATACAAACAATTTGATCGGTTGATTACTTTGAGGGAACGAATTGATAAGTCGTTCCCCCGAGATAAAAAATTCGTTCTTTCGAGATAAAAAGTCGTTCTCTCGAGATGAAAAGTTAAAAGTCGTTCCATCGAGATAAAAATAAAAAAGAGTAGTGTATGTCACCTGTGTGCCACCGTAATATCAGGACCAAAGGAAGTTCTCTTTCATTTTTGATGATATTATGTCTCGTCATGTTATACTTCGCCTTCTTGGTGTTATGACTTTTAAGATATGATCGTTGCCTGTTTCTCCTACATCTATGACTTTTATACACATTATACAATTTTTATTTGCGAGTTCCTATATCTTTAAATACATGGACAGACTTTTGTTGCCACTGGGGCATAGTGTTTCACAGACACATCTTGTTTCATTATGTAATTTGTCAGTCTGATTTGGTTGGATAGTTGATTGGTGTTTTACGTCGTTTTCAACAATATTTCAGCTATATCGCTACATGGAGGCAGGAGGTTACCAACCTCTTAAACATAGTGGCCCAACCCGGGGATCGAATCCTTATCGTCGGCACCACAAGCCAATATTTGTTATTCTGATCACAATCACTATACAGTTACATAACTTAAGGCTAAAACAATAACTAAGAATCGTCATACTACTACTAACTTTTTATGTGTGGGATTCCGTCACTTTTTGTTTGTCGGATTCCGTCACTGTTTGTGTGTCAGACTCCGTCACTTTTTTAAAATTATTTCTCCATAGGTATGACCTTTGCCGCAAAAAGTTATAAGTATCAATATCTGGTTAGTATATTTTTAAATTTTTAATTAATTGTGACAATTGGTTATTTCACGAGAAACATCTATAAACTGCATTACGACCACGAGCATGAAAAAATCATTGTTAAGAGGTAAGATTAACTGAATATTCCCGCAGGTACCGAATTATATGGAACGATTATTAGTGAAATATAGGATGTCTTGTACTGTAGTGTCTTTGTGCTTTATATGTTTGTCTAATTCGTCTTTAGTTTCTACAGGTGATTCAAGGTCCATAGCACTCTTAGGTGTTTCACTGATTCTGTTTGTGCTTTATATATATATATATATATATATATATATATATATATGTTGTATACATTGTATATATATATATTAGAGTCCATATCAGTACGGCATTTCAGCGTACATGAATGTTTACACTGACTTTCCCCTCTCTTTTCTTTAACATAAAACATGAATTTATACTCTTTGATACAACATGAGTATTAATCTGATTATTCATGTAATCAGTATGGTAGCTTGGCATATATATATATATATATATATATATATATATATATATATATATATATATATATATATATATATATATATATATACGAAGAGATATATATATATATATATATATATATATATATATATATATATATATATATATATATATATATATACGAAGAGATATTTTTATATAAAATATAAAATACAGCACTTCTTTGAACATACTTCTACGTATGAAGAAGTTTCTCAAAGGAGGATACCCTCTTGGGCCCAAGTCGCCACGTCCTGGATCCACCTCTTCACGCAACTAAAACAAGTAGAGGTTAAATAACTTACAATCCTTAGAATTTCATAAAAATCATCCCATCACTTGTGAAGGTTCATGAAATCCTTCTATTACATACAAATATTATATCCCCATTTTTTATCTTAAAGAAATGAAAAAAAGTCATAAAGACGATCTTTTACTCCATTTCTTTATTTTATCATTTATCTAAATAGAATCAGTTAAAATACACAAAATTAATATATAATAAGCAACCTACCAAAATAAAATTGCAGGAAGCAGCTGAAAACGTGCAAAATGACAAAGACCGAAAAGAGTTCACTTTTATCATAAACAGAGACCACCCTCTTGGTTAACACGTCTAACACCCACACGTGCAGCTTTTTCTATTGTATATATTTTGTATTACTATATTTTCTTTACACTGTAAACTATGTATAGTAAGACGAATAAATGACATTGTATAGTATGATACTGGTAGCAGGAGAGAAAATGTAATCACATTCAAAATGCACAAATGATCTTAGTATTGACAAAGGATGTTTCAACCTTATCTGGATTCGCTACTGAAGAAGATGCCCCGTAGAGTTAAAGAGCAATATCCACTGGTTATGCTTAATGCATATACCTTAAAAATTACATATAAGTGGATGAAGTTGCGGGGTAGTGGTGAGGTGGGAGTTAACGTCTGCTCCATATCCTAATCTACAAAATGTACTTGACAGATAATGTTTGACATACATGTATGCCTCATCCTAATACTGACCATGTCGGCTCACAGTCTTACTTGTCAAAACCTATTTATAATCTGTATAAAAAAACTTGTATGCAGATTGCGTCTGTCTTCACATTGTTTGAAACTAGTCGTTATAGAATTTACCGCTTGAGAGGTGAACTTGTACTATCTGTAAATCTGATATTGATGATTTCAATTTTTTCTGTGTCCTTCTTTTGTAGATTTTGTATATTTTAGATACAAATTTCTGAAACCTTATAATTACAGAAAACCCTTCGTCTTCAAAAAATATGATTAATCAGATTAATTTGTATTATAACATCAAGATTATTTTACGAACATAGAATATATAGTATGAAGCAATAAGTATAATACTTATATGAAGCTCTCTCCTAATTATGTACATATTGTAGTTGCATCTATAATGTTTGCATGACCAACGTATTAACTTAATTTTTAAATGCTGATTTAAATTGGTAATACATTGTATATGATAGAATGGTAGAAAAAAGAAAGAAAATTGTATATACATGTATTGTTTAATACAATACAATACAATACACATGCATTAGGATATTGTAATTATAGGTTACCAGTGGTGGATTTAGAGGGGAAGCGCCACCCCCCCCCCATCCCCGCTATTTTGCCACATATTTAGCTTTAAAAATCCAGATTTGACACCAAAATGGCAGAGTAGGTTGGCTAATACACATGTGCTCCGCCCCTCCACCTTTTTAGAAATCCTGGATGTGCCACTGTATACCACTGTCATATACCTACTTCTTTCAGTAATTAATTGTATGTATATTTGCACTGAATGTGAAAAACAAGAAATTCTACTATATACTTTGTAACTGTAATCGTATCTTATATATCTTTCGAGATACGGAATAAAACAAACCGACATATCCCCCCTCCATGAACCGAGTATCTCGTCCCAGAGATATGGAGCTATATGGTTGAACGTTTACAACGATTTGTTATACTACATCCAGACACCTATGTGTATATAGGTCTCTGGCCACATCCGAGTCTCTACGTGAGCTCCAAATATCACAGAGATTAACAACAATATTTATAAAAACTGTTATCTCTGTTAGGAATCGAACTCGGGTCCTTTGAATTTCAAGCCTAACGCTCTACCAAATGAGTTAAAAGTAATTCCCTTATTTATATTATTTTTTTGTATAGAATATCCATACGCTGTATAGCAAATGATGAATAAACTATACTATATACTTCCAAGCGTTTCCTTTAAGGAATAATCCGTGGCCGGTAGTGATATGTCAATGGTCAGCCATGATAATGACTGTTCAAGAAAACCATCCTCTCACGTTAGGGGTTTAGGTAATGTCTCCTTCCCCATACAGTGTAACTCAAAGCAACGTGGAACAAACCAATGTCAATATTTCCTAAATGATAAATGAAATAAGTAAAATGAAGCATAATTCTTTCAATTCAAAATGATTTTACGCCAAATCCAAGATAAAGTTCGTTCCCAAGACTATGAATGATCTTTTATTTCTATAACATACATTACAATCTGTAAAAGCAGCTCATGATAGGTGCAAACCCAGTGAGTGAAATTGTGCTGTATTTAATCCGTCGGATTATAAGAAAATTGCTTTCATGGCATTTAAAAACAGTATTTTCACAGCATGATTTCGCTTTACGGGTCATTGTGAAAGTATGAGGTATGAAAACATATTTAATTGGCCAATCAAAACATGCCTATGCGACTTCGTTCAACATGTCAATTCTTTATTCAATATTGAAAAGTGTTAGAAACAAAATTGTATAATCCTTTTTCAACTGGTCAGTTTGTTGTAGTAACCAATCGGACAAATATATATTTGACCACAGGCCGTTAGTAATCAGTGTATTTGCCGCTCGCCGCTAGAACAGACCTTCTCTTTTTTCGTGAACGTACCACTGTTAAAATGGGAGATATTGATCTGATTAACAGAGATCCTAACGGAATCAATGCTCATCTTGGGGTAAGCTCATAGTTTAATTATATTAGATCAGAAACTTCCTATTTCTAACTGATTCACATTCTCTGTTATTTGATGAAATGACATAAACTATAATAAATGAATATTGCTTATATCATTGAGACGGCATACCTGATGTTTGTTTGTTTTATTATTTTTTTCCTCTTTATTTTTTTTTTATTTTTATTTCATTATTATTATTATTTTGTTATTAATTCATCGACCTTGGGAGGAAAAATGATGATTAAAATTTGATAGACATTCTATCGAAAACTTTCCATTTGTTCCTCCGTTGCTAGGTAACCGTCGGTTGTCGTTTTCGAATATGACTTGGACGATTGTCAAACCAAAATAAACAGAAGTACACATATAGAAATTACCTTAAATTAATGTTAGATCTGAAAGCCATACCAGCATGACTTTTAATTTCACTTGATGAAGAAAGTCTGTAATGCGTCAGTAGCTTAGTAACAGTCGATTAACACATGTCTCATAGGAACATTTTATTACCTAAGTAACTGTTGAAATCCACAATGTAGTACCAATTTATATTATAAGATAATAAGAATTAATTATTGACCAATAAACTATATTCGATTACATGAAATACGACGATATGGAATTGTCAAAAAGCGTTTAATTCTAATTCGTTTTACATCATTACTACAGTTGGTTCTATGAAACTTTAGTTGACAATTTTATGATGTTTTTGTTTGTTTGTTTGTTTGTTTGTTTGGTTTTTTTGGATATAGAATAAAAACAATATATTAGTAAAATCTTTATAGGATTTTCATTTTGGTCTTTCAGACATTGGTGTTCACTGACGTCATCGGTGAGGTAGATGGTACCCACAGTATTGACTGCGTTTATAAATGCTCCAACGGTTGTTACGAATGCTGGAAGTCCCTATGCTACAAGATCGCCACCATATGCTGTGGTATCTGCATTGCTATTTACTGGGGCTGTGAATTTGCTGGAATAGCCTTCACCCATATCTGGTGTATCAGTCCATGCCTGAAGGTCTGCGAAATCAACTGCGGTTTGTGCCAGAGAGTGTACACCACTTGCATCACTTGTTGTTGTACACCATGTTACGAGTCTATGGGTGGTATCTTCCATCATTTCAAGAAAGGCTGATTGCGATAAACAACGTTACTATAGCATTAACAAATTATGTCGCTGGAATAATACTCCTCTGCTTTTATGAAACTAAGTCACGTGACACACTCTTTTCGTAAACTATTTTGTACTTCAGAACCTGTGATAAAGCGGCCGCTTGTCTTTGTTTTTGTTTTCTTATGTGAATACATTGTATTGCAATGATGTATGTACATAAATATTTATTTAAACATTGAGTTTTTCTTTTTAAATACAAGAACTTGGTTTAAATTTGTGACTTAGCAAAGATTTTCTGAATAAAATGTGACTGATAAAGGTACTTAATCAATCTTAAATCTGAATCTTAATCCATCAAGGGTGTTGAAATCGTTTTTGTGTAATTTCGGCAAATCTTTGTTGCAAGTCACAAAGACGTTTACTACTTCTGTACATGTGTTATGTCTATTCAGAGTACGATAGATGATGAATCATCACTGTTTCGATGAACATTGATTCGGAACATATCGAAAATACATACATGTACACATGTATATGTGATAAACCCGAATGACTATATCTAGAGTACTTAACTCGTCCATGATGAGATGACGGTATATATGTACACATGTACAGGTGATAAACCTGAATGACTGTATCTAGAGTACTAAACACTACAATACACCGATCCACATCTGTCGAATGTCATGCACTTTAGCGCAAAATACGACTATGATGACGTCACGCAAGGTTGGACAAGTTGGACATTTGATTTTGACGTCATAAGCATAACAATCAAAAGTCCGCCAAACATCGGTTTTTGTGCTGAAAAGTGGATCGGTGTATGAGATGACGGTATATATGTACACATGTACATGTGATAAACCTGAATGACTGTGTATCTAGGGTACTGAACTCGCCAATGATGAGATGACGGTATATATGCCATTAAGGCTTTACTGCCTAAGTATGGCATATGAAAGGTATTTGTTTGCATGACCATTGCTAGGATATATATGGCCAAATCTTAACAACCAGCAGAAGTAACTTTGTACTTGGCACTACGTTCACATTGGAGTTTACACAGCATGGGCTCATGTGGCCGCTGTTCTATAGATCGTAAATCCCAACTTGGTAAAAGTGAATGGCAGTGTGAGTAACAGTACTTACGCCTACTCGGACACAAAGTCCCCTTTGTATGAACAGCTTTAGTACCAACTTACCACTTCATATCATACGGCCACCCCAGCTTAAGAGCAAGATCTTTGTATAAAACGCACAGCAATAAACAGAGAGAGAGAGAGAAAGAGAGAAGAAGAAGAATTTTTTTCTAATGATTAGATATTTTAACTACCTTTGCTACATATATCATTTACAATATTATTTACCATTGATAAAATAGTTAAAATAAAAAATGAGACTCCTCAATATAGAGCCATAGAAGCAATCTGTAAATTTCCAACATCACAAAAAAGTAGACTAACATTGTTATTATAGAATTAAAATATTACGACCGCAAATTATCAAAACGGGAGGAATAATGATATAATTTCATCGGAAACTATATTGATGGTGTATATTTAAGATGAATGAAGGCCTACATTTGTATCATATAGGGGCAGACACGTATATAGTCTTTCAGCGGGAGGTAACCAACCTCTTAAATGTCAGAGGTGATGATGATGATGATGATGATGATGATGATGATGGTGGTGGTGGTGGTGGTGGTGGTGATGATGATGATGATGATGATGATGATGATGATGATGATGATGATGATGATGATATACTAAATCCAATTAAATCTAACGATAGAAAAGGAGGAAAGGGAAGAGAACAGAAAGGGGGTGTGAGAGACCATAGTTGTGGCAGGAGGGGACACAAAGAGGGTGGGTATAGAAAAATATAAGATCGAAAAAGGAAAGAGCAAAAGCAATGGAAGAAGGAGAGTAACTATGCTGGAAGCTGAATATATCCTCGAAGTGAAACCAGACAAGAAGATGATTCCATGTTAAAATGTTCCGCCCATCATAACTTAAGAATTCAATCTTAATTTTTTCGAAAACCTTCCGTCAAAAAATTTATGTGACACTGGAAAACATATCAAACATTATTTTAATGTAAGTAAAACTGTGTAAGCCTATCATAACATAACCTGCACTAGTATGAACCATTCATATACTGCACCTTTTTGAATTTGTGAGTATATTTGTTGGTTTATCTCTAAGCAGCATTGCTTTCGAAGAATATAAAGCACATGTATCTGTATCCCGGTGGTTGAATGGCTATGTACATGTATATTAATAACAAAGAGAGACAACCCATGTGCACTTTCTTACAAAAATAATAATTATGTTGACCAATCATCGGTAGTAACACAAGTGACGAAGTCAGCGTTACAAAGAGAACACAAGTTTAAGGTGTTACAGATTACAATATTCGTAAAAAGATTTAGTCGCAACGGAAGATCTGTTGACGTTTTAGCAATACAGTTATTCACTTGTACTTTACATAATTATTCCATCGTCTTATATACTTGACCTCAAGTGTGTTACATACTTATAATTAATTCTGTAATGTATTTATATGTCTATAAGCTGTACAGCTTCTGATGAATAAACAATACAATACAATACAATACAATACACTGCACCAAACTGCTTTGATATATGTATATATATCTGTATGTCTATCGATCTCTTTGAGGAAGAATTAAGAATTGGTCGATTAATCGATTGCGTTCAAAAGAAAAACATTCGTTTAGTCCAATATCAATGGTGCTTGAGTCAGTTATACAGTCATTCGTGAATATTTCTTTATAAATTACTTTCAGAATACATGAAAGCAGAGGGTAAACACAGGAGTTCATAAATGAGAAAGCAAATCTATACTATATGCCTCAAAGTTGGTATAATGTTTACTAAAACACCGTTCGCTATTGTTTGGCTTTCAAATAGTCAATAAAGCAAATTTTCACGAGTCAACATAAATGGCTAGTATCCACTGTCCATCTTCAAACAAGTTTCCTTCTTTGTTTCTTAGTTACAGCAAACATATTACTGGCACCATATAAAACAGGGCCCCTGAGTCTGAATATAAGATATTCCACTCAACGGTATAGTATACATTTCTGTGGAATAAACTTGAAAATTCATCATGGGTGATATTGACTTGATTAACAGGGATCCAAACGGTATCAATTCACACCTCGGGGTAAGATCTAGTGATTTACCTTCATGAAATCTCAACTGTTAAAAATGCAACTTGAAATTATTTATCACTGTTGGCTGAAAAACATAAGTAATATCAATAAACTTGTTGGAGAAATAAACAAACAAGTTGATTTACCAGGTTAACCATTTCGTTATCTACTATACTTTCCGTCGTCCAATGTAATGTAACTATCATATACATGTATATATTCTCTAAACATGTTATCTGAACATTAGTTAATGAGAATAAACTCAGTGTCATTGTTATTGCAACGGATTACGTCAGTTTGAACACTCAAAATTTTGTGCGAAAAAAGAGGGGGTGTTAGGGGCTAAGTAATGAATAAATAACACAAATAATTATTGCACTATATTTTTATTGTCGCCTACCGTTATTAATTTAATCACATTCAATAAAAAATGATTGCAATTTACCTGAAATATATACATGTATATAAATAAATAAATAAATAAATAAATAAATAAATAAATAAAATAAAATAAAAAAATAGAGATGCAAACGTGTCTTTTTCCCTGCCGATGAAAAGTTTGTCGATATAACGCTAAGTTTTATGAAATGCTCTCTCAGGCAATGTTAAGACACATATATACAGCCCGGACATCTTCAAGAATTGTTTAAATTTAGACTAATAGTTATACGTATTTGCTCACATGTATTCGTTATTTCATGAAATATTCAAGAATTAAACAGGTATCTACCTGAACATTATTCAGATGCCTTCTACGAATATCCTTGTACATAACAGCTTGGGAACTTTAATTTCACACACAAATTTATCTTGACTGAGCTTGATACGGGCTGTATATGACGTCACACCATTGCCATACGACGATGGGACACGATATACACTCTGATTACGATGCTACACCATTGACATATGGCAGGATGTGACACGATATACTCTGATCACGACGCTACACCATTGACATATGGCAGGATGTGACACGATACACTCTGATCTCGACGCTACACCATTGACATATGGCAGGATGTGACACGATACACTCTGATCACGACGCTACACCATTGACATATGGCAGGATGTGACACGATACACTCTGATCACGACGCTACACCATTGACATATGGCAGGATGTGACACGTTATACTCTTATCACCACGCTACACCATTGACATATGGCAGGATGTGACACGATACACTCTGATTACGACGCTACACCATTGACATATGGCAGGATGTGACACGTTATACTCTTATCACCACGCTACATCATTGACATATGGCAGGATGTGACACGATACACTCTGATCACGACGCTACACCATTGACATATGGCAGGATGTGACACGACACACTCTGATCACGACGCTACATCATTGACATATGGCAGGATGTGACACGTTATACTCTTATCACCACGCTACACCATTGACATATGGCAGGATGTGACACGATACACTCTGATCACGACGCTACACCATTGACATATGGCAGGATGTGACACGATACACTCTGATCACGACGCTACACCATTGACATATGGCAGTATGTGACACGATACACTCTGATCACGACGCTACACCATTGACATATGGTAGGATGTGACACGATACACTCTGATCACGACGCTACACCATTGACATATGGCAGGATGTGACACGATACACTCTGATCACGACGCTACATCATTGACATATGGCAGGATGTGACACGATACACTCTGATCACGACGCTACTGCATTGACATATGGCAGGATGTGACACGATATACTCTGATCACGACGCTACACCATTGACATATGGCAGGATGTGACACAGTATACTCTGATCACGACGCTACACCATTGACATATGGCAGGATGTGACACGATACACTCTGATCACGACGCTACACCATTGACATATGGCAGGATGTGACACGATACACTCTGATCACGACGCTACACCATTGACATATGGCAGGATGTGACACGATATACTCTGATCACGACGTTACACCATTGACATATGGCAGTATGTGACACGATACTTTGAGTACGAGCCAAGCTCATCAAATCATTTGCTGATAAAAAAAAACAAAAAACAAAAACAATTATAAAAAAGCAAAATGAAAAATAAAAACGAAAACCACCCCCCCCCCCCAAATTTTAAAAACCACCAAAAAACCCTAAAAACAAAACAACAACAACAACAACAACAACAACAATAATAATAATAATAATAATAATAATAATAATAATAACTCAAAAACATATTTATACAAATTTTACACTATTATAAGTGGGCACATTAAAGTAATAATATTATTTTATGCCACGCTGAAAATTGTATAACTAAGCCGGCAGCGAATTTTGCACATGACCGAGAGGTTGGAGCCTGTCTGGTGGCTTTTCGGTGTCTTTCGTTTGGATGAGTAAGTAAAATTCAAGGTCTTGAGTTATGGCAGATGTTGGCACACGTATTTCGGGGCACTTCGATGCATAGGCCTAAATTTCTGTCCAGAAGACAGGACCTTGCTTGAGCTACAATGGTTTCTGTTAAAACGAGAACATCGTAACTCACTGCTCTTGAAAATGCCATTGGCGGATCCAGGATTTCCAAAAAACAAAAAAGGGGGATGTATATTTGTCAAACTATTTAGCCATTTTTGGTGAAAAATTTGGATTTTTACTAGGAAATATGTGGCCAAAAGGGGAGGGGCCTCTAAATTCGCCACTGCATGCACAGGGAGATAGTTAATTGTATTAAGAAGATAAACAAATGAAAACGCCCATTTTATTTATCTTATTCTCAATATAACGCTGTTAGAATTTCAGGATATACTGTTACCAATGATGTCTGTAATTTTTATACGATCTTGTGTACTTGTATTTTTGTCGCAATTTTGATCTACAGCAGTAATTAACCCTGTTTTTAAAGAGGTGATAATTCAGATGCTAATGGTGAATACGGCATCAGTCTTATGAGATGTTTGTGTAGACTTTTTACTTGTTTTAAACTACAGAATACTATATTGGACAGAAGATTATGCCTTTATTACAGAAGAGCAATTTGCGCAAAACAAATTAGTTTTGTCACATTTTGTTTGCCTTATAAAAGTATGAATCAGTCCATATACACAAAATGACTGGAGAGGGTATTATTATTATTATTTTTTTTTTGCGAACATATGTATAAATGTCGGGATCTTAAGCATTGGAAGTCGGTCTAGGGGTCCTCCCTAATGAAAATATGGGCAAACTTGGTACAGAATCAGGCAATACTAGACTCTCTGGCACATCAAATGAAGGTCAATGTTTGTGCCAGAGGTATCCTATTCAACACTGACAATTTTTAACAGTATGAATATATTATAAGTATATAACGTGTTTAAAAGAGAATCAGCATATATTGCTACAGGAATGGTGAGAACAATAATTACAGTGAAAATCTAGCAAGTCAATCTAAATCCATATAAATTTAGGATTTACGAGGAAAGCGAGCCAGAATATTTCCTTCATCAAATTGCTAACAAACCGAGCGAAGGACAAAATATTCCATTCAAAAAAGTGCTGTCAGCATCAAATCGTCGTTAAGGTAAAACCGCTGTATTACACCAGTTTTGTTATCTAAGTATTTTAATAAACTATAAAAGAAAATGTTTAGCTACCCCAATACAGCTTGCATCTCATTGTCGTAAAAATGTTTGCGAAGAGGTCAAATATGTCCGTCTCATCTTGTTTTAAATCACTATACTTTCAGGCCTTTAGAATGAAATTCATATTAGGAGTGGGCTACAGAATAAGAGCAGTCGTATATACACTATTTATAGATAATACGTGTGTAATCTCGATCTAACATTTTAACTATGCTTGATCAAATTGCTAGGGAAGGCTGTAAACCCCATATTCCCGCTACAGACGGATTTGTATTGCTTGGCACTTAGGTTTTTAATGTTTCTTATTATGCATGTGAAGTATTGGGTGCACATCCTGGTCCCGATATTGAAAAGAATCATTTAGGACATTATAAAAATATCCTGTGTGTCATCAGAAGAAATAATAATGTACTTGTTTCTGGAAAAACGGGGAAGGTTACCGTTGATAGTCATCAGAAAATATCTTAAATTTTGGTTTAAACTAACGAATTCCACAAACTGTATAATTAAAACAGCGTAACACATTACTTTTCTAACAATGTGAGGACAACTCTTTCAGTGGTTTTACTTGGCTTTTATTTATTGAAAATGAATAGTCTCGTTTTCCCTACCATTAAAGCTGTATACCCTATGTTCGCTAGTACAATGCATATTATAGGTAAATTTATATTAAATTGTTTTTATTACATATAAGAATCTAAAACATATTAAAGAAGGGCCCTTGCAAATGTTGTGATCAGATTCGTCATATTAAGTGAGTTATGGCTGTCTAAAACGCGATGTTTGTAACAACCAACTTATCACGTGATCTAATTTGGAAGCCGCATATCATGGAGGGTGAGGTAAATAAACTTGACGAGTAACTTAAAAATCTGCATTCAAGTCTGCTAAAGTTAGTATTGACTGATATTGATTTCTTTTGGAGTCTCTCTTCGTCGTATTTGTTTTGATTAAACTGCGCATGTGCGAAGTCAGGTTATGGTTGTATTTATGGAATACCCTCTTAATTAAGAAGTATTTTCTTTTTATTTTGATATCTCCGAGGGTTTGGAGGAACAAAGATGTTATTAACGCAAAGTTAATAAAACTTCAGCCACACGAGAAAAATACAGTTTTTGTTTTACATGCCCTAATTTTCTAAATTATACCGAATTGTAGAGTATACAACTTTGAACAGCGTGTTGTAGATAATTGGGTACAGGGATTATTGTCTGCGATTAACACTTCTGGGATGTATATTGTATATAAATATCTTATAGATCATGTGAATATACAATTTTGTTAAAGACGACCACTTCCTATCTATGGTAAAAAGCATATTACTAATCATTGTCTTTTACATATTATACCTGTACGATGATCCACTGTACACAGATATATTAAAACTTGTTTGTTAATACTCAAATGTAGAGAATGAATCCCATTTCTTTTTGATCTGCCCAGTTTATGAAACTGCGCAGAAAATGTTTAAAACAATATTATTGGACGTGCCTGTCAACTTTTAGAATAATTCACTTACAGAGCATTAACAACGTCAGAGAATAAAATTACTTCGATAAATATACCCAGAATGCATTTCGATTTCGCAATATTCTTTTCTCGTAGATATTTTTCATTATTGATCCATTTTGTAGTAGCAAAATATAAATGTAATACAAGTACAAGTATTTGAAATGCGTATGCATAGTATTTGTATATATTTGATTAATGAGTATATTCATTTCTATAAACACACATATACATATACAATGTACATATGCATCACGCGCGTGATTATGGGCGGAACATTGCCTTTTTGGGGGAATTGATACCAACCCAATTTAATTCGACTCAATTACCTTTATTCCACGAAAACATTGAGGGATTTTAGTTTTAAATTTTGCAATTAACACAAAGTTTATAATTTATGTAATACAGGAAAAATAAGATATTGTCGTAGTTTATCCTTTTCATGCTAAAATTTTCCAGTCTCGGACTATGTCCCTTTAAGTTTGTCAGAAGTTTGAACTTCTTCGAATAATCAGATTTGCTTATATGCGGATAAGGTTTAAAGATAAACATCTTTGAAGGTTCTTGCAGATTAAAGATCATTAACACTGTTCGACTGTTTTAATTTCTATAGTACGACTCCCTATTGACCATCTCTGTTCAAACGTTATACATGTGTCTTTTTCTTACTTTAAATTTTTGTTACATAAAGTGAGCACATGACTAGTATGTGCTCACTTTAAATAACAAAAATTTAAAGTTAGAAAAAGACACATGTATGTATTATAATCAGTTCTAACTCGTATTATATTTAGCGATGATCTTTAATTACATATGACTTTGATTTTTACCAAATTTCTTGTTATATCTTTTCAGACATTAGTATTCACTGACGTCATAGGGGAAGTGGAAGGCACCCACAGTATCGACTGTGTGTATAAATGCTCCAACAACTGCTACGAATGCTGGAAGTCCCTATGCTACAAGATCGCCACCACATGTTGTGGTATCTGCATTGCTATTTATTGGGGTTGTGAATTTGCTGGAATAGCCTTCTCCCATATTTGGTGTATCAGTCCAATTCTGAAGGTGTGTGAGATCAACTGCGGTTTGTGCCAGAGAGTGTACACCACCTGTATCAATTGTTGTCTCACACCTTGCTTTGAGGCGTGTGGTGGCATCTTCCATCATTTCAAGAAAGGATAACAATGACACTATATCATTTTTACATATTCAATATTGTAATAAAGTACATGTAAATTGACACCGCAATAATAATGCATGTATACATTAAACTTTTTTTCTAAGTTCTGGTTGTGATTACTCTATTTAAGAGATAACAACTACCTAGGCGTAGTTTTATTGTCCAGTAATTCCCCGAGTCGTAAGAACCAATCAAATTATCACCGAGCCGCCTCGCGGGGAATTACTGGACAATGCACCACGGTCAGGTAGTTGTTTTGTTTTCTTTCTATTTTAATAAGTTTCTGCAGATGACAAGTTCAGTTACGTAAAAATCAATATTAATACGACAATAATTCAGTTATCAGAAAATGAATTAGGCGGAGCATTAAGAACGGTAGTTGTATAGTAGGCGTGGCGTATCTGAGCAGGAACATGTTGGAGAATAATCACCGGGTGGTGTACTATGGAACATATAGGGAGAAAATCTCAAGTTATTTTAAATTATCTTCAAAATCTCATCAACGTGAGATTAATAATAACGGAAGTTTTTGGAGCCATGATGCGCTACAGCTGAGCTGTTCTTCCAAAGCATGATGATTTGCATATGCATGCGCAGTAGAATTGTACAAGTACCGACAGTGACCAAATAGTCGTGGCAGTTCATAAGAAGTGTGGCTGTACCTTGTTGCATATCCCACAAATGGAACTTATCGCTGGGCAATCCGCATGTGCATGTGGTGCAATCTTGCCACTCTCTTTATTACTATTCATGATGCGTCGGTCACGTGACCTAATTTGCATAAATACGTCACAATGACATTGGCGTGTGGATTATAAAAATATATAGTAAGAAGAATTATTACGAAGAAAGTACATTGTAATCTTCTCAATTTATAAATGGAGATCACAATACGCTGACTTACCTTATCTACCCGGTTACCCGTCAAACTCCTTATGTTGCCTGCAGCTGCCACCTACGACATAAACTTCTTTTTGTGTAAATCGTTCAAAGCTATTGACATTATATCATAAAGAGATAGACTATTTAGTTTTGTTTTACATACACATTTTCAAATTATGCCGCAAAGCAACTTTAGAAATAAACAGTGAAGGACCTTTCTGTACGGCGAAGCAAGTGAGGCACCTATGGGGTTATATGAAACGTTATACAAAAAAAAAAAAAAAAATACCAACCAAAAAATCATGCACATACCGCATATTTGCATGGGTGACGTACTTAATGTGTCATAAGTGACCTAGATATTCTGGAAAGGGTTGTAAACATGACGCTTATTGCACACATGTTACGTAATGTGTTGTGAAATGCATTGAATGGGATTGGAGAAAAGGCGTCACTTACATTAGAACAAGATGGGAACCTTCAAATTCGGAAAAATATCCAATTGCATAGAAGAATATTGTTTTCATTGATCTGAGGATGCTGGCAGTATGCCCGGAAAAATGAAGGTCAAATTAGAAAAATGTAAACAAGGCTCCTGAAGTTGCCAAAATCGCTGTTTTCGGCCATTTTTTCTCGATTTTGTATGTAAGTATATGTAATTTTCGAATCGTATTTTAAAATGCTTGGGAACCGTGAATATTTCATGAAAAATATTGCTGTATAGTGTGTTCATATCTGACAACATTCAAAAACGAGATCCGATGCCCGGAAGGTAGAAATGTCTTGCAATAGTCGTTGTATAAAACGATTATTATTTTTTTTTTGTATGAAAGGCTATAGTACAGACATACGGATCCGGGATAGACTTTGACGTCATTTATGCAAATGAGTGTAGCATGCGGAACTCCGTCGCCATTTTCTATAAAAATTCCATTTACATACAGAAATCAGTGCCGGTGTTATATAGTAGTTTTTCCCCCTCTTTTCCAAATACAAATGCATATATTTAGAACAGAGATTTATATACTAGAATTTCTTTCGAGATATCTTTATTTAATCCGAGAAATCTCTATATATACAAATGGAAAAAAGAAATACAAGTTCGTTTTTATGCCCCCCCCCCCCCCCATAAGCCAAACTACTTAGTCATTTTTGGTGCCAAATCTGGATTATAACATATAAATATGTGGCGTATGGGGGGCGTCCTCCCCTAAATCCGCCATTGGAATTGGCGGAGCTGTACGGTAGATAGAAGGACTGAAATATATGAGACTTAACTCGAGAGAGACAGAAACAGCCCATCGAAACCACAGGTATACTTAAATAAATCATGTGATTACTTTGAAAGGCCCTTCGACTTAATCTGTACTGCAAAATATAAATGTAAAATATTTTACGATAAAGACTAAGTCGAAGGGACCGTTTCAAAGTAATCACATAATCTATTTACGAATACCTTCGACCAAAACTACAAAGAGGTAACTGCTGAAATTCTGACACTACATAAAAATTGCAGGGTCCATTTACTTAATGATATTATAACGTTTTATATATTTTACAGGTACATTTATACACGTATGATATTACGTAATGCATATGTAAGGGTGTGAAGTTACCTCATCCGCACGGTAGAGCCGGGGTTCGCATCCAAGTATGGCCGTATTTCTCCCATGCTTGTTACTGATTTCGCTTAACCAATCCTTGGACTTTTCTTTTTTTTTTCAATTTACATGGATGACAACCTTTTACACAGAGCAAATGTGATGGTTTGAGTTCTCGATTCAGTTTGCTCAGTGAGAAGGGCATCCACACAATAAGCCAAACTTATGCCAAACAATGATACATATAATGAAGCATACAAAACATACCGATTTAAGCCTTTTACGTCATTGATTCAAATTTTAATCTCATGTCATCATCTACAATTTCATACATTTGTCTGAAACAAGAGTGTCTTAGGTATTACAATTAACCTCCAAAAATCAGAGACGAGATGGGCATAACTTCATAAAACAAAATTTTCAAATATATTTTAGTTCATTTCGCATCACATTTTTAAAGGTGAATTGTACAGCAAAATGATTACTTAAAGATAAATGAAGACAACAGGTCATGTTTGAAATTATTATCACTAATTATGTAGATATGAAGTTTGAAATAAAGTTTTCATAGAAATTAGTAAGAAATTGCAAGAAAATTAAAAGAAATTCAAAATAATAGATCTACAAGTCTTATTTTAAAATTAAATGAGTAATCTTAGTGTGATTTGATTTGCACTATAAACATTAATACCACTTGTACTTGACAAGATTATCCAAATATTATTTGTTTTTAATTTTTTGGATTAATTACAAATTTGTTTTCCATATAAGTTTGAATTGTATTTGAGCCCAACATAATTTGTTTACATTCACTCGCAGTGAAGTTTTGTAAGTTTTGATAACATTATTGATTTCAAAGAATGACCAAAACTCTTGCATGCTAGTCAAATGTTTAGTGTTTTCCCAAAGGAAAGTTTTTCATCTGATCCGTATATCATTTCTATTTATATTCAATGATCAAAACGAAATTCAGAATACAGAAATGGACTTCCAACATACTTGGTGTGTTACACTTGTCCTAGTTAACACATAGTGATTTTCAGCAATTTATAATATTTATGTCAAACAAAATGTTTTAAAATGCTTGGCATGAAATGGCTGAACACATAGCATTAACCTCTACTGTCATTTTGTCTGTCTGTGATAACTAGACAAGTATAATGTGCCATGACTTTCCTGCCCGCAAAACTAGACAGAAGATGCTTACTCTTCCCTTAAAACTGCTTTCATCTCTGGATTTCATCGAAATTGCATCTACATTGCACTTTTCAGTCCTTTTTTATGTCGCCTGAGAAACAAAACGACATTTGTCTGTCTGTCTGTAAGTCACGCTTTCACATTATTGGCCATAATTATTAAAATAAATTAAGTATTAAACATCCACACTCTAATCAAACTTGCAGGATTGATTTATAACGATGAGAGCCGAAGGTCAAACTGAGAACGTCAAGGTCATATTCAAGGTCAAGTTTATGGGTAAAAATATGGCAAGCGACATCGTGTTTGGGAACAATAATTTTTTTTTTAATTTTTCAAAACAATTATACATGTTGCCTAATTACACACTAAGTACTAAGGGCCACGTGCTAAGTATTGACTTCCTAATAGTTTTAAAGTAGTTTCCTGACGATATCTTAGGATTCTATTTTTCAGTATGAAGGGGCATTATCCTTTCAAATATTATTCAATCATAACCAACAAATATCACAATTTAACTTTTTTTCAAATTACAGTATTACCTCTGGGAACATATCATAATCAAACTTGTACTGAGCTTATTAATAAAGTCAAAAATGAAAACGGTGTTTAAACAACTCTACACTATAGGTCGAAACCTATAGTAATGGAAATATTAGTCAATGAACAATTTGGTTACGGCCAGAAACTTTGACGCTTGAGTCAATAGATTTTCTTGTATCTAAATTATACATTTCAGTTTCAGAAGCAGGTTAACCTACTGGTATTTGACAGGTGTCTTACCTTACGACTAGGGTCCCATCCTGGCTGTCAGAATCTTTTACGGTTATTTATCATATGTTCTCTTTTACTTATGTCTCCTTTCATCCTCCGAATTAAACAATAAAGCTCACGGTAAGCACAGACACCAGATTTCGAGATCGCTTACGACTTCGGACGGGTCGTACATGTATTCCTAGGTTTAATTTTGAAAGCATGTAATGTCCTGAACTGCTATTATTGTTGTGTGACCTGCGCCTGTATCTTTCATTCAGCTCAGCTTCAGCAGATTCCGTGTTTGATGTCATCAATCGCCGTGGGTAAGTCATCTGCAAGAGGGTGCGCTTTACTGGAACTATTTACAGATTAAACAGTAAAGGTGTAATGATAGATCATAAAGAGTCAAAAGACTTCGGTCAAAACATGGTACCAAATCGTCCAAACCGTCACTTAGTTTAGAGTATGGTATAGTATATTTGCTTTACATTATATAGACAATCAGTATAGTGTATAATTATTACAATACAAATACATGTACAAGAAGATTACATGCATTGCGTCAAGATTAATTGATTGATATTGTTTTACGTCACACCACGATTTAATATATATATAAAAGCACAAAAAAGGAAATTGTAACAACATTCACTATTCATAAGTATCGGATCAATCTCAATGAAGGTTAATGCAAATCGCTCGAGAAAAAGGGGTCAATATAAAAGCACAGGTAAGCGATAACGATACTAAAACAATTAAAAAATTGCCAAATTTTCGAATCAATCTGCTTCTTCTTCAGGACACACACAAACACTCACACAAAATAAAGACACGAAAAGAAATATAGAAAATATATACAAAGCACTAGTCTAATAAAAACTGGTTTCTTCAATTGGCTACATATTGAGCGTTTCTCTATGCGCTATCTAATAGCCAAACACAAGCTAACAGCTTGCTTACAGGTCAAGTGGCGCCCCCTAAAATGTATTTGCATTGACTTACTGGAGGTAATTAGACTAGGTGATAAGAAGTTATAGATAGAAGGACAAAGAAAATGAATAACAGAAATAAATGGGAGTGAAAAACAAATAATTGATATAATAAAGTAAGTAAAAAAAACCCCCAAAAAACAAAAAACCAGAAAAAAAAAACAAAAACAAAAACAAAAACAAACTGTCAAGACAAGTGGTAATATTGGATGGCGAGTTACATGACAAGTATAAAGACACGGATTCCTATCGTCTGTCCGTACCAAACCCTACCCAAAAATGGGCATCTCCACAAAAGATACGGTGTTTGGAACAAACAGACACAGACTGCTCTATCTCATAATATAGGATGCTGGTGTATATATATATATATATATATATATATATATATATAATTATATATATATATAAGCGTAAGTAGGAACTATAATAAAACAACAACGTTCACTATTCCATAATGTGGAATCATAATCAACCGTGGGTCAATGCAAGTCGCTAAAGAATAAAAGAGGTCAAATATAGAAGCACAAGAAAGCGACAAACGCCACTTAAAAATGGTCAAATTTTCGAGGCGATCTGCACCAGAAATATGAAAAAAAGAAAGCTACATTTTGCGCCTCGAAAATTTGACCATATTTTTATTTTAGTGTCGTTTGTCGCTTTCTTGTGCTTATATATACTGACTGGGGGGCGCCGCCCCCCCCCCCCAACAACAAAAAAAACAAAAAAAAAAAAAAAAAACCACCAAAAAACAAACAAACATAAAAAAAAAAAAACAAACAAACAAAAAGAAACAACAAAAACAAACAAACAAAAAGAAAAAAAAAATCTGTTGTTCGTTTTTAATATTTACCGATCACAGCTGTGACAATGAAAAATGTATTATTGTTAAGTCTAGAATGTTCATTATAGCTACAGGAGTAGATATGACAGAGTAATAGGTGTACAGTAAGCTACTATCAAAATCTTGATTTCACCAATATTTAAATAATCACAATTGGTTATTCATTCCGTGTTAAACACTACGCTTGATATCCAGTGATTAATTCATGTCTGAACGTGTACTACGGAGTACAATGGTTGACTTTATCGTAATCCGTATCAAATGACCACTTGAAGTTACAGGTAACAAACTGTACTGATTCCGCCCATTTATAAGGCACTACAGGTATAGCAGGTGTATATAAGTCATACTAAGAGTTAAACTTCGAAGATATTAAATTTGTTTTTCATTCATATTATATTTGTTAAAATATTTGTTAATATATTGTTGTATTTGTTAATAGTTTCTAGATTCACTAAAGATATTCAGTACCCTCTCCCTTCTCCCAAGCTGTAATTTTGTAGCCGAGTTATAACACCTCACAAGAGTAAATATTTTGTGTATAATTATAGCATAGTCATAATACCCCGTAAATGACTAGAACGCAACTACATGTATACCTCGTAAATGACTAGAACGCAACTACATGTATACCTCGTAAATGACTAGAACGCGACTACATATATACCCCGTAAATGACTAGAACGCAACTACATGTATCCCTCGTAAATGACTAGAACACAACTACATGTATACCTCGTAAAAGACTAGAACGCAACTACATGTATACCTCGTAAATGACTAGAACGCGACTACATGTATACCCCGTAAATGACTAGAACACAACTACATGTATACCTCGTAAATGACTAGAACGCAACTACATGTATACCTCGTAAATGACTAGAACGCGACTACATGTATACCCCGTAAATGACTAGAACGCAACTACATGTATACCTCGTAAATGACTAGAACGCAACTACATGTATATACCTCGTAAATGACTAGAACGCAACTACATGTATACCTCGTAAATGACTAGAACGCAACTACATGTATACCTCGTAAATGACTAGAACGCAACTACATGTATACCTCGTAAATGACTAGAACGCGACTACATGTATACCCCGTAAATGACTAGAACACAACTACATGTATACATCGTAAATGACTAGAACGCAACTACATGTATACCTCGTAAATGACTAGAACGCAACTACATGTATACCTCGTAAATGACTAGAACGCGACTATATGTATACCTCGTAAATGACAGGAACAAAAGTAAATGTATACCTCGTACATGACTAGAACACAACTACAAGATTTCCTCGTAAATGACTAAAACACAACTAAAGATACCTTACAATTGGCTAAACACAACTAAATGTTTTCTTGGAAATGAGTAGAAACAACGTGCATCCTTAGAAATGACTTGAACACAACTAAATGTATCCTTAAAAATTACTTCATGTGTCGTGAGAAATAACTAGAACACAACTATATTGTATATTTATCCTTAGAAAATGAATTGAACACAAATGCATGTACAAATGTGCTACATGTATCCTTAGAAATGACTAGAACATAACTACAAATGTACAAATGTATCCTTTGAAATGACTAGATACCAATTACATGTATCCTAGAAATACGTTGATCCTATCTATAATGTATCCTTATACATTTGTACTTGAATTTAAAACTATACATGTAGCAATCTTAGTAGACTATGTTCATCTTAGTCAAATACCTACACCGTAATACACGTATAGCATACTAAGCTAGTACAATAGCCTCACTAAAAGATCTTCAGATAGTAAATACCTTTATCCAACTAAAATATCGTCAGTGATGTAAGAAAACTTATCCATAACATCCCTATATTGTAAAAACCTCACCAAAATACTGTGATAAGTAAAGTGAGAGAACTTAGATCTAATTATAGCATTTCCCATGGTAAAATACTTGAATCTGATATAGTAACATGAAAAAGTAACATACTAGAACTTTACACAAGTATCCTCTTGAGATAGTAACAGGAATTTAACACTAGCATCCTCCTGAGATAGTAACGGGAACTTACCACAAGTGTCCTCATGAGATAGTAACGGGAACTTACCACAATTATCCTCATGAGACAGTATCGGGAACTTACCTCTAGCATCCTCCTGAGATGGTAACGGGAGCTACCTCTAGCACCCTTTTGAGATAGTATCGGGAACTTACCACTAACATCCTCCTGAAATAGTAACGGGAACTAACCACAAGTGTCCTCATGAGATAGTAACGGGAACTTACCACAATTATCCTCATGAAATAGTAACGGAGACTTTCCACAATTATCCTCATGAGACAGTATCGGGAACTTACCTCTAGCATCCTCCTGAGATGGTAACGGGAGCTACCTCTAGCACCCTTTTGAGATAGTATCGGGAACTTACCACTAACATCCTCCTGAAATAGTAACGGGAACTAACCACAAGTGTCCTCATGAGATAGTAACGGGAACTTACCACAATTATCCTCATGAAATAGTAACGGAGACTTTCCACAATTATCCTCATGAGACAGTATCGGGAACTTACCTCTAGCATCCTCCTGAGATGGTAACGGGAGCTACCTCTAGCACCCTTTTGAGATAGTATCGGGAACTTACCACTAACATCCTCCTGAAATAGTAACGGGAACTAACCACAAGTGTCCTCATGAGATAGTAACGGGAACTTACCACAATTATCCTCATGAAATAGTAACGGAGACTTTCCACAATTATCCTCATGAGACAGTATCGGGAACTTACCTCTAGCATCCTCCTGAGATGGTAACGGGAGCTACCTCTAGCACCCTCTTGAGATAGTATCGGGAACTTACCACTAACATCCTCCTGAGATAGTAACGGGATCTAACCACAAGTGTCCTCATGAGATAGTAACGGGAACTTACCACAGTTATCCTCATGAAATAGTAACGGAGATTTTCCACAATTATCCTCATGAGACAGTATCGGGAACTTACCTCTAGCATCCTCCTGAGATGGTAACGGGAGCTACCTCTAGCACCCTCTTGAGATAGTATCGGGAACTTACCACTAACATCCTCCTGAGATAGTAACGGGATCTAACCACAAGTGTCCTCATGAGATAGTAACGGGAACTTACCACAGTTATCCTCATGAAATAGTAACGGAGATTTTCCACAATTATCCTCATGAGACAGTATCGGGAACTTACCTCTAGCATCCTCCTGAGATGGTAACGGGAGCTACCTCTAGCACCCTCTTGAGATAGTATCGGGAACTTACCACTAACATCCTCCTGAGATAGTAACAGGGACTTACCACAAGTGTCCTCATGAGATAGTAATGGGAACTTACCACAAGTATCCTCATGAGATAGTAACAGGAATTTACCACTAGCATGGATGGTTCTATGCAGTGCAGTGATTACATGTATTTTACGACAGAATTTTACAAGTTTACTTTATCATTTGATTCATTTTATACAAGTTTATCTACAAATATCTATAATACTTCTAAAAGTTTTAAATGAAATATATGTTTAGGTAAGGAGTGTGTAATGCTGTTGTGTATACAGAAAAAGATGGCAAATCCTCTAAATAATGACAAGAGATATATCACGGAATAAGAATCACAAGCAAAAATTGTGCTCGCTTTACAACAATAAAGCATTTTTAAACAATATTCAAAAGAACAATGAAATGTTTGTGGATTGGATTAAAAACAAAATCTCGACTGTTGTAAATGAGCCTACCCTAATGTTGACCGGGAGAAATAATCAAAGGGCCGTACCATTATTTTAAGCCCTAACAACGTTAGATGTTTGTTGTGGACACGGCTTTCCTTTTTCAGTTTTAGGTAGCAATTTTTCGTACAGGCTGCAGGTGGTTTGAGTTTTCTTTAATTTCGTTGAATTCAGTACCTTAAAGAAAGCGAAATGGGAGATATTGATTTGGTTAACAGAGATCCTAACGGAATCAATGCTCATCTTGGGGTAAGTATCAAACCACTATCATCAATAAATAAATGATAAGAGTAGAGTGATGATGATAACTGTTATCATGTAAAGACAGACAGTACTATGATAACTATTCTAAGAATTTTCAACAACATTTTTTTGTTTTTCAATTTAATCTGTATTTTCAAGCGTTACCGTTTATACATGCATACACAAGCGCACATTGTCCTAAAGTCGAATTATTAGATGCATACCAAAATGAAAAAAAAAATGAATTGCAACCAATTCTTATCCCATACAATATGTTTAGACAATATCCGATATTTCTGTTGGAATTTATATGAAATATCTACAAATAAGAAGCAATCATCAAACATATTTTGGTGGAATTCCTACTGCAGTCGTACGTGTAACCCTCCTTTCCTTAGAAACAATTAAATCATTAATATTTTGAAATTGATTTAAAATAACAATTCATTGTCTTCGTGTGAGGGAATTTTAAAGATTATATCAACTAAAAAAAGGTAGAACAATCTTAAACTAAACTTAAAATCCCCTGTCAACATAGAGATTAGTGTAGATTGTACATAGCATGAATAGGTGTGCTTCAGTAGATGCTGACTGAATTATAAATTATTATAAATTATAATGAATATATCTGGTTACATACACGTACAAGGTATACTAAAACATTAAATCCTTCCACATTCTTTACTTTTATGTATAGGTTTATTTACATATTTCTCAAAATCATTGAAACAGAAAGTAGATGGGAGTGTGGGATGAAATGATAATACTACAAAATACAGAAACTGTAGATTAATTTACAAAATCTCACATGAATAATAAGAATTCAATTTACTCTTTTAGAAGGGTATTAAATTTAAAACTTTAACATTAAATTACGATAAAAACAAAATAGGATTAAATACGTATTCTTCAACAGGACACAGAACACGGATCCAACAATTGGTGAAAGAGTCGTGAAAATGAGGACAAAAAAAGGGTGGGGGCAGAGGGATCCACAGCACTTTTGTGGTAAATATTTGCTGAGGAAAGATGTTTCAAAATGGTCCCAAACTTTTTTTTTGTGTTATTTGCCCACCTAAACTCCCTCTGGATCCGTTCATGGCAAATGACCGAGAAAAATGAAAATTTGTAAATTTGTAAAGGTAAAACATCGGACAATATCATTCAGAGCAATGCATTTTCTTAAAGCAATTTTGTTAAAATGGAACGATTAAATATTCTGTTATTCATTCAATTAAAATACTAGTATATGTTTTACACATTCATGCCGATATTTTTGAGAAAAGCTATGTAGAACTGATGCAGAAGAGCTTACAGTTGTATTACTGCTGTGGACAAAACCCGAATTTTACCCCCAAACATTTTCACCAGACTTCACGGGTATCTACATAGCGCAATGTAGACAATGACGTCATGCCGACATCGATAATTCCAGTACTTATATTTATTTGCACCGAATTGCACTATATATCAAATTTACCAAAAGATGAGATAATCAGTGAAATTCTATATAATCTAATGTTCTTTAGAAACAAATTTGTTAAATGTAAGAACCTTGCTAATTGGTAGTACTTGTAATTACAGACATTGGTGTTCACTGACGTCATCGGTGAGGTAGATGGTACACACAGTATTGACTGCGTTTATAAATGTTCCAACGGTTGTTACGAATGCTGGAAGTCCCTATGCTACAAGATCGCCACCATATGCTGTGGTATCTGCATTGCTATTTACTGGGGCTGTGAATTTGCTGGAATAGCCTTCACCCATATCTGGTGTATCAGTCCATGCCTGAAGGTCTGCGAAATCAACTGCGGCTTGTGCCAGAGAGTGTACACCACTTGCATCAATTGCTGTTGTACACCATGTTACGAGTCTATGGGTGGTATCTTCCATCATTTCAAGAGAACTTAAACATATTATATTAAATCAATATTATTTATGAATAGTAAAATGAACAATTTTATGGAGAAGTTTTAACTTAACACTGTGTGATAATGTAATGTTAATATCAATTCTAGACAGAGGGTATGTTCCAGAGAATGTGCTTGATTACCTCATTTTTGTTATTTTTCCTCATGAGAAGATATAAGAAATGATTTATTTTCATGTATTTGTAAAATTTGTTGCCATAGCGACATACATTACTAATGTCTTGGCATGCAGTAACAGAATGATTAGAGAACTTCACAATTGTACTTTTTGCCCATAGGAATATATTGGGCTGTTTAAGTAATAAAACACAAGTATTAAAAATCTCGCCCATGTATTGCTGTCTTTATAATGCGTTGTCAGATGATCTGTATCTGAAAGTATTCTTTGAAAAATAAAACAACTAAAACAATGAAGGAGTGAGCAGGTTGATCCAATTGTATCTCACTGGATTTCCATTTGGGTATATGAGGGAGAGGTTGGTCAAGTGATATCTCACTGTATTGCTATCTCGGACATGAATTGACAGGCTGGTCCAGTAATATCTCGGTGGATTTCCATCTGGGGATATGAGGGAGAGGTTGGCCCAATGGTATCTTACTAGATTTCTATCTCGGACATGAGGAGACAGGTTGGTCTTGTGGTATCCCACTGGATTTCTCTCTGGGATATGAGGGGACAGGTTGGTCTAGTGGTATCTCACTGGATTTCTGTCTAGAGATATGAGGGGACAGAGTGGTGCAGTGGCATCTCTCTGGATATCTATCTGAAGATATGAGGGGACAGAGTGGTGCAGTGGCATCTCACTGGATTTCTATCTGGAGATATGAGGGGACATAGTGGTCCAGTGGTATCCCACTGGATTTCTGTCTAGAGATATGAGGGGACAGAGTGGTGCAGTGGCATCTCACTGGATTTCTATCTGGAGATATGAGGGGACAGAGTGGTCCAGTGGTATCCCACTGGATTTCACTCAGGGGACATGAGGGAACAATGTGGTCCAATGGTATATCTCTGAATTTTGTATAGGACATGAAGGGCATAACTAATGTTTTTACGTAGCGTAGATTTCGTGTAATTTCATTTTCATACATTATTACAAAGACTTTTGAGGGAGAATGATTAATGACATATACATAATACTACAATGTGATGAACAATAACACAAAGCAGAAGGTGTTAACAGCTTGGAAACTGCATAACAATGATTATCAACCCGGATCCCCGAAAATGTGGGGGAACTTCTAGATAACTGACTTGACTACAAACATTATAATGTTAAAAGACAACAGTAAATACATACCATAAAAAGCGATCACAAATGTTGTATTTCATATGGATTGCAAAGGTAAATACTTACAGACACAAATAAGGCAGAGTGTGCTGCATCTATATAGGGTCAAAAATCCTGGACTACTGTGTTTGCGCTCAGTGTCTCTCCTTACAATAACCCTTGACTAATGTGTTGGCGCTCAGTGTCTCTCCTTACAATAACCCTTGACTACTGTGTTGGCGCCTAGTGCACGTCTCTCCTTACAATAACCCTGGACTACTGTGTTTGCGCTCAGTGTCTCTCCTTACAATAACCCTGGACTACTGTGTTGATGCCGAGTGAGTCTCCTTACAATAACCCTGGACTACTGTGTTGACGCTCAGTGGGTCTCCTTACAATAACCCTTGACTAATGTGTTGACGCCGAGTGAGTCTCCTTACAATAACCCTTGACTACTGTGTTGGCGCCTAGTGCACGTCTCTCCTTACAATAACCCTGGACTACTGTGTTGGTGCTCAGTGGGTCTCCTTACAATAACCCTGGACTACTGTGTTGACGCCGAGTGAGTCTCTTTACAATAACCCTGGACTACTGTGTTGGCGCCTAATGCACGTCTCTCCTTACAATAACCCTGGACTACTGTGTTGACGCTCAGTGGGTCTCCTTACAATAACCCTGGACTACTGTGTTGGCGCCTAGTGCACGTCTCTCCTTACAATAACCCTGGACTACTGTGTTGGCGCCTAGTGCACGTCTCTCCTTACAATAACCCTGGACTACTGTGTTGACGCCGAGTGTGTCTCCTTACAATAACCCTGGACTACTGTGTTGACGCCGAGTGTGTCTCCTTACAATAACCCTTGACTACTGTGTTGGCGCCTAGTGCACGTCTCTCCTTACAATAACCCTGGACTACTGTGTTGACGCTCAGTGGGTCTCCTTACAATAACCCTGGACTACTGTGTTGGCGCCTAATGCACGTCTCTCCTTACAATAACCCTGGACTACTGTGTTGACGCTCAGTGGGTCTCCTTACAATAACCCTGGACTACTGTGTTGACGCCGAGTGTCTCTCCTTACAATAACCCTGGACTACTGTGTTGGCGCCTAATGCACGTCTCTCCTTACAATAACCCTGGACTACTGTGTTGACGCTCAGTGGGTCTCCTTACAATAACCCTGGACTACTGTATTGGCACTCAGTGTGTCTTCTTACAATAACCTCGGACTACTGCGTTAGCGCCTAGTGTGTCTTTTTACAATAACGCTGAACTATTGTGTTGGCGCTCTGTGTGCCTTCTTACGATAATCATGGACTATTGTGTTGGCGCCTAGTGTGTCTCCTTACAATAACCCTGGACTATTGTATTGGCGCCTAGTGTTTCCTTACAATAAACCTGGACTATTGTATTGGCGCCTAGTGTTTCCTTACAATAAACCTGGACTATTGTGTTGGCGCTCAGTGTGTCTCCTTACAACAACCCTGGACTATTGTGTTGGGCTCAGTGTGTTTCCTTTCAATAATCCCGGAATATTGTATTGGCACCCAGTGTATTGTCCCAGTGCGTCTTCTTTCAATAATTCTGGACTGTTGTGTTGGCGCTCAGTGTTTTGGCACCCAGTACACTGTATGTCTCCTTGCCGAGGGGTTTCTAATTACATCCCAAATTCTACCCCTGTACCTGGCGAATATCTATCAATATGCATTTTTCAGATTTTCCAACGTACCTGTAGAAGATATGACATTGTACCTGACAAAAGTCCACCATTTTACCTGCCGTAGGTTTGCCGGTATACCTGCTGTAGGTTATCCAGTGTACCTGCAGAAGGTTTGTCAATGAACCCGTCGAAGTATTGCCACTACAAATATATACCTGCCAAAGGTAGGTGGCCAATATATCTGACAAAGCTCCTCCAGTGTACACGCCTCTCCCACAAGGAAGCATTGCACTACTCATCAAACGTCTCCGACACTTCATCTCTCGCAGACAGTCATACACGATTTTGGTTATAATTATGGTTGTTGTTAAACGTTATGAAATATTTATTTCTCATATACAGAAGTGACTCGTGTTTAGTATATGAGTGACCAATCATTAATGTAGGAGTGGCCCGTATTTAGTACAGGAGTGAACCGTATTTAGTATAGGAGTAGCTCATGTTTACTGTAGGAGTGACCCGTGTTTAGTGTAGAAGGGACCCGTGTTTAGTATAGGAGTGGCCCGTGTTGTGTGTAGGAGTGGTCCGTATTTAGTGTAGGAGTGGCCTGTGTTTAGTGTAGGAGTGGCCCATGTTTAGTGTAGGAGTGGCCCGTATTTAGCGTAGGAGTGGTCCATGTTCAGTGTAGGAGTGACTTGTGTTTAGTGTAGAAGTGACCCGTGTTTAGCGTAGGAGTGACCAGTGTTGAGTGCAGGAGTAGCTCGTGTTTAGTGTAGGAGTGACTCGTATTTAGCGTAGGACTGGATAGTGTTGGGAGTAGAGTGGTCCGTGTTGGGAGTAGAGTGGTCCGTGTTGAGTGTAGGAGTGAACCGTATTTAGCGTAGGAGTGGCCCATGTTGAGTGTAGGAGTGACCCGTGTTGAGTGTAGGAGTGACCCGTGTTTCGTCTAGGAGTGGCCCGTGTTTAGTGTAGGAGTAGCTCGTATTTACTGTAGGAATGACTCGTATTTAGTGTAGTAGTGGCCCGTTTCGTGTAGGAGTGGCCCGTGTTTAGTGTAGAAGTGGCCCGTGTTTAGTGTAGGAGTGGCTCATGTTTAGTGTAGGAGTGGCTCGTGTTGAGTGTAGGAGTGGTCCGTATTTACTGTAGGAATGACTCGTATTTAGTGTAGTAGTGGCCGTGTTTCGTGTAGGAGTGGCCCGTGTTTAGTGTAGGAGTGGCCCGTGTGTAGTGCAGAGTGTAGTCAGAAAACTCTCAACTTCGTCAGTTAAACTGGCAGACATTGCCACGGATATGCGGGAATGGGCATCGAAATAACTTGACAGTCATGAGAGGCTACCATTACCATGAGTTCCGTACCACGGTTCAGCACTTCTGTCTACTCGTTCACAGACGCTCTTTATTAACATGGAATATACACAGAATCTTTAAAATAAACCATTCTAAACAAAATGTCAAATCTTGAGAGAGATAATGTTGAAAATCCATGTGAATTAACAATAGAATTAAAATATATAATTAGACAAAGTGTCACTGTAAATAAAAAGTAAACAAAGAAGAAGTACTGAAGAATTAACGACATCTCGGAGTCCATGGAATAAAAGAAACCACAAAGACATTCCACCATTGACTTATCATAAATTCCAGCATTTTCAACAACCGTTCGAATATTTATAAACGCAGTCAATACTGTGAGTACCGTCTACCTCACCGATGACGTCAGTGAACACCAATGTCTGAAAGAAAAAGTTTCCTTTAAAATATGTAAAGTCATAATGAAATGCTTTAACATACTGGTACAAAAATAATATTGGAAAAGGTGCCAGTTCTGAATCATGTTAACAATTCTATAAAACCATCGATCCTGTTTTGTATTAAAAATGACAAGCCAAATCGAACAAGATTTCTCAATACACACAAGCGCTATCACACGTACATGCTCTTTTACGTGATTTATCTGTAAGTCGATGTATAATAAAAAGATGACACTCTTTTTCACTTCATAAGGGACAAGTGGCCGAAAAATTGTCAAAAGGGTGTCATTCATTTATCATCAATGATAATATGATATAATGTTATGACTATTTCTAGTATAGTAAGGGCGATTTTCCTTTGTATTTATAAATGAGATTTCATTAAACCGCGTAAGAAAACATTAATCCAAAGAAGTTCGGGCGCCCGAGAAACCAGTGATCACCGTTTACATCTTTGGCTCTTGAATGAGAGGATCCGGATTGGAATTTCGCTAGTGATCCCTCGGATCGGATGAAACAGCTGACACCGGTCCCTTACCCTGATAGACATGGCGCATACAATATGCACTGCCTCAGGTGGGTCCGTTACATATGTTTATATTTTTAAGTGCATTGCATCAGACAGATGCTTCACCTTATAAGGGTAATAAGCGTGGTGTGTCATAAACTATTACACTGTATTTACAGATACAATGTAGGTCTAGTATACGGATTCCATACTTTACAGGAGTTTGATACACCTGCATTTGAATTCATTTGTTTAACACTCGGTCCTTCACTAACTGCTTTACCCATACAGGAATAATTTTAACGTATTACTTGTAAAACGTTTTTTTGATACTGAAAAGCTTGGCAACATTCAGAATTTATAACCTACCCCGGGCGAGATGCTCAAACCTTCCCCGAGATGGGAGTTTAGGATCACGACTGATCAGATCAATATCTCCCATTCTGGATTCGGATGCAGGAAAAGAAACAAGCGCGAACGATCTGCTGTTAATCAAACGAATAACAAAGTGGAGCCGTGGTCACAACAAATAAACGGGGTAGGTAAGGATTTGTAGGGATTTCTTTTCTTTTGTTTTCTCTTTTCGGACCTATTTATATGAGCGGTCATTCATAAAGAGCTGGAATCCAGCGGCTATATAGTATACAATTTGTGGCATTTAAATCGTTGTTATTTGAATCTTTTGATTTCGTCAACGAATGTGCTTAATTTAGTTTTCTTTAACAACTAACCTTTAAATGGATACATCGTTCATAGATAAAACATTCAAATTACTATACCTATTATCTAATTTTCATTTTGAAGAAACTACAGTTCAAATTCGTTCGATGTTATTTATTTGTTATAGCTTTGTCCTCTGATGTATGATTTTGCCATTCGATGATATTTATTTGATTTAGCTTTGTCCTCTGATGTATGATTTTGCCGTTCGATGATATTTATTTGTTATAGCTTTGTCCTCTGATGTATGATTTTGCCGTTCGATGATATTTATTTGTTATAGCTTTGTCCTCTGATGTATGATTTTGCCGTTCGATGATATTTATTTGTTATAGCTTTGTCGTCTGATGTATGATTTTGCCGTTCGATGATATTTATTTGTTATAGCCTTGTCGTCTGATGTATGATTTTGCCGTTCGATGATATTTATTTGATTTAGCTTTGTCGTCTGATGTATGATTTTGCCGTTCGATGATATTTAATTGTTATAGCTTTGTCGTCTGATGTATGATTTTGCCGTTCGATGATATTTATTTGATTTAGCTTTGTCGTCTGATGTTTGATTTTGCCGTTCGATGATATTTATTTGTTATAGCTTTGTCGTCTGATGTATGATTTTGCCGTTCGATGATATTTATTTGATTTAGCTTTGTCCTCTGATGTATGATTTTGCCGTTCGATGATATTTATTTGTTATAGCTTTGTCCTCTGATGTATGATTTTGCCGTTCGATGATATTTATTTGTTATAGCTTTGTCGTCTGATGTATGATTCTGCCGTTCGATGATATTTATTTGTCATAGCTTTGTCGTCTGATGTATGATTTTGCCGTTCGATGATATTTATTTGTTATAGCTTTGTCGTCTGATGTATGATTTTGCCGTTCGATTATATTTATTTGATTTAGCTTTGTCGTCCGATGTATGATTTTGCCGTTCGATGATATTTATTTGTTATAGCTTTGTCGTCTGATGTATGATTTTGCCGTTCGATGATATTTATTTGTTATAGCTTTGTCGTCTAATGTATGATTTTGCCGTTCGATGATGTATGATTTTGCCATTCAGAGTAAATAAATATTTGATAATCGGAAATAAAAGGGACAGACACATTAAAAAACTCTGAATCTAAATATCTCAATTGTTATATGAAAACCAGATGATTCACACCTGTTGGTACTTACCGTTGTTGTTCTTGTTGTTGGGGGGGGGGTTGTTTTGTTTTGTTTTTTGTTTTTTGTTTTTGTTTTTTTTTGTTTGTTTTGCTTTTTTTTTGGGGGGGGGGTCATAATTTGAGAACAAGTACTGATGAAGTGATCTTACCTAATTTTACTTTGTAAAATTCTTTTTGATTTCTTTTCATAGACATTAGGTAGTTCCTCTACATACATACAGAATTATAAAGGTGTGTACACGCGTGTATGTGTTTCTCAGTTAAGACATGTGTGTATGCATTTATGTACATTATACATATTTGTGATCCACAGGTGCCTCTGGGAGAGAACGCAATTTAAATATTGTGAAATCCTAATATTTTTGTATAATCCCTGATATTATATATTATTTCTATAGATCTTGTTTATACTAACTTCACAAGACCTATCACACACTCCATAAAATACATACTAAAATACATACTAAAATACATACTAAAATGATAAGGAACATATGCAAGATATATGTAAATTATTGAAAATATTGTATGGGGCTTATAAGTCACATGTATATCCAGAGACATATATATGTCTCTGGTATATCATAATAGTTTAAAGATCTCAAATGAACATGCAGATACACTATATATAACAAACTAGCCAAAGTGTCATAATCACAAAGAACTTATCTGTTTGTACATTATACCCAGTACCATAAACTGCATAAGGCAGCCTTTGAATGCTACATTCGGCATTCCGGGGGTTGGGGGAAATGAGGTGAGTAGAAATGTTACTGGTGATATTATTGAATAAATTGTAATTCATCAAATCGAATCCTTGTTTTACTATAATATTGGTCAATTGCTCTGTTTGGCCAATGGAAGTCCGAAGTCGGAATTGTCATGACAGTGTCCTGGAATGGTTTTGACGGATTTATTCTTCCTTTTCATTTACCTTGTATGTGGATGATTTTGTAATGTAACTCTTGTTCCTCATCTGGTATTTTGCATATCATAACCATGGAAGATATATCAACTAAAAGTCAAGATTTTAACAAGATCGAAATTTTTATGGAAACTTAAAACACTTTACGTAAATAAATCACAAGTATTTAGATAACAAAGGTTTAAATGTCTCGGATTGGATGCTTTTCAACTGTTTTAATTCGAGTTCTTCACGGACGACCGCCCTTGTCCGAAGAAAGAGAACAAAAGAATAGAAAATACCAATAAATCCCTACCTACCCCGCAAGTTTGTTGTGACCACGACTCCACTTTGGTATTCGTTGGACACGACAGCAGATCGTTCACGCTTGTTTCCTTTCCTGCAAACTCCGAATCCAGAATGGGAGATATTGATCTGATCAATCGTGACCCTAATGGTATCAACGCCCATCTCGGGGTAAGTTCTAACGTCTACAAGTAGGTGTAATTTTAACACTTTCATTATTTGTTTAATTATCTGGATATATATGTGTAAGTTGCCGAGACATCCAACTTCTTGAATAGAAATAAATCTCTGAATAAATTCAAAACTCGTAGCAAAAAATTGTTTCAAAATATTGAAATATTACAGATCGTCAAAGAATTATTATAAACTATTTGTGTGCGAAATATGAACTATATCTATGTCTTTATCCAATTACCTATATATAATTAATATTATTGTTGATGATATGATAACAGTTGAATTTTCCATCTTAAATCACAGTGTCTCACATCATCATTTCTAAACCAGTAATCAACAATACGCCGCACGGAGGGAAAGGGGTGGGGGGTTATTTGCGATATAGTTTCTGTTTGTATGTCTCCAAGATCATAATGATTATACAGCCATCATAAACGTAGCTCTTCCATTATATGTGTGTTCATTTCGAATAGAAAACATGAATATTTCTACTTTATTAATCACTGATTTTTTATTTTTATCTATTTTGTGTGCAAGTCCTTAGTGATTTGTGTCATACAGTTTTGTCAAATATCTTCTGTTTTCTCTTTTATTTATTATAATTTTTTATTATGATAAATATGTTTATGGTTTGTTTTTTTTTTACTTTCTTAACATGTTTCAACCTGTTGCGATATTCCCATAATGCGATCGCTTGTTTACGAGTGGAATAACGTTTTAGAATTAACAGCTTGTAAAGTTTATTACAGGATTAATGTCCAGACATATCTGAGAATAAGTAGAAGAATTTAATTGATCATTGTTGAGAACAATAACAGGATTATTTCTTATAACTGATAGCGATACCAGATAATGTTCTGTAATAAATCGGTCCCTAGCAAGGGCCCGCCCAGTTATATATGGCAACGTTTACTGTGGTATGAAACCTTGGTTTCTATCGTTCCATCTAAAGACATGAGACTGTCGGGATCGATGGGATTCGAAAACTGATTCTGAAAAATAAAATAATCATAATTACTAAGCCATTGCTGAACTAAATTGTCATTCTTGAAATAAACAGTATCTTCATTACTTAAGTACAATGTGTTTTCACATTCTAGGTGAAAATGATCCTGTATCCAACTCCATTTACACGATATTCCTCTCCTTCCGTCTCTCTCCACAAACGTATCACCTGCACAAAGTACTTTTTAAAGCCAAGTGAATTTTTCTTCGAGTTTCATAAACACTCAGGTGCAATTTTACCATTTTCCCTTTCATCATTAAAAATTTGGTTTAATTATTTGAATCTGTTTTTGTGAGTAGCCAAGAAATTCGACTACCCGAATCAATAACTAACTACAATAAGGTATCCCTGCCCAACTCCTTTACTAGCTACAACAATATACCCCTACACGACTCAGTCACTTATTACAATTATGTTCCCCTACTCGACTCGTTGCTATTTTTACGTTCTCAGTTGTGGGTTTAAAAAACAAAACCACCTCAATTAATTCTAAAATTCAAAACGAACACGATTCAAGTTCGGCATAAAATTTCAAAATTTCCTATCATCATTTCCGTAAAACCTGAACAAGTCATGTGACCTCTTACCATTCCATTCATTCATCCTTGATAAATCCCGTAAAACCTTCAATATTCCACCTGCAGCCATATCACAAATAAACAGTAGACCGTATATAACATTATAGTTTTGTGGACCCATTTCGGCCGTCCCATTTCCAGTTTGGCTTTCTTGTTCTTTCCATCTTGTTTTCCTTGTTAATAGACGACAATAAATTCAAAAGTGAAGGTACATATTACGCAAAATTGATTTCCCGTTGCTAAGAAATTTTCCGTCTCCTTGTTAAAAAGTTCTAGTCGTAGCTTACGACTGTCATTACCGTTTACTAGATTACTAGATGTAAACGGTAAAAGACTTACATCTTTTAGTAAAACGCAACTTACGCACAGCGTGGGGTTTCACAAAGAATCATACGTACGATATTTTACTTACGTACAAAAAAAAAATCCTTAAGTCTTAAGGAATTTTTTTTGTACGTACGTAAAATATCGTAGGTATATCTGGTAGTTTTAGTCGTAAAGTCCACGTCTTCGTCGAAGTCTATGACTTTAAGTAAAACTCTTCCCTGCAAATGCGCATTTCTACCACCTAGTGGTTATGATAAATATTAGAACGTATATACGTTATAATTTGGTGCACGGTTGGCAATTAGTACTGTTTAAAGCTATTTTGTCACCAAACCGTGGTCGGTCAGTTTATATGGTTACAAGACAATATCAAACAACCGGTTAGAATGGTAACGTGACAATATCGAACATTCAGCATGATAACGTGAAAATATCAAACAGTCAGTTAGTATGGTAACGTGGCAATATCAGTCAGATAGTATGTCGGCATGACATCATTAAACATTCAGTTATTTTGGCAACGTGATAATATCAAACATTCAGTTAGGTTGGTAACGTGACAATATCAAACATTCAGTTAGTATGGTAACGTAGCAATATCAAACATTCAGTTAGTAACATGACAATAGCAAACAGTCAGTTAGTATGGTAACATGACAATATCAAACATTCAGTTAGTATGGTAACGTAGCAATATCAAACATTCAGTTAGTAACATGACAATAGCAAACAGTCAGTTAGTATGGTAACATGACAATATCAAACATTCAGTTAGTATGGTAACATGACAATATCAAACATTCAGTTAGTATGGTAACATGACAATATCAAACAGTGAGTTAGTATGGTAACATGACAATATCAAACATTCAGTTAGTATGGTAACATGACAATATCAAACAGTCAGTTAGTATGGTAACGTGTCAATATCAAACATTCAGTTAGTATGGTAACATGACAATATCAAACAGTGAGTTAGTATGGTAACATGACAATATCAAACAGTCAGTTAGTATGGTAACGTGTCAATATCAAACATTCAGTTAGTATGGTAACATGACAATATCAAACAGTCAGTTAGTATGGTAACATGACAATATCAAACAGTGAGTTAGTATGGTAACATGACAATATCAAACATTCAGTTAGTATGGTAACATGACAATATCAAACAGTCAGTTAGTATGGTAACGTGTCAATATCAAACATTCGGTTAGTATGATAACGTGACAATATATAAAGAAAAACGTCAGTTTGGTTACGTAACAATATCGAACATTCGGTTAGTATGGTGACTTTAGCTTTTATTGTTTATGTAAAATAACATTGTCACGTAATGATACAGTGAACTGGTAAAAGAATAGTAACAAACGGACATATTTGCTGATTTCCTGTAGGAGAACGGAGCGACTATTTCATTGTAGCCAGGAAGGAGAGCGAGGCTCTCTGATGAGATGTAGTTATATAGCTGATTTATAAACTAACAAGACAACACACTGCGAGACCTAAGATGACAACATAATGCGAGACCTGAGATGACAAGACACTGCGAGACCTGAGATGACAACACACTGCCAGACCTAAAATGACAACACACTGCCAGACCTAAGATGACAACACAATGCGAGACCTAAGATGACAACACGATGCGAGACCTAAGATGACAACACAATGCGAGACCTAAGATGACAACACAATGCGAGACCTAAGATGACAACACAATGCGAGACCTAAGATGACAACACAATGCGAGACCTAAGATGACAACACAATGTGAGACCTAAGATGACAACACGATACGAGACCTAAGATGACAACACAATGCGAGACCTGAGATGACAACACAATGCGAGACCTGAGATGACAACACACTGCCAGACCTAAGATGGCAACACACTGCCAGACCTAAGATGACAACCAAAATGCAAGACCTAAGATGACAACACAATGCGAGACCTAAGATGACAACACAATGCGAGACCTGAGATGACAACACACTGCGAGACCTGAGATGACAACACACA